>CP116446.1:74366086-75566086 GCA_028216015.1 Quercus dentata | reverse complement strand
CAATTAAAAATCACATCTATAGTAGAAAATAAAAGGCAAAGATAAAGGGAAGGAAGATGCAAACACAAAGATAACACCCGATGTGTTATCGAAGAGGAAACCGAAGTCCTCGGCGTAAAACCTCTCCGCCGCCCTCCAAGCGGTAAGTAATCCACTAGAAAATGTAGTTGGGATATATGAACAGCAATAGACCCTCCAAGCCTAATCTACCCAGTGTACCTAAGCCCTCCAAGCTTCTTGCTCCAACGAGGTTGCGCTGAACCTATTTCTTTTCTAGCTTTCCGGATTCCGCTACTTGACCATAGCATCAACCAATGTAGATTGGTTCCTTCCTAACTACTTCCCAGAACACCAAACAGCCCTCTCACAGTAATGGATATGGTGAGAACAGGTTTTGGTAAAAGACCTCTCAAGGGTTTTACAATGGAGAGGAAGAGAGTTGAGGAATTTGAAGAAACTCTTATGTAAAGATTGTAGATGAAACAATCTCGTTTTACTCTAGGTTTCTCTCTCAAAACTCTCTCTAGAAGCTTTCTTTCTTTTGTGGGTATAAGGGGTATTTATACTAGGGTGAGAATGGAATGTGAAGAGTCGGGTTTTTCAAAAGAGGGGTAGCTCGTGGCTTGTCTTCACGGCTTAACCGAGTCGCGAGTTCCAGCCGCGAGGTAACTCGAACCGGCCGATTGTCCTATTTTGTCCTGTAGTGCTCCAGCTAGCATGACGCTTCAACTTTTGGCATGCTTGGCACGTGTGCTGCTTCTAGCGACTTGAAGCCATGAGTCACCCGCGAGATCAAGTCGCGAGTCTCTGTTTTCTTGCACACTCTTGAGCATTTCAACACTCTATCTCACTCACTACCCTTACAACAATCCCACATAAATACAAGATTACTAAATGCTGAAATACAAACAAATTTGGCATAGAATAAAGCCAACAAGATGGTTGATAAAATTCAACCTTACAATCTCCCCCTTTGGCTATTCCGTGACAAAATCCTAAAATAGACTCTAGACTTAACATGTGAGTTGGGAACAATTGAATAAAACTCACTCACACCTAACTCTAGAAACTGTGAAGCTCTTGAATCATATGAACATGAAACTCCTGAAACACAACAATACACCATAATTATTGTATGCAGAAAAGCATGAAATGCATATGAAGCGAGCTATATGTGATCAAGCAAAAATGGAGTTAAGAAACAAACCATGGCTTGATCAACAAAGCAATCACTACAAGGTAGTGACTACAATGCTCATTCACACTTGGAATGAACACTTGAACAAACAAGCTAACAAGCTCAATGCAAGTCACTTGCATGCCCAACACTCAACCAATGCACAATGCACTAAGTATATGCATCTAGGAACAATCCTACAAGGGTAAAAGAGTGACAGTACTTAACAAGAAAATGCATGACATTTAGTTAACGATCTGATTTAATCAAAAAATAAAAGGCTGCATAAAGCATGGTACAGACCATAAAGCCTACAGATAAAGAACATAAACCCTAAAAGCTTACAAAAGCAACATGGGTACAAACACAATTATAAACTAAAGAACATCAACAAAATATATATATAAAATAGACCAAGATTCAAAACCATCGATGTGTTATGAGTTAGAAACAAAAACCACAAATTATATCAAACCCATAGAAACAATAATTATCCAAAAACATAAACCTATAAATTAAAATGTAAGACTAAAACAAAAGTATGTATACTCCCCCTATTACTATGCACACTTCCCTTTGAACTTTTCTCCCCCTTCCTGTATACTCTCCCCCTTTTTGGCACGAATAGCTAAAGGCTGTCTTCTAACTTTTGTTGAATAGCTTCTAGCTGATTCTTCATGGTCTCAAGTCACATTTAAACATGGTTGTTGGTGGAATAGAGAAGTGTCACCATTTCCTCAATGCGCTTCTGAATACTTTCAAGCAAACTACCCACTCTATCGGTTTGAGGATCGGACCGTGCTTGCAGAATGCTAGTTTGTTGAACTTCGGGGATGACACGCGAAGTAGGTGTGGTATGTACATGTGTCTCTGACTCGGGAGTAGATGGAGAGACCAGAGAGATGTGTGCACTCTTTGGTGTTTTAGAGGAATGACTTTTGCTGGCTTGTAGAGTGAACATGGAAATCGGACGCAGACGGGTCATCATTTTTCCATTTGAGGGAGGAACAATACCTTCATGAAGAATGAACTTCATGATGAGATTGCAAAATGGAATACATCCTTGAGTCACTGATCGAGCCGCGGTCTTCCTTATGGTTTGAAAGATGTAGGCACAAATATTGATAGGGGCTCCTGTAATAAGATCACAGAGGAATTGAGCTCTTCCAAGATTGATGAAAGTTGTATTGGACAATGGGTAGAGATTGGAGAACATGATCGGTTTTAGTGTGGTCAGCTCAGGTGTAAACTTGGCGGTGCTTATGGATATGCCTGTCTTGGATACTTCATGATCGTGTCCTAGAACTTGTAGAATGTCTTGATTCTTTGGAGTTTGATCATCATATGGAGTTAGATCCACATCCGTAGGTCTAGTGATGCGGAGAATTTCGGCTATGGAGTTTGGGGTGCTGATAAATTCCTTTCCTCTTACCCAGCAAACTAGCGCAACTCCAAGATCACTTGAATTAGAGTAGCATTCCTTAACCAGTTCATCGATTGGATTGACAAAATTCCCAAATAAGTTTTCCCAATCTCTTGGCTCAAAGATTCGAGGGATAAAAGTGGTCCCTAAGGTGTCAAACTCAACCACCCGTTCCACTATAGGAGATGCCCTGTCAAAAATGTTTGAGTAGATGTGTGAGGTAAGCGAGGTTCTGAACCTCTCCAAATTGGAGTCTTGAGATGACCGAGATGAGAGTCGAGTCCTTTTAGCAACTGGGGTTGATGGATCATCAATAACAATGTCTTTGCCCTTAGAGGATCGACGAGACATTTGCAAGAGAATATGCACACAGCAAAGAACCAAAAACAACACCACAAAGGACAACTATCAACTTAATTAGATTCAGATATGAGTGTAAACCAGAGATATCATACACAAATACAAACATAAGACAATTCGGTGCCAAACAAAACCATAAGCAACACTCAAGTGCAGAAAGAGGCGGGTGCATCAAAATGGTGATATTGCAAGAGAACACAAAGAAACACAAATTTATAAATAATCACAATGAGGCGGTCTACCATGAGCATAATATGCACAAATCAAGAACATTAGTGAAATAAGGACGGATAGCACAAATAAGACCACAGAAGATAGGAACAAGCATAAAACATCAATATGGAAGAACAGGGGAAACCACATACACCCAAGATAGAGCACATGGCGGTGAGGCACAGCATTTTGAAAATGAAATGATTTAAAGTATTACCCTCAAGACACAAGCACACACATGTTATGCCAACATAAAAACACAAGAATATAAGATAAGCAATCCAATGCCTCTGACATACTTACACACTCACACATACAAACGGAGTAAAACACAAAAAATACCAAACCCATTTACCAAATGAGTATGAAATCCAACAACAGCCAAAGCACGAGAATAAAGAAAAGCACAATGAGACCAACAATATGAAAATGGATGAAATCAGCATCAAACACAACCCTCCATACCCAACAATCTAAGAGTAGAATATTCGAACACAAAATCCAATAACAACTCAAAAGGTAAGAAAATAATGCTCAAAACATAACATATGAAGTGAGGAAGAGAAGACCTATACCTTTTCTTGATGATTTTGAAAAGAAGTGAACCAACAATGGAGTTTGAAGTGGGTTACACGGAGCATTTGGGAAGTTGCGGACAAGAGAGAAAATGAACAGTCACAAAAAGTTCGAGGGAAAACTGAAAAAGATTTAAAAAAAAAACTGCCCTCACTGTGCAAAACACGTGTTTTTCGCGGCCGAGGTAAGTCGCCAGATAGTCGCCAAACACACCTATCAAAACACTTCAAGCCAAAATTTTTGAAAAATTTTCTAAGTGTTTTTCGCGACTGGAAGTCTCACTCGCGAGGGAGTTGTGAGCTGAGCCGCGAAAATCTCTGTGTACCCCTTGCGACTGGTCCTTCCACTCCAAACAAGTCGCCAAAATTGACCCACAAGCACGCAACTGTGGCATGCGACTTGAATGACCCGCGATCGAGTCGTCAAATCAGGGCAACAATGTTTTTTGAAATTTTCAATTTTTGAAGAACAAAATACCTTCAAAAAACACCTAAAACACTAAAAAATCTTTTTGTGTTTGAATCAACAAAGATTGAGCATGTGAAAACACATTTAATCAAGTATAGTCACACAAATGAATATGGCATTCATTGAACATTAACTTGTGTGTTGTGTGTGGGAATCAACAATGAGATAGTCCTTAGTCTAATGTGAAGCTTCAATGATCAATTCAACCAAAGTATACATAATTAGCACTAGATCATGTGACCCATCTCAATTATAGAAGTATGCTTATATGACCCCCTACAAAACTTGATTACATAATTTAGAGTTTTATATTTGACTCCACTTTCAATCATAACATTTGATCTTTTTGAGACAATCACCTCTCATTGTGAGAATGATATTTGACATTTCACCTTGATGAGATAGCCTTTGGCCTTTTGAATAAACATTCACTTTAATTTTTGGTCGCTTTCCCTTTTTCCTAGTCGAATACTAGTATGTGCGATAGGCTTTTGTAGCTCAATATCTCTTTTCATTTGGAGATTTACATTTGGTGAGCTCTTTTTAGCAAAAACAAAAATAAAGAGTGGGAAGATATATAGGCATAAGTCTATGCATGTCTCAAGATCAACATAATCATTCATTAATCATTCATGACAAGTTTGAAGATCTATTTACAACAGTCACATAGATTTCAAGATTTCTTCCACAGTGATAAAAGTGCAAAGAAACAAGCTACGCTCGTAAATGCACAAAACCATTAGCACAAAGGTACAAGGCAAAACAAGTTTATAGACAAAACTCAACAATGTCGATCAAACGTTTTGATTTTCTACTTTTTATGTAGTTTTTAGATTTTTGACACATAAGAAGGAAAAGATTGATAAAAAACAACAACAAAAGAATAAACGATAGAATGCAAAAATAAACAAACACATTTCAACCAACACACTTAAAAAGCAAACAACCAAACTAAGTCACAAAGCATAGGAAGTATTGATGCATGGACATGTTGTAATGCTTATGCATGAGTACCCTTTTTCACCTACACGTCACTTGCGTTTAGGGTGATTTCCTTATAGGATTGAGTACGAGAGTTAGGGCTATCAAACCTTCGTGTGAAGCTCTCCAAGCGATTAGTGAAAGCACCAATCATCTTCATCACGTTTATCATTCCGGTATCACCACTTTGATCTCTTGATGGTTCACCAGCCCAATTTCTCCTATCATTTCTAGGTCCTCGTGACCTTGGAGTAGTTGCATTGTTCATTGCTCTCAACTTTTGACAATTTGGTCGAGTATGCCCTTGAAGTCCGCAATGATGACACACATAGTTCGATCTAGGACCTCTTTGTGATCGTGGGCGAGACTTGGCTCGAGATTCGGACCTGTCCACAGATTGATTATGAGGGTTGTTCAACATCCATTGGTTCTCCCCATTCCTCTTCTCCTCAATCTTGGACTTCTCGGCAGAGGGGCAACTTCAGCTAACTCTTTGGCCTTTATAAACTTCACTTCTTTAGTGATATTGCCGGATGAACTACTCCCTCCGGTATATTCCAATCCGGATTTGTCCGAAAAGCTCTTTTGTGATGAAATAACATCATTTAGCTTCTTGGTGGTGACCCTCTCTATCTTAGCATTTGCTTGCACAACCTTTTGCTCAAGAAATCTCACTTTTGTGTAGGTTTCTCGATGACTCACCATTCAGTGTTTCTATCTCACATTTGGCCTTCTTATAGCGAATTAGGAGACTTTTATAGTCCTCCTTTGCTTTCTTCATCTTTCTCACTGCTGCCTTGGCCACCCTTGTGTACTCACCCGACTTCTTCAGGAGTGAGTTATAATTCTCTTGAAGATTGGTTGTGCTTTCATCTTCTTGATGATCGATTCTTCAACAACTCCCAATGATTCTTCATCACTATGTTCTCCAAGTTCTTGTACAAGCAAATTCAACTCGTCTCAAGACTCAACATGGGTAATAGTCATAAAAGCTGAGTAATTCCTTTCTCCGTCACAGCTTTTCTTAGAATCTGAGTCGGATGAATCCGAGTCACTCAATGTCATGGCATACACTTTGCCTTTCGATTTCAAATAATTCGGACATTCTTTCTTAAAGTGTCCATGCCCGTTGCATTCAAAACAAGTGACACCTTGTGTAAATTGGGATTCTTTTTCATCTTTCTTTTTTAATTCCCTTTTCTTCCTTCCCGAACTTTGGAATTTTCCTTTATCACCAAATTTACCATTATTCTTGAATTTCAAGAATTTTCGGAAGTTTTTCACTAGGTATGCAACATCTTTGTCAACCACATCTTCATTCGATGAGTCATGGACCTCCACCTTCTCATTAATGGTCTTAAGAGCAAGAGATTTGCTCTTCCGTTGATTGGGCAAATGACATTTCATAAGTCCGAAGAGAACCAACCAGCTCTTGGACTTTGATGTCATCAAGGTCCTTGCTCTCTGCAATCGCTGTCACTTTGGCACGAAAACTTTCCGGCAATGATCGAAGGATCTTCCTTACAATTTTAGAATCCTCTGTTTTCTCTCCCAGATTGAACTTGCTTACAACCACCTCATTCAACTTGCTATAGAAAGAGTCAAAGGACTCATCCTTACTCATTTTTAGCTCCTCAAATCGAGTGGTCATCATCTGCAGCTTGGTATCTTTTACTTTCTTCGTTCCTTCGTAGGTGGTCTCCAATATCTCTCATGCTTCTTTGGCAACGGTAATGTGAGAAATCCTATGAAACTCATCCGGAGACACACCACAAAAAATTGCATTAAGTGCTTTATTGTTAGCATTAGATGTAGCAAGTGCTGCCTTATCCCATGTGGATTTGGCTTCCTTAGGCCTGGTCCAACTTATATCAACAACATCCCAAACTGATTCATCAATGGAACATAGAAATGCTCTCATGCGAACCTTCTAAAAAGCATAATTACTACCATCAAAATATGGAGGTGCATTTAGGGATTGAGACCGATCCATCTCAATAGGGAGTCAAGGATCACACTATGGTAATAAAACCACTATAAGTGTACCCGCTCTAATAACAATTGAAAGTTCAAATAGTGTATAAAACACACTTGAACGTTTAGACCCCCAAATACAAAATAACCAATTCAAGTTTTATGACAAACAACTAGTGTGCGAAAAATGAACATAAGCTATAAACAGAATTGGAAATCAATCTAAGCCAATTAAAAATCACATCCACAGCAGAAAATAAAAGGCAAAGATAAAGGGAAGGAAGATGCAAACACAAAGATAACACCCGATGTGTTATCGAAGAGGAAACCGAAGTCCTCGGCGTAAAACCTCTCCGCCGCCCTCCAAGCGGTAAGTAATCCACTAGAAAATGTAATTGGGATACATGAACAGCAAGAGACCCACCAAGCCTAATCTACCCAGTGTACCTAAGCCCTCTAAGTTTCTTACTCCAACGAAGTTGCGCCAAACCTATTTCTTTTCTAACTTCCCGGATTCCGCTACTTGATCATAGCATCAACCAATGTAGATTGGTTCCTTCCAAACTGCTTCCTAGAACATCAAACAGCCCTCTCACAGTAATGGATATGGTGAGAACAGGTTTTGGTAAAAGACCTCTCAAGGGTTTTACAATGGAGAGGAAGAGAGTTGAGGAATTTGAAGAGACTCTTATGTAAAGATTGTAGATGAAACAATCTCGTTCTACTCTAGGGTTTCTCTCTCAAAATTCTCTCTAGAAGCTTTCTTTCTTTTGTGGGTATAAGGGGTATTTATATTAGGGTGAGAATGGAATGTGAAGAGTCAGGTTTTTCAAAACGGGGGTAGCTCGCGGCTTGTCTTCGCGACTTGACCGAGTCGCGAGTTCCAGCCGTGAGGTAACCGAATGACCAGTTATCCTATTTTGTCCTGTAGTACTCCAGCTAGCATGACGGTTCAACTTCTGGCATACTTGGCATGTGTGTTGCTTCTAGTGGCTTGAAGCCGCAAGTCACCCGCGAGATCAATCGCGAGTCTCTGTTTTCTTGCACACTCTTGAGTATTTCAACACTCTATCTCACTCACTACCCTTACAATAATCCCACCTAAATACAGGGTTACTAAATGCTGAAATACAAGCAAATTTGGTATGGAATAAAACCAACAAGATGGTTGATAAAATTCAACCTTACATCTACATTATTTGCTTCTCTTTGTCTGAATAATTTTTCTCTCGTTGGACAGAATTTTGGAAGGTTAAATTTGTGTGAGAGTCTTCCAAAGTAGAAGAGATGGGTCAAACAATCTTAATTGGGATCCTTTTGGGCTTTATAATAGCTAGACATGGGCTTGTTAAAGAATCCATTGTGTTTTCTTTGCATAGTACATAAAGTTCCAAAGGTTCATGTGTATATTACATGTACTTTTGGGCTTTGTAATAGCTAGGCATGGGCTTGTTAGAGAATCAATTTACACTACTAGTATATGAGTTTCACATGAGTCTAAAATCTAGTTCTTGACAAAGAGAATAAATGCATTAATATTATTGTGATGGACTGGTGATGGAGGTGAAATGAAACAGCTAAATAAAGCTTAATAAAAAAATATTTCTCAAAAAAGAAAAAAGAGAAAGAAAGAAAAAGAGAGTCACTATCCAACATATTTTTTTGGTTAATTTAAGACCAATTACAATTTGCAAACTCCAATTTTTCTTCCGACCCTTCGAACAAAACTTTAAGACCATTTATTCAACAAAGAGTATTTAAAACCAAAAGTACAAAAATTTGTGATGGAAAAGAAAAAAGGAAAAAGAAGAAAGAAAACATGAGAGTTTATGTGGTTTGGCCTTATGGCCTATATTTACGGGACAAAAGTCTAAAGAGCTATATTTTCTCATACATTTTTCTTGATAATATATTACAATATATATTTACAATAGGATTATAATATTACATACAAAAGTTTTAAAAAAAAAGTTTAGAATTTTAATTGCATATTGTTTTTTTTTTTTACTCAATCCAACAAATTTCTTTAATAATTAATCCCATAAATTTTATCTTGAGATCAATGTATTGATTTGGTCTTCAATGACCTTTTTTTTTCTCCTTTTGAGGGGAGGTCTTCTAACAAAAAGACACTCAATTTGCTTACCCCAAATAACCCACCATACTTCACAAAGGTACACCAATTCATTCAAACAAGTGAAATTTTAATTCTTCATTCAAACGAAGGACTCAAAAGAAACATGAGCCTTCTAGTCCTAGTGTTTGATTCACTTTATTTAATCCGACAAAATCTCTCCAAATAAAATTTCTTTAACAAACATTGACATATGAACTTAGTGTATTACAATATTATTTTTTTGCTGAGTATGGTTGGGGAATCAAATCTAAGTTCTCCCCATTGAAAAAAAAAACAAATTATAAAACCAAATAATTTACTTTTCATTTACCAAAGCTTCAAATATAATAAACCCTAATAATTAGAGTCATTGAAAACCCATTCTCCCAAACTCAATTCTCTTCTCTCCATATCCACAAAAAGATGTACCATAAATTGGACTCTCATTGTGGCATCCACACTGGACTGAACATGAACTCAATTTTAGGTTGTGGGCTATCAGATTTCAAGGGATTTTTCAAAAGAATAATCTTTGAATAGAAGAATATTTCATTGCATTGAACTGTCCATGGTGTGTACATAGGACTTTTCAATTATCAGTCTGGCTATGTTTTAAATGTGAAAGCATTTTGAGATGTAATTGATGAAAGAAAAATGTGTTTCTAATTTTCTATAACCCAAAAACATAAATAAAAAAAGTTCTTGGTTCTCAAACCAATCAAAATCCAATCATTTTTATATTAGGCGTGCGCCGTTTGCGCTATGCATGTCTTTATCCTCATCTTACCGGAGGTCCAGTGCCAACCTTTTTTTTTTTTTTTTTTTTAGAAGGTGGTCCAATGTCAATCTTAGTTGTCCCAAATATGAAAGCATAAATTGTTGTATTAGGTTTTTTTGGGCTTTGGCCTAATTATAGATTTTGGCATTCATGGGCTTTGGCCTAATTACAGGGATGGTTCTTACCCTTCAAATTGTGATCCTAACAATTCCTTCAATCAAGATACGGTACTTGAAATCTTTTTTTTTTTTTTCATATATCATTGTCTTTTGGCATCAAAATCATAGCAAATTTTGTTCTTAATGTTTTTGTGAATCATTTTCTATTGGATTAGAAGAAACAAGGTTACGAGATGACCAGTCACAAGTATAACAAAGTGTAATTTAGCTATGAAAATTCCATCAATTTCTACAAGTCTGGCCACGTAATTAACGGGAACTATTTTAATTGGGTAGTTTTCGTTTTTTAGAAATGACTAGACTATTAGCTGTATACTATTACTATGTATAAACCAACTAATAATGCCAACTCTCAAGGAGAAAACTGTCCTTTTACTTTTATATAATTTCCCATTTTAGATTTTTTCCCCTCCTTTTTAGGTGAATGCATATCTAAAACATTTTTGTTTCTCTCCTTCCTTAATTCATGGCAAGAGAAATGGCATCCTTTACTTATTATTATAGGTCTAGTTAACAAAAATCCAACTATTTTATAAAAGTTTTGATGCCATTTTCATGGAAACTATAAAAAGTCGTCAAAAAATTGATTATTTATTTCTTTTTCTATTAAAAGTTTCTAAACATATTTTCTAAACTAATGCGGGAATATGTTGACTTTTCTCTATTATTATTACAGATTATTATTTGGGAAGAAGGAATAAAAAAATCAAATTCTATATTTATTACACAGCTACTTGAGCCAAAGCCCATATAAATAATATCCTTAAATCATGGGTGTGCTTATTGTAATGGCTTAAACGAGTTACCGTAACATGTGTTTCTGTTTGAAAATGCAAAATAAAAGGGTAGAAAATTCATTGGGCTAAAAAACAAAAGGGTAGAAACTGCATAGTTTTTTAATCATGACAATTAGTAGTATCTTGCAAGGACAACTCTTGGGTCGAGTGTTTTTAGTTTTGTCACTAGACCTGATATGTTGCTGCCACAATCACAAGTCTCTATATGTAGGGGTGGCTTAATACATTGAGGGGCCTAAGGCAAAAAATGAATTGAGGCCTTTTATATATTCAAAAATGACTTAAAAAAAAAAATCTAAATATTGCTTAAACTCTATTCTTTTTGGTAGATGCAAAATTACTAATTAATATGAAACACCTAGAATTTTTTTTTTTTTTTTTTTTTTTTTTGAGAATGTCTATAGATGTAAAAAATTTGACAACTTTTCACATTTGTTGATGTGACAGATTAATAAAGGTGTAAAAAAGTGACATTAGTGGTGGACTTAGACGAGAATTAGTAAAAATTTGCCAACTCAATTGTTATGAAAAATCCTGTGAAATTTTTTGTGTATTGCTTTTTTTTTTTTAAGAAGGGCTAAATTCATAATATTTTCACAACAAATTCTAGATGTTAAATTATTACTACTAGTTCTAATTTGAACCCACCATTGAAATTATTTTTTTAACCACCAATAACAGCTAGTAACATCCTGCTACTTAGAATTTATTGTGAAAGTATTGTGAAAAATATTATGAACGTAGAATTCCTTTTTCGTAAAAAAATACTATTTTATTTATTAGCTAATATTTGGGCTTAATTAATAATATTAAAATGAAAGAAATGGCTCTATTGGCTAAAATTAGAGGGCCTTTTTTTTACCCGGGGCCTTAGGTGACTGCCTCTCTTGCTTATATGTTAGAGCCGTGTCTATATGTCACAATTCAGTTATCTATATCATATTGGGTCCTACGCAAAGGATGCACTGAACTCAACCCAACCCTTGTTCATATTAAAAACATTTGGAGTTTAGGCTTCAAATATTACTACTACTATTATTATTTTTTATGGGAAGGCTTCAATTAAATTAGTTAAATATTGTTATAATTTTTTCTAAATTGAACTATGATTCAATATCGAAGTATGTATATTCTATAACCCTTTGAATTCATTATGTTATCACTACAAAAAAATCGTCTTGTTCCAGCGTTTTTACAAACCGTAATAATAGATAAGTCTGTACCAACGCTTTTTGAAAACGCTGGTATAAGAAATCCTATTACGGCGGCTCAAAACCAGCGCTTTATAAAGCGTTGCAATAGGAGGCCTATAGCGGCATTTTTCAAAAACGTTGTTATAGGAAGCCCAAAAACGCTGGGATAAGGTTACTGATTTCCCTTAGGGGGAAAGACCTATCCCAGCGCTTTTAAAAGCGCTGGAATAAGGTCGACCTGTCCCAGCGCTTTTGAAAACCCACCGTTTCTTTTCCAAAATTTTAAGCACAAAAATACTACCCAAAACCACAGACCCTATCCAAAGCAAGGTAAGTCTCTCTAGCTCTCATTTATATTTCGTAGCAATATTTGTATATATATTTGTTGTTAAATTTCTAGTTTTTAGTTTTGATTTTGGTTGAAGTTTGGTTTGGGTTATGTGTATATTTTTGTGTAACTATTGGTTGATTGTGTGGGTTTTAGTTTTGGATTTGGTTTTGGTTAAAGTTTACCCAAAGCAAGGTAAGTCTCTCTAGCTCTCATTTCTATTTTGTAGCAATATTTGTATATATATTTGTTGTTAAATTTCTGGTTTTTTAGTTTTGATTTTGGTTGAAGTTTGGTTTGGGTTATCTGTATTTTTTTGTGTAACTATTGGTTGATTGCGTGGGTTTTGATTTTGGTTGAAGTTTGGTTTGGGTTATGTGTATATTTTTGTATAACTATTGGTTGATTGTGTGGGTTTCAGTTTTGGATTTGGTTTTGATTAAAGTTTATCCAAAGCAAGGTAAGTCTCTCTAGCTCTCATTTCTATTTTGTAGCAATATTTGTATATATATTTGATGTTAAATTTCTGGTTTTTTTGTAATTAGAAAATTTTTTCAAATGTTAGTGAGATTCTAAAACTATCAATTGCCTGTATATATTTCCTTATTAAACGATTCATTGTTAAATGTTTTTAAATCATTAATAGGAATTGATATTTGTATTGATTATATATTGCCAAGATTAACAAATCTTACTAACTTTACTAGGCCATTTCTTGTTGATTTGATTAGTCAAAGCACATTTTTAAATCCTTAATATGGGAATTGATATTTGTATTGATTATATATTACCAAGATCAACAATCATATTAATGTTACCGGCTATTTACTATTGATTTCATTAATCAAAGCAATAAAAAGAGTGGGGACGGCTTGCAAAACTTTCTTATTTCCTAAATATATAGTTAGATAGCTGAGTTAGTTGTATCTAGGGAGTGGGAACTGCTTGCAAATCTTTTTGGTCTCATTACATGGAGGCAAGACTTTTGAGCAATAATTTCGTCAAAATTGATATATTTTAAAATCTTAAAATTTAAGTAACTAGAACTTTGGACACAAGATTTAGCAAGGGTGTACATAGAATTATTAACTAGAGCTTTCTTCTTCTCTCTTGCATCCTAGCTCCTGCTCCCTTTTTTATCTTCATAGAATTATTACACTTCCAATGGAATTTTTCTTAAAACGCAAAAGAATGGGTATAAGTTATGGTGCAACAAACCTTCTGGTGCTTGCTTTCAAATTTCTTGGGAATGAAAATTGAATTGTCTTTTTGGGTTTGACTATAATCATATGTTTGGCTTAGCTATAGATGCTTGTCACTTAAGGCTATTAGCTTGATGCTTAAGAAGAGCTTGACAATCTTATTAAGTGAGAAGGAATTTTGATTTTTAATAGAAATGGAATCAATTTGACCAACTTCGATCTCCATTCTGCTCTCACAAAGGTATACCCTTTTTCCTTTTCTATTTTTTTTTTTAAATTTTATTTGGAAACTATGTTCGAAATGTTATATTTTCACCATATGCGAATCAGATTGTAACCATGTAATTTTTTTATTTTGAGTTTACGATTCTAATAAAGCCATTTAAAGGCATTTGCATTTTTTTTCCTAATAATGAATTTGGGTTAGTATTTAGTGAGAAGTTAAACCTTAAGTGTGTAAAATTTAGTTGTATTTGATTTTTTAACAATGTAGAGAAAATGTGAGTTACTTTGAATTTTATAGTAGTGAATTTGGGATATTTATAGGTATTGGAACAAGTGGGGTTTGAGGTAATTGATGGTGGAGAATGGAAGTTCTGGAAGTATGTGGAGGAAGCTGAGGTTGGACTAGGGTTGTTGATTCATACTATTTTCATTATAGGAAAACTATTTGGTAGGGGATCGAAATTTACTAGGTTTGTGTGTATATATATATGCTTTATTAATTTTTTTTTTTTTTTTAATTATCATATACAAGTTTAATTTTTTTTTTTTTTTTTTTTTGCAATGCTAAATATGAGGGATGTCTTCATTGGGTCTTACATTAAACACATTTGAGAAACAAACTAATTTTTTTTTTAGTGCTTGCTTTAAGAGCTTGTCTATTCATGCAGCGGTCTTTGACACTTTTATACCTTGATTTAATTGTGAGAATTTCTTAATCACATGAAAAATTTCTAAGTGATGTCCACTTTAGTTATGCCTACAAATTTTGTTTCTTTACCTCTATAGTTTTACTTGTGTTTAGGATCAACAAAGTAGGGAGCTTTCTCAATGTCATGTATCTAAGCTAGCCAAGAAACGAGGGTGAAGGTATGAGTGATGAGTTGGTACTTTTCACCCTTATTTATGATATTACTAAGTTCATTTGTATTATTGCTACTGTTGTATTTCTTTTGCAAGTTTAGTGTGAAGTTTTTTTAACCCTTAACTACAATCTTGTTTTAGTCATTTAATTTTACCAATTATTTAGTTTTTATTTGTTGATTGTTTTTCGGGAAGAAGAGGTAAAATTGAAGCCTCATTATTGCATTTGATTGTGGTATGGTCTTCTTATAAGAGTTCTTTCAATGATTTTTAGTTACATCTTGATGTAATTGAGATGTGAAAAGGCTAATGCATTCAGTACTAATAACTGAACGGTTTTCCGATTTTGGTCCTTTCATTTCATGGCCTAAAATGTGGCCGTTTCTTTTATTAGTGGATTTTTAGGTTATGGGTCAAATGTCCTTGTCTCACCATCCTTATTGAGTATCTAGACTTAGCTACGTTATATATATATATATATATATATATATATTCCCCCCCCTTCTTTTTGCCAACATGGTACTTTGCGGGGCATTTCACAAAAAGCAAGGCTTTCATTCATCTATGTCAATTCATGTCTGGTTTCTTAGCCAACCATTTCGTCTGAAGTGGACCCAACTCATTGAATTTTATTTTTGAGTGCTTAATGTAGCATTGACCAAGTATACTAGTACTAAAAATATAGCTAACATTTGCAAACAGCTAGTTCCAAATAACAATCTAAATTGACCTGAATGACAATAATGTATAAATACTATTATTTAATATGTAACATGCCTTTGCAATTTGACAATTAAATAATTTCTACCATTTTTATTCCTTTTGAATTGATGAGTGAGTTTTGCTCTTGACTTCTTGCAATCTTTTTTTTTTTTTTTTTTAATTTCTTTTTTATACTAAAAATACTTGCATAGTGTAAGAGAGTGCAAGATTTTAGAGACATCATCTATCAATATATATCCCAAGAGAGAAAGAGAGAGAGAGCTAGAACTAGAACTAGAACTAGAACTACAAGTCTGTTATGGCACATCTAATTTATCAATATTTCAAACATGAATCAAGCAAGTGCCTTTAACAATGCTTCTATGCATTAATCTTTCCACTCAATTTAGTTGATAATTTTATTTTACTTTGTCATTGTATTTTTTATTAAAATAAAAAACAACTCAATTCTGATTGTTGGATTTGTTAAATTGCTAGATTAAACATTTGGTGGCTACTGCAATATCTTTAGCATCCCCTGTGGAGCAAAGCAAGGTAGCAACTAGTAAGTTAACCTCTCATTCTCTGACTACATATTATTAAATAGCTCATGTTTACTATGGAACAAATGCAAACTAGCAAAATATTGGAGCTTATCTTCTGGTTTGTATATCTTTGTACACCTCTCCCTATTTTAGTTTATAGTTTGTTCTCTCAATGTACTTAGTTTAGTAGTTTCTTCTCTTTTTACATGATTTTGGACGTGAAGTCACCTAATTTACTTCTTTTAAGTGATCTTAGTAGTCTATAATTTAGACTTAGATTTTGTAAGATTAGCACTCATTGTAAGTTTGAGTTCCTCTTTAAGGGAGCAAACCAATGAATTGCTCAAGGGAGAGTAAAATCTACTTCAAAATACCCTATTAGTATATAATTATATGTCAAATTTTTGTTGTGGTGAGTTGTTGATTTGGAGCAAGTGGGTGGCTTGCACGGTGATATAAGGTGGTTTACTTTTCATTATTGGGAGTGTTGATTGTCTTGTGAATATTGTGATATTATTGTTCAACTATGTGTGAATTTATTTTATCTCCTCTTAGTAAATTCAAATATTCTACTGTGGTAGGTTGTTGATTTGGAGCAAGCGGGTTGTTTGCACGAAGATATAAGATAGTGTATTTTATTTTGGGAGTGTTGATTGTGTTGTTCCTATTGTGCTATAATTATTGATAATGAACTTAGTCATTCTTGCTGGAATTTCCTTAATAATTCTACCTTTTATGTGATCATCTAAGTTTACTTTTTATCTATTGCTACTTGAGTAATACTCATGCATTGGTGTGTTCATGATTAGCCCTAGGCAAACCAAGTATGGATCTAACTTGACTTAGACTTATATTTTTAGTTTCGTGAACACTAGGTTCCTAGGTGATTGGAGTGGTCTAGCATCTTAAAGCTTTTTCAACATAAGCTATGGAGTCAAATTCAAGGCATTCTTGATTATTACCCATGATTAAGTTCAGATTTTTCATCATCGATAAGTATATGTATGGCTCCTTTGGAAGAATGGGCATGGCAATTTATGGTACAAGGACAACTACTTAATGCCCTTGATGAGAGATTGAGGGCTAGAGGTGGGTTTGATGAGGGGAAGATTGAGTTGGATGAGTTAGAAAGTGAGGACATGGATATATATTTGCTCCAAAAAATGAAATCCAAGGATATGTGGTTTGAGTTTGAACAAAATTATGGCTCTTCATTATAGCCAACTTTTGAAGACATTCTTGATTATTACCCATGATTAAGTTCAGATTTTTCAACATTTGAAGATTTTTTATCATTAATAAGTATTGTATTTGCTATTGTAAATAATTATAAGTAGATATATTTAATTTGTTGGTTTAATGTGGTATTGTATTTGCTATTGGAAAATATGAATTATGATTCATTACAGGTGTTATAAAATAAGTATTGAAAAATATGTATTTTAGGTACATTACAGGTGCTAAAAATTTTTTTTTTTAAAAATGACCTATACCAGCGCTTTTGAAAGCGCTGGCATAGGTCCTTTTAAATTATACTGATTCACGACCTATACTAGCGCTTTTGTGAGTGCGGGAATAGGTATAGTCTATGCCAGCGCTTTCAAAAGCGCTAGTATAGGCCTTTTAAATCATATAGATTCAAGACCTATACCAGTGCTTTTGAAAGCGCTGGCATAGGTAGTACCTATTCCAGCGCTTTCAAAAGCGCTGGTATAGGTCTTGAATCAATATGATTTAAAAGGCCTATACCAGCGCTTCAAAAGCGCTGGTATAGGGCATATGCCTTTCCCGGCGCTTTTGAAAAGCGCCGGGACAGTCTCACAACCCTATACCCACATTCACTGCGCGGCGGTTTGAAGCGCTGAGAAAAAAAACGCCGGGATAGGAATTTTGACCCTATCCCGGCGCTTTTTGGGGCTATCCTAGCGGTTTTGAAAACGCTAGGATAGCCCTGTTTTTTTGTAGTGTATAGAGTTTACTTGAGATAAAATCCTAGGATATTATCTGGATGGAAGGGATTAGATTATTCTACTTTGGTCTAACTGTTTTAGTTTTTTTTTTCAATATAATTTTCGTATTTATTTATTATATAGGTTAGAAATCAATGTCATTTTAGAAGTTCTAAAATATAATTTATACTATTTCGTGTGACTTGTAATTTAATTTGGAGTAGTATTTGTGAGTTTTAGTTAGTTTAGTAGGTAAAGTCTTTTGTTGTCAAATAAAAGATCTAGCTTTCAATCCCTATCTACACCAAAAACCAATTGATATCTTAGTTTGATGATAAAAATTATCATCGAGAGTGGACGTTATAAATTAAAACTTTTTTTTTAAAAAAAAGACTTGGCGTGGTATTTTTTTAATAGAAGAAAGCTATGAATTTGCAATAAACTTAGCATCTTGGATAAAATAACCAAAAGAGGACATAGAAGTAGACTCCTCTCTTAAAGAGTCGATGACAATCTCCAAAAATCAATTGGTACCTTGGTTTGATGATAAAAAGTTATCATCAAGAGTGGACATCATAAGCTAAAACTATTTTTAAAAAATTATAAAACTTGACGTGGTATTTTATTTTATTTTTTCTACGAAGAAAGCTATGAATTTGTAGTAGACTTAGCATCTTGGATCAAATGACCAAAAGAGGACATAGAAGTAGACTCCTCCCTTAGAGAGTTGATGACAATCTTCAAGTCATCCTAACTACTATCGAGGTAGTGTCGAGACTGCTATCGAGGAGGTAGTAGGTTTCGAGCTTCTATCGATAGGTATCGAGGTAGTATCGAGACTGCTATTGAGAGGCATCAAGATTGCTATCGAGGTACATGCTGAAAATGTGCTGAAAATGCACTTTTCTTGAGCAAGCTTTGTGTCTTCAACTTGATCTTCAATTACAATTTTAAGACACATCAAAACTCAATAAAAGACATATTATCCCACATGGTTTAACAATACCAAAACACATGACCCTAAAAGAAATTTATATTTTATCTTTAAATTTTTTTGGTTGTAAAAAAAATACATTAATTGATTAATTGCGATATTCTTAAAAACATAGAAGGAAAGATAAAAGATGAATTGAACGTATGTATTAGATAAACGTAAGTGGTTAGTCAATACGTTGGAAAACTTTATTATGAGGATCATTAGTTGTTTCTTTTTCCTATATTTAATAGGGAATTGTAAGAGAGTTGCTCATGCTTTGGTAAGTACACTACAAGATGTAGACTAGATAGGGCTCCCAAGTTTGGCTTGATGATTGTCCTCCTTTTATTCTATCACTTTTACAATTTGATTTTCATACTTAAATTTCAATAAATTGACTATAGTTTATTACAAAATTTAAAATTAAAAAAAATATATTTTGTAATTAATGAGACAATCTCAAAGCAGTTTTTTATTTTTTTATTTTTATTTTTATTTTAGAAGGAATCTAAAAAAAGAGTTTGGAACCCTTAAAATTTTAAAATAATTTGTAAGTGCACAAGATTAGTTGATGTAGTTGGTTAATTTATAACATGGATTTTTTTTTTTTTTTTTTTTTACTATCACTTATTAAAGTAATGTTATTTTAAATTTTTTTTCTAAATAAATTTTTTTTTGGTTTATTTTATTAACTGATCCCGTTTTGTGATGTGATGTGGTGTTTAGAATTAATATTTAAATCCAAATATTTTGTACCTTCGGTCTATTTGATAAGAGGATTTAAATAAAATTTTTTGTTTTGAAAAACATAAAATGGTGGATTCCACACTTGAATCTATTGTTTAGCTAATGTTTTTTAAATACAATTTTCATAAAATTATTTCCTATTTTCCCTGTTGAAAACAGGATTTTGAAAATGATCAAGAGGATGTTTTCCAAATATATAAAATGGTTTTAATGGCATAGCAGCTATAAATAAAATGGAAATAGTGGACTCCATAGATTTGCCAAAACTCTTCTATATCTTAAATTAAGAAGCTTCTCTTTATCACAAATGTTAAGTTTATCCTTATATAAATATAAAAAATAAAAAAAGGTACATTAGTTTTACTCCCACACTTCAATTTTGAAGCTTATAATTAATTATCCCAAAAAAAAAAAGTAATCTACACACTACTTTCAATAAATTTTTTTTATAAAAAAAATCTCAAAGTGAAATGGTCTCCCAAATATCATTTTTTTTTTTTTATAAAAAATATATTTTGAAAATTTTTCTTAAAAGTGAGATCCAAACACATATAATCTAAAAATTATTCTCTAAAAACTAGTTTCACATTCAATTTTTTGAAAATTATTTTCTTATTGTTTTGAAAACAAAAACAAAAGTCCTCCTACCAAACATGCCCTTATTTATTATATGAAACTCATTCATATATTAAACAAAGTAGATTTTCAAGATATGTTTAAATTAACATTTTGTTTTTAAAATATGGAATGTCTAGGCTTTAGGAATTATCTTCTTCTTTTTTTTAATGGGAATTTTAGGCATTATCTTAGAATTATCTTTAAATTTTTTACACTTCATGAAAATCTCCTTGTAAGGATACCAATTAATTGAATATGCAAATTGCTCATCATGTATTATTCGATAAGAAAAAGAAGGTAGAAGTATTTTATTGAACTACTCCATTAATATGCTTAGTTTTTACTTCACAATTCAAATTTAGATATTTTGATACAATTGATTTTCATAAATAAAAAATTTTAAAAATTTACTAAATTTATTCCATTAAAAAAATCTATTGAAAAGGTACAATGGAATATTGTATTATTAATAATTTTTTCAATGAAATTTGTATTTGAATTAATGATAAGAAAATTAGAAATTCTTTTAGAAAATTATGTTGGGATAAGATTCCCTCCCATTAAATCCTTCAATTTCCTCCAATTTTTAGAAAAATGTAAGATACTTGACATTTATTTAATTTTGTGTGATTGATGAAAATTGAAAGAAATTTGAATATTTAAATAGGTGGGGATCTTATTCTTATCCCAATCTAAATTAGAATAAACTAGATTAATTAATTGGAATTCCATAAGAGATGGGATTAGGGGTTTTGAACCCAACACCTCATGGATTTCATGATGTTTTCAGAAGTCAGAACCATTATACCAACTCATTGAGTTTTTAATTATTTAGTTTAGATATATATGAGCTTGTTAATTTCAATATGAAATCAACAAAGGATAAGTATAAATTTGACTATTTGTTGGTAGGTAGATCATGAGAGCTGATTGAACTTTAAGAAATACTCAATTAGAATTTTAAAGATTCACTTGGTCGATAAATATTGTGTAAAACAAAGCCATCACTCATCACAATTGATTTATTATGTAACAATGTAGTCATTGGCATAAAATATATCAATTTATGTTAAATTAATAATTTACTTTTTAGTTGCCACTTCAAGAGAAGAGTCAATTTATGTTACATTAATAATTTACTTTTTAGTTGCCACTTCAAGAGAAGACCTTTATAGTTTAGTAATATTAACTAATTTCCTTATGAAAAGAATCGAAGTTCAAATTTCCATTTTCCAGTTCTTGTAACAATTCAATTATTTAAGAAAGAAATTACTTTTTTAAGGGAAAAAAATAAAATTTACTTTTAAGTCCCATGCTATGAAACAGGGAAGCACTTGGTTGATTTGGTACATTTGTTATAAGAGATATGTTATGTGAGACCAGAAATATTACATGCAGTGATAGAAAGTTCAGCCCTAGCTATTGTCAAAACGATGACTTTATTAGGGTCATTAATTGTTTCTTTTTCCTATATTTCATTGGCAAGGACATTAATTACAAGATGAGGACTTAAGACATCAATCAGTTTTTGGTGTAGGTAGGGATCGAACCCTAGATATTTAATTTAACTATCAGAGATATTACCAATTGAGCTAACTGAAACCCACGATTTAAAATTGAAATTTCCATTCTTAAATCTCAATAAATTGACCATTGTTCAATTTTGGTGTAGGTATGGATTGAATCTACGTTTTTTTTTTTTTTTTTTTTTTTTTTTTTTTTTTTTTTTTTGAAGGAATCTCAAAAGAGTTTGCAACACTTCAAATCTAAAAATAATAATTTGTAAGTGCACAAGATTCGTTGATGTAGTTGATTAATTTATAGCATGGAATTTTTTTATTGATACTTATTAAAGTAATATTATTTTAAAAAATAATTTTTTTTCATTTAGGGAAATGATTTGCAGCAATTCCGGCAAAAAGGCACATATGTCAATGCCTCAAATACACACCTGGCCACTTGACATGTGTGTATTTCAACAAATCATTTTCCTTTGGTTTATATCCCCTTTCTTGATGTGATGGGGTGTTTAGAATTAATATTTAAATCCAAATATTTTTTGTTTTATTTATTATAGGAAAGCCATTCATTTATTTTACAAAATAGATTTTCTTGATATGTTTAAATTAATATTTTGTTTTTAAAATATTGAATGTTTAATTTTAGGTCTTTAGGAACTATCTTTTTTTTTTATTATTATTATTATTATTTATGGGAACAATACCACTATGACTATTATAGATGTACGAGGCCGGATAATTTCTTGGCCCTCCGCCGAAACTTGTGGATTTATTTTTTCTAGATCCTCCTTTTCTTCCAAAAAAAGAGAAAGATCTTCTTCAGTGGATACCTCTTGTTCCTGTTTAGTCCCCTTTAGGCATTATATTAGAATTTGCTTTAATTTTCTTATAATTCATGAAAGACTACTTGTAAGGATGCTAGTCAAATAAGTATGCAAATTGCTCATCATGTATTACTCCCTTTTGATAAGGAAAAGAAGGCAGAAGTAGCTTATTGAACTACTCCATTAATATTCTTAGTTTTTACTTCACAATTAAATTTTGTTATTATGATACAATTGATTTTGATAAAATTTATATATATTTTTTTAAAAAGTTACTTAAATTGATTCCATTATAAAAATCCATTGAAAAGGTACAATGGAATATTGTATTATTAATAAGTTTATTGATGAAATTTGTATTTGAATGAATGATAGTTAGTTTAGAAATTCTTTTAAAAAAATTATGTTGGGATAAGATTCTCTTCCATCAAATCCTTCAATTTCCTCCAATTCTTAGTCAAATGCAAGACACTTGACATTTATTTAATCTTGTGTGATTGATAAAAATTGAAAGAAAGTTGAATATTTAAATAGGAGTTAATCTTATTCTTATCCCAATCTAAACTAGAATAAATTAGCTTAATTAATTGGAGAAATCCCTTAGGAGATAGGGTTAGGGGTTTTGAACCCAACACCGCATGGATTTTGTGACGTTTTCAGAACCATTATACCAACTCATTGAGGTTTTAATTATTTAGTTTAGATATGAGCCTGTTAATTTCAACATGAAATCAACAAAAGGATAAGTATAAATTTGACTATTTGTTGGTAGGTAGATCATAAGAGCTGCTTGAACTTTTTTGTTTGAAAAAAAAATACTCAATTAGAATTTTAATGATTCACTTGGTCGATAACTATTTACGTAAAATAAAGTCATCACTCATCACAACTGATTTATTATGTAACAATGTAATCATTGGCATAAATTATATTGATTTATGTCACATTAATAATTTACTTTTAGTTGCAACTTTAAGAGTTTTATAGTTTAGTGATATTTACTGATTTCCTTATGAAAAGAACCAAAGTTCAAACTACCATTTTCCAGTTTTGGTAACAATTCAATAATTTAAGAAAGAAATTACTTTTTTTTAAGGGAGAAAAATTTTACTTTTACGTCCGATGCTATGAACCATGGAAAGAAAAGACCGAAAGTAAAAGGATTCCTTGTAAGAATTGTTACTAGTATTGTAGGCAAGACTACAAAAGCTGGTAGTGAAAAACATGGTTGATTTGGTATATCTTTTATAACTTACTAGTATGTAACCCATGCATAAATTGAAGTGGTTATTGATGTTAGCTTGAGTTATTAAATATATAGGATATTAGTTCGACTAGGACATTTAGAGGTACTAAAATGGTTTTTCCTTGCAATTTTCATGATATTAGTTATGCCAAGTTTCTCATTACATTACTATTATATATATAATTTTGAAAATCATTATTGGATGCTACATATACAATATCAATTCGCAATCATTATACGTGAAATTCTACTAAATACAACACAAAATAAAAAAGAATAGATTAGTTCAATAGTATCTCCTAAATTGAATGGAGATAGGTGCATGAGATTGTTTAGTTTAATTACAATTTTTTAGGTTCAAGATTTTCACATACAAAATATCTTAACAAACAACAGTATAAAAAATATGCTCTTTAGTTTAGAGAAAAAATAACATAAAAAATCTAAACAATTTAATTTTTATGGAAAACTAACAAAAACAAAATCCAATTTTGATTCTAATTGAATATATATACACATTACCTAGTTAGTAATGGACTGTATATAGTCATGGTATATTACACAAATAACTTATAAATTTGAATTATTTTTAGTTACACAAAAAAATGGCCCACAAATATAAAATCATCCAAACTCTTTTTTCCCCTAATTTTATATATAGAGTTAAATATATGATTAAGTTTTTTTTATGATTTATTTATATTGGACTCATCTTTTTCTATACTGAATTAACTCACTTGGCACAAAAATTAAAAAACTTAGATTAGATGGGACATGTGGAGCAAAATTAAATTCTAATTGAAATCCAATTTTTACACCAAATTAACTCATTTGGCAAAAATATTTAAAAACTTAGACTAAATGGGACATGTGGCGCAAAATTAAACTCTAATTGAAATCCAATTTTGACATCGAATTAACTCAGTTGACACAAAAATTTAAAAGCTTGGATTAGATGGGACACATTAGGGATGACAATTTTGCCCCACCCCACACGGGTTTTCCCCGCCTCGCAAAGGTGGTGGGGCGGGGATAGGGCAATATTTTGTCCTCGCACCTCGGGGCGGGGCGGGGATGGGTTTAGTATTTTTATCCCCGCCCCGTCCCCACCCCACACTAATAAGGACTATAATTGTAAATTTAGTAAACCCTATATCACTAATATTTAAAGTGAAACACAAGACATTAGATAAAATATTTTTTATTCTAAACCTACTGCTATTATTATGACCTTTCTCCCTTCTTTATAGCCTATACACGTTTTTCAATTTTAAGCCAAACTCCACTCCAAGTCTCCAAGTCCAAGACGTTGCTTTTTACATCTTAGTTTCACCTCATTCCTTTTGTTTTTGTCTTTCTTAAACCTGTTTTTTTCAGTTTGAATTTTGGTTTTTTTTTCCTATCTAAAATTAGTATTTTTGTTTGTAGTTATTAAAGGAGCACAGTTGAAAGGAAAAAAAAGGCTGGTCACTTATCCTTGATGATTTTGTTCATGCAAAGACAATGTTTATTTTGTTATAAGAAATTTTGAATTATGTTGTTACGTATTACACTATTTAAGTACTTGGTTTATTTAAATGCTTGGATTTTAAAACATTTTGTTTTGTTGTGATTTATATTATTGTAGCAAAAAATTTATTAATATATATATATATATATATATTTATATAAAATTGTATTAGAGGTGGGACGGGGCAAGTCCCCACAGGGCCCTAAGGGGCCGGGATGGGGCAAGGTAGTATGCCCCGCACCTCAGGGCGGGGCTAGGATGGGGAAGGGCAACAACCATGCGGGGCGGGGGACGAAGATCCCATCCTCCGACCCCACCCCGCCCCATTGCTATCCCTAGGACACATAGCCCAAAAATTAGACTCTAAATGAATTCTAATTTGAAATTTAATTGGATTTTCTCTCAACTTTACCTATTAATATATATATATATATATATCTAAAAGATATTTTCTGTTAGACTATAAATATTACAGAAGGTGCATACCCCATAGATTGGGTGCATGCGCATCATATACCCGGCGTATGCACCTCCTGTAAGCCTTGTCCAAATTAAGTCAGAAATGGGTTTTTGTTCTTAGTTCTTGGGTCTTAGTTAGGCTTGGGTTTAGATTGTATTAGGCCACTTTTGGGTTAATCTGCTCATTAGACTCCACACACAATGCTGATAATTTTGATAGCGAATTGATTTCTTGTCATTGGTATCAAGGGGCTCAGGCATAGGTCAGAATGAAATGGAATGTTTACACCTATTGTTAACAATAATTTGAACCTACAAAAACATATAGACATGGAGGCATATAAAATAATAAAAAATTAAGTAAGGATGGCAAAGAAAATGCACCATGCATATGAAGCTCCAAAATTTAATATTTTGGGGATGTGGTGAAAGTGTTATCTTATAAGCTCTATTATGTAATACCTATCTAAACTTTTATTTTCAACCCGAAAAAGCAAGATACTTTCTTTTCAATTTGGTATTTTGTGGATGAAGAAGTGTTCTCAACATATGATGACTTATAAGCATCGTATTAGACTTTGGGAAATTTCACGACAATTGACATGAAGATTCTTGAACTTTCTTTTCAATTTGTGGATAAACTTCTTCATCAATTTTTTGTGTTTTGTTTGTTTACGATTAGATCCAACAAATAGAAATCTAATATCAAAATATTTACTTGACTTTGACTTACTTTTTTTTAGAAAATAGCATGCGATTGATTGCAATTTTTTTTTTTTTAATGCGTTCACTCTCTGCGTTCTTAATTTTTAGTCAAAAAGTTTCTGGCATGTATCGTGGAAAGAGTGGTAAAGTTTCTGGCATGTATTGTGGAAAGTTAGAGGAAAATGAGGAGACCACTGTATAGTACCTTCGTGGAAAACGCGTGATACAGTGACACCGACCGACAACCCACTACTCTTCTTTTTCAATACGTTCACACTCTCTTTTTAATCTTAAATCTTAATCCTCAGTCACCAAGAGTAGAAGTAGAAGGCATGTATTGTGGAAAGAACACATGGGTAATTGATAATGACCGATAAAAATCCATTGCGCGTGGTCAATTTTTAGCTATGAAATTCCATCAATTTCTACAAGTCTGACCACGTAATTAACGGAAACTATATTATTTGGATTTTTCCTTTTTTTAAGAAATAACTAGACTATTAGCTGTATACTATTACTATGTATAAACCAACTAATAATGCCAACTCTGAAGGAGAAAACTCTCCTTTTGCTTTTATAAATTTTCCCATTTTAGATTCCTTCCCCCCCCCCCCCCCCTTTTTTTAGGTGAATGCATATCTAAAACATTTTTGGTTCTCTCCTTCTTAATTCATGGCAAGAGAAATGGCGTCCTTTACTTATTATTATGATAGATTTAGTTAACAAAAATCCAACTATTTAATAGAAGTTTTGATACTATTTTCATAAAAACTATAAAAAGTTGTCAAAAAATTGATTTTTTTTTTTCTATTAAAAGTTTCTAAACATATTTTCTAAACTAATGCGAGAATCTGTTGACTTTTCTCCATTATTATTATGGAGTATTATTTGGGAAGAAGGGAAAAAAAATATTCAAATTCTATATTTATTACCCAGCTACTTGAACCAAAGCCCATATAAATAATTTCCTTAAATCGTGGGTGTGCTTATTGTAACGGCTTAAATGAGTTACTAGAACATGTGTTTCCATTTGAAAATGCAAAATAAAAGGGTAGAAACTGCATTGGACTAAAATGCAAAAGGGTATAAGCTGCATAGTTTTTTAATCATGACAATTAGTAGCATTTTGCAAGGACAACTCTTGGGTCTGATTGTTTTCAATTTTGTGCACTAGACTTGATATGTTCCTGCCACAACCACAAGTCTCTATATGTCACGATTCAATTATCTGTATCATATTTGGTCCTATGCAAAGGATGCACCGAACTAAACCCAAACCTTTCTCATCTTAAAAACATTTGGAGTTTAGGCTTCAATTACTACTATTATTTTTTTTTTAATGGGAAGGCTTCAATTAAATTAGTTCAATATTGTTATAGTAATTTTTTCTAGATTGAACTATGATTCTCAATCTTCCTGTTTCATGGCTATAGATATCAGAGCTCATAAGCAATATGCAAAAAAATTGGCCATCACTAGCTTGCCCTAGTAGCAACAGTATACAATTTTGGACACACGAGTGGGAGAAACATGGGACATGCTCAAAGTCTGTACTTAACCAACATGGATACTTTGATACAACTCTCGGTTTGAAAGGGAAGACAAACCTCCTCAAAGCTCTTAAAAGTGCAGGTAAATTCAATTTTTAATACTTTAGTGCTTTGTTTTTTTAAGTAACACTTATTTTAGTAGATTTTAGGTTTTGCTTGCTTATAATGTCCTTAATAATTCATGCTTTTATTTTATTAGGAAGTTTATATTATTTTATTATGATTTATGTAAAAATAGAAATTGAGATTTTGGGAGAGTTGTAAAATAAGATGACAAAATAGATAAAGTAGGTTTTTAGGGTGTAAAATAGAACATTTTTGGCATCTTGGATGTTAATGCTCTTATGTAATACCTATCAAAACTTTTATTTTCAACTCATAAAAGCTTGGTACTTTCTTTTCAATTTGGTATTTTGTGGATGTAGAAGTGTTCTTAACATATGATGACTTATAAGTTATAAGCATCATATAGGACTCTTGGGAAATTTCATGACAATTGAGTTGAAGGTTCTTGGACTTTCTTTTCAATTTGTGGACAAACTTTTTCATCGATTTTGTTTTGTTTTGTTTTGTTTTATTTATTTATAGTTAGATTGCTCCAATAAATAGAAATCTAATATCAAAATTTTTACTTGACTTGACTTACTTTTAAAAAAAAAATGGCATGCAGTTGATTGCAATATATTTTTTTTTCTTGTTGTGCTTTTGCTTTTGAAAAACACAAAAATGTATTTTCCTGCTTTCAGCCATGTCTATGGGGGCACCACCACCTCAAACCCACATCCTAAATATCTATGGTGTCTTTGGAGAAATTATTAGATCTACTAAGAGGAATGCTAATGTGGTCCTTTAGGTCCTTCTAACCAGTAAAAAGTTGTTATTTATACAAATATGACATCACCTAGTGGCTTTTTATTTTTAATTCTTGTGCTAATTGAGTCACCACCACGAAATCCTCAAGTCCAACCAATTGGCCCACATCACAACACAAAAATAGCCACCTAAGCAACCATGAGGCTTGAAAAGAGAAACTTTAACACCGATCTTAACATCTTTTTATGAGTTCAATAATTAAATAAAAGAAATGATATGTTCACAATATTTTTACAACAAATCCTAAGTGGCGGGTTATTATTGTTGGGGTAAAAAAATAATCTTAGTATTAGGTTCAAATTTGAACTTGTTGTAAAAATGTTGTGAATTAGCACCTCTCATTAGATAATGATAGGATAAATTGTTAGTTTAGTATTTGAATAACTCTTATCTACTTGTAGTAGATAAAGATTAGGTTTCTTTTAAATTTAAAAGTTAGTTTTATCTTGTAAAACTATCTATTTATATAACTTAATGTTGATTAATAACTAAATAAAGAAAGCTAAAAAATTATTTATTACTGAGTGAGTATTTACTTTGAAGGTTTAGACTCCTTTGAAATAGTC
The DNA here is from genome assembly GCA_028216015.1 of Quercus dentata. NCBI lineage: Eukaryota > Viridiplantae > Streptophyta > Magnoliopsida > Fagales > Fagaceae > Quercus > Quercus dentata. The sequence continues at coordinate 75,536,445 of CP116446.1, read as the reverse complement.
CATTTATCAATTAGGAGGTCGTAATTCCCTTGAAACAATCAACAAACTAATTGGGTTCATAAGAACTTCGGACATTTTTTTTTTTTTAATTCCCTTGTTTATGTACTTATGTTTGGTTGGTTGGATTTGAGGGAAGATGAAAAAAAAAAAAAAAAAAAAAAAAAAAGAGTGGAAAATAAGAAAGAAAATGAGTGAGAGGGTTGTTTGGTTGGGAGGGAGAGAGGGAGAGAAAAATAGTTGGGTTTGGCTATTTTCTTTTTGAGCCCACCAAAACTCAATCTCCCCAAAATGGGGAGAAAATAGGAGTGAAAATGTGGTCCAAAACTTTGGACTAAAATGCCCCCTTGCCAACGTTTTTGTTGTTCAGGTTTTGCTTCTTCTTTTCTTTTTCCTTTTTTCTTTTTTTTTGGCTCTTTTAGGCGTTATTTGTTTTGGATTTTTTTTTTTCATTAGTTTTTTTTTTTTATATAAACAATTTTGGATTCTTGAATTTCTTGTGTTTTTTTTTAAATGAAGTGGTCATTCATATTTTTTTTATAAAAATATAAAATAGTATTATTTTGTGTTTTATCTAATAGGGATATGATTATAAATTTATACAAACTACATTTTCTATCCTCTCATTTTTCTTTTCAATCAAATAAAAAAAAAATTCATCTCTTCAACCAAACACAAATGAGGGAAAATAATTTTTTTTTCTATTATCTTACTTTTCCATTCCCTACTTATTTTTTATCCCCCACTTTCCATCTGCTCAACCAAAAGGGCCCTAAATTTATCTCACCCTTTAATAATTAAAAAATAAACAAAATAAACTAGTTTTTTTTTTTTTTTTTTAAATTGAGCCAATAATTTATGAAAATGCACTTTTTATTTCGAACATTAGAAAATAAGCTAATAAAAAGGAAAAAAAAAAAAATCCCATTTATTGTGGAAAGAGTGATAAAGTTTCTGGCATGTATGGTGGAAAATTCATTGCGCGTTGTCAGAAAATTAGAGGAAAGTCAGGAGGAGACGTAGCTTCCTGGAAAACGCAAGTTACACTTACACATATGGGATGGTAGACGGTCGTACCCACACAGACAACCCACTATTCTTCTTTTTCAATGCGTTCACTCTCACTTTTTCAAAGAGTCAACAAGAGAAGGCATGTATTGTGGAAAGAACGGTAAAGTTTCTGACGTACGTTTGAATGCGTTCACTTTGTGTTCATAATTTTCTTTTTTTTTTTTTTTTTTTTTTTTGATGTGAGTGTTCATAATTTTCAGTCAAAAAGAGAAAGGCATGTATTGTGGAAAAAGTGGTAACTGGTAAAGTTTCTGGCATGTATTGTGGAAAATTCATGTCAAAAAATTAGAGGACAGTCAAGAGGAGACAACTGTAAAGTATCTTTGTGGAAAACGCGTGTTCCACTTCCACTTCCACTTACATATATAGAATGGTATCATGGTAGAACTCACACAGACACAAACTTTTTTTTTTTTTTTTTTAAGGTGGGCCACAGATCAAATCTGTCGCCTCTCACCCCTCTCTCAGCCATATTGCCACCGCTGCTGCTGCTCTGCTTCTTCTTCACAGCCACCGCTGCCGCTGTTCTGCTTTTTCTTCGCCGCCCAGCTGTCGCTACTGGTTCTTCTTCTTCACCGCTACGCCTTCTTCTTCGCCGCTGCTGCTGCTGGTGCTTCTTCTTCTTTTGTGCAATATGGGTTTGATGATTTTTTTTTTTTTGGTATAATGATTCATATATGTTTGATGAGTTTGGAATCTAAATTTTTGTATATGGGTTTAATGAGTTTAGATCTAAATTTAGGATGATTTTGATGAATTTGTAGAGATGCTGGAATTCAAGAGAAGATAGTCAAAGAATAGAGTTAGAGGAAGAGAGATAATATGATGAGAGAGGGAAGAGAAAATATAATAAAAAATTAAAATACAAAGCTACAAAAAGCTCCAGTAATTGTATATATTTACACCGTAATACATAGTCTGATGTCAGTGAGTTTTGAGCAATATTGGGTAAATTTCACCACTTTCCCTATTATGCACTCACTTATGTACATACATGGGTGTAATTTGTAGGCTAGCATAATTTTGGGATTTTACGTCATTAGTTAGCATTAGTTAAAAAATGATTTAGTAAAATAACATCTCGAGTTTTTATAACTCGAGTTCCATATAAAACTCGAGTCTCGGAGACTCGAATTCCACTTGCTGATGTGAAGGTTTTTTTGCCTCATAGATCTCGAGTCTTACAGACTCAAGTTTTTAAAAAGTAAACCCGAGTTTATAAGACTTGATTTATGTCAGCATAAAATTGAAACATGTAGCACACTTAGCAGAAAACTGAAACACTCAAACCCAAAGCAAACCCACTGCCTCACTGCTCACTCACCCATAACACCTACACGTCTCACACCACATTGTCTCTATCCCACACCACATGGCCTCTCTCTATCACTGCTCCTCTCTCTCAACAAATTTACATTTCGGATAAGGGTTTTATTGCCATTGTAGTAAGGTATTATTTATTGTTGGGGTGTGGGTTTTACTTTGCTTATTTATTTGGTAGATACTTAACATAACTTAGTTAAGATACTTTTTCTCCCAAAAAAAGAAAAAAAGAAAAAAAGAAAAAACTTAGTTAAGATACTATGATATTGCGGCTATATACGACTTTGTTTTGTTAATGTAAATTTTGAGTATTTATTTGCATAGCAAAATTTATTTAGCATCTTTAGTAATGTTAGGCTTTTATCAAAGGTGTATTTATCATGACCTTAGAAGGATTTTTTTTTTTTGGGGGTATTGGGTATGAAACAGGTAGTCTTAGAAGGATTTGGGCTTTTTGTATTAGGTATGAAACGGCTATATAGATAGGTTTTTTTATCAGAACAAATTTGAAGACATATTTTGTCTAACGTAAGAATGTGTAATGAAAGTCATGCCCTTTGAATGAATTGGAATTTGTATTTTGACTAGATAAAATGTTTTCTACTTTGACTAAATAAAATGTTTTGTAATGAACATATTACAATTGACTCTAATAGGTTCACAATGACTGTAATTGATATAATCTTATACTACGGTGGTCCGCTTAGCAATGCCAATGCGAATGAGGGATTACCATTTGAAGGACCGGGTATAAAGTGCTATTATACTCAAATTGATCATAGGTTGAAGACCCTTAATGATTTAAAGATGATAGTTATGAAAGAATTGTGTATGAACCCTACTTTGCACGACATACAAATTATTTTTCGTTCTCCACATGAAGTCCTCAAGGATCAGATTAATTACAAGTATATGGCGATAGAAGCAGACAAACATGTGAAGATCATGTTTGACAAAATGGAGAGGATAGCCCAAGTAAGTGCTATTGAGTTGTACATAAATTTGGAACTGCGTGCAGAAGTTGGCGCCAAGGAAATCCAACAAACAACCACAAGTTTACAAGTCACAGTTCCAGATGCTCAACATGATTGTGGTGAAATTGATGCAAAAAATGCTATTAGTGTCCAGAACATTATGAACACAATCCCCGCCTACACACTTCCTACCTTGTCATTCTCTGCAGATACTAGGGCAAATATGGAACAAAGAACAATTGGACAGGTGTGTTTACACTAATGTTTTTACTCTACAACTCCTTTTTATTTAAAAAGATATGCATTTTTCGTTTTCCTATACCTACACCCCACTCTAATACTTTCTTCTCTTTAATTGCATTCCAAACACATTTCCTGTTGCACTAATCTGATTCCTATTTCTTTCTTTGATTCAATTCACTCTTTTCTTAATCTTCCGTTCATAGATCCCATCAGTGGCTTCCCTGAACAATGAAGGAGCTAGCTTTTCTTCTTCCACTCGCCAATGGGAGTATGCTGTCTTCTTGAGCTTTAGAGGTGAAGATACCCGCGAAGGTTTTACCAGCTACTTATATAAGGCTTTGTACAACAAAGGCATTAACACCTTCATCGACGATATTGATCTTCCAAGGGGAGAAGAAATTTCGGAAAAACTTATCCAAGCCATCAAAAATTCATCGATTTTGGTTATTGTCTTCTCAGAAAACTACGCAGGGTCCAAATGGTGCTTGGATGAACTTGCTGAGATTGTTGAGTGTAGAGAAAAGGACCAAGAGGTTCAAATTCGTCCAATTTTTTACAATGTTGATCCATCAGAAATACGAAATCAAAATGGAAAATTTGGTACTGCACTGGCTAATCATGAAAATAACTTCAAGAATAACAAGGACGAGGACAAGGTGCGGAGGTGGAGGGATGCTCTAAAAAAAGCGGCTAATGTATCCGGATTGCATTATAAGAAAGGGTATGTATCTAATTGTTGACATCATGATTCATGAGTTTACTAATTTTATACTGCTAATCTGTTTTGTCATAACCACTGCATGCAAAAGTATTCTATTTTGATCATATCATCTAGTATAGGGGTGGTGTCAAGTGTTAATTAGGGTGGTCACATGACCATCTTGACCTTGAAAATTTATTTTATATACCTTAAAAAAATTTTTGAATTTTAAATTACCATGGGTCATTGACCACCTAGAAAAAAATCTTGACCACTCTTAAAAAAAAAAAATTGAACACTCGAAATAAAAATTTGAGCCCATTAAAAATAGAATTCAACCTCTCCAAAATTTTAGTTCATTGAATATTGAACCAAAAAATTGCGTGAAATGCTATATTCATAACAATTTTGCAACATTTTCATAAAAAATCCTAAGTTGCGGGTTATTATTGGTGGTCCAAAAAAATAATTACAGTAGTAGGTTCAAATTAGAACTAGTATAAATTTACCATTTATAGGCTCTGTTGTGAAATATTGTGAAAATGTTGTGGACATAGCACTTCTCAAAAATTGTCCAAACAAAAAAATTAGCCTAAAGCCCAAATCAATTTAAATGTAGTTTTTTAAATTGTGTTGACAAAGGACATATTTTAAAATCATTATTTTTTTATTTATTTTTTAAATGCACATTTTTCATTAGCTAGTTTGTTAGTGCTTGCTTTAATCTTTAGCTGAATTTGTTGGATTTATGTGAAACATTTTTCCAAAAAGATAATGCATTTTATTTATATTGTTACTTATTTAGGCAACATATGGGTAATTGAATGGGAGATCAATAGTTTAATGATTGTTTGGTAGTGTACATTAAAAAAGATGTAGCTGCTAGCACAAGGAAGTCAATTTCATACCGTGCATCGGTCGATAATCCGGTATAGATAACCCCTTGTTTCGCACCGAAAAAAATACCGGCCGTATCGGCTGTACTAACGAAATCCGGTAGTTTTGGCCGATAAATGGATACCGGGCTGAAACACGAAAAGTCTCATTTGTAAGGAAAGAAAACAGAGAAGAAGGAGAAAAGGAAGAAGACAATGACGAAGCGGGGGTGGTGCCGTGAAGCAAATGCTTCTTCTTCTTCTGCTTCTTCTTCTTCTTCTTCTTCTTCTTCTTCTTCTTCTTTCCTTTTTTTTTTCTTCTTCTCTATCGGTCTGTCCATCTCCCTCTTTTTTTTTTTTTTTTTTTTGCTAAACCTTTTTTTTTCTTCTTCTTCTCTGTCAGTCTGTCCGTCTCCCTCTTTTCTTTTTTTTTTTTTTTTTTTGCTAAACTTTGTTATGTGTGGTCTGGTTTCTCACTTTCTCTTTCTTTGTTTTGTATTTATTTTTGAAGTTTCCTAAGCTCTCCATGTGACTCAATACACTGACACTAGCTACCAAGCATTGGAAATATTGAAAGCTTTTCATTTTTGAATAAAAGATGAGCTCTCCATCACTTTTTTTCAGCTTTGGCTTTTGAGCCCAAATGATGTGACATAATGTACGTGTATTGCCATATTGCCATAGTATTGCAACAAATTTATATTTAGAACAATGCTAATATTACAATATTTTAAACAATTTTTGTCATAATTTGTCATGTGAGGAGTTGTGAGTGATGAAAATGTGAATCCACATACGCTCACAATTTTTTTCACCCCTCACAACTTATCATATAAGGAGTTGTGGTAAAATTTAATTAATTCATAAAAAAAATATAAAAAGTTAATGTGATATATTGAGTTATTAGAAATATAACTTTGTATATTGTATAAAATAGTAAAAAATAGCGTTAAATCCGAAACGGTATACCAGTATCCGAAATATATCGTACCACTGGTCAAACCGGTACAACCTCCGATCTGTATTGACTTCGGTAGCATTGATAATTAAGTTATAACACAACAATTTCAAAATATAAAAACTTGTGAAAGGAAATTTAAAAACTTCAAGTATTTGAGCGTTTTTTTTTTTTTTTTGGTGATTTTCAATGCGCAATATATGGATAATTGAATAGGAGATCAATAGTTTAATGATTGCATAGATGTGTATATTGAAAAAGATGTAGCTACTAGCATTGATAGTAAAGTTATCATACAACGATTTCAAAATATAAAAACTTGTGAAAGGAAAATAAAAAACTTCAAGTATTTGAGCCTTTTTTTTTTTTTTTTTTTTTTTTGATGTCAATACATATATTCAAGGTTTTTTTTTTTTTTTTTTTTTTAACTTTTTTTAATTTAAATTTTTAATGACCACTCTAAAAAGATTCTTGAAGCCGCCACTGATCTAGTATGAAGTTAATTAGTCTAACAGGGTCCAATTACGAGTTTCTCCCATGTATTTTTATATTTCTAATATTATGTTAATATCAAAGACAGTTGTGTGCTATAACTCACTACTAGATATCTTGAATTCGTAGTTCATCTGCTAATCTATCTAATTATATGTTTTCTTATGCTATGTGATTGTCACCTGCGCTCGATATAAATCTGAATCTGACTTCATCCAAAACATTGTTGAAGAGATATCAAAAGCTAAATTAAATTGGATGCCGTTATATGTTGCTGAATACCCGGTTGGGATAAATTCTCGTGCAGAGGCCATAAAGTCACTTTTAGATATTGGGTTAGATGAAGTTTGCGTGGTAGGGATGTATGGCCTTCCCGGAGTAGGAAAGACTACAATCGCAAAAGCTGTTTATAATAAAATTGCTAAACATTTTGATGGAAGTAGCTTTTTAGAGAATGTTAGAGAAAAATTAAGGACAAATGCTGGCTTAATCAAACTACAAAATCAACTTCTTAATGACATCTCAAGGGGTGGAAAATGGAAAGTGGGCAACAGTTCTAAAGGAATCACTTTGATAGAGGAGACACTTCATTGCAAAAAGGTTCTTTTAATTCTTGATGATGTCGATGATTCGACACCAATAAAAAATTTGCTTGGAAAATGTAATTGGTTTGCTCCCGGAAGTAGAGCCATTATAACATTACGAGACAGACACTTGTTAACTGCCCTTAAAGAAAAAGTTTGTACAACTTACAAGGTCAAGAAATTTGAGGTCGAGCAATTAAACAAACACGAAGCTCTTCAACTCTTTAAAGAGCATGCCTTTCCTAGAAACAAACCTCATGATGAAGATTATTCTAAACTTGCAACTAAATTCATAGATTTTGCCAATGGCCTTCCACTTGCTCTAGAAATAATTGCTTGTGATTTGTGTGGAAGAGCTAAAGATGAATGGGGGAGTGCATTAGATATGTATAAGAAATTTCCCAAGGAGGACATTCAAAAGAAACTTCAAGTGAGTTATGATGGATTGCAAGACACCGAGAAAGATATTTTTCTCGATGTTGCATGTTTCTTCAAAGGATGGAGAAAAAATTATGTTGTAAAGATATTAAATGCTTGTGAATTATATCCAAGTTCTGGAATTCCGAGACTTGTTGATAAATGTCTCATAACCATTGATCAATTTGGTACATTGTCAATGCATGACTTGATACAACAAATGGGCGGGGAAGTTGTTCGACAACAAGCACCAAACATCCTCAGAAAACGTAGTAGGTTATGTTGTTATAAGGATTCGCTTGAAGTACTAACTAGAAATAAGGTATAAGTTCTTTTTCTTCAATTGTTTTGCTCTTTATTTTATTTTTCCTTTTCACTAGGTGAAGGTATTGTATTTTTTCTTTAATTTTTTTTCTTTCTAACATTTTATAAAATATTAGTTCATCAGTATTTTTTATTTTGGTTTAAAATTTCAAAATTATTATACATTTGGAAAATCATATTACTTTCTATAGTTGACTTGATGCTTCTCCAATTAGGGATCAGAAAAAATCCGAGGCATAATGTTGCATTCGCCCCAACCGGTAAAAGTGCAACTACACACGGAAGCTTTCAAAAAGATGGAAAATCTCAAATTTCTAATAGTTGAGAATGTTCATATTTGTAAACCACTTGAATTTCTTCCCCATAGTCTAATATTTCTTAAGTGGCCCAATTATCCTTTTCACTGGCCATCCGAGTATTTTCCTGAACAACTTGTTGCTATTGAGATGCCACATAGTCGCATTAGATTGCCAAAGCTAATCACGCAGGTATGATTATGTATATTTTTAAATTGAGATTTTTGTTAAATTTTTTATTTTAAATTTTGTTGTAGTTAACTTTTGATTTTTTTTTTTTTTTTTCCTACAGGAGCGTCGGTTAGAACATTTGATAGATGTCGATCTTAGTGATTGTGAATTTATTACGGAATTACCTAAATTATGGGCCCCAAATTTAGAGAGTTTGGAGCTCGGTGGTTGTAAAAATTTAGTTAAATTAACTGAATTAGGGGCCCCAAATTTAAGGTATTTGAACCTCTCTAATTGTGAAAATTTAGTTAAATTAACCGAATTAGGGGCCCCAAATTTAGGGCATTTGAACCTCTCTAATTGTGAAAATTTAGTTAAATTAACCGAATTAGGGGCCCCAAATTTAGGGTATTTGAACCTCTCTAATTGTGAAAATTTAGTTGAGATTGATGAATGCTTTGGATCTCTTGAAAACCTTGCAATGTGGGTTCTCAATGGTTGTAGAAAACTTCAAATTCTTCCCAGCCAGCTCAGGTTGAAATCTCTTTATCATTTTACACTTACTTATTGCACAAGCCTTGAGAAGCTCCCTAATTTTCATCCAGAAATGGAATGTTTAAACACTTTAGAATTATACGGGAGTGGTATTAGAGAGGTGCCTTCATCAATCGAGCATCTCACTAAGCTTGAGGAATTAAACTTTGATAATTGCAAAAACCTTGGGGATCTTCCAGATAGCATTTATAAATTGCAACAGCTTAAGGTATTGACGACTCCTACTGCCAAATTGAGACCGACGTGCGATTCTTTTGATGGCTCTTCCGGATATGGGTTTGTGAACATGACAGAATTGAATCTCCATGGATATAAAGGCATAATTGAATTAGATCTTTTGATGAAGCCTGATTACTTCCCCACATTGGAATATTTAAATCTATCTTATACCAATATTGTTACCATCCCTGAAAGCATTAGCAGATTTCCCAGATTAAAACGACTTCAAGCTACGAATTGCAAGCTTCTTCGTGAAATTCAAGGACTTCCACAATCAATAAGGAGGGTTTATGTGGATGATTCCATGTTGTTGAATACCTCACCAAGCGGGCTATTTAATCAGGTCTCTCTCTTGCTTTAAGATATATATAAACAAACAATTTTTGTTACTTTATCTAAATACTTTACGAGATTTGCTAAATGAAAAATATTGAATTTTCTAATTGCATGCAGGTAGTAGGAATTATTGGGATTTTACCAAATAGAGTATGTGGTAGGGCAAGAAGCAACAAATTAATGGATCTGCAGTTCTCCAATAATTTACCATCTGAAGCTGAGGCTTCTGAATGGGTTTATTTTTGGCGAGATGGCTTTGATGGCCCTGGTGGTATTAGTTTTTGGGGAACTGAGATGCTGAAATGGTTTAATCATCGAAGTGTTGATAACTCCATATTTTTCTTTGTTGGTCGCAATTTTCCAAAATTGGTTGTCTGTATTGTTCCTGGACCAAAGCGCTTTCAAGGCTTTGTTGAAATTTCCATCAATGGTTATGAAAATCGTGAATATCTGTCTATTGATCTAGCGGGAGATCCAGAATATTCATGTTCACAATATTTATTTTCTCTAACTCAATGGTCTCTGCTGCAGATACATTTGAATGAATCAAATCCAACTGACCAGAATCATGTTAAGGTTTCAATTAGATATAAGTCACATATAAAAATGTGGGGGGTCCACGTAGAATGCACCTGTCCTCCTCGAGAAGATGATGCTGTTGATTATGGGTATTCTATAAAAGGTTGGGGGTCGAAGAAACAGAGGACACGTTGATGAACTCTGAAGAAATATGCCTCAATCAAAAAATCACATTGAAACTGTTTCTCCTCGGTCGTTTCTGACCGGTTTCATTTTGCATTTGATGCCAAGGTATGTTTCCATTTTTGGTAGCACTGTTTCATTTGCATCTGTTACACAATGGCAACGGATATCATATCAACTTATAAGTATTTATTGTGTTTCTATTAAAAAAAAAAGGGTACTGAATAAGTTTCTGAACTTAAAAATTGTAATTTGGTTAATTGGTCTTATTTTTTTGTTAATGCAGTTGACTAGGATGGTTGCGGTTGAAGTCACTGGCAGGCCCCAGATTTCCTTTTGCCTTGGATGCGAGCTCTGTCTGGTATGATTTTGTGTTTTTTTTATCTGATTTTTCAAATTGAGATGCATAATTTCTGCTTAGCTTACCATGGTGAAGAAAGATCTTGCAATTGTTTCCTAGTTTTATTCATTCTTTTGGACTTAATTGGTTTCTTGATTTAAAAAATTATGTACACTAGTCGCTTAGAATCCTGACTTTTGTAGAAAATGTGTATCATTCTGAATTTTAGAAGCTACATCAAATTTGTTAGCTGTGTACAAGATTGTTTTGAGATAAATCGTAAATGATTTGCATCACACCGAAATGGTCTATAATAATTTACTAGGTTAGCTGGTCATTTAAGACATGCTAACCAAAAGTTAAAATGGCTGTGCATTTTAATGTCTTTGATTGGGTCTTTGGAAGAATATAGCTTTTATTTGACTGGTTGAAGAGCTGGTTGAAGGTCTTTAATATTTTTTGTTCTCTCTCTATTAATAAGAATATTTGATATAGTGAGGATCGCAGGCCCACGATTTCATTATTGTTGGCATAGCAACTGTTGCGGCTATTATAACTCTTTTATTCCTTTTAAGTTTTTGCATTTAAAATGATCTTTCTATCCTTTAGGATCCTTTGTCCACATTTTATAGCCAAATCTCTAAAGGTCAAACTAAATTTTCAAAGTAGTTCGAGTCACCCTATTGCCATTAGAATACAAGACAAGCATTAATAGGAAAGCTTCAATTTCTAGTTAGTCTTATGCAAGTAGTAAAGATAGTAGGAAAATGAAAATCAGCATTTAATAGGTTGACCCAGTTCTGAATTTTGCGAAGGTTATGAGCTATAAGCATCTCAAACTTCATGGCATACTCGTGAATCAAGACAAGGGCAGATCTAGCAAATTTTGTGTGGAACCTTCAAAAAAATCCTTTGATGAGCCCTCTACACTCGAGGTAAACTTGAAGCTCCTCCTCCGCACATTGATGAAGTCACTTAGACCCGGACTCGGCTTAACCCCGCATTACAAATACAGGGATGAGACACATTGTTTCCTTCAAGTTGGAGGAAATGACAAACCTTTCAAGTACTCAAAGAATTGCCTCTTGGCATGCTTGTCCTCGTGGTAAATAATATCCATAGACATTTGCCCATTTAAGAACTTGTCTCAATTCAACTTTCTCGCATAAACAGCATATTTGATGAGAACAAGGAGGGTTTGTGCTTTACTTGGAATAGACTCGGGTATCGGGGTGCTACAAAAGATTCAAACTTGATTTCTATCCAGTTAAGCGTATTGGATGAGAATGAACTCAGCAATTGTATCAATAGAGGCCTTGAGCATTGGTTTCAAAGCTACTTTCAGGTCTCTCTCTTTCACACTCACACTCTCATTGTCTCTCTCTCACTCTCTCATGAATCTCCATATTTTCTATTTTACAGGGCTGCTCTAGTCAACGCTATATTTATAATGTGAAATTCCGGAGTGGTTTTGCCATCAAAGTGGTTCTTTATTGAGAATCCAGCTAATTCCAAATCTTTATACTAATTAATTGGATAGGAATTGCTCTATTTGCTACATTCACAGTGCACAAGCATCCAACTCTCATTCTTGACAATTTGGCTACGAAAATTTCTCATGGCTTTTCTTGTTCTTTGAGAAGTCAAGTGACATGGGCAGGTGGACGATGTCAAATAAACATTACATCCCCGAGTCCGAACACAACAAATTTATTTGGTTAAAGCAACGTAAATTCATTTGGATCATGCATGTACCTCATGCTCGATTTTCAGATAAGTTGAATTGTAGCAATCTCTTAACTGCTTCATTTGGTAGTGATAGCCAAGACTTGATGGTGCGGAATCGTGGTTACGGTCTTGTGTACCAAACAAAATGTGGGAGAGTTGGTGCAAACATTAGTCCAATGCTCAACCATGTTTTCTCGATAATTCCGATCTCATTTATCAATTTCTTGCTCATCAATCTAGAACAAAGCAGCAGAGAGCCATAATGATGATAATGTTGAGGGGAAACCAGTGGAACTGGTGGATCTAATGGGACATTGAGAGGGCTTCAGGAAAAAATAAAGCGGCAAAGCCATGATGATGATGAGGATGATGAAGATGAGGGAGAAACCAGTGGAACCGGCAGATCTATGGGACATTAAGAGTGCCACATTATCGGAAAAAGTTTGTGGAACTTGCTATCAAAAATTCATTGATGCCGGGGGCCAACCCATTATTGTCATCGTCGAGAACACTCGAGGTACCTCTCTTTTCTCTCACGACCTTTATATGTCTAATTTACAAGACTTTCATTTACACTTTACACCATCTGTAACCTTCTATACCATTGTTAAAGAGAGCACAACTTTTTTGGTGTCTATTTTTTAAATGATTCAAAATACTCTTATGCAATAATTATAATAAGTTTAAAAAACTTAAACTAATAAGATCAAATAAAAAATAATGAACTTCAAACATCTAACTTTTGAATACACGTGTTGCACTTGTGAAGAGCTTTTTTATTATAATTCTAATATAATCCCATAAATTTTTGAAAGTCCAAATTTTTTTACAAAAGGTTTTGTGTTTTGGAAGTTCATATTTTTCCACGTCATTATTCTAATATGTATTTTTTAATTAAGTTTAAATTTTATAAAAATTCTTTATAAAACCTTTTATATTTAGCCCATCAATTGATAAACACTTATCAAATATTGACTACTATAAGTCTATAATTATCAAATTTATATTTTTTGAAATTTTCCCAACATTGTATGTGTTTACTGAATAGTTATCAATATATCTATTTTACAGGAATTTCATTTACACTATCCATATGATCGTTGTTTCGATCCAACTAAGATTCCAGAGTTATTCAGCCATTATGCATCTGGATCCTCAATGGCAATCCAGTTAACTTCAAATTTGCATAATGATTCTAATTGGCAGGGATTTGCTATATGTGCTGCATTTTCAGTCCAAGAGTATCCAACTGATTTTCTTGACAATCTGGAAACTGAAATTCCATACCACCTTAGTTGTCTGTTTGATATGGATATAGGTGGTTTGAAACCTCTCCATGTATATAGCACCTTTAAAGAAGAACTCAAAGTGGTTACATCTACATGGATTCATTTGGCTATCCTATATACCATATTGGTGGCTTTCAGATAAGATAAATCAACGCAACCACATAGAGGTCTCAATTGCAAGTGACTGGCCAGGCTGGATTGTACAAAAGTGTGGACTTCGTCTTGTGGAATTGAGTTTTGGCAAATTCGATTCCACTTGAGGGCTTCACTTTATGACAATTGGGACATCATTCGTGAAGATTTAGTGGAACATCAACCATTAAAATCATCCTTAAAAGCATCCTCAAATCAAACATTCTCTATGAATAAATGTTTTCCTCAAAGTGAAATTCCGGAATGATTTAGGCATCAAAGTACAGGCCCTTCTCTGTCTATCCAGCTAGCTTCAAATTTCAGTAATGCTAGTACTTGGATAGGACTAGTTTTATGTGCTTCATTTTCAGTCCATGAGCATCCAACTACCACAAGTGATAATCTGGATTCAGACATTACCCACCACCTTATTTGTCATTTGGATGCTGAGAAAGGTAGTCTAGAATCTCCCCTTCTCTGTCAAATCACTGAAGAGTACTTCACGTGGTTAAATATACAGGGATTCATTTGGCTATACTACATACCTCGTGGGTCATTGTCAGATTTTTTTAATCAGAGCAGCCAGATTTGGGTCTCAATTGGAAGCAACTTCCCAGGTTTGATGGTGAAGAAGTGTGGGCAACGTTTCTTATACCATCAAGATGTGGAAGAGTTTGAGCAAACGATCATTAAGTGCTCTACTGTGCCTTTTTACAATATGGAACTCATCCATCAATCAGTAGCTAGTGATTCTCCAAATGATAAGCCAAAGAATGAAGCTGGTTGTTCATACGAGGATCCAAACCTTGGAAGGTTGAGAAGACCCTTTTACCCAGAGCAAAGCAGTAGAGATAGCATCTATCTTGAAGATCAACACCCTGATAATCAACTCAGCAAAAGTGATTTACAGATAACAAATTAATGTGTATTTCCTTTCAAATTACTACCAAGCTCCCTTCAAGTTTAGTCATCAGTGGCATTGTCTGATCCCCCTTATAAGGAGAGCCATGGTTGAATCACCCCCTCTTTTACTGATTTTAACAATTTTGAATTGTCAGAAAAATTCTCTCTCACTGAACATCATGTTCCTATTTTACAGGAATTTGATCGAAGTTTGGTATATAATTCTTGTTTTCCTCCAAGTGAAATTCTTGAGTGGTTCAACCATCGTAGTGGCAAGCCACCAGTGACAATCCATCTACCTCCAAATTTATATGATGATAGTACTTGGAGGGGACTCGCTCTATGTGTTTCTTTCTCAGTCAACATCAAGGATCCTACTGTCATCCTAGACATTCTTAATTCAGAAAATGCCCATCACCTTTATTGCCATTTGGAAAGCAATGTTGGTTCTTTGGAACCTCTCCATGCCTATTGCCTTACTAAAGACGATGTCATGTTGCTACATCTAGGTGGATTCATGTGGCTATCCTATATACCACGTAGCTCATTTCCAGATTGGTCGAATCAATGTAATCACATTGAGGCTTCAATTGTTAGCAATTGCCCAGACTTGACAGTGAAGTGTGGACTCCGTCTTGTACATCAGCATGATAAGGAAGAGGTTTTTTTTTTTTTTTGCTGAATGATGAGGAAGAGTTTAAGCAAACTACAATGCACGGCTTGGCCTCATTGTCTGACAATTGGGGTCTCATCCTTCATTTGACGGCTCACAGTAGAAAAGGAAATAAGCAAAACCTCTCCATGCTTAAAGAGAAAGGCAAGCATGTGCTAGAATAGCATCTCCTGTTATTGTTTTGCTGCTTTTCTTAGCGGTTCTCCCTTCTGTTCTCAATTAAAAATCTAACTAGACACTCATAATCTCTGCTGCTTAGTTAACTCAATATTGGTCTCAAGTTTCTTGTTCCTTGGACTAATGTGAGCACTATCTTTAGTTTTTGCAATAATAGGAGGCAACAAAGGCATTGTCACTAATAGTGAGCTGTTAAAAATATGCTTTAATTTTATTGGAAGGAACGATTAAAAATGAACTCCTTGTTTGCACATTTTCTTCGTTTTAAGGGAATAAATGCATGTTCATGTAGTAATCACTAGAAAGTGATCTCTAGCTGAGATAATTGAGTAGAAAAAATTATCATAAACAATAATGTGACTTCTACACATGTTGGAAACACTTTCTGTAAGGGGATAATTGCCCACACAGAGTTAAGAAGGTAGGCTCAATTGGATTTGTATATGTAGCTGATTGGGATACGGTTGTCGTCTTAAGGAACATTTGGAGCCTATTCACTTAGTCAGGTTTCTGTGAGTAGCCTAGGTGCATAGGCATTTACTGAGAAATAAGTGCTTCCGAATAGTGAAAATACCAAAGAAATTCTTTTGTTCATTGTTATTGATTTTTAACAACAATTTATTGTTTGCTTTAAAATAATAATAATAATAATAAGGGAAAGGAAAGTAAAATGGTGGATAGAAGATTGTGCTTGGAAGAAAAGATGGACAAATTTTTTTTTTTTTGAATTAGTTTTATAATAATTCAATTGTTACCAAGTGGACGAGAGGGGATTTTTTTTTTTTTTTTTTTTTTTTTTAATTTTTACAACCAAAGAGGGAATGAGGATTTGAATTATGGTTCTTCTCATAAAGGAGATCATTCAATACTACCGAACTACAAAGCTTTTGATTGGAGGAGAGATTTGATTCATTTGAACTTAAATTGAAGACGGATGAACTAATAAGTAATTTGTCACACATCTCTCAAGTGTTGGCACAAAAAGTTATTAAAAAAAAAAATAGAGAAAAACAATATGTACCTATAAAAGTTAACATTTTCCAAGTGTATCATCCATGGTAAATTAATAGAGAAAGATTGAATCCAATGCTTTGTGCAAATGACTCGTCAGAATTATGACACGTGTCTACTTTTAACCACATGTCATGATCTTGACGGTCTAGAACATTGGACCAAGCCAAGTCCAATTTTAGGTACCATAAGTTTTGAATATTGTTTTTAAATTTTAGGCACCACAATTAGAGTTCATAGGCACCAATTTTACTTTTATTCTATTTCCCTCTTATATATTATACTAACATTATGTTCTTCACTGAATTATCCATTACTATTTAGCTACCATCTCATACAATCAATTTCACTAGCAACAAGGTATAATAATACATATGTTTATAAGAAAATCAACAAGTTCGAACTCCCAATCATAAAAGGTTCGAAATTCAAATAAACTTGAGATTCCAAACGCATAGTCTAAGGTTGCGTTAGGCATTGACTTAAAAAGTCAGCTTTTTTTACTATTTAATTTATTTTTACTACTATTCATGGATTTTATTGCACTTTTAAGTATTATTCATGGCCTCACTGTACAGCCACCTTTTAGTTTTATTTACAATACTTTCAAAAAAAAGTTTTCAATTTCAAATAAAGTAAGATGTTCCCAAACGGATTCTAAGTCTAACAACTCTCTTTTTCTTTTTTAAAAAAAAAGTCTTAACAACTCTTTAGAATCAAGGCAAGATTACAGAACACAAAAGCATCTTCCTTCCTGGCAATCAAAAGCAAATTAGGAAACACATAGTTTAAATTTAGTTCCCAGCACAAAAAATTATAGCAAAACCTAATCCTCATATTAATTCTAATCCCAAATTAACGAAAGCAAAGAACAAACCTAATACCAAATAAGTCAATATCGTACAATTAATAACTATACCAAAGAATATATACTCTTGCATTGGCCATCAAATAAGTTGCTACTCCTCTAAAATGTATCATCGGATAAAATATAAGGTCGTAACGGCAATTTTCGAGTGTTTTTCCCAAAATAGATATTTCAATTGATACAATAAAAGATATTTTAAAATAAAAAAATGTCATAGAAAATATTATTTAAGCTAATGCATTGGGTTAGTGTATTTAGGCTAATGTTTGAGCTTATAAAATATATGGATTTGATATTATATATATATATATATATATATATATATATCTTTATATATACACGCATGCATAAGTATACAAAGAGTAATAACTCAAAACAGAACATCAATATCAGCTGGTACCGAAATATTTTGTTCCCCTAGTCAAATCAAAACGGCCTTTAGTACAAAATTGACTCTCTTACTCAATACTACTCCAAAACTACTCTATATGGCCTGCATATCTCCTAAGTAGCCCATTTACTTTAAGCCTTTCTATATTTTTAACACAATTGCAAGTCTCCAAATTTTATCCCTTCCTCCTAACAAAACTTTAAGACCATTTATTCAACAAAGATTAGTTAAATATGTGCAAAAATTATGATGAATAAAAAAAAAGTAGAAAGAAAATATAATAGTGTACACGGTTTGACTTTGTGGCCTATATTCATAGGACAAGAGCCTAAAAAGTCAAATTTTCTTGTACATTTTTCTTGATAATACATTACAATAGAATCCATTGTTATAATGGGATTATATACAAAAATAAAAATAAAAAATAAAAAATTTGAACTTGAATTTGAATTGCATATTAATTGTCTCAATCCAACAATTTTCTGTTGTAATCAATTATATAATTTTCTCTTGAAATCAATGTCTTGATTTGGTCTTCAATGACTTGGAAAGTGAAATATGCTTTCTAACAAAAAGAAACTTAGTTTGCTTACCCCAAACAACTCACCATACTTCATAGAGTACACCAATTTCATTCAAACAAGTGAAATTTGATTTCTTCATTTGTCCCACCCGATTATGTTGCAACTTCTCTAAGCTATTAGCCACATGGATTGGAACAATTAAAACAGATAGAAACTAGGTGGGGAGGCTCAACAAAGTGCTCAAAAGAAGCATGAGACTTCCATCATTAGACAAATAAATTCTTCCATCGGCCTAACATTCTTCCCTCTCGTGCTAGTGTTTGATTCTCACTTTATTCAATCCAACAAAATCTCACCAAATAAAATTCCTTTAACAAACATTCATATATGAACTTGGTGTATTACAATATTATTTTTCTTCTAATTATGGTGGGGGATTCAAATCTAAGACCCTATTCAAAAAAAAAAAAAAAAATCAAATAATTTTATTGAGTTAGACTATTAGCTTCTTTACTTTTCTTTTACCAAAGCTTCGAATATTATAACCCTAATTATTAAAGTCATTGAAAACCCAATTTCCCCCAAACTCAGTTCTCTTCTCTCCATCCACAAAGAGATGTACCATAAATGATAAATTGGACTCATTGTGGCATTCACACTAGACTGAACATGAACACAATGTTTGTTAAGTTGTGGGCTATCACATTTCAAGGGCAATTTTAAAAAGAATAATCTTTGACTGTAAGAATATTCCATCTCAATATTATTGGTTGATGTCCCCAGCAAGCTATATTGTAATACTTCCTCGGCATCTCTCATGACCACATGATCCACATTGTGAGTATCCGTTCTGTGTTATTCTTACTCTCTTTATTTTTCCAGCTATTGGTATTGGAAATTTTCTTTATATTTCATGTTCTTATTTATATTGGTGGTGTTGGAGTTGTTTAATTTGGTTTAAATGCAATATTCTGTATTGGGTCAGCTCGAGTGTGGGATAATTTAGAGTGCTTAAATGGTAAATACTTGGTAACTATTTATGTAATTTCTGTTTCCTTTTACTGGGTTTAAGATATACTGGTGTGATGATTTGAAGTGTTGTGTAATTTTGTGGAGCTTAATTATTGTTTAGGTACTGGTTTTCAATGAATTTGGAATTGAAAGTCGAAGAATTATTCATTGTTTAAAGTTGTACTACAAGTTGAAGATTTAGGTTAGTGGCATTTGTTATTTGCTCCCTCAAAGTGTTTTTCAGAATGCCTAAACCAAACTTTCCATCACTTAGGAAGTACAAGGTAAAAAAAATATTATTGAAAACTTTCCATCCTTACTGAAAGTTATGTTGTATCTTAACTTCAATGTGAATCCACCAATGATATCTTAACTGGAAATTGTGTCCCAAGCATTGTTTATGTTATATAGAAAACTGGTATAGGTTTATCATACTCTAGCATTGAATCTACCTTTTTATCTAATTGTTAGTCTCTCTCTCTCTCTCTCTCTCTCTCTCAAGTTCTTCACATTTTGCCCTACTCCGTTGAGGTTAATAGAACCATGTTTCCTTAGTGAAAGTTATTTTGTATCCAAACTTCTATCTGAATCCATGAATGATAGATATCTTAACTAGAAATTGTGCCCAAGCATTGTTTATGTGAGATAGCAAACTGAGAGAACCAAGAAACAATCCAACATTTTTTTCTTTTTCTTAAATCATTGATTGTGTTCTAATGCTTAGGCAGATTAAAATTTGATTGTACATACCCCATGTAATGCAATTTAGAAGGATAAGTATTAAATAAACTTTACAAACTAAACAACAAAAGGTATGGAAAATAATAAACATACCATTATGCACTGTAATTGCAATAGAAATACAAATTTGCTATAATCATTACCATTACATGGGTATGGGTTGCATTTGATTTCCTCCGGGCTTCACTAAAAATTTTTTAGATAAGCTTTGGCTTTGAGGAAGAAATTTCCTATTAAAATA
Organism: Quercus dentata; assembly: GCA_028216015.1. Lineage (NCBI taxonomy): Eukaryota > Viridiplantae > Streptophyta > Magnoliopsida > Fagales > Fagaceae > Quercus > Quercus dentata. Next base: position 75,516,179 of record CP116446.1, on the reverse strand, counting down.
GTAGTCCTATTGGTAAGTTCTTTGCTTATATTCCTTTTGGAGATTAATATATACTTTATGGGGATGATTAGATTTTCTTAGGAATTTTGATTCATGGGGACTGCTTTTGTTAAGGTGGCGATGTTGTTACTGAAAGAGGAAAAGGTTGTTTATAAGAAGCCTAAATATGAGATAAAGAAAGGGTATTTCTTCCCCATTGTTAGGAAGTTAAAATATGCAAAATATTGATAACCTAAATTGCTTGTTACATACCAAACACAACGATTGATAATCTAAATTGCTTCTTACTTCCTAGAAATGCCAAAAGCAACTGTTGTTGCTCCTGAACTTGGGACCTCTCTGCCTTGAATTGTTTAAAACTTTATATCTCTGAATTAATTTAGTAATAATTTTATACATTTTTTTAATCCAACTTGGCTTCTTAAGATAGGTTAAACATCTATCCTTTGTTCGCCAATATGGAAATATCTGCTTCCTTCTAATGGTCAAGGTTTCAGTAACTACTTCTTTGCACTATCAATGTTAAAGTTGTTCTCTATATACAGGTGCTGAAGGTATTATTGTGGCAGCTGCTTCTAAAGATAGCACCCTATAGGCTATAGACGAAGGTAATTGGAAAAAGCCAATAAGCTGTAACTCAAATGGCAAAGAAGGAAAGCTACTAAATTAAAGTAATAGGATGAACCCTTTGTGCATAAATTTTTTTTTGTTTGGACATGTATGCCTAGGTTTTTGTTGGCTTGGTTCCTTATCTCTATTCCATGGTCAAACATTCTCTGTATTTTTGTACCATGCTCCCAAAGGTCATAACAATCGACCAGTTAGGATTTTCTATTTAACAAAGATTCTTAGAGAAATTTAATATAAACTGCAAAACACCTCGTTCAATATAAAATCATTGATAGTAATCCACACAATATGAATCAGGACTCAGAGACTTCATTTCTATAATGAAAATTTTATTTTTCTTCAATGTAAAGTTGTACATAATAGATATGATTATTTTTCCGTAGATTATATTATGCCACGAGAGAATATAAATGATTGGTAATTAGGCAGGACAAAAGTTGAAATGTCCAATACACTATTAGCAAACCTTGTTTAAGGGAGACATTCCACTTTCTTCCTCTATTATATATAGAAGGTGGGGAAATCAATGTTGGAGGCACATCCCCCTTTTGGTAGCACAGGACATTTGATGAGTTGTGACCCAGAAGTGCCTACACAAAGATAAAGCTGGTAAAGCTAGCTATTACCTGATGCATCAACATTGCATTCTATCCTAGGATCATACCTAGTTGCTCCTTTTATAGCATCACTTATGCTACTAAGCTATAAGAACTCTCATCTGGTTGGATCCCTGTAACTTTTTTTCCCCTACTCAATGTTAAATGAAAAGAAAAAACAAAGAAAAGGTTTATGAAAGTTAAGCTTCGACAACCAATTTTATGTTACTAAGGAAAAGAAGAGTTACCTGCACTTTCAAGAATTTGGAGGAGGTCAACTTTGTCTTTGGGGTTTAGAGAAGCTTGAAAGTATTCATGCTGGTCAAGGATGGAGTTGGAGCAAGTCCCATGTTTCTCCCATTCATGTGACCAAAATGAGGAACCACTGCTGCTTGGGCAGGCCTGTGTTGGCCAACTTACTTGCATTCTGCTAATTAGGTCTGAAATCTATAGAATGATATACAATGAACTTTATTAGTGATGGAATTTAAGTACTTAAGTTGTTGATGTAGCACCAATTACCTTTATTATCAAGCTAGTTTATAAGTTTTATATAGTAGAATTGATAACAACTTTAACACTTTCCTAATGAGAAATTGGTACCTTGGATTTCACAAAAGGGCTGTTAGGATTGCAGTTGGACGGGTATGAGCCATCATTGTAATTAGGCCGAAGCCATTGAATGCTAAAATTAGTTTTGGGTTTTCATGTTGTTGGATAGCAACAACTTTGTTTTGTGTCACAGTATTATCAAGGCCACTACATTAGAGATTTAGAGTGGTGAAATCAAGAATAAAGTTCTGATGTTATGAAAACATCAAATAAGAGTAGTTAGTGTTCAAAAGGATGATCTCTCTCTTAAATAATCCCACTCACTTGTTGTACCTCTGTGAAACACAACCAATTGCTAGGCATTGTACTAATAAAAGCTTGATGAAGATTGCACAATTGGGTTTCATACTTTCATCTCTGTGTCTGTGTGTGTGTGTGTGTGAGAGAGAGAGAGGTGTGGAATTTGTTTTTGGACTTAGGGTGATAGTCTCATGATGTGAATGGCAGTATTTATAGGCAAAAACGTAAGTGTGGACAAAATATTTGGTGCAGCATATGCTTACTGCAATCACTATTAATTTATCACCTGTGTTGTGTGAAACAAATGCACCTAATTAGCCTTTCACATTTAGGAGTTTGGGACAAAATTATTGACTTATTTCCACAACTTCATCGGTTGTCTGTATTTTTGTGGGAAAAAATAAATTTAATAAAATTATTATTTACTTATCATATTGAAACAACTAACTTTGACTTCTTCTTTTTTCCTTGCTACATAAAAAGTTACAGAAAACCAAACACAAAAAAATAGCAACAAAAAGACACTCAGACCTGTAAAATGTCCTCATTGAGAGCAGGAAAAACTTCTGCCACATCATTTTCCCTTGCTTTGTGTTTAAAAGTTGACTTTAAAAGTAATTGATTTGCCTAAATTACAAAAGGCTTTATTCCACTTTTTGGAACCAATTTTTATCTGTACAAATCAACAAAAGGCTTTATTCCACTCTTTGAAACCAATTTTGTACAAATAGATTCCATGCACATTCTTGCATCATACATTTGCCTAAACCCAGAAGCTGGTACGGATCATTAACTTGCTAGATTTATATAATTCATTACTCATTGCTGATTATCACTTGTACAATTTGCTGTAGAGAGACAATCCCCACATAGATTCTTCACCACCTGAATTTTTGTACCAGGGGAGAGTTTAGAAGCCCAAAAGCAATAGCCAATTTCTCACTATGATATCTTAGAGTAATTTCTTTGTCCTCATCTTTCATGTCTGCATGAAAAACTAAAGAAATATCAGGAACATACCCAACCAACTTCAATTCCTTGACTAACTTGTCAAGTGCCCAGTGCAAATCTGTAGAAACAGATTGCACTCCCTCCCCAGAGAAGTATTCATGCACGACATTGTTCACCTCCACTGAACTACACCCGGGTACCTTCACCACCCCCTAGTCTTTCATCAGTTTCCTCAAATAATTCGCATCTTCCCATCTCCCAGCAAGGTAGTCAATACCGTCTTGGCCGTACCAGCCAATATGTACCGTGCCGGTATGAATATCGGTATTGAAACACCAACATTTCGTACAGGTTTAAATAGCAGCCGTAAATTTTGTGTATCGGCCATATCGGCCAATTTCGGGCAATCTTGGTCGGTACCAAAAAAAAAAAAAAAAAACTTTTTTCTTAGTTTTGTAATTTTTGAATTTTTGTAAGGGTAGATATTTGCATTATTTTTTTTTTTTTTTGATACAAGATAGAATTTCTACTCTAGCCTAATCTAAGTGTATATGTGTGTGAAACTCATTCCCGGAGACTTGAACCCCAGCCCTTGCCCCCCACATCCCATAAGCATTTATACTTGTGGAATAACCACTGCACCAAGGGTGTGTAGTGGTACTTATTTACATTAAGTTATTGGTATTATTTGTTTTCTTAGTATGCAATGAATAATTAAGCTTTCTATTTTTTATATTATGTTTTTTTTTTTTTTTTTAATTGATGCTAGAGTCTAAAACCATGAATAATTTGTTATGAATTGAGGTAATATTTTATGGTAAACTTTTATATTTATTATAATATACACACACATACATACATATATATATATATATATATATATATTTATATATATAAAATAATAGTAAACCTGAAAAGCAAGACAATCGGTATTGACCGGTACTCAAATATATCGTTCCACTGGTAAAACTGATAAAGTCTCCGGTACGAAATTGACTTAGACCCTTGTGCACAAGTTCGATAAGATCAGTCTCCTCCATGAGAGTCATCCAATTCAAAAATTCATCCAATCACTCGCTTTGCCAATTCTACATTGCCATGGCTGCTACAAGCAGATACCAAGGTTTGCCAAAGTATGGGAGTGGGCTAAATTGGTAATCCATCGATGAACTTATAAGCCTCATCTAAGTGACCAGCTCGACTAAGCAAATCCACCATACAGCCATAGTGCTTGATACCCAGAATAATCCCATACTTGTCACTCAGGCTATAGAAATACTCACAACCTTCCCTTACTAAGCCAGTGTGGCTGCAAGCTTTTAAAAGACCCAAACATGTAATCTCATCAGGTCACACTCTCGTGGTCTTCATTTCTTCAAACAATGATATGGCTTTGGAACCATGCCCATGAGTTGCATATTCCATAACCATGGCTGACCAAGCCCGTGTATCTCTTACAGACATGTTCGCAAACTGCATCATGCCATAATCCAAGCTTCCACACTTTGCATACATATCTATAAGAGCAGTTTTGACCTTTACATATATATCAAAACCATGTATCTTCACATACTCATGTATCCACCTCCCTAAGTCTAATGCTCCTTACAAAGCACAAGATGAAAGTATGCTAAGCAGTGTTATATCAGTAGGCTTGAGATCACTCGCTTGCAATTCGCGAAACAATGACAACGCCTCATTGGGCCAACTACTTCGAGCATATCCTGTGATTATTGCATTATAATAAACAACACAAGGCTCAGCTATCTTATCAAAGACATGAGCCGCGTTCACATCATTGCACTCAGTATACATATTTATCAATGTGGGACATACATATATGTTATGGTTGAGACCAAGTTTGGTAGCAAGGCAATGCAATTGTTTAACTTCTTGCAATGCCTTAGAGCTTGCACATACCTTGAGAAGAGAAGGGAAGGAATAGTCATCAGGGACAATGCCAGAGCATAGTGTATCAGAAAATAGCAAAATGGCCTGAAGAGGGGCATTGGAGCGGGAGTATCCACAGGCCAGGGAGTTGAAGACCACAATGTCTGGTTGGAGAATTTGGTCGAACAGTTGGTGGGCATGGTCCATAAAGGTAGCAGAAGGATGGAAAGCACAGCAACTGATGAGCTTGGTGAGGACAGTGATGTCATTTTGGAGGTGGGTAACCACGTACATGGCAATCACGTCCATGTAATTATTGCTTACTGGACCTGGTTGTGACTACAGGGACCTTAATTTACAAAACCAACAGGTTCATTGGTCATCTTCTTATTCTTATTATAATGATTTGATCGTTACAATAATAGGAGGTGGAATTTGAATAATAATTATCTTGATAAAGGAGAAAATGTGATATTACTTAAATACAAAACTCTTGGCGATAAAACTTTCGTTTTAAATCTAATTTGAAATCAATATCATAATCTCCAATATAACTCTCTGCTCTTTGCTAAGCTTTATATCGATTCAAAAAGTACGATTGTGTATTTAAATTTTAAATTTTTTAAAAATTACATCAGTGACCAAAACTACAATCAACCAAGGGTGCTAATTCACACAATTGGTTTAATTGAGGTGTTTATTATATCTTTCTTTAAATTTTAGGATGAAAATTATAGATTAAGGATTGTTAGTAATTAGCCAAAAGTTTTATAACTTAATTGATACATTTTCATGCACAAAGTATTTGGAGGTCGAACAGAGAAAGGGTTCACTAAATGAAATAGACTACATTACAAATGATAGTCTCTAACTTTGATAAATTTTTAATTCAGTTCTTCACGTGTAGTTTTTTCTTTCATTTTAATGCTTGAGCTTTAATTATTTTTCCAGGAAAATACTAAGAACACAATTTTTGCCCAATAAATTATATAGCAGATTTTCTATACACACACTCATGCATAAATACAACTCATTCACTCTTCAAGATTGAACGCATAATGATCATTGGCAAAATTGTAAGCTATTCTCGAAAATAGGGGAAGGAGATATCATTTGGTCTAAAGACCATTAGAAAGATCCTATGCAGATTCACAAAATTAGGTTTTCTGTTAACTGCAGTATCATATTAACAAAGGATATATATATATCAACCAAATGAACAATTAGCATAAAATTTCTAAAAGATCCCATGAGTACTGCTCTTCGAGCCTCTTTATGGATTTTAAAAATTAAAAACAAAAAGTGCACCTTAAATGTATATAAATAAAAATGACACTTTAAAGAGTGAAGCGCGTTCAAAGAAAAGAAAAACAAAAATCCAATCCTCTATAATGGAAACCTTAAGTGTATACTAGTTTTGGATCTTAAATACCTAACAAAGTAGAAGTCCAAGAATGACATGCAAAATAAAACGAAGTGATTAATTGATATCCAATTATCCATGATTGCCCATATTTACAAATTCAACCGAGGATTGGCAGAAAGACAACTTAAGGTTAGTTTGCATCATGTAGATTCATCGGCGGAGCCAGAGGGGGGCGAGGGGGGCACCTGCCCCCCCTGACTTCTCCTAAAAAATTTTAGTAATAGTAGTCTAAAGTTACCTTCTGACATGGAGGAAAAAAAAATTTGAAAAAAAGGACTTCTATTTGGTTGAAAGTTACCAAACCATTGCTTTTGTCTTGTCCTATTGCAACTTGCACCTATTTCACTATTTTTTATTTTTTATTTTATATCACTATTTACACCATTTTTAATATTTATGATACTTTTCACAGTATTTTATTTTTAAATGATGCTAAAGATATTACAAATTTTATTACTTATATCTTACAAATTGGCATGTCACCAATCACAAAAAATAATTTCTAACATTTATTCATTATATTTTTTAAGTAACACTAATCACATTCTTACTCCATCAGTTTATAAATTTTTTAGTAGCTATGAATTGGTTATTTTTGTTTATTTATTTTAATAATATGAAATATATTCATATTTGTTTACAACTGTTTATTTATTTTGTTATTATTGTTGGTTAATATTTTTTAGATTAATTTCACTTTTAATATCATCTTTTAATTTTGCCCCCTCTAGACTAAAATTCTGCCTTCGCCACTGTGTAGATTTAGTATAAAAGAAATGTCACCAAAATGGGGATAGGCAATTAGATAAAGGGCAAGTAAGTAAGGGAAAGGACATTGACGGGGGCTTTATACTTTTGATAATAAATAACTATTCTTGTAAAAAAAAAAAAATACATTATTTGATTAATTGCAATATTCTTTAAAACATAGAAGGAAATATATAAGACGAATTGCACGTATGTACTAGATAAACATAGGTGGTTTGTAATTGTCGGTACGTTAGAAAATTTTAATATTGTTGAAAAGATCATTCTAGAGTTTTAGAGAATAATTTGAAAACTTTCAATCCCATAATGTTTTCTTCGTAATTCTCCTCGTCCAAAGAAAGAGAATTCTAAAAAGTGAAAGTCTAATTAATTATTATGAGGATCATTAATTGTTTCTTTTTCTTATATTTAATAGGGCATTGTAAGAAAGTTGCTCATGCTTTGGCAAAGACATTACAAGATGAGGACTAAGGAGGACTCCCAGGTTTGACTTGAGGATTGTCCTCCTTTTATTCTATCCCTTTTATAATCTAATTTCCATCCTCAAATCTCAATAAATTGACTATTGTTTATTATAATTTTTTTTTTAAACTTCATTTTGTAACTAATGAGACAATCTCAAAGGATTTTTTTTTTTTTTTTTTTTTTTTGAGAAGGAATCTCAACGGAGTTTGCAACCCTTAAAATTTAAAAATAGTTTGTAAGTGCACAAGATTAGTTTATGTAGTTAATTAATTTATAATATAGAATTTTTGTCTGTTACTTATTAAAGTAATGTTATTTTAAAATATTTTAAAAATTAATTTTATTCTGGTTTATTTCATAAACTGATGTCATTTTGTGATGTGATGTGGTGTTTAGAATTAATATTTAAATCCAAATATTTTGTATCTTGGGCCTTTTTGGTAAGAGGATTTAAATGTAATTTTTTATTTTATTTTGGAAACTATAAAATGGTGAGTTCCACACTTGAATCTATTGTTTACCTCATACTTTTTAAATACTATTTTCATAAAATTATTTCCTATTTTCCCGATTGAAAATTGGATATTGAAAACAGCAAAGAAGATGTTTTCAAGATACACAAAATGTTATTAATGGTATAGCTGGTAATAAATTGAAAATAATTAACCCCATATATTTGTCCAAACTCTTCTATCTTTTAAATTAAGAAGTTTACATTTATCACAAATTTGAATTTTGTAATTATATAAAAATAAAAAATTTTAAAATGTACATTAGTTTTATTCTCTCATTTCAATTTTGAAACTTATCGTTATCCCAAAAAAAAAAAAAAGTAATCTACACATTACTTTCTATAGAATAATTTTTTTTTTTTTTTTTAAATCTCAAAGCAAAAATGGTCTACCAAACATTACTTTTTTCAATATTTTGAAAATTGTTCTTAAATGTAGGAGCCAAACACATATAATGTAAAAATTATTATATAAAAATTAGTTTCACATTCAATTTTTTGAAAATTATTTTCATACTTTTTGTAAAACAAAAACAATATTCCTCCTACAAAACAAAGTTACTGAAATTGATTTTCATAAAATGTTTATTTTATTTTTAAGAAAAAGTTACTAAAATTGATTCCATTATAAAAATAAATCGAAAATGTACAACATAATATTGTATTATTAATAAGTTTTTCAATGACATTTATATTTGAATTAATGATAATAATTTTAGAAATTATTTTAAAAATTATATTGGGATAAGATTCCCTCCCATTAAATCCTTCAATTTCTTCCAATTTTAAGTCATATGCAAGACACTTGACATTTATTTAATTTTGTGTGATTAATAAAAATTGAAAGAAACTTGAATATTTAAATAGGAGGGGTTCTTATTCTTATCACAATCTAAATTAGAATAAATTAGTTTAATTAATTGGAGGAATCGCTTTCAAAAAAAAAAAAATTGGAGGAATCCGTTTGGAAATGGGGTTAGGGGTTTTGAACCCAAAACCTCATGGATTTTAGAACCGCTATACCAACTCATTGGGATTTTAATTATTTAGTTTAGATACATGTGTATTAATTTCAATACGAAATCAACAAATAAATAAGTATAAATTTGACTATTTGTCGGTAGGTAGATCATGAGAGCTAATTGAACTTAACCAAAAAAAAACTCAATTAGAATTAGGGGTGTGCATGGGTCGGGTTAAGGGGATTTTTCGACCTAACCTACCATGGTGGGTTAAAAAAAATTCAACCCAACCCAACCTATCACATAAGTCCAACCCAACCCACATGGGTCGGGTTGGGTCGGGTTGAACCCATGGGTTGGGAAATTTTTTTATTACTATTATTATTAAATTGAGCAAAAAAAATATAAATATAAATATAAATATATTAAGAAAACCCAAAGATTAGTATCAATGTAACTCCTTAAAGGCAAACAACTCTAATGACTAAATAACAATAGTAATTTACTAGGGTTTGTGTGAACTAATTGGCTTTTATATAGGATAGGAAGAGTTGGCTATTTTTAAAAAAAAATATATTAATTATATAATATATTTTAAACATATATTAAATATATGGTGGGTCGGGTCGAGTTTAAAATTTTATGACCCGAACCCAACTGACCCGCTATTAAAAAAAAAAAAAAATGTAACCCAACCCAACCCACCAAGTCCTAAAAACCAACCCAACCCGGTGGGTTGTGTTGGGTCAGTCGATTTTTGGTAGGTTGATGGGTTGGTTGCATACCCCTAATTAGAATTTTAAAGATTCACTTGACCAATAACTATTGATGTAAAACAAATTCATCACTCATTACAACTGATTTTTTATGTAACAATGTAATCATTGGCATAAAATGTATCTATTTATGCTCTCATTAATAATTTACCTTTTACGTTTAGTGGCCACTTCAAGAGCTTTATAATTATCACTGCACACTCTTAGTGCGGTAGTCAATCTACAAGTATAAATATTTGTGAGGGTGTTAAAGGTAAGAGTCGGGGTTCAAGTCACTAGGAGGGAGTTTTACACACATATATACTTAAATTAGACTAAAGTAGAAATTCTATCCAACCAAAAAAAAAAAAAAAAAAGAGTTTATAGTTGAGTGATCTATTTATTGATTTTTACAAGTTTGTGCTTTAATCGCTTTCAAGCGCTATATAAAGTATACAAAATATTCCACCCTCGAAATAAAAGACCCAAAGCCCAGGATCAGAGCATAAAAATGAGTTTTGTGTGAATTCAAGAGATTCTTCATTTGTGAAGTACATCGTGGAGCCATAGAATTTTGGGGGGGGGTTGGAACTCACTTTGCTCAAGGTAACTTTTCTCTCTTTTTCTCTGTTTGTTTACCGAGAAAATGAATGAAAAAAATATCATGCTTATGTGGAAGCTTGGCGGTTTATGTCTATATATATGCCTTTGATTTCAGAAAGAGCAACAATTTTACCCTAGAAAAAAATTCAAGGTAAATTAAAGAGGAACAAATATAAAACGAGAATTAAAACTTTGAATCGTTTGTTATTGAAGAGCAATCTCTGATTGTAGCATTCTATTGGAATAAATGTGTTCTTGTTGTGAATCTTGTAGTTTCAGTAGAATGCGGAATCTTGGGTACAAGGATACCAATCAAAAATATCCGGGAAGGCTACCATAGAATGCCTCACAAAGATTCAGGCTTTGACTTATTTTTGGGGTTATAATATGTATTTCTTTCAAAGAGAGCATTTATGAGGTATAGTCTGCTGCAGAAGAAGTGTAATAATATGTTTCTTCATTGTTCTAGTATGAGTGATATGTAATAATATGTTTCTTCATTGTTCTAGTATGAGTGATATAACGTTCGCTATTCTAGTTTTTTAGCACTACTGTTTCTCATTTTTTTGGGTACTATAGTAGTGTTATTGTTACTTCTCTCTATATTTGTTTTGAGTTCAAATATTGCTCTCATGTGTCTTTGTGCTCTCATTTGCTTACATGGTGGAGTCAGTGCTCTCATTTGCTTACACGGTGGAGTCGGTGGTCTTCAAGATCTATACAGGTCCCTGAACAACCCACCAAAGGTTTGAAGGGATGGAGAGTCATGAACAGGAGTGTCATGTTCTGATTCATCCGTTATCCACCTGTAATCCACTTAGCTAACCTATTTTTTCTACTAACAATGCCACATTGCCATAAAAGCCCAAAACCTTACCCTTCTATGGTCTCTACCAGTTTTATGGAGTAAAATTCAAGGACTAAACCTCACTTGGTGGATTGGAGGCCAGCTTCATAACTGCATCATTTGAAGCACTTTGAATCGAAACTCGCCTTGTTATATTTAGCTCTTATTGAAATAGTACCTATACTGTTTATTTAATTCTTTATTCTAGTTTCTTCTTTAGGGATTTCAGCTTCAATAACATTCTGGGTGAAATTGTTTAATAATAGGAAGGGCAAATGTTATTTGTTTATATAGTAACATTCTGGTTTCTTCTTTATTCTGTCTTAGGAGTTATATTTGTTTATATAGTAACAGGAAGGGTAACTGTTTCTTCTTCCCAGGTTAAACCGTCAAATTGGTCTTCTTTCTTGTAGTAGTTCATTTGAATAATTCATCACGCAATTTAAGTTAAAGCGTTGGGCTGTTAGAAAACTAGATATGCTACGCTGTTTACTGTTTACACAGAAGAGGAATTGGGTATCGATAAGTCCGATGCTAGAAATACCCCATTATGTCCATTTGATTGTTCTTGTTGTTTTTGAGGATACATGCAAAAATATGTTGTAGTTGCTTCCTTTGATCCAAAGAATCCGATTTTCATGTAATCTTGTAACTTTTCATTCTTTGTTTTGTTGTTATAATTTGAGGGTATTGGAGCACACCTTTCTTTTGCCTTGTACACTAGAACTAAATTACATTATTATTTTTATCTAATTCAATCTATTTTGTGCTTATGATTAAGCATGTTTCTCAAAGTATGACTTCTTTGAATCCAAGATATGAATCTTTGTAAGTTTTGAGGAAGAATTCGCAGATTAGAGCCATGTAGTCTATCCATTAGTCAAACTAATTCTCTTACACATTTAAAGTAGAACATTATATAATTATTACATTTTTGCAGTCCTGAATTCATGGTGATAATACAAATATAAATATGGATTTTTCATATAACTCCATTGGTTCTTATAGTTTCATTTACTTGAGTGAATTGTGTGATGCACTCACTTTATTGCTTAGCATCCGAAAGCCTTTTTTACGTTCTTGTGAAGTTGATCTTGGGGATGTCTCGCGACAACTAATATTTGCACTCTTGTACATTTGGCTGATACAGGGTTCAATATCATAAACTTTTTCTATTTACATCTTTGCCTAATACAGGGGTTCCAATTAGCAGAATGGATTCTTTTTATTTAAATTTTTAATGTCTTATTGCCTGTATAATGATGATTCTAATCTCTTTTGTGAACAATTGCATAATTAAAGTTATTCTGGAGGATGTCGTGCAATTTTTGTAGTTGAAACTAGGGATGTTATCATGACAAAAGTTGCTGTTGACTAGTACAGAATTTTATATATTAGCATTAACTCAAAAATTGAAGTTGATTTTTACTTCATTACTATGTACACCAGATATTTTGATCTCCTTTGTCCAAAAAAAGAAAAAACAGAGGTCTTTAGTCACCATTTATGAATTACCTAGCTTGAGTTTCAAAATCAACCCTAGGCTTGTGGTATTTAAATTCCTTTTGTTGAATCTTGTCATTTTCTTTTGTTGTGTCGGTATTTGTAAATCACAACCATTGATGCATTCTCCCCACTGCCATAATTTGAACTCCTTCAATATCATACTCATTGGGGAAATGGGAACTACTGTGTGGATACATGTCCATTTTCTACTAGCTTTGACATTTAGCTTTTAGTTTTTCTTGTTTAAGTACAGCTTTTTCATTTACCTTAATTTTGTTTTTCTTACTTTTTCAAAGCACAAATATACCTCAATCCACTTTCCAGCAAAAAGCCAAATAAGCTTATATATGTTGACAAACGAATCACACTCCTCCTTCATCTAAACCATTTGGGGTCTATTCATTTTTAATATAATATAGTTGGATCTCCCTTGTCAAGGAAATGCTCTATAATCTATGTCATAAGTCACTCATAACCAACTCCAAGAAGGTCCTGATTTATCAGGCTTATTTTGTGAGTTGGACAGGCTTAATGGTAAAAAGACACTCAAAAATCTAGTTGCCATTCTTTGTTATTGCTTCCACTGACTTGTAGGTTTCTCAATAGCTGTTCTTTTCTGCACTTTGCAACTTATATTGATCGTGATCGCTTGCTTAAACATCTCTTTCGCCAGGAACATTCAAGATAATTCTTTCAAAGGCATTATACCTAACCATTGGCCAATCTACTAGATTATAAGCCTCATATCATATTCACCATATAAACATGAACCCCGTCCTGCCAAAAGTGTTGGTATAAGCACACCAAAACTATATACATCAGCATTCTCAATTACATAGCCCAAACACGCATATTCTAGCATTGGGTACCCATGTTTTCCACCAATATGAAAAACTTGTACATGCAATTGACCTTCGGGAATTGACATGGAGACTGAGAAATCAATCAATTGGACAACATTGTTCTCATCCAATATAATGTTATCCGGCTGAATATATATGTATGGATAACAGGCCCGAAAATGCGGTGTAGAGATATGCAACTACATTAGCTATGCCCATTGCAATCCTTAATTTGCATTTCAATGGATATGGCTCAGAGTTAAGTCCCTTAGTCGATGGGATACAAATACATTTGGAGATAATGATGTCCCTTACAAATTCATACACTTGAATCGGATTTTGGGTCCCTAAGAGTTTTAGAACATTTTGGTGGACACTCATTTGTGATCTAATGTCAATGTCTTTGATCATCTCTCCAAGTATAGCCCATGATCTTTTGCCATATTTTTTAATTGAAAATAAGTGATCTTCCAAAGAATCCTTGTAAAAGTGAAAACCATCTGCATCCAAAAAATTTGAAGTGGGTCACAATTGTATGTTGCTCTTCCGAGCTCTTCAACAGAGAAGAAGACATGAATAAGATTTCTTTCTCCATTGCAAAAAGCAATTAACTCCTCTAATAACATTCTTCGATTCTTCATAAATGGTGTCTCTATCTCCTCTTTGGCTTCCCTCTTCATTTCATTTCAAACATGAAATCCTCTTCTTCATCAAATCCTTAGGTTACATATTGGAATATTAATATAAACGCAAGATATGATAAGGCAAGACATGAAGAAGTCTGTAATTAGGCTTTACATGAAGATATTTGGAGATCACTAACCAATCTTTGCTTATAGATCAATCGGCATGCACAATTTAGAGTTTGAAAGTTGAAACAAGTAGTACCGTTCCACAATGTAAATCATGAATTGGAAATATTTGAAACAAATTACCTACCCAACTATCAATGCTTCAAGAAGTGGGCCAACATGTCACGACCACATATTGCAGAACAAAGCACACCAAACCAATGTAGCTATTAGTTATTATTGCTGATTATTGTTAGAACCAATTATATTTGTGCTTATACTTCAACTAATTAATACATGTTGGTGCTAATTAATACATGACTCAAGGAAAATACTAGCCATGTTTGTGCTTATAGTTCAAAGAATTAGTGTAGTCACAATTAAGGTTCCTCCTTAATTGAGTGTGTGTTGTGCAATCACTATAACACAAAGATGATATCCATTGTGTGTTTGAGTCACCACCATGAACTCCTCAAGGCCAACCAATCGGCTCACATGCTAGATGCTACCATGAGACTTGAAAAAAAAAAAAAAAAAACTTTAACCTAGTTCTTAACATCTTTTTTTTTTTTTTTTCTTATTTCTTTCCATACATATAAAAGAAAAAAAAAAATCAACTAATATAAGTTGAATAATGCATAGATCCTTAAATTTATAATTTAATTCTAATAGTCTAATAATTCCACAATAAAAGAAAAATAAATATGTATACAGTTTATACACCGAATGCACCAACTAAAACCTAGCATTTTAGGATTAGCTTGTAATTTTTATTTATAAATGTATGTGCTATATCATTCAACATACACTTAAAAAAAAAAAAAAATTAGATTACATAGAAGTGGATTACACAAAGATTTGCCAATTATTTACAACTTATTTTTATTAATTCCCTTGCTAAAATCAATTTATCTCACCTTTTAATAGTTTTATAATAAACAAAATAAAGTAGGTTTTTTGTTTTTAAGTAAGCCAGTAATTTATTTAAGCGAAACTTTTTATTTCAATATTAGAAAATAAGCAAATAATACATATATATATATATATATATAAATAAAATATAATATGGGATGGTATCATCAATCATGGTAGTACAGTTTCACACAGATGCAAACTATGTTTTTGAGGTGGGTCACAGACACAAACTTTACAACCTACTGCCCATTTATAATTGATAAAGTTTAAAATATATCCATTGCACGTTACTATTCAACATGCACTTACACATTGTTCTACAAAGTAGATTACAGAGGTGGATCACACAAAGATTTGCCAACTTCTTATATATAAAAACCACCAATGCTCATATAAAAAAAAAAAAAAAAAGCGCCAATGCCCGCTATAGTGCTTTGATATTGTGCACTCAGTGTGTTTGTACTGTGCAAACACTGTATCGGTAACAGTATTTTGGTGAGGCACTTTTTTTTCGAACAGTAGCTACAAGTCCAGCCGGCACTGTAGCTACAGTAGTTACAGTTTTATTTTTTCTTCCGTTTGTACTTTTATTTTTTTTCCCTTTTATATATATTGTTTTACTACACAGCAAATTTTACAATATTTTTACAATTATTGAGGTGTCAATTTCTTATAAGTCAAAATAAAATAATAAAATATGAAACTGTAATCAACCACAACTGAAAATAAATGTTTTGTGAAAATGTTGTGACACTTGTTAGGTGAATGTGTAAAAACTACCGTACTTTTGGTTTGTTCAAGTGGCACTATAACTACAGTAGCTACAGAGTTTTTATTTTTAATTTTTTTTCTTTAGTCTTCCGTTTGTACTTTTTTTTCTTTTAAATATTTTTAAGAACCCGTATATATATTGTTATACTGACATAACAAATTTCATAATATTTTCACAATTATTGAGGTGTTAATTTCTTATAAGTCAAAATAAAATAATAAAATATGAAACAGTGACCAACTACAACTAAAAATAAATGTTTTGTGAAAATGTTGTGACACTTGTTGGGTGAATATGTAAAAGCTACAGTACTTTTGGTTTATTCAATATGTATTGTTCATCGCTTTTTTTATTTTTATTTTTTCCCAGTCATCGATTTGTGCTCTTTTTTCTACAGTATTTTTGAACTATTCATACAATGTTTTTCACTGTTCATATACAATTCCATTTTGGTTAGCCACTTTGTCTTTTTTTTTTTTCCAATGAATCTGTTTGTGTTTTTTTTTTTTTTTTTTTCCTTTTAAATATTGATGTAAGCTGATATTTATATTGTTATATTGACACAACAAATTTCATAATATTTTCACAATTATTGACATGTAAATTTCTTACAAGTTGAAATAAAATAATAAAATATGAGCCTGTAGTCGACCACAACCGAAAATAAATGTTTTATAATAAAAGTGACTGTGCCGCTACAATACTTCGACACTATGCATCCAGAGTGTTGGCATTGCAACACCGTAGCTACAACAGTGCTTTGGTTTCGTGAGTCCTTTTTTCTTTTCTTTTTCCCCTTTGTTCAACCTCTTTGTTTATTCAACTGGCACTATAGCTATAGTGCCTAAAGTGTTTTTTTTTTTTTTTTTTAATATTGATGTAAGCTGACATTTATATTGTTATATTGACACAACAAATTTCACAATATTTTCACAATTATTGACGTGTCAATTTCTTATCAATCGAAATAAAATAATAAAATATGAGACTCAGTAGCCAACCACAACTGAAAATAAATGTTTTAAAAAATGTTACAACACTTATTGTTATCACAATATTTTCACAATTGTTGAAATCTCAATTTCTTATATATCAAATAAAAAAATGCTAAATCCACAACATATTAACATTAATTTCACAACAAATCATAGGTAAGCTATTATTGATGAATAGCACTAGAGCTACAATGCTTTTGGTTTATTCAACTACAATGCCTAATTTTTTTTTTTTAAGTAATCGGTTTGTGTTTTTTTTTCTTTGAAATATTTATGTAAGCTGACATATATATTGTTATACTGAAACAACAAATTTCATAATATTTTTACAATTATTAACGTGCCAATTTCTTACAAGTCGAAATAAAATAATAAAATATGAGACAGTAACTAACCACAACTGAAAATAAATGTTTTGAGAAAGTGTTACAACACTTATTATTATCACAAGATTTTCACAATTGTTGAGATCTCAGTTTCTTATAGTTCAAATAAAAAAATGCTAAGTCCACAACATTTTAACATTAATTTCTACCATGCCTAAAGTTTTTTTTTTCCCCAAGAATCGGTTTGTGTTTTTTTTTTTTTTAAATATTTATGTAAGTTGGCGTATATATTGTTATACCGACACAACAAATTTTACAATATTTTTACAAATATTGAAGTATCAATTTCTTACAAGTCAAAATAAAATAATAAAATATGAGACTGTGACCAACCACAACTGAAAATAAATGTTTTGAGAATAACAATAACAATGTTATCAATTTAAAACCAGTAATAACTTGTCATTTAGAATTTGTTCTAAAAATGTTATGAATGTAGCATTTCTCTCAAATAAAATAAAATAAAAATCTATTCGGATCCTAAAAATGAAGATATTGTGAAAATATTATGATATTTTGTTGTATTCTTAAACTTTTTTTTTATATAATCAAATTAGATAATCCAAAATTCATGATTTCACACACAAAATCTATATTAATTTTCTCTCATTCTCGGGGCAAATGACACGTGCAGCCAATGCTAGTATTATAAATAAAAGTGGGAAGGTATAATGGTAGAGTAGTGCGCCCCTGGGTAATTTGCATTGGGCGATCAATTGTTTTTGGTATATGCCTTAAAACAAAAAGTTGCCCCGACTCTCGCCGCCTCCCAAAACCTAGGCAGTAGTAGTGCTATTGCCTTTCTCTTCGAGAAAGACGTGGTATTTTCCCTATAGTACTTTGCTACTAGTAGGGCGGTTGTTACCCTGTAGTACTCTGCTACTAGTAGGGTTTGGTTCTGTTTCTTTCTACGTTGACCGGAGTTTCAGTGGTGTGACTGATAATGGAAGACCTTATGGCTAAGTGTGATAACTTATCACTTTCGGAATGGGAAGGGAAGAAAGTAGTAATGTCGAAGAAAAACCGGAGGCCGGAGTGTGTCTTAGTAGCAAAATTCTTTACGAAGAGGGCTCTAAATATTGATGCAATGTACGCACGTTTCGACCTATTTGGCGCACAAAGGCGAGTTTCCAGATTACTAATGTGGGAGAGAATATAATGCTATTTACGTTTAAACAGGAGGTGGATGCTGTAAAAGTTCTGCTTGGAGAACCGTGGTCTTATGATCGCCATTTAGTAGTGCTAAAGCGGTTTGGAGGTAATAAACCGATAAAGGAGGTTGTGTTTAACAGGGTGAAATTTTGGATCCAAATCAATGATTTGCCATATAAGTTTATGACCCCAGAGACAGCCATTGAAATCGGTGAATCAATTGGAGAGGTGGTTATGCCGCGAGACGAATCCGAGATGAGGGGAGGAACTTTTATGCGAGTTAGAGTCTGGGTTGATGTATCTCGTCCCTTATGCAGAGGAAGAAAGGTAAATTTTGAGGATAATCTAGAAGGTTGGGTCTCCTTTCAGTATGAGAGATTACCCAATATATGTTTTTGGTGTGGGATGTTGTCACATGATGATAAGGACTGCGAACTATGGCTGAAGAGCAACGGTACTCTGCCGTTGGACCGTCAACAATATGGACACTGGATTAAAGCTTCGTTATTCAGTCCGGCCAAGAGACAGGTCGTTGAAGTGAAGGGGTATGAAGCGTAATCCGGTTAGAGGCACGGATAAACAGGCCGATAGGGGTGGAATGGGGGTTTCAAGTGGGCTTGTTCATCAACCTGCAGCGCCACCGCTTCAGAAACCCAAGTGGAACGTGTGGACCTTGGTAAGTCAAGCATGTTGACCGAGCAACCCAGGAATGATAATGTGATAAGGGAGGTGGCTGGTGTACCGTCCGAGTTGCCTGGTGGTTCAAATTTTTCACATAATGCAGCAGATTTTGAAACGGTGATTGAGGAATTAGACAGGGAGTTAGCGGGTGATGTCTTTCCTTCGAATGCATTGGTTGCTGAGGTAATCCGTGGCATTAAAGGAAAGGAAGGGGAGGTGGTGGGTCCGGAGGGGATGCATGGTTCTGGGGAGTTGGTGAGGGAGTCCAAAACTGTGGGGAATGAAATTGTCCCCACTAACATGCAGCCTAGTGTAGGTAACATGGAGTTTTCTATGGGGTGGACTGATAAATCTGAGAAGAAACCAAAGGGGAAATCAGTTCAAGGTAAAAAAGCCGCCAAAAGGTCATCTGTTGCAGCCGGGGGTGTTGGAACCGAACTTACTACGGGTAATAAAAAAGGTACGTGGACTAGGCTCCCTTGTAATCACCATAATAACCAGATGCAGGTGGAGAATGAGGTGATTTTAGGCCCAAAAGAAAAGTCAGAGAGGGGGTAGTACGGAGGAGGATGTGATTGAAGTTGAAAAGAAGCAGAAAGTGGATGATGAGACAAAAAGGCTCGGTGTCTTGTTTGCTACACACCTGGGATCGGCGGAGGTTGCTGGGCAACCTCGCCGGGTCCAATGAGTCTCCTAAGTTGGAACTGTCGAGGGCTTGGGAACCCTCGGACAGTTAACGCCTTGAAAAAGGTTATTAGGTTAGAAGATCCCAATCTGGTGTTCTTGATGGAAACAAAGTCGAATGAAGAGTGGGTAAAAATTGTGCGTAATCAATGTGGTTTTAAAGATAGTTTTATTGTTCCTAGTGATGGTTTGAAGGGAGGGTTAGCTCTATTTTGGAAATCTGATATCAAAGTGGATGTTCTGGATTCTTCGCTATTCTTTATTGATGCTTTGATTGAGGGGGGTGAAAGAATTGGATGTTGGCATTTGTCAGTTTTCTATGGTCATCCCGAGACCGCACTAAGGATGGATTCATGGAGATTGCTTAATTCCTTAAGGGATAGTTCACCGTTGCCATGGCTTGTGATTGGAGATTTTAACGAAATCAGGTGTCAAGCAGAGAAGGAGGGAGGGGCTTCTAGGCCAAGACAAAGAAATGGCCAGGTTTAATGCTTCTATTAACTATTGTGGGCTTAAAGAGGTTGGCTTTGTGGGTCCTAAATTCACTTGGTTGTATCAAAAAAGGGATGGCACTCGGATCAAGGAACGGTTGGATAGGGCCTTAGCTTCTACAGATTGGCATTCTCTTTTCCCTAATGCTAAGCTTCATCATAAGTCATCTTCAGATTCGATCATAATCCCCTTTTGCTGCATCTATTCTCAAAGAAAAAATACCAGAAGCACAAGAAATTATTTAGATTTGAGTCTATGTGGTTGAAAGATGAGAGATGTGAGAAAGTGGTGACTGAGGCATGGGAGGAAGGGATGTGCATGGCTTCTAATTTTCCTATCTTATCTTGTCCGGAATCATGCAGAAATAAACTGGAGGTTTGGAATGTGAGTGAGTATGGGCATGTGGGGAAGAAGATAGCTGGCTTACAAAAACGCCTAGAGGGGTTGGAGATGCAAGCTTCATCACCTATGGTTATAAAAGATTTAAGAGATACTAGAGTGGAATTGAATTGTTGGCTTGACAAAGAAGATGCCATGTGGAAACAGAGGGCTCTACTGAACTCGGTTTTCGGGAGGGTGACAAAATACCCGCTTCTTTCATGCTAAAGCCTCAGCAAGGTTTCAGAAGAACTTAATTGAGGGGGTTTTAGATGCTAATGAGGTGTGGCGGGTAGACCAAGGGGAGATCGAGAAGGCGTTTATTGACTACTATTCTGAGTTGTTCACTTCCTCAAAGACCATCGATTTCACCAAATTGAGGCCATTCAACCTAGAGTGACTCATTCAATGAATTCCATGTTTGGTGAAGGAGTTCCAGCAGTGAAGTGCACAAAGCCCTAAAACAGATGTATCCTTTAAAAGCCCCAGTCCGGGATGGTATGCCCCCTTTTTTTTCCAAAAATTCTGGTCTCATCAGAGGTGGTGTAGTAACTAAGACAGTATTGGATTTCCTTAATTTAGGCATTACCCCGCCAAAATTTAATGAAACACATATTGTCTTGGTTCCTAAAAATGATTCACCAAAAAGAGTTACTGAGTATAGACCAATAAGTCTCTGTAATGTTATTTACAAACCGGCATCTAAGACCCTAGCCAACAGACTTAAAAAAATCCTCCCATCTATTATCAGTGATACCCAGAGTGCTTTTGTGAATGGTAGATTGATTACTGATAATGTTTTAGTAGCTTTTGAGGCAATGCACCAGATTAATTTGAAGAAATCAGGAGCTAAAGGTGAGATGGCTCTCAAGTTAGACATGAGTAAGGCATATGACAGGGTGGAATGGGCATGCTTAGAAAAGATAATGGAGAAATTGGGGTTTCATTCAAGATGGAGGAGCCTGATGATGCAATGCATCTCTTCATCACACTTATGTTGTACGGGTCAATGGTAAACCTAGTGGCCATATTATTCCTTCCAGAGGACTTCGCCAAGGTGATCCACTCTCCCCATATTTATTTTTGATTTGTGCGAAAGGTCTTTCTGCGTTGATTAAAAAAGCTACAAATGATGGTTTCTTTGGAAGGTGTTTCGTGTGTAGGGGTGGCCCTTGTCTATCTCATTTGTTTTTTGCAGATAATAGTTTAATTTTTTGCAAAGCCACTATTGAAGAATGTGAAACCCTCCAGAAAGTAATGAGAACGTATGAGCAAGCTTCTCCGCCAACAAACTGAATCGTGCCAAAACTTCTCTTTTTTCAGCCCTAACACAAGACAGAGATCCAGGAAGAGATTAGAGTGCGATTTGGTGCTCAAGTCATTCGGCAGCATGAGAAGTATCTGGGCCTCCCTTCCTTGGTAGGAAGAAATAAGAAGAATACCTTCAAGGAAGTCAAAACAAAACTGGCCAAAAAATTGGCTAGGTGGAAGGAAAAGCTATTGTCTAAAGTCAAAGAAAGTTTTGATAAAAGCGGTAGCCCAAGCTATTCCGACGTATACTATGAGTTGCTTTAAAATTCCTGATTCCCTTTGTGATGAGATGACTAGTATTATTAGGAATTTTTGGTGGGGGCAATGTAAGGAGGAGAGGAAAATGGCATGGATTAGTTGGGAGAAACTTTGTGCTCCAAAGGCTTGTGGGGGAATGGGCTTCAAACAATTGAAGGAATTTAATTTGGCCATGTTGGCTAAACAAGGGTGGCGACTCCAGTCTGGGAATGATTCCCTATTATATAGGGTTTTTAAGGCCAAATATTTTCCAAGGTGTGAATTTGTGGATGCATGTCTTGGAAAAAATCCTTCATTCACCGGGAGGAGTATTTTGGCGGCTCAAGCAATTGTCCTGAATGGCAAAAGGTGGCTGGTGGGGAATGGTCATAGCATTAGAATTTGGAAAGACAAATGGGTGCCATCCCCCTCAACGTATAAGGTTTTTTCTCCTATCTCAAGACTACCCGAGGACTCTCGGGTTGCAACTCTTATTGACGAAGCTTCCGGTTCTTGGAATACTGAGTTGGTGCGGCAAATCTTCCTCCCTCATGAAGTCGACTTAATTTGTAGTATTGCTCTAAGTGCGAATTTGCCGGAGGATAAGCAAGTCTGGGCTTTAACACACAATGGACTCTTTAGTGTCCGTAGTGCATATAAGTTGGCCATGGATATGAGCTTAAAAGTACCGGCGGGTGGCGTGTCTGATGGTAGTCGATTAAGAAGTTTTTGGAAGCGTCTATGGTGCTATAATGTTCCACACAAGATTCGCCACTTCGCTTGGAGGGCATGCAAAGATGTTTTACCCACGAAAAAGAATCTGGTCAAGCGCAAAGTGTTGTTGGACGGTGCTTGTGAGGAGTGTCGCATGGAGGAAGAGTCTTGACTCATCCATTCAGCGGTGTCAACGTCTTTCTTTGAGAGATATGGCACAGTTCCGCTCTGTTTCAGGACTCGGGAGTTGCCATTTTGGGTCGTTCATGGACTTGCTCTGGTATGTGGTGATGATAGCTCGGTGGGATCACAGAAGGGTGGAAAAACTGATGGTGATTGCTTGGGCATTGTGGTCGAACCGGAATGAATGCAGGAATGGTGGTGTGAAAAAATCAAGTCAGTCTTTAGTGCATGATGCGTTGGAGTATTTGGGTGCTTACCAGGCTTGTATACATGTCACGGATTTGAAGAAGCCACCGGGGCAAAGGTGTGGACGCCTCCCTCTCCCGATCGCTACAAAATAAATGTGGATGGGGCTGTGTTCAAAGAGCGAGAAAATGGCGGGGGTGGGGATTATAATTCGAGATGATGCGGGCCACCGATCGGAGCCTATAGTAAAAAGATTGAAGCTCCTCTAGGTGCCATTGAGGTTGAAGCTAAGGCGGTTGAGATGGGTCTTCAATTTGCCAAAGACATGTCTATCCGTGGACTTCACGCTAGAGTCCGATTCTTTGTCACCGGTTAATGCTCTCGGGGACTCTTCTCCTCCACCTTTAACTGTGGCTGCTCTGGTCTATAGTTCCATGAGTGTTGCTCATAGTTTCTGTAGTGTGAATTTTGCCCATATTGGTCGCAAGGGCAATAGACTAGCACATTTACTAGCTAGACATGCTTTAGGCATTACTGATTTTTCTGTTTGGGTTGAAGAGATTTCTTGCTTCCTTGAACAAGCTCTCAACCAGGATGTATTGGCCAATTCTATTGATTAATAAAGTTTTAGCTGTATTTCACATCAAAAAAAAAAAAAAAAAAAAGTTGCCCCGACAATTGTTTTTGATTGTGGAGTTTGACCTGTCCACCTCATTATGACCAGGGCGGCATTATGGGAATAAATATAAAAATGGAAAGACGCTCATAGGAATTTTCATTTTGAAAAAGTGGAAAAGATAAAATAGACCATTCTGGTATTTGGTACTCTTATTTAAATAATAGTTTTTAGTATTTAAATAATATTAATAATTATGTGTAAAAAGTGAGTTCATTCAAAATTTCAAACTAGTTCAAGAGAGTTCACATATAATAAACTTGATTACAAATGCCTGATAGAAATTTCATTTGTTATTAAAGACTTCAAAACCTTGAAAACAAAGTGTCACAAGGTGTACTCCTGTTCAAGTTTTAAATTAGATAGTTCATTCACAAACTCCCAAAACCCAACTTAAATTCATAAATAATGGGATGTTTGATAGATCGTAATTGTCATTATCATGTAATAATTCTTCCTATAGTATCATGGTAGTACTTACACAGATACAAACTATTTTTTTAGGCGGGCAATAGACACAAACTTTAGCCTAGTTCTTAACATCTTTTTATCTTATTTCTTTCCAGACATATAAAAGAATTATAATAAAAAAATCAACTCAATATAAGTTAAATAATGCATAAATCCTTAAATTTATAATTTCATTCCATTAGTCTAATAATTCCACAATTGAAGAAAAAAAATATGTATACATATTTTATACACGGTATTCACCAACTAAAACCTAGCATCTTAGGATTAGTTTGTAATTTTCATTTACAAATTTATGTGCAATATCATTCTAACATGCACTTACTCATTGTCCTAAAAACTAAAAAGTAGATTACACAAAGATATTCCAATTATTTACAACTTAATTTTTTTTTATTTCCTTGCTTAAATCAATTTATCTCACCCTTTAATAGTTTTAAAATAAACAAAATAAACTAGGTTTTTTTTTTTTTTTTTTTTTTTTTTTTTTTAAGTAAGCCAGTAATTTAATTAAGATCTCTTTTTATTTCAATATTAGAAAATAAGAAAAAAAAGAATATATATATATATATATGTAATATAATAATATGGGATGGTATCATGGTAATTAATACAATACTCACACAGACGCAAACTATTTTTTTAAAGTGGGCCAGACACAAACTTTACAACCCATTACCCATTTATAATTGATAAAGTTTAAAATATATCCATTGCGCGTTGTCAGAAAATTAGAGGAAAGTCAGGAGATTACTATGCAGAATAGTACCCATTGTGTGTTTGAGTCACAATATTATTCAACATGCCCAACCAATCAAATAATATTCAACATGCACTTCCACATTGTTCTAAAAAGTAGATTACAGAAGTGGTCACTATCAAAAAAATAAGATTACAGAAGTGGATTGCACAAAGATTTGCCAACTTTTATATATATAAAAAATGTGGGAGGCTATCATGATAGTAGTGGGCCGCTGGGTTATTTGCATTGGGCAGTCAATTGTTTTTCGTCTATGCCTTGAAACAAGTTGCACCGACACTGGGATAGACGCTCACAGGATTTTTCTTTTTGGGAAAGGGGGAAAGATAAATTAGGGCATACCTAATTTGCTGCTTTTGTCTCGGGGCATTGTAATAAATATATTTTTTTTTTGGGTGATAAGATAATATATATTTATATCAGTTAAGAGGAACATTCTCTTTAACATATCTTTACAGGTAGCAAATGTGAATTCAGAGGAATTCAAAACATTTTCATTAAGCAGTAACGCATAGCAATCAGTTTTGAAAATTTTCTGCACTAAACCATATAAGTTTTTGGTCAAAGACAATTAAGCTATGAAATTAATAGAATGAAAACTGAGGCATATTAAAAACTATAATTACTTAGATTTGAATTCTAAGTCTGAACTGGATATCAGTGATAGTAATGCTGAATTCATATATTCACTTAAATGAATATTTAATCAAGACTTAAAATAAATTATAATACATATTATAAAAATATTCCAACAATCCCCACTTATTTTTATAAAATCATAGTTAAAATACATGTAAATACTTTCTAGGTTAAGATAGAACATTATGCATGATGAGGGTGCCAATGACTTGAACCCTCATTTAATGTTTCAGGCTTTCAGCAATGTTGTTCCAAAATCAATAGTAAGCTAAAGTCTTGAACTATGACTTTTTGTGTGGAAACAAGACATTGCATTACACATATAATATTTTAGTACTCTACCATGAGCTTCTAAGCCAACACATTACGGCCTTCTACTACTAGCTCTAGTAGTATTAGAATCTAATTTTCCTATTAAAAAAAAAAAAAATCTAATTTATGTGGAAGGGCTAAACTTAAATGTAATAGATAATATGAAACAGATTCCCAAAGCATATATTCAAGACATACTTAAAGGAAGTTATGATGGATTGCAGGAAAAAAAAAAAAAAAAAGAAGAAGAAGAAGAAGAAGAAGAAGAAGAAGAAGAATAAGGGCAATGCAAAATCGAAGAAGAAGATGAAGAATAAGGGCAATGCAAAATCGAGGAAATTTTTTTTTTTTTTTTTTTTTTTTTTTTTTTTTTTTTTTTTGCCGAGACATTGGCCTTATTCTAACATGCCATAATTTACCTCTTGAAATTACATAGTATATGATAGTAGCAAAAACTAGCTTCTATGCATAGAGGCTCTTCATTTTTTTTCTTAGTACAAAACTTTCTATTCATCACAATTCAAGGTTGATTCATTTTTCAATCACGAATATAATTAGGGGTGTGATGAGATGTAACACAAAATACAAATACATCCGAAAATGCATAAATTTCATCATACCCCTAGGTATATTTGTAATTAAAAATTGCATTAACGTTGAATTATGATGAATGGAAAGTTTTGTATTTAGGGGAAAAATGAAAATTTAGTATATAGACACACACTAGCCTCTATGCAAGCGTGTTGCACATGCTCAGAGGTTAGTGTGTGTGTTTATATATATATATATATATATATATAGAGCAAAAAGGTAGTAAATGTTTTTTTATTAAAAAAAAAAGTTTTTTTTAGCTTATTTTGTAGACATATTAATTTTCTAATGAGAAAATGATGATGCTTACAAACCATTTGGTGTAGGATGAAACTTTTAAAACACAAATCAAGATATAATTTGCAATTTCGCCTAAAATTTTAAATATCACTAACTAAATGGATCCATAAAATACAATCAACAAACCCATTTGTAATTCATCGACTTGTTGAATATATAATCATTATTTAGGTGACGATAGTGATATTCTAAGCCAATAAAGCAAATCGCCTTCTCGAAAATTATAGCATTTATGCCATGATGTTGTTTTCATTAAATTATTTAAAACCCCTGAATTATTAAAGACCAGTGACAAAAATTTAATAGTTTATTATCTATAACAATATTTTACTTCAAAGACTTCTCTTTTTCTAAGTTGGGCGGCTATTAAAAATGGAGAAAAAAGAGAAGTCTTTTAGTCGGCGTTTATTAAATTAAACAATATCATAGGAATGTACTTAAGAATATGCCATGCATAATTTTAAACAAACATTTATTTTTTGAGAATCAATTTGAAAAAAAAAAAATAGTTGTATGCCTTTGTGGAAAGATTCAACTACTCCGATTATCTTATCTTAAGAATAGAGACCAAAAACACGGTGCGTGACGTGTGACTCAATTGTAGGTTACCTTCTTGGAAGGAAGGAAGGAAGAAAAACTGTATACGCGTGTTTACACTAGTGTTTTACTCTACTGCTGTTTTTTTTTTTTTTTTTTTTTTTTTTTTTTTTATAAAAAAAAAAAAAGCATTTCTCGTTTTCCTGTACCTACATCCTACTCTCATACTTTCTTCTCTTCAATTGCATTCAAACACATTTCCTGACGCACTGATCTGATTCCTATTTCTTTCTCTGATTCAATTCATTCTTTACTTAATCTTCTGTTTATAGATCCCATCAATGGCTTTCCTAAACAATGAAGGAGCCTCCTCTTCTTCTTCCATTCACCGATGGAGCTATGATGTCTTCTTGAGCTTTAGAGGTGAAGATAATCGTGAAGGTTTTACCAGCCATTTATATAAGGCTTTGTGCAACAAAGGCCTTTACACCTTCATCGATGATAAACTTCAAAGGGGAGAAGAAATTTCGAAAGAACTTATCCAAGCCATCAAAAATTCATCGATTTTGGTTATTGTCTTCTCTGAAAACTACACAAAGTCCAAATGGTGCTTGGATGAACTTGCTGAGATTGTAGAGTGTAGAGAAAAGGACCAGGAGGTTCAAATTCGTCCAATTTTTTACAATGTTGATCCATTAAAAATACGAAATCAAAAGGAAAATTAGAATAGCACTAGCTAATTATGAAAAGAAGTTCAAGAATAACAAGGACAAGGTGCATAGGTGGAGGAATGCCCTAAGAAAAGCAGCAAATGCATCTGGATGGCATTACAAGAAAGGGTATGTATCTAATTGTTGATATCATGATCATGAGTTTACTAATTTTATACTACTAATTTGGTTTGTCATAACCCCTGCATGCAAAAGTATTCTATTTTGATCATATCATCTAGTACAAAGTTAGTCTAACAAGGTCCAATTACGAGTTTCTCCCCATGTATTTTTATACTTCTAATATGATGTTAACATCAATGACAGTATATAAAAATATGAATTATAGTATATTCCATTTACTTTATTTAAAAATGTGTTAGTTGTGTGTTATAACTCACAACTAGATATCTTAAATTGTAGTTTATCTTCTAGTTTAACTAATTATATGTTTTCTTATGCTATGTGATTGTCAGCTGCTCTACATATAAATATGAATCTCACTTCATTCAAAACATTGTTGAAGAGATATCAAATGCTAAATTAAATTGGACACCGTTATATGTTGCTGAATACCCAGTTGGAATAAATTCTCATGTAGAGGCCATAGAGTCACTTTTAGATATTGGGTTAGATGAAGTTATCGTGGTAGGGATTCATGGCCTTCCTGGAGTAGGAAAGACTACAATTGCAAAAGCTGTTTATAATAAAATTGCTAAACATTTTGATGGAAGCAGCCTTTTAATGAATGTTAGAGAAAATTTGGGGACAGATGCTGGCATAATCACACTACAAGAGCAACTTCTTAAGGACATCTTAGGGGATAGAAATTGGGAAGTGGGCAACAGATTTAGAGGAATCGGTTTGATAGAGAAGATACTTTGTTGTAAAAAGGTTTTTTTAATTCTTGAAGATGTTGATGATTCAACAACAATAGAAAATTTGCTTGGAAAATGTAATTGGTTGGCTCCTGGAAGTAGAGTCATTATAACATTAAGAGATATACACTTGTTATTTGCCCTTAAAAAAAAAAGTTTTTACAACTTACAAGGTCAAGGAATTCGAGGTTGAGCAATTAAACAAACATGAAGCTCTTCAACTCTTCAAAGACCACGCCTTTCCTGGAAATAAACCTCATGATGAAGATTATTCTAAACTTGCAACTAAATTTATAGATTTTGCCAATGGCCTTCCACTAGCTCTAGAAATAATAGCTCATGATTTGTGTGGAAAAGCTAAAGATGAATGGAAAAGTGCATTAGATATGTATAACAAAATCCCCAATAAAGACATTCAAAAAAAACTTAGAATAAGTTATGATGGATTGCATGACACAAAGAAAGATATTTTTCTTGATATTGTGTGCTTCTTCAAAGGATGGAAGATAGATTATGTTGTAAAGATATTAAATGCTTGTGGATTATGTCCTGGCTTTGGTATTCCAAGACTTGTTAATAAGTGTCTCATAACCGTTGATGAATTTGGTAGACTGTCAATGCATGACTTGATACAACAAATGAGCAAGAAAGTTGTTCGACAACAAGCACCAGACATCCTCAAAAAACGTAGTAGGTTATGTTGTTATAAGGATTCACTTAAAGTACTAACTACTAATAAGGTATAACTTCTTTTTCTTCAATTATTTTGCACTTTATTTTTTTCTTTTCACTAGCTACCAGTATTGTATTTTTTTCTTTAATTTTTTAACATTTTATAAACATTAGTTATTCATTAGTATTTTTTTTTTTTGCTTAAAACTTCAAAATCATTATACATTTGGATAATTCTATTATTTTCTATAGTTCACTTGATGTTTCTCCAATTAGGGATCAAAAAAAATTCGAGGCATAATGTTGCATTCGCCTCAACCAATAGAGGTGCAACTACACACTAAAGCTTTCAAAAGGATGGAAAATCTCAAATTTCTAATAATTGAGAATGTACGTATTTGTAAACCACTTGAATTTCTTCCCAACAATTTAATATTTCTTAAGTGGCCCGGCTATCCGTTTCACTGGCCATCCGAATATTTTCCTAAACAACTTGTTGCTATTGAGATGCCAAGTAGTCGCATTAGATTGCCAAAGCTAATCAAGCAGGTATGATTATGTATATTTTTAAATTGGGATTTTTGTTAAATTTTTATTTCAAATTTTGTTGTAGTTAACTTTAGATTTTTTCCCTACAGGAGCACCTGTTAGAGAATTTGAAAGACATTCTGAAAGATATTACAATTATGGGCCCCAAATTTAGAGAATTTGGACCTTATTGTGAAAATTTAGTTAAATTACCTAAATTATGGGCCCCAAATTTGGAGAATTTGGACCTTTCTTATTGTAAAAATTTAGTTGAGATTGATGAATGCTTTGGATCTCTTGAAAAGCTTAAAAGATGGGATCTCTCTGGTTGCAGAAAACTTCAATTTCTTCCAAGCCAACTCAGGTTGAAATCTCTTGATTCTTTTTACCTTATCGGTTGCTCAAGTCTTGAGAAGCTCCCTAATTTTCATCAAGAAATGGAATGTTTACTGAATTTATTATTTAGATAAGAGTGGTATTAGGGAGGTGCCTTCATCAATCAAGCATCTCACTAAGCTTAGTACATTATTCCTTTATGTTTGGTTGCCGAAAACGTTTCTTCCAGAAAGCATTTATGATTTTCCGGAAATGCTAGATGTTGGGGACTAAGGAAAATATTTCCAAATTTGAGCCTGTATTTCAAAATATTTTTGAAAATATTTTCTAGTGTTTGGAAAAGAAGAAAGGAAAACACAAATGAAAAACACAACCCGGGAAACCCGAAAACACAAATTGAATTAGATCTTTTGATGAAGCCTCCGAAAACTTCCACAAATCGCATTGGAAAGTATAAATCTATCTAAAGATCAGTATCTGTTACACATCAAGAAAACCTGAAAAACACAAATGGATTCTCGCTTAGAGATTAAAATCACTTTTTCGCTATGGATTGATCGCGTCGTCGCGAGTTTCTTCGTGAAATCGCAAGGACTTCCCACAATCGATCTCGCTCGAGTCGCGATCGACGGGCGCGACAATTGCATGTTGTTGGATTCCTCAATCACCCTTAGGGCTATTGAGATCAGGTCTCTCTTTTCCCTCAGATATAAAAGAATTCTCCCTGTTACTCTTCTCTAAAGGAAATCCATTGAAGTGAAAATAGAGCCGTAATTGATTGGTCAAAGGCGTTTTTTTCGGTCACGGATTTCACTTCCGAAAATAAACATTACTAAACACACCTATTTTCCGAAAATCATTTTTTCGAATTGAATTTGCATATTCTTTACGATTCAATACACATGTCAAGATTTTGTATAAATGCCAAAAATTTACTATAGGATCTTCCAAATAGCATTTATAAATTATGTATAATTTTAAACTACAAAAATTGGGGACTAAACAATTTAAATTGAGACCGCTATTGATTCTTTTGATAGCTCTTCCGGATATGGGTTTGTTGAAACTATGGATTTCTGAATTATGAAAACATAATTGAATTAGATCTTTTGATGAAGCCTGATTACTTCCCTGCACTGGAAAGCATAATTCTATCTGAAACCAATGTTGTTACCATCCCTGAAAGCGTTAGCAAATTTCCCAGATTAAAATCACTTTATATTAGGAATTGCAAGCTTCTTAGTGAAATTCAAGGACTTCCACAATCGATAAGTGTGGTTCGTGCAGAGAATTGCATGTTGTTGGATTCTCAATCAGCAAGCGGGCTATTGAATCAAGTCTTTCTCTTCCTTTGAGATATAAATACTTTACGAGATTTGCTAAATGAAAAATATTGAATTTTCTAATTGCGTGCAGGTAATAGATATTATTGGGATTTTACCAAGTAGAGTATGTGGTAGTGCAAGAAGCAACAAATTAGTGGATCCACAATTGACCAATTACTTCCCATCTAAAACTGAGGGTGCTGAATCTAAAGATGGGGACATATCAATGGATTGGCAATTGACCAATCATTTCCTCTCTGAAACTGAGGGCGTTGAATATGAAGATCGGGACGTTGATCGTACTATTCTTGTTTGGGGAACTGAGATGCCAAAATGGTTTAATCATCAAAGTGTTGATAATTCCATATTTTTCTGGGTTGGTCGCAAATTTCCAAAATTGGCTGTCTGTATTGCTCTTGGAAAGAGAGGGCTTTCTTATGGCTATGTTGACATTTCCATCAATGGTTATGAAAAACGAGAATATGAGTCTTTTGATCTACTTGGAAATAATCTACATTTATTTTCTCCAACTCAAAGGTCTCTGCAGAGACATTTGAATGAATCAAATCCAACTGACCGGAATCATGTTGAGGTTACATATAGAATCGATGACGATGAGTTTTCTATAAAAAGGTGGGGGGTCCACGTAGAATGCACCTGTCCTCCTCAAGAATCTGATGACGATGATGATGTTGATTACAGGAATGAGTTGCCATTTTATGGATTTGATGATGATGGTGTTGAATATAGGAGTGAGTTTACATTTTATGGATCTGATGATAAAGAAGAATATCAGTCTCCTCTGGCCCATAATGACACATCTATGTCGTGCATGAGTTGGCTAGTTGGGCCCATTATTTAACTTTTTTTTTTATTTTGCTTTTGCTGCCCTCCCAGAGATTTTTCTTGAAAGGGTTACTGAACTGAGGCCCTTATTAGACCTTAGTGCCCACCATCCTTAAACATTTCGTTCTGTTCTCTAGATATGTGTTTCATTTTGGCTTAACCATTAGTGGTGGGTTTTGTTTGTTTTCAACTTCAATGGTCCAATACTTTGTTAATTTCACTCTTCATTCATCGTCGAAAAACTGAGGACATTTTGTTGAACTCTGAAGAAATATGCCTCAATCAAAAAATTACATTGAAACTGTTTCTCCTCTGTCGTTTCTGTCCGGTTTCTTTTGCATTTGATGCCAAGGTATGTTTCCCCTTTTAGTAGCACTGTTTCATTTGTGTCTTTTACCCAATGCCAATGGATATGATATCAACTTATAAGTATTTATTGTGTTTCTGTAAAAATAAGATTGGGAACTGAATAAGTTTCTAAACTTAAAAATTGTTATTTATAAAATAATTATTTCATTTTGGTTAATTGGTCTTTTTTTTTTTTTTGTTAATGCAGTTGACTGGAATGGTTGTTGGTTGAAGTCACTGGCAGGCCCCAAATTTCCTTCTGCCTTGGATGTGAGTTCAGTCTTGTTTTCATTTGTATGTTTTTGTGTTTTTTATCTGATTTGTCAAATTGAGATGCATAATTTCTGCTTAGCTTATCATGTGGCCTTAACATGGTGAGGAAAGATCTTGCAATTGTTTCCTAGTTTTATTTATTTGTTTGGACTTAATTGGTTTCTTGATTTAAAATATTATGTACACCAATCGCTTAGAATCCTGACTTTTGTAGAAAATGTGTATCATTTTGAATTTTAGAGGCTACATCTAATTTGTTGGCTGTGTACAAGATTGTTTGAAATAAATCGTAAATGATTTGCATTACAACATCACACATGAATGGTCTATAATAATTTACTAGGTTAGCTGGTCATTTAAGACATGCTAACCAAAATTTAAAATGGCTGTGCATTTTAATGTCTTTGGTTGGGTCTTTGGAAGAATATAGTTAGTATTTGACTAGTTGAAGAGTTGATTTTCAAAGATAAAATCTAAAGGCACAAGTCTTTAATATTTTTTGTTCATTCTCTATTAATTAGGAATATTTGATATAGTGAGGATCGCAAGGCCACGATTTCATTATTGTTTGCATAACAACTTTAGTGGCTGTTATAACTCTTTTATTCCTCAAATTTTTGCATTTAAAATTATCTTTCTATCCTTTAGGATCCTCTACCCACATTTTATACCCAATTCTCTAAAGGTCAAACTAAATTTTCAAAGTAGTTTTGAGTCACACTATTGCCATTAGAATACAAGACAAGCATTAATGGGGAAAGCTCCAATTTCAAGTCAGTCTTATGCAAGTAGAAAGGATAGTTGGAAAATAGAAATCAGCATTTACTATGTTAACCCACTTCTAAATTCTGTAGATGGTTGTAAGCTATAAGCATCTCAATCTTCATGGCATACTGTGAATTGAAGACAAGGATAGTCTAGCAAATTTTTTGTGAAACCTTTAAAAAAAATCCTAGACCCAAACTTGAAGCTTTTTCTATTCACATTGATGAAGTCACCTAGACCCAACTCAGTTTAACCTACATTACAAATAGCTCTTAAGTGAAGCAAAACAGGATGACATTTGTCTTCTTCAAGTACTCAAAGAACTATCTCTTGGCATGCTTGTCCTCAGGTAAATAATATCCATAGACATTTGTCCATTTAAGAACTTTCCTCAATTCAACTTTCTGCATAAATAGCATATTTGAGGAGAAAAAGAAGTATACCTTCTGTAATCCAATGCAAAAGTTCCAATTTACCCATTGCCAAATTTTTGTTATGAATTTTAGCTATGATTCAGGTTGGCACTACATCTCACTTAACTTCTCAAGCCACAAAATAAATGGCCATAAACACTCTTCACAACTTAGAGAAACAAGGATTGATTATAAGAAAATTGCTAGTACCCATCCCAATACTCAAAAGACAGACAAAAAGGCTTTTAAAAAATGTATATATGTATTATGCATTGAACTTGCAATTATAATATTGATACAAGGACTACTTACCAACTCATGGAAATCAGAAACAAATTACTATCACATCTTGAAACAAAGGTTGGCTATAGATTCACACTACTTTCTAGGATGTTTTCATGTTGATTTTTAATGAAATTATATATTTATCTAAAAAATGAAAAAGCAATGGGATTATTTGTTCCCACAGAAGTTAAATGGCTGGTAGGAAATGGGAATTCAATTCATAATGACTATGACTTTTGGCTTAGTGTAAGATCCTATGTGTATGGGGGAAATTATCCATATATTACTAGGGCTTTTGATTTTTTGGACCAAGCTACCGCACAATGAAAGTGTGCATTAGTGAGGAATTGATATGCATCTCATGTTGCTAACTCCATTATTTAAAAGGAGCTAACTCCTAGGTCGGGAAGTGCAGTTAGGGTCTATTTAGGATTCGCTTATTTTGCTAAAATTGAAAACTTTTTACTGAAAGTACTGTAGATAAAGGTAAAAGTTAGCTAAAATAGTACAATGAAACCTATAAATAGTAGCAAAAATAAGTCTATTAAAATAAGCTGGCTTTTTAAGCTAGAGCCAAACAAACTAATTAGGCCCCATGAATTAGTCTAGTCTCTTTCTCACAACCAAGCCTGAATTCTCTATAGTGAATGCTTATATGGAAGGAGCAGAACTTTGAGATATAGTTCTTAAATGTGGGCTGACCTATGGTAGCTTAAATCCTTTCTCAAGTGCTTATTTTCCTTTGGAAAAATGATAGTCTTTCGGAGAAGAGAGTTTACAATGAGGAATCTAATTACTCGATGATCTTTTTCCATATTGTGAGTTATAAGAGGAATGCTTCTTGTTTTTTACTTTTTTTTATTAATTGTGTTAAATAGATATCCGTAGTTTGTTTTTTTATCTTCTATACAATTGGCTAAATGTTCTCCTTGGTTTGACTCTTTGCATCCAGCATGTCTATACTATCCTATGGCATGACTATGAATTTCTTAGATATGTTTTGCTTCATTTTCAGGTACAATGTCCATTTTCTATAGTTTTATCTAGTAAAAACCTGACAAATTTTTTTCACTTTGTGTCATTGTAAACACATTGACTATCACTCTGTGGGGATGTGACAAATGCATCAAGTATGAAAAAAAAAGTACCTTTCATATATTCTCCCCTCCTTGCATATTACATGCCTTTTCATGATCTTATAATTCAACTGCAATATAATTTTTCAGGGAGTTCATGCCCTTAAACATGCGAAGAATTGCAGTGTCTCTAGATTATTACTCCTATGCCTTAGCCTCGCTCAAATTTATTAATAGCTTTATGCTTTATTGGACATTTGAGGTCAGTATTTCTGTCCTCTAGCAAATGTTGTTTTCCACACTTTGTCAAGATGTTTTCATATTGCTAATGCTTTGTAATGAGTCCCTTTGCCTCAACCCCCAAGGTACCTATGGTGAAAAATATTACATCAGGTGGTGCGCTACTGACCCTTAAAGATAGTGGAAAACACTTTTGGAGCAATTGAATATAATACTTAGACCTAGAACTATTTGTATCTTTGGTCTAGTTGTACTCTTGTTCCTTTTCTTCTCGCTATGGGCGAGCATTAGGGCCTTTCTTTTGTTTTTTAACTCTCTCTCTCTCTCTCTCTCTCTCTCTGTTTTTCCCCCGCTTTGAGACATTGAATGTTGCCTGCACATGCAATTTCTATTAGCAATTTAGGAATGGAAATCTACATAATCATTATTGGACTGCTAAAAATTATGTTGGTGAAGTTTATTTTATGAAACATGTTATCTAGCACCATTATATTTTCCTTGATAAGTGTCTCATAAAATGTATTCTTTTCTGCATAAACAGTTGAAGGTTAATACTGTTGTTTATCCATAGTGCTCAAGTGCTACGATATCTTCCTTTTGAAAAAAGTAGGGGTAAGATGTTGGATACAGAGATCCGATTGAAAAGTTAGAACGAGGAACAAGGAAAATGTGAGAAAGCTCCTAATTAGGACGATGAGCACAAGAAAACTTGTGAAGATTCAGGTCACTTTTGTAGTTTGTATACATTGAAAATGTGAGAAAGCTCCTAATTAGGACGATGAGCACAAGAAAACTTGTGAAGATTCAGCTCAATTTTGTAGTTTGTATACATTCGCTGAAGACTACATATCAAAGTTTGTACATTTTTTAAAATTCAAGTCATTCAAAAATCTTAGTTTGCTCTCATTTTCTATAAATAGTAAATACTATTAAACTGAAGTGCCTAACATTTTGTTGACCTTCTACAATTATGCCACGTAAGCTTTAGAAGTCTCACAAATTTACACATCACCATTATTAACTTTTTCTTATATGTGATTCATGTATATGATGGTTTCTCAGAGCTCTCGGACCTCATGACCAATCGGCAAAAGGATTGGCCATCGCTTAGCTACCCAAGTAGCAATGGCTTTAGGTTTTGGTCACATGAATGGGAAAAACATGGGGCATGCTTAGAGTCGAATCTCAACTTGAGCAAAGATGAATACTTTGAAGCAGCTCTCAATCTAAAGAAGAAAGTAAACCTCCTACAAATACTCGGGATTGCAAAAATTGAACCGTGATGATGGATTTTACACTTAGACAACATTGTAAAAGCAATAATAAAGGGCACTGGCACTCGGGCACACTCCTAGGATAGGATGCAATAAAGTTTCGAGAGGGTAATAGCCAACTTTACCAAATCTACTGGGGCAGAAATCATTGAGTATCCAAAGTGCCTCCAAAAGGAAGATGTGCTTCAAATGTCCAGTTTCCTAAGTTCCAAAGATTGTGGTTGAGAACTAACTAGAGGAATATTTCTCTTATCATCATTTACTAGTTATAATCTGTTTATGTTTAGTATTGGAACAAATTACTATAATTTGTCACCTTCTCTATAGTAAATCTGTTGGCAAGCTTATGCATAATTCTAATTAGTGCAATAAGTCATCTTTTCTCTGTACAAATTGGTGTATGTCATATTCAGAGAATTCCAATTAGGAATTTATACTCACTCCTAGAGGACATTATCAATTTAGTGTAATTCCCTTTGGACTTAATATAGCTGCTAAAGTCTTTCAACGATCAATAAACAAAAGAAGAAAAAATTCCCATTCATTTTCTTAACAAGGAAAATCTTTCATCCATTTATGAACTCTATTACCTAGGAAATAAATTTTTTTTTTTCCCTGAAATTTGAAGATACCTATGATCTATATTCTATATCTTCACTTCAATCTTCAGTTAAATCAGTTAAAAGACATATAAAATAAATAAATAATTCAGTTTTTTTTTTTTTTTTTTTTTTTTTTGTTGATGAAAATGAAATAAAAAATTCAATTAAAAAGCCATTGTTTTGAAACTTCACTAGCCCACCGCTCCACTCAAAGAAGACAAAGACGCTACTACATTATTTGCTTCTCTCTGTTTGAATAATTTTTCTCTTGTTGGACAGCATTATGGAAGGTTAAGTTTATGTGAGAGTCTTCATTTGTGGAAGAATGGGGTCAAACATTCTTAATTGGGTTCCTTTTGGGCTTTGTAATAGCTAGGCATAGGCTTTGTAATAGATCTTTTGATGAAGCCTGATTACTTCCCTGCACTGGAAAGCATAATTCTATCTGAAACCAATATTGTTACCATCCCTGAAAGCATTAGCAAATTTCCCAGATTAAAAAAACTTTGTATTAGGAATTGCAAGCTTCTTAGTGAAATTCAAGGACTTCCACAATCGATAAGTGTGGTTCGTGCAGAGAATTGCACGTTGTTGGATTCTTAATCAGCAAGCGGGCTATTGAATCAGGTCTCTCTCTTTCTTTAGGATATAAATACTTTACGAGATTTGCTAAATGAAAAATATTGAATTTTCTAATTGCGTGCAGGTAATAGATATTATTGGGATTTTACCAAGTAGAGTATGTGGTAGTGCAAGAAGCAACAAATTAGTGGATCCACAATAGACCAATTACTTCCCATCTAAAACTGAGGGTGCTGAATCTAAAGATGGGGACATATCAATGGATTGGCAATTGACCAATCATTTCCTCTCTGAAACTGAGGGCGTTGAATATGAAGATCGGGACGTTGATCGTACTATTCTTGTTTGGGGAACCGAGATGCCAAAATGGTTTAATCATCAAAGTGTTGATAATTCCATATTTTTCTGGGTTGGTCGCAAATTTCCAAAATTGGCTGTCTGTATTGCTCTTGGACGAGAGGGCTTCTATGGCTATCTAGACATTTCCATCAATGGTTATGAAAAACGAGAATATGAGTCTTTTGATCTACTTGGAAATAATCTACATTTATTTTCTCCAACTCAAAGGTCTCTGCAGAGACATTTGAATGAATCAAATCCAACTGACCGGAATCATGTTGAGGTTACATATAGAATCGATGACGATGAGTTTTCTATAAAAAGGTGGGGGGTCCTCGTAGAATGCACCTGTCCTCCTCAAGAATCTGATGACGATGATGATGTTGATTACCGGAATGAGTTGCCATTTTATGGATCTGATGATGATGGTGTTGAATACAGGAGTGAGTTTACATTTTATGGATCTGATGATAAAGAAGAATATCAGTCTCCTCTGGCCCATAATGACACATCTATGTCGTGCATGAGTTGGCTAGTTGGGCCCACCACCAAACTTTTTAAGCTATTTTGATTTTTCTTGAAAGGGTTACTGAACTAAGGCCCTTATTAAGACCTTAGTGCCCACCAGCCTTAAACATTTCGTTCTGTTGTCTAGATATGTGTTTCGGCTTAACCATTAGTGGTGGGTTTTGTTTGTTTTCAACTTCAATGGCCCAATACTTTGTTAACTTCACTCTCTATTCATCGTCGAAAAAACTGAGGACATTTTGTTGAACTCTGAAGAAATATGCCTCAAATCAAAAAATTACATTGAAACTATTTCTTCTCTGTCGTTTCCGTCCGGTTTCTTTTGCATTTGATGCCAAGGTATGTTTCCCTTTTTAGCAGCACTGTTTCATTTGCGTCTTTTACCCAATGCCAATGGATATGATATCAACTTATAAGTATTTATTGTGTTTCTGTAAAAATAAATTGGGAACTGAATAAGTTTCTAAACTTAAAAATTGTTATTTATAAAATAATTATTTCATTTTGGTTAATTGGTCTTTTTTTTTCTTTTTTTTTTTTGTTAATGCAGTTGACTGGAATGGTTGCGGTTGAAGTCACTGGCAGGCCCCAAATTTCCTTCTGCCTTGGATGTGAGTTCAGTCTTGTTTTCATTTGTATGTTTTTGTGTTTTTTTTATCTGATTTGTCAAATTGAGATGCATCATTTCTGCTTAGCTTATCATGTGGCCTTAACATGGTGAGTAAAGGTCTTGCAATTGTTTCCTAGTTTTATTTATTTGTTTGGACTTAATTGGTTTCTTGATTTAAAATATTATGCACACCAATTGCTTAGAATCCTGACTTTTGTAGAAAATGTGTATCATTTTGAATTTTAGAGGCTTACATCGAATTTGTTGGTTGTGTACAAGATTGTTTGAAATAAATCGTAAATGATTTGCATTATAACATCACACATGAATGGTCTATAATAATTTACTAGGTTAGCTGGTCATTTAAGACATGCTAACCAAAAATTAAAATGGCTGTGCATTTTAATGTCTTTGGTTGGGTCTCTGGAAGAATATAGTTCGTATTTGACTGGTTGAAGAGCTGATTTTCGAAGATAAAATCTAAAGGCACAGGTCTTTAATATTTTTGTTCGTTCTCTATTAATTAGGAATATTTGATATAGTGAGGATCGCAAGGCCACGATTTCATTATTGTTTGCATAACAACTGTGGCAGCTGTTATAACTCTTTTATTCCTCAAATTTTTGCATTTAAAATGATCTTTCTATCCTTTAGGATCCTCTCTCCACCTTTTATACCCAATTCTCTAAAGGTCAAACTAAATTTTCAAAGTAGTTTTGAGTCACACTATTGCCATTAGAATACAAGACAAGCATTAATGGGAAAGCTCCAATTTCAAGTCAGTCTTATGCAAGTAGAAAGGATAGTTGGAAAATGGAAATCAGCATTTACTATGCTAACCCACTTCTGAATTCTCACGATGGTTGTAAGCTATAAGCATCTCAATCTTCATGGCATGCTGCGAATTGAAGACAAGGATAGTCTAGCAAATTTTTTGTGAAACCTTTAAAAAAAATCCTAGACCCGATCGAGGTAAACTTGAAGCTTTTTCTATGCACATTGATGAATTCACCTAGACCCAACTCAGTTTAACCTACATTACAAATAGCTCTTAAGTGAAGCAATTCATTAGTGAATGCTTATATGGAAGAAGCAGAACTTTGAGATATAGTTCTTAAATGTGGGCTAACCTATGGTAGCTTAAATCCTTTCTCGTAGTGCTTATTTTCCTTTGGAAAGTATTAAATGATAGTCTTTCGGTGAGAAGAGAGTTTACAATGAGGAATCTAATTACTGATGATCTTTTTCCATATTGTGATTTATAAGAGGAATGCTTCCTGTTTTTTACTTTTTTTTATTAATTGTGTTAAATAGATATCTGTAGTTTGTTTTTTTTATCTTCTATACATTTGGCTAAATGTTCTCCTTGGTTTGACTCTTTGCATCCAAAGATGTCTATACTATCCTATGGCATGACTATGAATTTCTTAGATATGTTTTGCTTCATTTTCAGTACAATGTCCATTTTCTATAGTTTTATCTAGTAAAACCTGACAAATTTTTTCACTTTGTGTCATTGTAAACACATCGACTATCAGCTCTGTGGGGATGTGACAAATGCATCAATTATGAAAAAAAAGTACCTTTCCTATATTCTCTCCTCCTTGCATATTACATGCCTTTTCATGATCTTATAATTCAACTGCAATATAATTTTTCAGGGAGTTCATGCCCTTAAACATGCGAAGAATTGCAATGTCTAGATTATTACTCCTATACCTTAGCCTGCTCAAATTTATTAATAGCTTTATGCTTTATTGGACATTTGAGGTCAGTATTTCCTATCCTCTAGCAAATGTTGTTTTCCACACTTTGTCAAGATGTTTTCATATTGCTAATGCTTTGTAATGAGTCCCTTTGCCTCAACCCCCAAGGTACCCATGGTGAAAAAATATTACATCAGGTGGTGCGCTACTGCACCCTTAAAGATAGTGGAAAACACTTTTGGAGCAATTGAATATAATACTTAGAGCTAGAACTATTTGTATCTTTGGTCTAGTTGTACTCTTGTTCCTTTTCTCCTGCTATGGGTGAGCATTAGGGCCTTTCTTTTGTTTTTAACTCTCTCTCTCTCTCTCTCTGTTTTTCCCCTGCTTCGAGACATTGAATGTTGCCTGCACATGCAATTTCTATTAGCAATTTAGGAATGGAAATCTACATAATCATTATTGGACTACTAAAAATTATGCTGGTGAAGTTTATTTTATGAAACATGTTATCTAGCACCATTATATTTTCCTTGATAAGTGTCTCATAAAATGTATTCTTTTCTGCAT
Organism: Quercus dentata; assembly: GCA_028216015.1. NCBI lineage: Eukaryota > Viridiplantae > Streptophyta > Magnoliopsida > Fagales > Fagaceae > Quercus > Quercus dentata. The sequence goes on along the minus strand of CP116446.1, from coordinate 75,473,506 downwards.
AAATAGTGAAGGTTAATACTGTTGTTTATCAACAATGCTCAAGTGCTACGATAGCTTCCTTTTGAAAAAAGTAGGGGTAAGATGTTGGATACAGAGATCTGATTGAAAAGTTAGAACGAGGAACAAGGAAAATGTGAGAAAGCTCCTAATTAGGACGATGAGCACAAGAAAACTTGTGAAGATTTAGCTCACTTTTGTAGTTTGTATACATTGAAAATGTGAGAAAGCTCCTAATTAGGACGATGAGCAGAAGAAAACTTGTGAAGATTCAGCTCACTTTTGTAGTTTGTATACATTTGCTGAAGACTACATATCAAAGTTTGTACATTTTTTAAAATTCAAGTCATTCAAAAATCTTAGTTTGCTCTCATTTTCTATAAATAGTAAATACTATTAAACTGAAGTGCCTAACATTTTGTTGAACTTCTACAATTATGCCACGTAAGCTTTAGAAGTCTCACAAATTTACACATCACCATTATTAACTTTTTCTTATATGTGATTCATGTATATGATGGTTTCTGTAGCTCTCGGACCTCATGACCAATCGGCAAAAGGATTGGCCATCACTTAGCTGCCCAAGTAGCAATGGCTTTAGGTTTTGGTCACATGAATGGGAAAAACATGGGGCATGCTCAGAGTCAGAATCTCAACTTGAGCAGCATGAATACTTTGAAGCAGCTCTCAATCTGAAGAAGAAAGTAAACCTCCTACAAATACTCAGGATTGCAAGAATTGAACCAGATGATGGATTTTACAGCTTAGACAACATTGTAAAAGCAATAATAAAGGGCACTGGGCACTGGGCACACTCCTAGGATATGATGCAATAAAGTTTCAGAGGGTAATAGTCAACTTTACCAAATTTATGGTAATAGCCAACTTTACCAAATCTACTTCTGGGGCAGAAATCATTGAGTATCCAGTGCCTCCAAAAGGAAGATGTGCTTCAAATGTCCAGTTTCCTAAGTTCCAAAGATTGTGGTTGAGAACTAACTAGAGGAATATTTCTCTTATAATCATTTACTAGTTATAATCTGTTTATGTTTAGTATTGGAATAAATTACTATAATTTGTCATCTTCTCTATAGTAAACTGTTGGCAAGCTTATGCATAATTCTAATTAGCGTAATAAGTCATCTTTTCTCTGTACAAATTGGTGTATGTCATTCAGAGAATTCCAATTAGGAATTTATACTCACTCCTAGAGGACATTATCAATTTAGTGTAATTCCCTTTGGACTTAATATAGCTGCTAAAGTCTTTCAACGATCAATAAACAAAAGAAGAAAAAAATTCCCATTCATTTTCTTAACAAGGAAAATCTTTCATCCATTTATGAACTCTGTTACCTAGGAAATAATTTTTTTTTTCCTGAAATTTGAAGATACCTATGATCTATATTCTATATCTTCACTTTAATCTTCAGTTAAATCAGTTAAAAGACATATAAAATAAATAAATAAATAAATAATTCAGTTTTTTTTTTTTTTTTGGTTGATGAAAATAAAATAAAAAAATTCAATTAAAAAGCCATTGTTTTGAAACTTCACTAGCCCACCGCTCCACTCAAAGAAGACAAAGACGCTACTACATTATTTGCTTCTCTCTGTTTGAATAATTTTTCTCTTGTTGGACAGCATTATGGAAGGTTAAGTTTATGTGAGAGTCTTCATTTGTGGAAGAATGGGGGTCAAACATTCTTAATTGGGTTCATTTTTGGGCTTTGTAATAGCTAGGCATAGGCTTGTTAAAGAATCCGTTGTGTTTTCTTTGCATAGTACATGGAGAGTTCCAAAGGTTCGTGTGGATATTACATGTACTTTTGGGCTTTGTAATAGCTAGGCATTGGCTTGTTAAAGAATCAATTTACACTCCTAGTATATGTCTCTAAAATCTAGTTCTTGAGAAAGAAAATAAATGCATTAATATTATTGCGATGGACTGGTGATGGAGGTGAAACGAAACACCTAAGTAGAGCTAAAAATTAAAATTAAAAAAAAAAAAAAAAAAAAAGAAAGAAAGAAAGCAAAAGAGAGGCACTGTCCAACATATTTTTTGGATGGTTTAAGTCCAATTACGTACAATTTGCAGTCTCCAAATTTTCTTCCGCCCTTTTTAACAAACCTTTAAGGCCATTTGGTCAACAAAGATTAGTTAAAAGTACAAAATTTTGTTATAAAAAAGAAAAAACAAAAAAAAACATGAGAGCTTACTTGGTTTGGCCTTATGGCCTATATTTATGGGACAAGAGTCAAAGAGCTATATTTTCTCGTACATTTTTATTGATAATACATTACAATAGAATCCATATTTATAATGAGATTACAATATTACAAACGAATGTATAAAAAAAAAAATTCAATTGCAAATTGAATTTTTTTCTTAATCCAACAAATTATTTTAATGATTATTCCCATAAATTTTATCTTGAAATCAATGTATTGATTTGGTCTTCAATGACTCCTTTTTTTTTTTTTTGGGAGGTGTACATGCAAGTTTAGACTTTGGAGATTATCTTGTAAAGATCTCTAAAACCTTAATAGTACATTTAGACATCATCTTTGTCAAAAATGGTGTCTTTGTGTTTGTAAGAAAATGAAGAACATGAGAGTAAAGTTGTAAGAGAAATATACATAGGTTTTTTTTAATGTGGAAACCCTCTATATTGGGAGAGAGAGAAAACCACGAGCACAAGCCAGTCGAATATTCCACTATTTTCTGAAAATGGTTACAATGGAAGTATTGTGTTACAATGGAGAAACAGAGAAAGAAGAGGTGGAAAGAGAGCTTCCACCATAGTGTCAAAAAGTGTCTGTTGTGTCTATCCTCTTGTCATTGAGTCCTTTATCCTTCTTTAATAATGGTGGAAATGGGCACATGTCACTTTCCTAATGGGTAAGGTGTTGCATTTCCACTGGAGAATGACAAGATAAAGTCTTGACAAAATGGGACCATATGCATTTGGTGCTTCTTTGACAACTGTGTTTCTGCTTGTACTACACACAAAATGCTTCCTCAACAAGCTGGCCTTCTACTGTAATATTCCCAAAACCCGTAGCATGTAGCTGTGATTTTTTGTTGCAAATGTAATGGTCCATGACTAATCCTACTATCACTTTCATTCACTATCTTGGACACATGGACCACAACTAATGGCTACATGCTTGCTATGCCTTGGACACGTGGTGATGGCAAATTGGCTCATTATAAAGCAAATCCAATATGCCCCACTTTTGGGGTTGGCGACCGTACAGGAGGGGAGGTCTTATTCCTTTTCAAATGCTATGGGTGAGCCTTAGTGCCATTTTTTGTTTTTTAACTCTCTCTCTCTCTCTCTCTCTCTCTCTCTCTCTCTCTCTCTCTCTCTCTCTCTCTCTCTCTCTCTCTCTCTCTCTCCTACTTCTAGACATTGAATGTTGCCTGCACTTGCAATTTCTATTAGCAATTTAAGAATGGAAATCTACATAATCAGTATTGGACTACTGAAAATCATGCTGGTGAAGTTTACAAAACAGGTTATCTAGTACCATTATTTTTTCCTTGATAAGTGTCTCATAAAATGTATGCTTATGGTTTAACTATTCTTTAATTTGTTTATGTTTTTATTACAATGAATAGTTATTCTTTATAAATAGCTATTTTTTCAAAATGAGAAATAATTATTACTCTCTAAAAAAATGTTTTATTAGCTATTCGTGCAATAATTTCTAAAATTAATATATTTCCAAATAAACAAACTTTCCATATACATGTAACAATAATAAAAAATAACGCATATCTCTCAAATTTTAAAAAATAACCATTTTTAAGGAAATATAATTATATGAGCAAAATTTTTCCTAAAAAAAATTTTAAGTTTTATTCTAATGTTTTAACTCACAACCAAACTTATGAATAGGTTTAGTTATTACATTACAACAAATTTTATTCCTAGTAATAAGTATTACAATTCTTATCGTAATCTCCATTCAGTGTACCAAACGTGCCCTAACTTTTCATTACATGTCAAAAGAAAAAAAAAGAAAAAAAGACATTTAAAAATTGTATATATGTATTATGCATCGAACTTGCAATTATAATATTGATACAATGACTACTTAGTACTTATCAACCCATAGAAAAAAAAAAAAAAAAATTACTATCACATCTTGAAACAAAGGTTGGTTGCAAATTCACATTACTTTATAAGAAGTTTTCATGTTAAATAAGAAGTGAAAAGAAAATTGTACTTGAGTCAAGCCGCATACTTGGGTAGCAACTTTCTTAATTTCTAATGAAATATTATATATATATATATATATATATATATTATATATATATATATATATATATATTTATATATATATATATGTTTATAGCAATGGGATTATCTATTCTCATAGAAGCGAAATGGTTGGTAGGAAATGGGAACTCAATTCCTATTAACTATGACTTTTGGCTTTTATGTATGAAATGGGGTGTCTACACCTATTGTTAATGACAATTTGGACCTACAAAAGCTCATAGACATGGAGGCATTTATAATAATCAAAAATTAAGTGAGGATGGCAAAGAGAATGTACCATGCATGCATGTAAACCCGGATAATTAAGAGAGATAGAAGTAGCTATAATATATGAAGCTCCAAAATTTGGTATTTTGTGGATGTGAAGCTCAAGACTTACTTTTAAAAAAACTACATGCAATTCATTGCAATTTTTTTCTTGGTGAGTTTTTGCTTTTAAAAAACACAAAAATGCGTGTTCTTGCTTTCGGCCATGTCCATGGAGCACCCCCACGCCAAACCCACATCTCAAATACCCATTGTGTGTTTGAGTCACTACCACGAAATCCTCAAGCCCAACCAATTGGCCCACATCATAATCCAAAAACAGCCACCAAAGTTACCATGAGACTTGAAAAAAAAAAAAAAAAAAAAAAAAAAAAACTCAATACAAGTTAAGTAGTACAAAAATCCTTAAATTTATAATCTAATAGTCTAATAATTCTATAAATGAAAAAAAAATATGATTACATTTTATACATGGAATTCACCAACTAAAACCTAGCATCTTAGGATTAATTTGTAATCTTCATTTATAGATGTATGTGCAATATCATGCAACATGCACTTACTCATTGTTCTAAAAAGTAAATAACACAGAAGTGGATTACACAAAAATTTGCCGCTCATGAAGAAAAAACTCATTAAGAGACCAATTATATTTAGTATGCCAATTCATCATTGTGGATCATTCCATTTTGGAAAGAAAAAGAAGGTTGCAATAATTGTTGAACTATTTAAATTTTTTTTTTTTTTGAAAGTGAAGTCATTGCCATTAAATTATAATGAGTCAAAATACAATGCTTCCAACGCTGGTGGGGGAGATTCCTCCAACCACACTATTTCATCCTTAACTCCTTTAGCAAATCTAGCCAAAGAGTGAGCCACCGAGTTGGCTGATTTACTTACACAACTAATCGACACAAAGATGTAAACCCGACTGCAGGCGGAGGACGTCTCCATATAGATGACCCAATCGTGACATATTACATCTTGTTCTTGAGGCTTCGAGCGTCTCTCAGAATCAAGTTACGCTATCCCCTTCCAATATCAACTCCGTAAAGCCCGAATCAACTGCAAACTCTAGCGCTTTCCGGCATGCTAGTACTTCCGCCTCCTCACTGTCAAATACCGGTGGGCCCTTCGCAGCTAAGGCAGCCATCACTTCCCCAAGCTCATTGCGAATTACCACTCCGAAGATTGCCGCATCGGAGTTGAGCTTGAAGCAGCTTCCCGGTGGGGCAGTCCATGTTGCGCTTCTCATAACAGTGGATTGCACTACCAGAAGTTGTTGTGCAGCCTTGAACTCTTCTAGAAGTTCCCCTGCTCTGCTCGCCAGTCGAGTCGGATCCTGTATACCTCCACCATGTGTAACAGAGTTCCTTTGATTCCAGAGCACCCAAGCTTGGACAAGAAATAATTCAAACTCTTCCCGCTTAAGTTTGTCCAAGAACTCCGTTGCCAATTGTACGACATCCGATTGTCCTCCAATACCTTTCTGCAGCTCCCTAATGCTCTCCGCCCAAACCCCCTAAGCAACACCGCATTCCCATAGTGCATGGAGTCTTTGTTTCCTTTCCTTGTACACAGCCCACAGGTGTCATCATCAATAACATGTTTTTGGACCAAATTCTCCCGAGTAGGCGGGATGTTATGAAATGCGCGCCATCCAAAAACCTTTATCTTATTTGGAATGTGCAGCTTCCATAGTTTGGTCCATACCAAAGATTGCACTCCCCGATCGAGAGCTCATACCCCGCTTGTCTTCATCCTTCTTGAGTTGTCTAGCAACTTGGTACCCTGTTTTTACAGAATACTCTCCCTTATTTGTGTGTAACCAAAAAATTCTGTCGGGGATATTACGACGGCTCAAAGGTATCCGCTTGATGGCTTCAGCATCATCTTTATTAAATATCCGGTCTATAAGGTGGTAATCCCATGTTTTGTCCGACCAATCAATCAACTCACACACCCTCCATTCCCACTCCTCTTCCGTCGGTGGATGAAGCACCCTGTTGGTTATATAATTAGGGATCCATTTATCCTTCATCACCCTAATATCCGCCCCATCTCCCACTCTCCAAAGAAAGATCCATTCTTCAAGATAGGTCAAGGGCTATTAAGCTCCTCCATATATAGGAGCTGTTGGGTTTGTCCATAGCCTCCAAGAAACTACACCTTGGGAAATATTTTGCTTTGAAACACCTATAGAGCAGTGATTCCTTTTCTTGTAATAACCTCCATCCTTGCTTAGCGAGCATTGCCAAGTTGAATCTTTGGATATCCCTAAACCCCATGCCGCCGTCTCTCTTTGGTTGAGAAAGGAATTCCCAACTCTTCCAAAAGATTTTCCTTTCATTACCGTTTGACCCCACCAAAATCTTGCACACATGGAGTTGAGCTCGTTACGCTTTCACAGCAACCGAAATACACACATAGTATAGGTTGGGATAGATTGTGCTACCGCTTTGATTAGCACCTCCTTTCCAACTTTAGATAACATATTGTCTTTCCACCCCTGTAATTTTTTCCAAACTCTATCTTTTAAGAAAACAAAAGTTTGATATTTTGAGCGTCCTATCGGTGTAGGTAAGCCCAAGTATGTCTCAAACCTGTGAACTTCCTTGACATCTAGCCTACTTTTAATCCAATCCTTCCAGCATTATCAACGTTGCTACTAAAAAAGATAGAGGATTTTTCAAGGTTAATAAGTCGACCAAGCCTTGGCATATAGCTGCAATATGTCCACTACTTCTTTCACCTCATCTGCGTGGCTCTACAAAATAGCAAGGAATCATCCGCAAATAATAGATGGGAAACCTTAGGTGCACTCCTACAAATTGCCACACCATGCAACCGGTTTTCTGCCTCCGCCCTTGCTAGTAATGAAGAGAAGCCTTCTACACATAACAAGAAAAGATAGGGCGACAGTGGGTCTCCTTGCCAAGCCCCTCGATGGCTTGATACTCCCATAGGATTTACCATTAATACAAACTGAAAAAGTAGGTGTAGAGACACAACTCATCACTCTTTCAATCCATATTTTAGGAAATCCCATTTTTTCCATAATCCCCTTAAGGAAACTCCACTCTACTCGGTCATAGGCTTTACTAATGTCCAAACTTGATTGCAATAGAGCCTGTTTTACCCTTTTTTTTGGCAATGCATGGCATGTAGGGATTCATAAGCTACCAGAACATTATCCGTAATAAGGCGGCCAGGTACAAATGCACTTTGGGAAGGAGAAATCACCTGTGGTAGAATCTTTTTCAACTTGTTTGCCAACACCTTTGAAATAATTTTATACATCACATTACAAAGGCTAATAGGTCTAAAATCAAACATTTTTTCAGGTGATTTTATTTTAGGGATAAGCACAATATGTGTAAAATTAATATCAAGTTCCATATTACCGGTGTTCAAAAAATCTAGCACTGCAATAATCACATCTGCACCTACAATATGCCAAAATTTTTGGTAGAAAAGAGCGTTCATACCATCGAGTCCAGCGCCTTTGTTGGTCCCATTTGGAACACCGCTTTTTATTTCCTCCGCACTTTGTATTCACTGGACAAAATTTCTTGCATATTTGGGTCCACCTTATGTTGCACTGCATCTAGACATTCCTCCACACTAACATTGTCACCTGCTGTAAACATGCTTTCAAAGTAATTGATAGCCACATCTGCCACCTCTCCCATCTCCTCTACCCAAGTATTGTCTCCATTCAAAATTCCTCCGCTTCCATTGTGAGGCTTTGGAGTGGAAAAATTTAGTATTTTTATCCCCATGTTTAAGCCAAGAGACCCTTGAACGTTGTGCCCAAAAAATCTCCTGCTTATGTAGAAGATCATCCAACTCTTTACTGATAGCCAAAAACTCATTTTTATTTTCTTCTGTGCATTCCGCCGTACCCAAAGATTCAGCCCTCCTTTGAAGTACCTTAATTCTATCAGTATCCGGGTATGTTTTTGCTGACCCCCATGCATGCAACTCCACCCCACGACCCAAGAATCTTCTCTTTTACTCTTGGCAAACCCGAGCTTACTCCTTCCCATTTATTCCATGCTTCTTGGACAGCCGCTTCGCAATCTTCCCAAAGTAACCATGCTTCCTCAAACTTAAAACCCCTTGTGCTCCTGGTGTTATACTTCGTAATGGATTTAGTTTGTAGCAAAATCGGTAAATGGTCCAGAAGCGTGGGAGTGAAGGTGGAGAACTGTACTCTCCGGGAATTTTTCTTTCCATTCCGCATTTGCAATGGCTCGGTCCAGCGTTGTCTAGTATTGGCAAGCCCGGGCCTCTTGTTGTTCCATGTGAAGGGGTAGCCCAGAAAACCCAAGTCGACTAAAGAACATTTTTCCAACGCCTCGCGAAACCCATCCATCCGACTATATGAGGGAGGCCGGTTGCTAAGCTTTTCGGTGGAGCCTAGTATAGCGTTAAAGTCACCTATACATAACCAAGGTCCGTCCATAAACGATGCCAAGTGAGATAGTAGCACCCATGACTTCTCTTTCTGACTAGACTCTCGCCACCCGTAAAAGCCATATAACTTTTTTTTATACTTAGTTTTACACATATAACTTAATTTTTCTTATTGGGGTAAAATGAATTTTGTAAATATTTACATTGCTTTTAAAAGAAAATCCATTAGTTTTTTGCAATATGGTATTAGCAATAAGTTTTTCATTGAATTTTGTATTTGAGTTAATGATAATAAGCTTTGGAATTGTAAAAGACTTGGGATTAGTTTCACATGGATATGAAGTAGATTTAAATGAGAAACTAGTTGTTCTATGAATTTAAAATGGTTTCAAATTAGAGGTATTTGACACAAAAGTAGGGTGAATTTGAAATCTACTTTGAAGCCCTTGGCACATAATTTGAATGGGTTAGATATTTTACAATAATAAGTTCAACTAATGTTTTTTTTTTTTTTGGGGGGGTGGGGAATGGACTAGATAAATGCAGTTTGCCCATGGGCTTAGAGACAAAAAGGAAGGAGAGAGGTAAAGAAGAACATGACAGGCCGGGCATATGTAAATTCCCACCATCACCTCCAATTTTTCCACTTGTCTCGCATAATTAAGACCCCCCTTGCCATCTAATCAGCATCTAGAGCAACCCAATCCTCGTAAGGACATCTCCACAAGTTGCAAACCATTTATCTATCCATAATAGCAAGTTTCATTTCTCGTAAATACTACATCACTCTTCCAATCACATAACAGATTTCTCACCACGAGATGCAAGCCCAACCAGTTTACTAAAGCCACAAATTCTATTTTCACCCACCTTGAAATCTATATGATCATCTATACGCACTACCCGATTAGCGCCGTCCAACACCCCATCAAAGTCAACTCGACTAGTAGGAATGATCATCATCAGAGGATTACAATCCAAAAAAAAAAATTGTCACCCCAACCTGAACCCAACTTTGAAAAATCAACTTCACCCTCCACCAAACCACTTTACCCAAAAAAATATTAGATTCACACCGCAATATTATGAAATTCCCTTTACAACTTGCATTCTTGTCCAATTCAATCTACATGTCATGTTGCCAAGCCATTGCAATTTACTTATCCCACGACAATGGTTATTGCTACCATTGCAGTTTACTTTAAACAATAATATCATCCTCTCAAACATTGGTTTTAGGGGTATTTTGGATATTCAAAGTATTTTTTTTTTTAGTAATTTTGGTTTTTTTTTAGTTTTTTAGTGGTTTTGAGATATTTTAAAGGTTTTTTGGTATTTAGTCATTCTCATTTGTAAAATAAAATTTATTAATATGGACAATTTTGTTCATTGTATAAATTATTATATATCCACCAATAAGTAATATAAGATTAATCCCAAGAGGTTGCCTAAGTGGTTCCTAAGATCTTGTGAATTTTGAGTTTGAAATCTTTTGTCGGCATCTTGGGGATAACCTCGTTTATATATATATATATATATATATATATATATATATATATATATTCTTGAGAAATAATTACAACATACTGCTAACCTTGCAATTGAACCATTTTCTCTCTAGACTCTCAAGCACTTTGTACATGGAGAGATGTCAATTCTGCTACAAGGTCTTTGGCAATCTCGTCTATATATATATATATATATATATATATATATATATATATATATATATATATAAACTAATGTAAGATTGCGACCATTTAATAAGGTAATGAGATTAGAGTAATGTATAATATTTTGTAACACACAACAATTTTCACAACATTTGTGTTGACAAATTATTATTGGTGTTTATTTGCGCCAATCAAGTACATTTCTTTTTTTTTACTTCTCAAAAAAAAAGGACATTACTTTTTTACTTATCATTAAAAACTTGACATTTTAATAATTATAATGCTTTTTTTTTTTACCTCTAGAGTTGTTTTAAAAACCTCTTAAAATGTTTTTTTTTTTTGTTACCTTAGCTTATTTTGTGCTTATATCTATTTATCTCATCCATTAATAATTAAAAAAAAAAACTAGTTATTCTTTTTAAAGTAAGAACATCTTTAGTAGTTTCTCCAAATTTTTGTACAATTTGGAAAATTGACAATTATTTTTGTCTTTTACTTTTTTTTTCAAATATACTCTCCAACAAGCTTTTTATCATAATTTTTTTTTATCTCATTTAAATATTATTTCTTCATTTATTCTTGTATTCTTTTTTTTAAATTTTTTCTATCATTCATTTATATTCATTTCCAACAATTATATTTTTCAAATTTCCAATGTTATATCTTTTAAATCTTCTAAAAGTAATATTTTCCAAAATTTCGATCATTTTTATTAAAAGTATAATTTTAATTTGCCTGTTTATATTATTTATTTGTTCATCTTTATCAAATTTTCCAATTTGGTGCAAGTCCTTTAAAAATTCTATGCTATTTAAAATTTATCAAATCTATGTTTAAAAATTCTATGCTATTTAAAATTTATCAAATCTATGTAAATCGAAATAAATTTATTCATTAATATTTGCCTGATGTTATATTTTAATTTTTAATAATCATTAACTTATTAATTACTCTTTCTATTTTACTTGAAGAAAGACCTATCTAAATCTTTTTTTTGATACGATAATTAATCCTATCTAATCTTAATTTAAGGGATTATTGATGTCATCGTTCTTTTAAAAAAAAAAAAAAAAACTTATAGTTCTTAGTATTAATTTTCCTTTTTTTAAAAAACTTGTCATTAATTTTTATTAAAATAAAAACTTATCATTAAAAAAGTTCGCACGGCACTGAACAAAGATTTATCCAAAAAAAAACCCACACACACGGACAAGGAGAGAGAAAAGAGGAGAGATCGCAGGATGACGAATCTCGCCTGCTCCACCACACCGCCACCACACCTTCGAGGAAGACCTGCCTCTTTCAAGATAAGGACCAGCGGAGATCGGCCAAGTTAGATCGGCTTTCACTTTGTCCTTCTCCACACTTTGCCATGATTGGGTCGGATCGGCATCTCTGTCTATTCGATTCCATCAATGACTTTCTGAGCAGTGAAGGCGCCTCCTCTTCTTCTTCTTCCACTCGCCGATGGAACTATGATGTCTTCTTGAGCTTTAGAGGTGAAGATACCCGCGAAGGTTTTACCAGCCATTTGTATAAGGCTTTTTGCGACAAAGCCTAGTCATCAAAAGTTCATCGATTTTGCTTATTGTCTTCTCTGAAAACTACGCCGACTCCATATGGTGCTTGGATGAACTTGCTGAGATTGTTGAGTGTAATGAAAAGGACCAAAAGGTTCAAATTCGTCCGTTTTTTACAATTTTGATCCATCGAAATACGAAATCAAAAGCGGAACTTTGGAAAAGCACTCGGCTAATCATGAAAAGAAGTTCAAGAATAACAAGGACAAGGTGCGGGTGGAGGGATGCTCTAAGAAAAGCGACTAATGCATCCGGATGGCATTATAAGAAAGGGTTTGTATCGATTGTTGATATCATAGTTCATGCTTTTATTGAGTTTGTATTGCTAATATGATGTTTATATCAATGACAGTTATCAAAAATATATGAATTACATTCCATTTACTTCATCAAATAATGTGTCAATTGTTTTTTATAACTCACAACCAATTATCTTGAATTCGTAGTTAATCCGCTAATCTATCTAATTATATGTTTTCTTATTTTCTGTGATTGTCACCTGCGCTACATATAAATCTGAATCTGACTTCATCCAAAACATTGTTGAAGAGATAGCAAATGCTCCGACTCGGTTTAACCTACCTTACAAATTAATATGGGGATTTACAAAACTTCAAACTTTGTTTTATTGTTTTCAAACATCATATGTGAATGCATGCAGTGGCTAGGAGCATACTGTGACTCAAAGCATAGTTGTTGCTATCCCGAGACAGAAAGCATGTGACTGATTTCACCATTCGTGGACTTTGGCCTCGAATACAAGGATGGCTCATATCCTTCAAACCGTGATCCTAACGTTGTCTTCAAGAAATCTCGTGTACTTATAATTTTTGGTACTATGATCTTATAAATGATTAGTGGAAGATGAATTGAGCTTATCATAGATAATAACATGAATTTTTGATTCGGCACATAGTTTCTAGGGTTATCTCATATCTGTTTTTACAAATGCCGTGCATGCATCTATAAGTGAAAAAAATACAGATCTATGCCTCGATCAATTGCCCAAGAACTTGCTAATAATATTTTCCATTCATTGGAAAAAAGAGAAAGTAAATGCTTTTAAACATCTCAAATTATTTTCTATATCATGGCCACTCATAAAACAAAAAGTTTGTCTTCTCTTATTTGCAAATTGAATACAAGATTAGAGCCCCCATATGGAAATTAATGACACATTTTATATGGCCATTCTAAATTAAATCATTGTAAAGATGCAAAGAGTAAAATGTGAAACCCCTGCCCTAGGGATATATATGAGCAAGGATATGTTCATGCACTTTAATTTTCTTATCCACTTCAAAGACCAAATGTAAAGCACACTATTATCAAGAGCTTTGTAATTTAGTGATATTGTTTGATTCTCTTTATAAGGAGAACCTAGGTTTGAATCCCACATCGACAGATTAAAACCATTTTCAAGTCTTCTCTCCCTCATTTTTGTAATTATCAAATTATAAGAAAAAGAAGAACTCTAATTGTCATGCACTTGAGTCTCTTTTGAGTTTGGTACTTCACAAGCTAGGACATTTGCCCAAGTTAATTTTAAGTCCTGTCTCGATCGCTTAATATAATACATATTTTGCCTTAAATTTTCTTGTGTGATTCATGTATATGCTGGTTTCGTAGCTCTCGGACCTCATGACCAATCAGGGAAGGATTGGCCATCACTTAGCTGCCCAAGTAGCAATGGCTTTAGGTTCTGGTCACATGAATGGGGAAACCATGGGACATGCTCGGAATCTCAAATTGACCAACATGACTACTTTGAAGCAGCTCTCAATCTAAAGAAAAAGTAAACTGCTACAAATACTCGGGATTGCAAGAATTGAACCGAGATGATGGATTTTACAGCTTAGACAACAAAGAATAATAAATGGCATTGGGCACACTCCTAGGATAGAGTGCAATAAAGGTTCACCTGGTAACAGCCAACTTTACCGAATCTACTGGGTGGACAGGTTCGGATCGAAAATCGAGTATCCAAAGTGCCTCCAAAAGGAAGATGTGCTTCAAAAGTCCAATTTCCTAAGTTCTAAAGATTGTGGCTGAGTACTAGCTAGAGGAATATATCTCTTATCATTATTTGCTAGTTATAATTTGTTTATGTTTAGTCTTGGAACAAATTACTATAATTTGTCACCTTCTCTATGATAAAGTGATGGCAAGCTTATGCATAATTCTAATTGGAGCAATAAGTCATGTCTTCTCTGTATTGGTCTACAAAATTTTAATTATTTTTTTAAAGATATGATAAAATTCTTCTTTTTATTCTAAATTAATCCATAAACTATATTACTACTAATTAGAATAAATGGGCATGGTATTTTATTTTCTAATTAGTAGTAATATAGTTTATTGATTAATTTAGAATAAAATAGAAGAATTTATCACCTTTGGCTTTGCTAATGGATATGGATTTGTGCGTATTAATCCTAAATAAATCCTAAATAAGGAGATTGGGTTTCGGTAACCCAAAAAAGGCTCCAATAGTTTCAAACAAACACCTGAACAAGGTGTATGTCATATTCAAAGGATTCCAACCAGGAATCTGTATATGCCACTCCTAGAACTAGAAGACATTATCAATTGAATGAAATCCCCTTTGGACTTAATATAGCTTCTCAAGTCTTCAATAAAAAACAAAAAATAAAAATTTTCATTCATCTTCTTAATAAGGAAAATCTTTCATCAATTTATGAACTCTATTATCTAGGAAATAAGGATTTAATTTTTTCCTGAAGTTTAATTCTTTGAAGATACATATGGTCTATATCTTTACTTTAATCTTCAGTTAAATAAGTTAAAAGATGTTTATAAAAAAAAAAAAAAAAAAAAAATCAGTTAAAAGTCATTGTTTTGGAACTTGTAGATTATTCCAATCAATTTAATTTAGGACTGATCTCTATATCAAAAGACGCTACTTTGAGACCACCAATTGAAGCTATCTACATTATTTGCTTCTCTTTGTTTGAATAGTGTGAGAGTGCTTTTTCTTTAGCACACAGGCCCAAGGATCCTGGGCCAAATAGTTGTGTTTTTGTGGGTGGGCTTGGTTCACCGCAGCTAAATGGGGGCTGATTACGAACCAAGTTGTGCGCAAGTCACATAAATCTCCTTAAGGCAAAAATGTGATTCCTCCCCGGGCGTCTTGTCGGTGGGATCCCGGGACGACATCTTGTCGTGGGATCCCGGGCGTATTAGGCCCGTAAGAACCCGAATCTCTAGTTACGTGCACTATACAATCTTTCTCCATGCTTGTTATGCAATGGAGTTTTGTCCTTTCCTTTTACCTCTATAGGTCCTACACAAGAACAACTATACAATGCACATATCTTCAAATAATTGTTAGTTTCTTAGATTAGGATATATATATATATATATATATTAATACATATACATATATGTAAATGAATTTCATAAGGATGATTCACCCACGAGGATTACTGGTCCCAATTCTCACGGACTTATGCTTTTGCACAAGACTTGTGGGATTTGGAACTCAAGTCCGAGTGGCTTTGCTTGGGCGGGGACTCGACTTTACAAGCAAGAATATATATGTATTGAGCAGCAAGAAGAAGCAAGAAAGAAATATGCAAAGTAATTGTTAGAAATTCTCAAATCAATATGAGATATTTCATTATTTTTCTTGATTGTGGATTACAAATGTGCTCACTAAGACGTGATACAAGGTTCAAATAAGCTCAAAAATTACAGACTTTGATGGCTATTCAAGCCTCTAAGACTTGCAAAGTTTGAATCATTTTGAATCCAAGTATGTGCTATAGTGGTCAAGTTTTAGGATACCGGGAGACATTCCTCTGTTTTTCTTAAATTTTACAGAGTTCTAATGACTCTGTTTTGATATTCTTCCTACTGAAAATCCTCCCCTCTTCTTCACAACCCATCCCCTCCTTTTATAATGGAGTTTTTGGGCTTCCTGGGGAACCGTTGGTTCCCCTGTTTTGCTCTTTTGTAAACAGAGCATGCCCTGTTCCCATCGTCTCGGTAAGTCCCATTTCCGTTTTTTCTCATTCTTTCCTTCTTTCACTCTGATTCTTTTGAAAGTTCCTGGTTGGCCATCTTCTTTGGGATGTGCTAAGGTATGCCCTTCTCGGCATCCCCAAGTTTCGACGTTTTCCACTTTTCCCTTTTCTTTCCCATCCGGCCAGAATCCTGTTACGCCATTTGGAAAGCCACTTGTTATCATTCTTTCTTCTATGCTTCTCCGTTTTGGTTCCTCGAGGCTTTTTTCTGTCTGTGCCATGAGAGGTCGCTTGGGTTATACTAGCGTTTGTGTTCTTTTTCTGCTTTTGTTTCTTGTTTCCTTCTTCTGTCTTTTTCTATCGAGCTGTCCTAGTCTTCCTTTGTCTTTGTGCCTGAAGGGGTATGCGCCTCTTGAAGGTTCTTGAGGATCCTTGATTCTTATCCCTTGCCGTGATCTTCTTTTTTGGATGCTTCTTTGTCCGGGCTTCAGGATCCCCTGGGCTTTTTTATTCCTTCATGGGTTTCAGCGTCATTACTTTGGGCTTAGCTTGATTTTTCCTTTTGGGCTTGACTTATCCTTTTTGGGCTTGACTTATTCTTTTGGGCTTCCTTCACTATGATCCTTTTTAGACCTCAACAAATAGTATTTCTCTAGTTGGATAGAATTATGGAGGGTTAAATTTGTGTGAGAGTCTTCCGATCTAGAAGAGATGGTCAAATAATCTTAATTGGGATCCTTTTGGGCTTTGTAATAGCTAGACATGGGCTTGTTAAAGAATCCATTGCGTTTATTTGCATAGTACATAGAGTTCCAAAGGTTCATGCGTATATTACATGTACTTTTGGGCTTTGTAATAGCTAGGCATGGGCTTGTTAGAGAATCAATTTACACTCCTAGTGTATGAGTTTCACATGAGTCTAAAATCTAGTTCTTGACAAAGAGAATAAATGCATTAATATTATTGCGATGGACTGGTAGTGGAGGTGAAACAAAACAGCTAAATAAAGCTTAATAAAAAAAATATTTCTCAAAAAAAAAAAAAAAAAAAAAAAGGGAGAAAGAAAAAGAGAGTCACTATCCAACATATTTTTTTGGATAATTTAAGACCAATTACAATTCGCAGTCTCCAATTTTTCTTCCGACCCTTCGAACAAAACTTTAAGACCATTTATTCAACAAAGAGTAGTTAAAACTAAAAGTACAAAAATTTGTGATGGAAAAGGAAAAAGGAAGAAGAAGAAAGAAAACATGAGAGTTTATATGGTTTGGCCTTATGGCCTATATTTACGGGACAAAAGTCTAAAAAGCTATATTTTCTCATACATTTTTCTTGATAATACATTACAATATATTTACAATAGGATTATAATATTACATACAAAAGTTTAAAAAAAATGGAATTTTAATTGCATATTGTTTTTTTTTTTCTCAATCCAACAAATTTCTTTAATAATTAATCCTATAAATTTAATCTTGAAATCAATGTATTGATTTGATCTTCAATGACCTTTTTTTTTTTTTTCTCCTTTTGAGGGAAGGTCTTCTAACAAAAAGACACTCAATTTGCTTACCCCAAACAACCCATCATACTTCACAAAGGTACACCAATTTCATTCAAACAAGTGAAATTTTAATTCTTCATTCAAACGAAGGACTCAAAGAAACGTAAGCCCTCTAGTCCTAGTGTTTGATTCACTTTATTTAATCCAACAAAATCTCTCCAAATAAAATTCCTTTAACAAACATTGACATATGAACTTAGTGCATTATAGTATTTTTTTTTTTCTAAGTATGGTGGGGATTCAAATCTAAGTTCTCCCCATTAGAAAAAAAAAAATCAAATTATAATATCAAATAATGTTATTGAGTTAAACTATTAGATTCTATATTTTTCATTTACCAAAGATTCAAATATAATAAACCCTAATAATTAGAGTCATTGAAAACCCATTCTCCCAAACTCGGTTCTCTTCTCTCCATCCACAAAGAGATGTACCATAAATTGGACTCTCATTATGGCATTCACGCTAGACTGAACATGAACTCAATGTTAGGTTGTGGACTGTCAAATTTCAAGGGCATTTTTCAAAAGAATAATCTTTAAATAGAATAATATTTCATTGCATTGAGCTGTCCATGGTGTGTATGTAGGATTTATCAATTATCGATCAAGCTATATTTTAAATGTGAAGGCATTTTGAGATGTAATTGATGAAAGAAAAATGTGTTTCTAATTTTCTATAACCCAAAAACATAAATAAAAAAAGTTATTGGTTCTCAAACCAATCAAAATCCAATCATTTTTATATTAGGTGTGTGCGTTATGCATGTCTTTATCCTAATCTTACCAGAGCTCCAGTGCCAATCTTTTTCTTTTTTTTTCTTTTTTTTTTTTTTCTTTGAGAAGATGGTCCAATGTCAATCTTAGTTGTTCCAAATATGAAAGCATAAATTGTTGTATTAGGCTTTTATGGGCTTTTTCTCCAAAAAAAAAAAAAAAAGGCTTTTATGGGCTTTGACCTAATTACTGATTTTGGCATTCATGGGCTTGGCCTAATTACAAGGATGGTTCTAACCCTTCAAATTGTGATCCTAGCAATTCCTTCAATCAGGAAAAGATCCTTGAAATCTTTTTCTTTTTTTTTTTTTTTTTTTTTTCATATATCATTGTCTTTTGGCATCAAAATCATAGCAAATTTTGTTCTTAATGTTTTAGTGAATCCTTTTTTATTGGATTAGAAGAAATAATGGTTCTGAGATGACCAATCACAAGTATAACAAAGTGTAATTTAGCTATGAAATTCCATCAATTTCTACAAGTCTGGGTGCAAAATTAATAGAAACTATTTTAAAATTGGATAGTTTTTGTTTTTTAGAAATGACTAGACTAACCACCGTACACCCTTGGTGTGGTGGTCACTCGGGGTGTAGGGGGAAAGGGCCGGGGTTCAAGTCTCCAAGAAGGAGCTTCACACACATATACGTTTAGATTAGGCTAGAGTATAAATTCTATCTTGTAAAAAAAAAAAAAAAAAAAAAACTATACTATTAGTTGTATACTATTACTATGTATAAACCAACTAATAATGCCAACTCTCAAGGAGAAAACTGTCCTTTTACTTTTATAAAATTTCCCATTTTAGATTTTTTCCCCCTCTTTTTTAGGTGAATGCATATCTAAATCATTTTTGTTTCTCTCCTTCCTTAATTCATGGCAAGAGAAATGGCATCCTTTACTTATTACTATGACAAATGATATATTCACAACATTTTTACAACAAATTCTAAATGGCAAGTTGTTATTGGTTGTTATTGTCAGAGTAAAAAAGTAATCTTAGTGTTAGATTCAAATTTGAAACTTTAATAACTACCCACCTGTGATTTGTTGTGAAAATGTTGTAAAAATGTTATAAACGTAGCATCTCTCACTTACTATAGGTTTAGTTAACAAAAATACAATTATTTTATGGAAGTTTTGATACCATTTTCATGAAAACTATAAAAAGTCACAAAAAGTTGATTATTTATTTCTTTTTCTATTAAAAGTTTCTAAACATATTTTCTAAACTAATGCGGAATCATTGACTTTTCTCTATTATTATTATGGAGTGTTTTTTTTTTTAATAAGAATTATTACGGAGTATTATTTAGGAAGAAGGAAAAAAAAAAAATAAAAACTATTCAAATTCTATATTTATTACCTAGCTACTTGAACCAAAGCCCATATAAATAATTTCCTTAAATCATGGCCGTGCTTATTGTAACGGCTTAAATGAGTTACCAATACCATAACATGTGCTTCCCTTTTTGAAAATGCAAAATAAAAGGGTAGAAACTGCATTGGGCTAAAAGGCAAAAGGGTAGAAATTGCATAGTTTTTTAATCATGACAATTAGTAGTATTTTGCAAGGACAACTCTTGGGTCCGAGTGTTTTCAATTTTGTGCACTAGACCTGATATGTTCTTGCCATTACCACAAGTCTCTATATGTCACGATTCAATTATCTGTATCATATTTGGTCCTATGCAAAGGTTGCATTGAACTAAACCCAAACCTTGCTCATCTTAAAAACATTTGGAGTTTAGGCTTCAATTACTACTATTATTTTTTTTTTTTATGGGAAGACTTCAATTAAATTAGTTCAATATTGTTATAATTTTTTCTAGATTGAACTATGATTCTCAATCTTCCTGTTTCATGGCTATAGATATCAGACCTCATAAGCAATATGCAAAAAAATTGGCCATCACTAGCTTGCCCTAGTAGCAATTGTATACAATTTTGGACACACGAGTGGGAGAAACATGGGACATGCTTAGAGTCCGTACTTAACCAACATGGATACTTCGATACAAATCTCGGTTTGAAAGGGAAGACAAACCTCCTCAAAGCTCTAACAAGTGCGGGTAAATTCAATTTTCAGTAACACTTAGTTTAGTAGATTTTAGGTTTCGATTGCCTATAATGTCCTTAATAATTCATGCTTTTATTTTGTTAGGTAGTTTATATTATTTTACTATGATTTATGTAAAATAGAAACCGAGATTTTGGGAGAGTTGTAAAATAAGATGACAAAATAGATAAAGTAGGTTTTTAGGGTGTAAAATAGAACTTTTTTGGCATCTCGGATGTTAATGCTCTTATGTAATAGCTATCAAAACTTTTATTTTCAACTCGTAAAAGCAAGGTACTTTCTTTTCAATTTGGTATTTTGTGGATGTAGAAGTTTTCTTAACATATGATGACTTGTAAGCATCATATTGGACTCTTGGGAAATTTCATGACAATTGACTTGAAGGTTCTTGGACTTTCTTTTCAATTTGTGGACAAACTTCTTCATCAATTTTTTTGTTTTGTTTTATTTTATTTGTTTATAGTTAGATTGCTCCAACAAATAGAAATCTAATATCAAAATATTTACTTGACTTGACTTACTTTTAAAAAAAAAATTGCATGCAATTGATTGCAATATATTTTTTCTTGTTGTGCTTTTGCTTTTGAAAAACACAAAAATGTATTTTCTTGCTTTCAGCCATGTCTATGGGGCATCACCACGTCAAACATCCTAAATATCCATGGTGTTTTTGGAGAAATTATTAGATCTACCAAAAGGATTGCTAACGTGGTCTTCCAGGTCCTTCTAACCAATAAAAAGTTGCTATTTATACGGATGTGACATCACCTGGTGGTTTTTTATTTTTAATTCTTGTGCTAATTAAGAATTTGACTCACACATTTACATAAATGACATTATTTAATTGGTTGGGGGGACCACTTCAAAAATCCTCCCAATAGACCAAATAATTTCTCGTGTGTTTGAGTCACCACCACGAAATCCTCAAGTCCAACCAATTGGCCCAAATCACAATCCAAAAACAGCCACCTAAGTAGCCATGAGGCTTGAAAAGAGAAACTTTAACAGTGTTCTTAACATCATTTTAGGAGTTTAATAATTAGATAATGATAGGATAAATTGTTAGTTTAGTATTTGAATAACTCTTATCTACTTGTAGTTGATAAAGATTAGATTTCTTTTAAATTTAAAAGTTAGTTTTATCTTGTAAAACTGTCTATTTATATAACTCAATATTGATTAATAACTAAATAAAGAAAGCTAAAAAATTATTTATTATTGAGTGAGTATTTACTTTGAAGGTTTAGAGTCTTTAGACTCCCTTGAAACAACCAACAAACTAATTGGGTTCATAAGAACTTCGGACATTTTTATTTTTAAATTTCCCTTGTTTATTTACTTATGTTTGGTTGGGTGGATTTGAGGGAAGATGAAAAAAAGAAAAAAAAAAAGTGAAAAATAGGAAAGAAAATGAGTGAGAGGGTTGTTTGGTTGGGAGGGAGAGGGGGAGAGAAAAATAGTAGGGTCCAGTTGTTTTCCCTTCAGATCTACCAAAACTCAATCTCCCCAAAATGGGAAGAAAATATGAGTGAAAATGTTGTCCAAAACTTTGGACTAAAATGCCCCCTTACCAGCGTTTCTATTGTTCAGATTTTTTTTTTTTTTTTTTTTTTGCGTCATTTGTTTCCATTAATTCTTACTTCTAGTGACAGGTTTGTTTTGTTTTCTTAGGTGCAAGTGCAATTCTTTTTTTTTTTTTTTTTTTTGGGAGGGGGTCTTTTAGGTGTTATTTGTTTTGGATTTTTTTTTCATTAGTTTTTTTTTTTTATAAACAATTTTGGATTCTTGAATTTCTTGTGTTTTTTTTTTTTTTTTAAATGAAGTGGTCATTCATATTTTTTTTAATAAAAATATAAAATAGTATTATTTTGTGTTTTATCTAATAGGGACATGATTGTAAATTTATACAAATTACATTTTTTATTCTCTCATTTTTCTTTTTAACCAAACAAAAAAAAATTTAT
The DNA here is from genome assembly GCA_028216015.1 of Quercus dentata. NCBI lineage: Eukaryota > Viridiplantae > Streptophyta > Magnoliopsida > Fagales > Fagaceae > Quercus > Quercus dentata. Next base: position 75,450,912 of record CP116446.1, on the reverse strand, counting down.
ATCCTTCAAACCAAACACAAATAAGGAAAAATAAATTTTTTTCTATCCTCCCACTTTTCCATTCTCTCTCTATTTTCTATTTTCTCACTTTTTAATTTGCCCAACTAAACGGATCCTAAATTTATCTCACCCTTTAATAATTACAAAAAAAAATATTTTTTTTTTAAATTAAGCCAATAATTTATTAAAATGCACTTTTTATTTCGAACATTAGAAAATAAGCTAATAGAAGAAAAAAAATTATTAAAAAAAAAAAAATCCCATATATTGTGGAAAGAGTGGTAAAGTTTCTGGCATGTATGGTGGAAAATTCATTGCGCGTTATCAGAAAATTAGAGAAAAGTCAGGAGGAGACGTACCTTCCTGGAAAACGCGAGTTACACTGGGATGGTAGACGGTCGTACTCACACAGCCAACCCACTATTCTTCCTTTTTCAATGCGTTCACTCTCACTTTTTCAAAGAGTCAACAAGAGAAGGCATGTCTTGTGGAAAGAACGGTAAAGTTTCTGACGTACGTTTGAATGCGTTCACCCTGTGTTCATAATTTTCAGTCAAAAAGAGAAAGGCATGTATTGTGGAAAAAAGTGGTAAAGTTTCTGGCATGTACTGTGGAAAATTCATTGCGCGTTGGAGACAACTGTATACGCGTGTTCCACTTCCACTTCCACTTCCACTTCCACATATGGTAGTACTCAAATAGAGAAAAGGTATAAGGGCAATCCGCATGGTATAAAGAAAAGAATAAAAGAGAGGCATTCACTTGGCAAGTTGGTATTAGGGGAGAGTCAGGAGGAGACAACTGTAAAGTATCTTTGTGGAAAACGCGTGTTCCACTTCCACTTCTGCTTACACATATAGGATGGTATCAGGGTAGTACTCACACAGACACAAAACTTTTTTTTGAGGAGGGAAACAGCTCAAATCTGTCGCCTCTCACCCCTCTCTCAGCCATATTGCCACCGCTGCTGCTGCTCTGCTTCTTCTTCACAGCCACCGCTGCCGCTGTTCTGCTTTTTCTTCGCCGCCCAGCTGTCGCTACTGGTTCTTCTTCTTCACCGCTACGCCTTCTTCTTCTTCTTCCCCGCTGCTGGTGCTGGTGCTTCTTCTTCTTTTCTACTTCTTCTTCTTCTTCTTTTGTGCAATATGGGTTTGATGATTTATTTATTTTATTTTATTTTATTTTTTGTATAATGGGTATAATGATTCATATATATTTGATGAGTTTGGGATCTAAATTTTTGTATATGGGTTTAATGAGTTTAGATCTAAATTTAGGATGATTTTGATGAATTTGTGGAGATGCTGGAATTCAAGAGATAGTCAAAGAATAGAGTTAAAGGAAGAGAGATAATATGACGAGAGAGGGAAGAGAAAATATAATAAAAAATTAAAATACAAAGCTACAAAAAGCTCCAATAATCGTGTATATTTATACAAGAATACATAGTTTGATGCGAGTGAGTTTTGAGCAATATTAGGTAAATTTCACCACCTTTTCTATTATGCACTCATTGATGTACACACATGGGTAAATTTTGGGATTGTATGCCGTTAGTTAGCATGCGTTAAAAAACGATTTAGTAAAGTAACGTCTCAAGTTTTTATAGCTCGAATTTCATATAAAACTTGAGTCTCAAAGAGTCGAGTTCCACTTGCTGATGTTGAGGTTTTTTTGCCTCATGGATCTCAATTCTTACAGACTTGAGTTTTTAAAAAGTAAACCCCTAGTCTATAAGACTCGATTTATGTCAGCATAAAACTGAAACATGTAGCACATTCAAGAGAAAATCAAACACTCAAACCCAGAACAAACCCATGTCTCACTACTCACTCACCCATAACACCTACATGTCTCACACCACATTGTCTCTATCTCACACCACATGGCCTCTCTCTATCACTGCTCCTCCCTCTCAACAAATTTACATTTCGGATAAGAGTTTTATTGCCATTGTAGTAAGATATTATTTATTGTTGGTGTGTGCGTTTTACTTTGCTTATTTATTTGGTAAATACTTAACATAACTTAGTTAAGATACTTTTTCTCCAAAAAAAAAAAAAAAACACTTAGTTAAGATACTATGATATTGCGAATGTATACAACTTTGTTTTGTTAGTGTAAATTTTGAGGATTTATTTGCATGATTTTTGTTAGCAAAATTTATTCAGCATCTTTAGTAATGTTAGGCTCTTATCAAAAGTGTGTATTTATCATGACCTTAGAAGGATTTTGGATTTTTTTTTTTTTTTTTTTGGTATTGGGTATGAAATAGGTAGTCTTAGCATGAGCCAAGAAGGATTTGGGCTTTTTTGTATTGGGTATGAAACGACTATATAGATAGGTTTAATTATCGAAACTAATTTGAAGACATATTTTGTCTAATGTAAGAATGTGTAATGAAAGTTGTACGGCACCGAGACCCCAAAGCCCATACAGGTCTTGCGCCTGTGCCCATACCGGTTTTGGATGCAGGCCCAGCAGAAAGGTCCAGTTACCCTACGCCCTTCTTGAAACTCGCTTTAACGTGAAAACAAGTTTTGGGGTCCGAGTTCCAACAGACGATCGTTTAACTTTCCCGGCAAGTGAATTGGCCGTGTCCGGAAAGTCATGACATGCACGGGAAACTCATGATATGCACGGGAAACTGAGTTGCCGAACATAGTCCATCAAGCAAGAACCAAGTTCCAAGGTCATAAATGCTGCACCGCCCTCTCACCTAAACATCCACTTTAACCGGATAATATTGGACCCTTAGTAGCACTAACGGTGGCAGTAATCATAATCTCCCCACTAACCTTGGCTATAAATAGAAGAAATTGGGGAGAAAAAGGGGTTCAGAAAAATTGAGAGAAAACAATCAAGTGAGAAAGAATAAATCGAGTGTTGCTTTGAGTCTCTCTGCCGAGAACGACCCAAAGTAGGAAATCCTCAAACCCACTACAAATAAGTTGTGAGCCCAAGTAATTTAAGGCCCAAAAGTCTCGTACTTGGTTCTTACAATTGGCGCCCACCGTGGGGCTCTCCTACGAAGTCGTGGTTCGATTGAGACTCAAACAAGGGAAATGTCCGAGGAGCGTTCAGGAGGGCATGCTCCGATCAATTCCATAGGATCTTCTCGGGGATCGACGTGGAGGGAGAGAAGGCAGAAACGGCGGGAGGATAGGGAGCATCTAAGAGGAGAGGAAAGGTCCGGATTGGGAGAAGGATCGGCCCGGACACACCGGACGATTTCAGGTGTCTCAACACATCGGCAATATGATGATAGAGACCGAGAGCTGGAGCGATTACGTAGATTGGTAATGGACTTGGAGCTGGAAGCAAGGGGTTGGCGCCACGAAAGGAACCACAACCCCCAACCAAGGAGAAACCGGGGCGAGAAGGGTTCCAACCGATCTGTTACGCAACAATACCGAGACCGATCACGCTCTCAAGAGTCACATCGACACTCCCGAGAGACACATCATCGACAAGACCGTTCTCGATCGCATGGATATGACGACCTAGGATCGTAGTCGCCAGAGGAGCGACGGCACCACAACGCCGCAATGGACGCCATGAGCAGAGCCTTGCGGATGGCAGCCCGGTCTCCATTCTCCGATGAGATTGAACGGGCCCCCATGCCGAGCAGATTCACGCGACCACCATTCAATTCCTATGAGGGGAGGACAGACCCCGTGGAGCATGTCGATCATTACATCCACATGATGTCTTTGCATGCGCACAACGATGCACTGATGTGTAAAGTATTCCCCTCTAGCCTCGGCTCAACGGCCCCGAGATGGTTTAATGGGTTACGGAAGGGCTCCATACACGCCTTTGCCGAGCTGATTCAAGAATTCGGCAGTAGATTTGTGACATGTAGCCGAGTGTAACAGCCGGTTGACGCGCTACTTTCCATGAAGATGAGGGTCGGGGAAACCCTTCGGAGTTATGCCACCGATCATCGGGAACTCTACAACGAGATTGGTAGAGGGAATGAGAAAATTGCGGCAAGCACCTTCGGGATGGGGCTCCCCGAAGACTCCGAGTTACGGGAGTCATTGACGAAAAGACCCCCCGAGGATATGAGGCAACCGATGAGGCGCATAGAGGAGTACAAACGCCTAGAGGACGACCGGCTGCAGAGCAGGGGGGAAAGCCCCATTAATTGGGAGATCTCGGCAAGAAGGCGTTTTGCCGACAAAACCAAAGAAAGACTTCAGAATGCAAGAACCGTGAGGTACATATCGAAGGGGTAAATGTGGCATTTAAGGAGCCCGTGCACAAAATCTTGGAGCGGATCAAGAACGAGTCATTTTTCGAGATGGCCAAACAAAATGGGGGGCGACCCATCTCGAAGGAACCAAAACCTGTATCGCACCTACCACAGAGACAAGGGGCACACCACCGAGCAATGTCGGGTACTAAAGGATCACCTCGGGCAGCTGGTAAAGGCAGGGTACCTGAAAGAGTTCATTGCGGACGCCACTCACCAAGAAGCCGGACGGGGTGTCCAATAGAAAAGGAACCCCCTCCCGCCTCCACCGGGGGTAATCGAAGTCATCCACGCTGCACCAAGAGGAACAAAGAGCAACAAAAAGGGTATTGACAAAGGCTTGCACGGGAGGAGGATCAGCCGAGAAGAAGAAGAAAGTTGGACGGCTTAACATATCGTTCGGGGAAGACGATTTGGAAGGAACGGTCCAACCACATGACGACGCTTTGGTGGTCACGGCCCGGATAGGCGGGTTCCTGGTAAAGAGGGTAATGATTGATCAGGGGAGCGGGGCGGACGTCATGTACCCGCACCTCTTTGAAGGGCTCGGATTAAGGACCCAAGATTTGGCGAAGTATGACATGCCGCTGGTCTCATTTGACGGGAGAGTCGTAATTCCCGAGGGACAAATCTCTCTCCTGGTGGATATGGAAGGCAAGGGGGTTATAGTTACCTTCATAGTAGTTCGATCATTCTCGCCGTACACCGCAATCCTCGGGAGGCCGTGGATTCACGCCATGGAGGCTGTCCCGTCCACCCTCCACGTGAAAGTAAAATTTCCTACCGAGCATGGAATTGCCTAGGTGAGGGGGAACCAACAAGTGGCGAGGCGGTGCCTTATCACCGCTGCCACATGGAAAAGTGAATAACCCGGACAAGCCGAGCAGGCCGATAAAGAGACTTCATAGCAATTACAGGGGCCCCGAGGGGAAGCGGGGGCAGACGTGGCCGAAGAGGTATTGAAGGTTAGGATTCTTCCAGATCTCGACAAGTATTTTCAGATAGGCACAAGCATGAATGACCGGGAAAGGGTGGAGATGTTGTTGTTCCTTTTGCAAAACGTAGATGTTTTCGCATGGAACCCGTACGAAGTGCCCGGCGTAGACCCCGAGTTCATTGTCCACAAACTCAACGTGGACCCATCATTTCCCCCGAAGAAGCAAAAACCGAGAAGAGTATCAAAAGAACACGTCGATGCAAAGTGAACCTGGAGGTCCAGTAATCAAGGAAGCCGGGGTCATAAAAGAAATATTCTTCCCGAGATGGCTAGCAAACACCGTCGTAGTGAAGAAGAAGAACGGTAAATGGAGAGTTTGTGTGGACTTCACAGATTTGAACAGAGCGTGTCCCAAGGACCCATTCCCGATGCCCAAGATTGATCGGCTAGTAGATGCCACGTACGGGCACCCGAGGATGAGCTTCCTTAACGCCTTCCAAGGCTACCACCAGATTGCCTTGGCGCCCGAGGACCGAGAAAAGACAACATTTATATCCCCGAACGCAAACTATCACTACGAGGTCATGCCGTTTTAATTGAAGAATGCCGGGCCACCTACCAAAGTGTATGATGACAAGGATGTTCCGAGAAAAAATTGGATGCACGGTTGAAGTTTATATCGACGACATGGTGGTAAAAAGCGAGAAAAGAGTCGCAAAGATATCAAGACCTTCGGGGAGTATTCGAGATACTACGACGGCACAAATTACGCTCAATGCCGAAAAGTGCACTTTCGGAGTGGGGGCTGGCAAGTTCCTGGGTTATCTGATCTCCACTCGGGAATAGAGGCTAACCCCGACCAAATAGAGGCCGTCAATCGCCTCAAACCACCGAGCAATCCTAAGGAGGTGCAAGTGCTCACCGGGATGTTAGCCGCCTTGAACCGATTCATCTCCAAGTTTGCCGATCGCTGCCGGCCATTCTATCAACTTCTGAAGAAGTGGAAGGGGTTTCGTTGGGACGAAGGATGTGACGAGGCTTTCCGAGAGTTGAAGGAATACTTGGCAAAGGCGCCGAGGTTGACGGCCCCGGAGCCCGGAGAAGATTTGTTCATGTACCTTTCGATTCTACGAGCATGCCGTAAGTGCTGTGTTGTTAAGGGACCAAGGAGTGCAAATGCCAGTGTATTATGTAAGCAAAACCTTGGTAGATGCTGAGACAAGGTACTTGCCTCCGGAGAAGTTAGTTTTGGCCCTGGTGCACGCCACGAGGAAGTTGCCACATTACTTCCAGGCTCACACGGTATTCATTCTCACCGAGTATCCTTTACGATCCTTTGTTGAAGAGATCGGATTTCACGGGCCGAATTGCCAAATGGGGGACTCGGTTGGGATCGTTTGACATAAGATACCGACCTAGGAGCTCGGTGAAGGGGCAAGTCCTCGCAGATTTCATCGCAGAATTCACACCTAAAAATGATGGCAAAGTAATCAGAAGTGCGAAAATTCACCCGTGGAGGGTATTTGTGGACGGCGCCTCAAATGCTATGGGGTCCTGGAGTCGGCATTGTCATAATTACCCCCGAGGGCATACGATTGGAACACTCCTTCAGGTTGGGATTCAAAGCCTCAAACAATGAAGCCAAGTATGAGGCCCTCTTGGCCGGCTTGAGGGTCGTATTGCATCCGGGTGCAAAAGATGTAGAAATTTACTCGGACTCTAGGCTGGTTGTTTACCGGATCACGAGAGACTTCGAGGCTCGGGACTCTTAAATGAAGGCTTATCCGAGTATGGCCAAGCAAATCATCAGCCAATTCGGAACAGTAAAAGTATCCCAGGTAGCTCGGTTACAAAATAAGCACGCCGATTCCCTTGCCACATTAGCCTCATCGGCTACGGAGGACACGCCTCGGTTAGTCACAATAGAACTTATAAGGGAGCCAAGTATCGGTGTGAAGAGTGTCCCCGGCCAAGCCAGATTAGAGGTTGCGCAGGCAGCAGTGACTAATCCGTGTTGGATGAAGTCGATCATAGATTTTCTTGCCGAGGATATAGTTCCGGAGGATGAGGAAGAGGCCAAGAAGATTCGTCGGGTTGCTCCCGTCATCGGCTGTCCTCGGACCGCAAATTGTACCGAAGGTCCTTTGCTTGGCCCTTACCTTTTGTGCTTGCATCCCGAGAAAGTCGGGGAGCTTCGATGAGCTACATGAGGGGGTGTGCGGCGGGCACGTTGGGGGACGATCTTTGGCACACGAGCAATGACCCAAGGGTTTTGGTGGCCTCGGATGCGAAGGATGCCGCCGAGTATGTTCGAGTCTGCGAACAAAGTGTCAAAAGCACGCCCCTTTGATCCATCGACTGCAGGCGTCAATCTGTCGGATCCCTTGGCCGCTCGCACGGTGGGGGCTTGACATTCTTTGACCGTTCCCCGAAGAACGGGAACCGCCGTTTTGTATTAGTGGCGAGAGATTACTTCACGAAGTAGGCGGAAGCCGAGGCCCTGGCCAATATCCGAATCTTGACGTGAAAAAGTTCATATGGAAAAACATTATTACAAGGTTTGGGGTGCGAGATGCGCTAGTAACGGACAACGGGCTCTGATTCGACAAAGAAAGCCTTTCGGACCTTCTACAAATAACTTCGGCATCGGAACAAATATTCAACCCCGGCTTACCCACAAAGCAACGGTCAAGCCGAGGCGAAGAACAAGACTATTCTCAATGGGCTCAAGAGGAGGTTGGACGGGGCGAAAGGAAGATGGGCGGATGAACTTCCTAGTGTATTGTGGGCTTACCGCACGACCCCCAGGAGATCCACGAGGGAAACCCCATTTTCTCTGACGTACGGAGCGGAAGCGGTGATACCGACCGAGGTGAGCTTATACAGCGCAAGGGTCGCCGGGTTTGATCCCGTCGAGCACGCCGACCTGATGATGGAGCGTTTGGATTGGTTAGAAGAATGTAGAGAGGCCGCGTCCATATGGCTCGCCGAGTATTAGCAGAAACTGGCTCAAAGGTACAACCGAAATGTAAAGGGGAGGGAATTCAGCGCCGGGGAGCTAGTACTAAGAAAGGTTGTGGGAAACATGCGATATATAGCAGCAGGGAAGCTCGCTCGGACCTGGGAGAGACCATACGAGTTACGACCATTGCGGGTGCAGGGGCCTACTACTTGGAAGACCTCGATGAGAGGCCGCTTCCCCGACCATGGAATGCCAACAACTTAAAGAAATTCTATGCATAATTACCCGTGTAAGCCACAACTTGTATTTCGTTAAAATTAAGATTATGATGAACTTATTTGTATATGCCGTTTTTGCGACTATGTACCAAGAGAATCACAAACAAATCTCTAAGACGAAAACCTCGACCCTCGGCTCGATCATAGTCACCGAGCAGGTGGAAACCTTACAAACAAATCTCTAAGGACAGAAACCTAACCCTCGGCTCGATCATAGTCGTCGAACAGGTGGAAACCTTACAAACAAATCTCTAAGGACAGAAACCTGACCCACGGCTCGATAAAATTCGCCGAGCAAGTGGAAACCTTACAAACAAATCTCTAAGGACAAAAACCTGACCCTCGGCTCGATAAAATGCGCCGAGCAGGTGGAAACCTTACTGCTAAAATCTTTAAGGACAAAGACACGGTACTCGACTCGATTAAAACCGACGAACGGGTTTAAACCTTATAACTAAAAACACAAAGGACGAAAGCATGACTCTCGGTTAGGCTAAATAACCCAAAGCACTGGCATAATCCCCGTGAAACAAACCAATTGACAAAAATTCATGCGTCTGATTAAAATAAAAGTCAAACGGAAAGCATGATTACTCGTCAAATAAATAAAAGTAGCTGTTCATGCACCACATCCCGGTGCCTTAGGCAAATAAACCTTTGAAATTAGAAAATTGATGAAAACAAAGTAAAAATACAAAAAGACTATAAAGGAAATCGGTTGGAAGGTCGGGCGGATCGATTACTTCCGCTTGGGCGGTTAGGGGGAAAGGCGGGTCTTCACCAAGAAGCTCCTGCACAGTCGGGATGTTGGTGACTTCCACTTCCTCGGGCTCGGCGTGAGCATCAATTTGTTCAACCAGCTCTCCCTCATCTCGGGCCGTTTCCTCCTCGTCAATAGCGGTCGGAGCTTCTTGGACGGCAGGGACGAGGCTCGGAAACGGAATTTGGCCGGGATCCCTCGGATGCGAATCTTCGAGAACTCCCATTGCTTGGAGAGCGGCGAACCACCCGGCCTCAAAACCCATGTGCCGAGCCCGAGCCACTACCGCCTCTGCTGAATTTTCAGCATCCGCGAAGCCCTCGTTGTACCACTTCTCCTCCGCGGCCTCCAAGGCTGCCCCGAGGTCGGCTATCTCATCGGCGTTAGCGTGATAAGGCTGATGGCTTCGGCCAACTTGACCTCCGTCTCATTCTCGCTTCGCCAGGATCTCCGCGCACCTCTTCTCGGCCAATGCCCGTTCTTCTCAAAGAATAAAGAGCCTTCTTCTCTCGCAGACTCGGCGACCTTAAGCTTTTCCTTCGCCGTTTTGGTCTGCCGACTCCAGCACGTACCCTTCTCGCTCTACTTCCTCGGCCGGATCCCGAGTCCGTCATTGCTAACAATGTGAGCCAGTTGAGCAGCCTGGCAAACCCAAAAGTTAATAAAGAGGCGAGAAAGGATGCATGAAAAGAAAACGAAGAAGCTAAGCAATTACCGCAATGGCGTGCCACTCTAACCGGCGCCCCACAAACTCCTCGGATCCCTCCTCAAAGGCATGCACGTCCTCGGGAAGAAGGAGACCCTCGGCCAAAGTTTGGGCAATACGGCCTCCCTCTCCCTTCTCCCACATCCGAACACAAAGGTTGAAGGCGGTGGTTTGCCGTCAACAGAACTTTGGCTTCCATGCGGAGCCACTGTGAGGAGGACGCAACCCCGTGCCGCCTTGGGTCGGTGGCTCACGGATAACTATTCCTCCTCTTGGTTGGGGAGGAGTCTGGATTGCGGCATCCCCCGGACCCGTGGAAGGTTGCTCGGTTACTTTTTGCTTCTTACGGGCCCGTCCGGACTGCGAAGGGGGTGGAGGCCGAGACGCTTGACCCCGACCCCGAGTAGGCGGGGGCTAATTGGGCTACCGGGCATCGGGCACAAACCGGTCGATGGTCATGACTCTCCTTGCCACCATCCTTGCATCGGGTTGGATAGCTTCAGCTAGCAAGGCAGCCGCTTCTATCACTTGCTGTTGAGGCTCAGTGGGTGGATTCTCGGGATTGGGCCGCTCTTGGGCCTGGTCTCCTTGCTGTATGGCTTCGTGGGCTATCTCTCTAAGGCGCTAAGACACCCGTTCCGCAGACTCGTCTCGCAAGGGAGCTAGTTCGTCCGAGGTAGTGAACCGCCGACCAAATTCCCTTGCCTCCCCGGTTGTAAGTTTCGAAGGCAAAAGTTTACGTCTGGGGCGTCTATATATGATAACAGGGGGGCACAACTAGTAGTGCCTGCTTGAAGGTCTGCTAAGTAGAGTAAACTGGCTCTACCCCGAGGATCAAGTGCGAGGCCCGGAGTTGTCCGTCCCAATGCACGTATATCTCGGAACGGAGGACGAAGTTCAGATCCTTGACGTGGACGGGTGCGAGGTCGAACGAACACCTTGCCGTCTGCAAAAGAGCAAGTATCGCATTAGTATCTAACAATAAGAAGAAAAAGAGAAGCAGAGGAAAGCAATTAAATCAAGGGAATAGTACGAACCCACTTCACGCCGTAAAAGGGGGCAAGGGACGTCCCCGGCAAACCAATTGTCGCGCACCCTTACAAACTCCCAGTGAGTTCTGTTCGAGTCAGGTAGGCATGATATCAGCTGTACCTAATTATCTCTTGTCTTTAAGTAATAGTTGGTGGATTTGTTCCCACAGGCTATACATGTGGTTAATGTCATGGTGGTTTAACCGTAAGTTAAAGGTATGGTTCAACTTAATCGACACACGACTAACTACCCGGTAAAAGTTGGGGGAAGGCGATCGGGACACTGACCCATAGTATGTGAGTGCGTTTATCAAGAGGGGATCCACGGGGAACCTAACCCCTCCTTCTAAAATTGACATCAAAGGGAAAAAGGTCATGCCCGCCCTCGGTGGAGTTCAATATCACTCTCATGGCAATAGGCCACATCCACGTCATCGGGAACATTAAATTTACTCCTAAAGGTGGCTAAAGCGTGGGAGATTCTAGAAGGTAAGAGTAACCCATCTACAGTGACTAAAACTACAAAAGGGGAACTTGAAGAAATAAAGTCAAGGAACAGGAAGGGGAAGAAAAACTTACTTTGGGTTCTAAGGAGGAAAGGAACACTGGGCAAGCGAGTAAGCGCACGGTGATTTGGTCGGCAGAGAGTAAGCGCAAGAAATCAGAGGCAAAGGAAAAATGAAATGATGTTCAGAGGGGGACTATTTATAGAGCCAAAAGGAAAGGCGGGAGAAGAAACGTTTAATCAAGCAATAAATGGGCACGATTTACGAGTGGCCCATCGAACGCCAAACGTAAGTGATTCGCGCGTCGCTTGTTCGCGAACCGACAGGCAATAATGGCGACTGCATCTGGCGCCGCAAAACGGCGCGTCTTTTGAGATGAATATTAATGAGAAGCCGTAGTCACGAGTCCCAGGCTATAAGATTCCCGAGGTCAAAAGTCCCGGACAACTCCTTGATTCTTCTCGACGACCGAGTATGAATCAAGGGGGGGCTAATGTACGGCATCGAGACCCCAAAGCCCATACAGGTCTTGGGCCCCGGCCCATACCGGTTTTGGATGCAGGCCCAGCGGAAAGGTCCAGTTACCCTACGCCCTTCTTGAAACTACCTTAACGTGAAAACAAGTTTTGGGGTCCGAGTTCCAACAGACGATCGCTTTAACTTTCCCGGGCAAGTGAATTGGCCGTGTCAGAGAAAGTCATGACATGCACGGGAAACTCATGATATGCACGAAACGAGTTGCGAACATAGTCCATCAAGCAAGAACCAAGTTCCAAGGTCATAAATGTTGCACCGCCCTCTCACCTAAACATCCACTTTAACCGGATAATATTGGACCCCTAGTAGCACTAACGGTGGCTGTAATCACAATCTCCCACTAACCTTGGCTATAAATAGAAGAAATTGGGGAGAAGAAGGGGTTCGAAAAAATTGAGAGAAAACAATCAAGTGAGAAAGAATAAACTGAGTGTTGCTTTGAGTCTCTCTGCCGAGAACGGCCCAAAGTAGGAAATCCTCAAACCCACTACAAATAAGTTGTGAGCCCAAGTAATTTAAGGCCCAAAAGTCTCGTACTTGGTTCTTACAAAAGTCATGCCCTTTGAATGAATTGAAATTTGTACTCTGACTAGATAAAATGTTTTCTACTTTGATTAGATAAAATGTTTTGTAACGAACATATTACAATTGACTCTAATAGGTTCACAATGACTGTAATTGATATAATCCTATACTACGGTGGTCCACTTAGCAATGCCAATGCGAATGAGGGATTGCCATTTGAAGGACCGGGTATAAAGTGCTATTATACTCAAATTGATCATAAGTTGAAGACCCTTAATGATTTAAAGATGATAATTATGGAAGAATTGTGTGTGAACGAGATAGCCCAAGTAAGTGCTATTGAGTTGTACATAATGTTGGAGTTGCGTGCAGAAGTTGGCGTCGAGGAAATCCAACAAACAACCACAAGTTTACAAGTCACGCCTTCCGGATGCTCAATATGACCTGTCTTTGAAACTAATGTAGACAATGCTATTAGTGTCCAGAACATTATGAACACAATCCCCGCCTACACATTTCCTGCCTTGTCATTCTCTGCAAATACTAGGGCAAATATGGAACGAAGAACAATTGTACAGGTGTGTTTACACTAGTATTTTTACTCTACAACTGTTTTTTATTTAAAAAGATATGCATTTTTTGTTTTCCTATACCTACAACCCGCTCTAATACTTTCTTCTCTTTAATTGCATTCCAAACACATTTCCTGTTGCACTAATCTGATTCCTATTTCTTTCTCTGATTCAATTCACTCTTTTCTTAAATCTTCTGTTTATAGATCCCATCAATGGCTTCCCTAAACAATGAAGGAGCCAGCTTTTCTTCTTCCACTCGCCGATGGGAGTATGATGTCTTCTTGAGCTTTAGAGGTGAAGATACCCGCGAAGGTTTTACCACCCACTTATATAAGGCTTTGTGCAACAAAGGCATTAACACCTTCATCGACGATATTGATCTTCCGAGGGGAGAAGAAATTTCGGAAAAACTTATCCAAGCCATCAAAAATTCATCGATTTTGGTTATTGTCTTCTCTGAAAACTACGCAGAGTCCAAATGGTGCTTGGATGAACTTGCTGAGATTGTTGAGTGTAGAGAAAAGGACCAAGAAGTTCAAATTCGTCCAATTTTTTACAATGTTGATCCATCAGAAATACATAATCAAAATGGAAACTTTGGTAATGCACTGACTAATCATGAAAAGAAGTTCAAGAATAACAAGGACAAGGACAAGGTGCGGAGGTGGAGGGATGCTCTAAAAAAAGCAGCTAATGCATCCGGATGGCATTATAAGAAAGGGTATGTATCTAATTGTAGACATCATGATTCATGAGTTTACTAATTTTATACCCTGCTAATCTGGTTTGTCATAACCACTACATGCAAAAGTATTCTATTTTGATCGTATCATCTAGTACGGGGGTGGTGTCAAGTGTTAATTAGAGAGGTCACATGACCACCTTGACCTTGAAAATTTATTTTATATACCTTAAAAAAATTGAATTTTAAACTACCATGGGTCATTGATCACCTAGAAAAAAATCTTGACCACTCTTAAAAAAAAATTGAACACTCTAAATAAAAATTTGAGCCCATTAAAAATAGAATTCAACCTCTCCAAAATTTTAGTTCATTGAATATTGAACAAAAAAATTGCGTGAAATGCTATGTTCATAACATTTTTGCAACATTTTCATAAAAAATCCTAAGTTGCGGGTTATTATTGGTGGACAACAAAAAAATTGCCGTAGTAGGTTCAAATTAGAACCAGTATAAATTTACTATTTATAGGCTTTGTTGTGAAAGTATTGCGAAAATGTTATGGACGTAGTACTTCTCAAAAATTGCCCAAACAAAAAAATTAGCCTAAAGCCCAAATCAATTTAATTGTAATTTTTTAAATTGTGTTGACAAAGGGCATATTTTAAAATCATTATTTTATTTTATTTTTTTAAATGCACATTTTTCATTAGCTAGTCTGTTATTGCTTGCTTTAGTCTTTAGCTGAATTTGTTGGATTTATGTGATATATTTTTCCAAAAAGATAATGCATTTTATTTATATTGTTACTTATTTAGGCAATATATAGGTAATTGAAAGGGAGATCAATAGTTTAATGATTGTTTGGCGGTATACATTGAAAAAGATGTAGTTGCTAGCATTGATAATAAAGTTATAATACAACAATTTCAAAATATAAAAACTTGTGAAAGGAAATTTAAAAACTTCAAGTATTTGAGCGTTTTTTTTTTTTTTTTTGGTGATGTCAATGCACAATATATGGGTAATTGAATAGGAGATCAATAGTTTAATGCTTGTTTAGTTGTGTACATTGAAAAAGATGTAACTACTAGCATTGATAGTAAAGTTATCATACAACGATTTCAAAATATAAAAACTTGTGAAAGGAAAATAAAAAACTTCAAGTATTTGAGCCTTTTTTTTTTTTGTGATGTCAATACATATATTCAAGTTTTTTTTTTATTAACTTTTTTTTAATTTAAATTTTTAATGACCACTCTAAAAAGGATTCTTGAAGTCGCCACTGATCTAGTACGAAGTTAATTAGTCTAACAGGGTCCAATTATCGATCTAGTACGAAGTTAATTAGTCTAACAGGGTCCAATTACGAGTTTCTTCCATGTATTTTTATATTTCTAATATGATGTTAATATCAAAGACAGTTGTGTGCTATAACTCACTACTAGATATCTTGAATTCGTAGTTCATCCGCTAATCTATCTAATTATATGTTTTCTTATGCTATGTGATTGTCACCTGCGCTCCATATAAATCTGAATCTGACTTCATCCAAAACATTGTTGAAGAGATATCAAATGCTAAATTAAATTGGATGCCGTTATATGTTGTTGAATACCCAGTTGGAATAAATTCTCGTGCAGAGGCCATAAAGTCACTTTTAGATATTGGGTTAGATGAAGTTTGCGTGGTAGGGATGTATGGCCTTCCCGGAGTAGGAAAGACTACAATTGCAAAAGCTGTTTATAATAAAATTGCTAAACATTTTGATGGAAGTAGCTTTTTAGAGAATGTTAGAGAAAAATTAGGGACAAATGCTGGCTTAATCAAACTACAAAAGCAACTTCTTAATGACATCTCAAGGGGTAGAAAATGGAAAGTGGGCAACAGTTCTAAAGGAATCACTTTGATAGAGGAGACACTTCACTGCAAAAAGGTTCTTTTAATTCTTGATGATGTCGATGATTCGACACCAATAAAAAATTTGCTTGGAAAATGTAATTGGTTTGCTCCTGGAAGTAGAGCCATTATAACATTACGAGATAGGCACTTGTTAACTGCCCTTAAAGAAAAAGTTTGTACAACTTACAAGGTCAAGGAATTTGAGGTCGAGCAATTAAACAAACACGAAGCTCTTCAACTCTTTAAAGAGCATGCCTTTCCTAGAAACAAACCTCATGATGAAGATTATTCTAAACTTGCAACTAAATTCATAGATTTTGCCAGTGGCCTTCCACTTGCTCTAGAAATAATAGCTCGTGATTTGTGTGGAAGACCTAAAGATGAATGGGAAAGTGCATTAGATATGTATAGCAAAATTCCCAATAAAGAAATTCAAAAAATACTTAGAGTAAGTTATGATGGATTGAATGACACCGAGAAAGAAATTTTTCTGGATATTGCATGTTTCTTCAAAGGATGGAACAAAGGTTATGTTGTAAAGATATTAGATGCATGTGAATTATATCCAGGTTGTGGTATTCCAAGACTTGTTGATAAATGTCTCATAACCATTAATCTATTTGGTACATTGTCAATGCATGACTTGATACAACAAATGGGCGGAGAAGTTGTTCGACAACAAGCACCAAAAAACCCTGGAGAACGTAGTAGGTTATGTTGTTATAAGGATTCGCTTGAAGTATTAACTAGAAATAAGGTATAAGTTCTTTTTCTTCAATTATTTTGCTCTTTATTTTATTTTATTTTTTTCACTAGGTGAAGGTATTGTATTTTTTTCTTTAATTTTTTTTGTTCTTTCTAACATATTATAAAATATTAGTTCATCGTTGTTTTTTATTTTGGCTCAAAATTTCAAAATTATTATACATTTGGAAAATTATATTACTTTCTATGGTTGACTTGATACTTCTTCAATTAGGGATCAGAAAAAATTCGAGGCATAATGTTGCATCCGTCCCAACCGGTAAAAGTGCAACTACACACGGAAGCTTTCAAAAAGATGGAAAATCTCAAATTTCTAATAGTTGAAAATGTACATATTTGTAAACCACTTGAATTTCTTCCCCACAGTCTAACATTTCTTAAGTGGCCCAATTATCCTTTTCACTTGCCATCTGAGTATTTTCCTGAACAACTTGTTGCTATTGAGATGCCACATAGTCGCATTAGTTTGCCAAAGCTAATCACGCAGGTATGATTATGTATATTTTTAAATTGGGATTTTTGTTAAATTTTTTTATTTCAAATTTTGTTGTAGTTAACTTTTGATTTTTTTTTTTTTTTTTTTCCCTACAGGAGCATCCCTTAGAAAATTTGATAAATGTCAATCTCAGAGGTTGTGAATTTATTACGGAATTACCTAAATTATGGGCCCCAAATTTAGAGAGTTTGGAGCTCGCTGGTTGTAAAAATTTAGTTAAATTAACTGAATTAGGGGCCCAAAATTTAAAGTACTTGGGCCTCTTTTATTGTGAAAATTTAGTTGAGATTGATGAATGCTTTGGATCTCTTGAAAAGCTTACAGAATGGGATCTCGATAGTTGTTGTAAACTTCAAATTCTTCCAAGCCAGCTCAGGTTGAAATCTCTTTATTCTTTTTCTCTTTCTCGTTGCTCAAGGCTTGAGAAGCTCCCTAATTTTCATCCAGAAATGGAATGTTTACGTTCTTTAGCATTGGAAAGGAGTGGTATTAGAGAGGTGCCTTCATCAATCGAGCATCTCACTAATCTTGAAACATTAAACCTTTTACAGTGCAAAAACCTTGGAGATCTTCCAGATAGCATTTATAAATTGCAACAGCTTCAGTTATTGTGGACTAATACTGCCAAATTGAGACTGACGTGCGATTCTTTTGATGGCTCTTCCGGATATGGGTTTGTGAACATGACATATCTGGATTTAAATGGATGTGAAGGCATAATTGAATTAGATCTTTTGATGAAGCCTGATTACTTCCCCGCATTGGAAGAATTAAATCTATGTCACACCAATATTGTTACCATCCCTGAAAGCATTAGCAGATTTCCCAGATTAAATACTCTTTTTGCTAGGAATTGCAAGCTTCTTCGTGAAATTCAAGGACTTCCACAATCAATAAGGAGGGTTTATGTGAATAATTCCATGTTGTTGAATACCTCACCAAGCGGGCTATTTAATCAGGTCTCTCTCTTTCTTTAAAAAACAATTTTTGTTACTTTATCTAAATACTATACGAGATTTGCTAAATGAAAAATATTGAATTTTCTAATTGCATGCAGGCAATAGGAATTATTGGGATTTTACCAAATAGAGTATGTGGTAGGGCAAGAAGCAACAAATTAATGGATCTGCAGTTCTCCAATAATTTACCATCTAAATGGGTTCAGTTTTGGGGAGATGGCTTTAACCCTCATATTACTTTTTCGGGAACTGAGATGCTGAAATGGTTTAATCATCGAAGTGTTAATAACTCCATATTTTTCTTTGTTGGTCGCAATTTTCCAAAATTGGTTGTCTGTATTGTTCCTGGACTAAAGGACTTTCTTGGCGTTGTTGAAATTTCCATCAATGGTTATGAAAATCGTGAATATGAGTCTATTCATCTAGAGGGAGATACACAATTTTCATGTTCACAATATTTATTTTCTCTAACTAAATGGTCTCTTCTGCTACAGAGACATTTGGATGAATCAAATCCAACTGACCAGAATCGTGTTAAGGTTTCAATTAGACATAAGTTAGATGACATCGGTTATTCTATAAAAATGTGGGGGGTCCACGTAGAATGCACCTGTCCTCCTCAAGAAGATGATGCTGTTGATTATGGGTATTCTATAAAAGGTTGTGGGTCGAAGAAACAGAGGACACGTTGATGAACTCTGAAGAAATATGCCTCAATCAAAAAATCACATTGAAACTGTTCCTCCTCGGTCGTTTCTCACCAGTTTCTTTTTGCATTTGATGCCAAGGTATGTTTCCATTTTTTGGTAGCACTGTTTCATTTGCATCTGTTACATAATGGCAATGGATATCATATCAACTTATAAGTATTTATCGTGTTTCTATAAAAAAAAAGGGCACTGAATAAGTTTCTGAACTTAAAAATTGTAATTTGGTTAATTGGTCTTATTTTTTTGTTAATGCAGTTGACTAGGATGGTTGCGGTTGAAGTCACTGGCAGGCCCCAGATTTCCTTTTGCCTTGGATGCGAGCTCTGTCTGGTATGATTTTGTGTTTTTTTTTTTATCTGATTTTTCAAATTGAGATGCATAATTTCTGCTTAGCTTACCATGGTGAAGAAAGATCTTGCAATTGTTTCCTAGTTTTATTCATTCGTTTGGACTTAATTGGTTTCTTGATTTAAAAAATTATGTACACCAGTCGCTTAGAATCCTGACTTTTGTAGAAAATGTGTATCATTCTGAATTTTAGAAGCTACATCAAATTTGTTGGCTGTGTACAAGATTGTTTGAGATAAATCGTAAATGATTTGCATCACACCTAAATGGTCTATAATAATTTACTAGGTTAGCTGGTCATTTAAGACATGCTAACCAAAAATTTAAATGGCTGTGCATTTTAATGACTTTGGTTGGGTCTCGGAAGAATATAGCTTGTATTTGACTGGTTGAAGAGCTGGTTGAAGGTCTTTGATATTTTTGTTCTCTCTCGATTAATAAGAGAGATGCAAATTTTGCAGAAGGTTATGAGCTGTAAGCATCTCAAACTTCATGGCATACGTGAATCAAGACAAGGGCAGTCAAGCAAATTTTGTGTTGAACCTATAAAAAAATCCTTTGATGAGCCCTCTACACCGAGGTAAACTTGAAGCTCCTTCTCCGCACAAAGAAGAAGTCACTTAGACCCAAGCTTGCTTAACCCTTCATTACAAATACAAGATGAGACACATTGTTTCCTTCAAGTTGGAGGAAATGATAAACCTTTCAAGTACTCAAAGAATTGCCTTTTGGCATGCTTGTCCTCGTGTAAATGATATCCATAGGCATTTGTCCATTTAAGAACTTGCCTCAATTCAACTTTCTGCATAAACAGCATATTTGATGAGAACAAGGAGGGTTTGTGCTTTACTTGGAATAGACTCGGGTTTCGGGGTGCTACAAGAGATTCAAACTTGATTCTATCCATTAAGCGTATTGGATGAGAATGAACTAAGTAATTGTATCAATAGAGGCCTTGAGCATTGGTTTCAAAGCAACTTTCGTGTCTCTCTCTCACTCTCTCATGAAGCTCCATATTTTCTTTTTTACAGGGCTACTCTAGTCAATGCTATATTTATAATGATTGTTTTCCTAAATGTGAAATTCCGTAGTGGTTTTGCCATCAAAGTGGTTCTTTATTGAGAATCCAGCTAATTCCAAATCTTTATACTAATTACGACTGGATAGGAATTGCTCTATTTGCTACATTCACGAGTGCACAAGCATCCAACTCTCATTCTTGACAATTTGGCTACGAAAATTTCTCATGGCTTTTCTTGTTCTTTGAGAAGTCAAGTGACATGGGCAAATGGACGGTGTCAAATAAACATTACATCCCCGAGTCCGAACACAACAAATTTATTTGGTTAAAGCAACGTAAATTCATTTGGATCATGCATTTACCTCATGCTCAATTTTCGGATAAGTTGAATTGTAGCAATCTCTTAACTGCTTCATTTGGTAGTGATAGCCAAGACTTGATGGTGCGAACGTCGTTTACGGTCTTGTGTACCAGCAAAATGTGGGAGAGTTGGTGCAAACATTAGTCCAATGCTCAACCATGTTTTCTCGATAATTCCGATCTCATTTATCAATTTACTTGCTCATCAATCTAGAACAAAGCAAAGCAGAGCCATAATGATGATAATGTTGAGGGGAAACCAAAGGAACTGGTGGATCTAATGGGACATTGAGAGGGCTTCAGGAAAAAATAAAGTAGCAAAGCCATGATGATGATGAGGATGATGAAGATGAGGAAGAAACCAGTGGAACTGGCGGATCTAATGGGACATTAAGAGTGCCACATTATCGGGAAAAAGTTTGTGGAACTTGCTATCAAAAATCCATTGATGCCGGGGGGCCAACCCATTATTGTCATCGTCGAGAACACTCAGAGGTACCTCTCTGTTTCTCTCACGACCTTTATATGTCTAATTTACAAGACTTTCATTTACACTTTACACCATCTGTAACCTTCTATACCATTGTTAAAGAGAGCACAACTTTTTTGGTGTCTATTTTTTAAATGATTCAAAATACTCTTATGCAATAATTATAATAAGTTTAAAAAACTTTAACTAATAAGATCAAATAAAAAATAATGAACTTCAAACATCTAACTTTTGAATACACATGTTGCACTTGTGAAGAGCTTTTTTATTATAATTCTAATATAATCCCATAAATTTTTGAAAGTCCAAATTTTTTTACAAAAGGTTTTGTGTTTTGGAAGTTCATATTTTTCCACGTCATTATTCTAATATGTATTTTTTAATTAAGTTTAAATTTTATAAAAATTCTTTATAAAACCTTTTATATTTAGCCCATCAATTGATAAACACTTATCAAATATTGACTACAATAAGTCTATAATTATCAAATTTATATTTTGTTGAAATTTTCCCAACATTGTATGTGTTACTGAATAGTTATCAATATATCTATTTTACAGGAATTTCATTTACACTATCCATATGATCGTTGTTTCGATCCAACTAAGATTCCAGAGTTATTCAGCCATTATGCATCTGGATCCTCAATGGCAATCCAGTTAACTTCAAATTTGCATAATGATTCTAATTGGCTGGGATTTGCTATATGTGCTGCATTTTCAGTCCAAGAGTATCCAACTGATTTTCTTGACAATCTGGAAACTGAAATTCCCCACCACCTTAGTTGTCTGTTTGATATGGATATAGGTGGTTTGAAACCTCTCCATGTATATAGCACCTTTAAAGAAGAACTCAAAGTGGTTACATCTACATGGATTCATTTGGCTATCCTATATACCATATTGGTGGCTTTCAGATAAGATAAATCAATGCAACCACATAGAGGTCTCAATTGCAAGCGACTGGCCAGGCTGGATTGTACAGAAGTGTGGACTTCGTCTTGTGGAATCGAGTTTTGGCAAATTCGATTCCACTTGAGGGCTTCACTTTATGACAATTGGGACATCATTCGTGAAGATTTAGTGGAACATCAACCATTAAAATCATCCTTAAAAGCATCCTCAAATCAAACATTCTCTATGAATAAATGTTTTCTTCAAAGTGAAATTCCGGAATGATTTAGGCATCAAAGTACAGGCCCTTCTCTGTCTATCCAGCTAGCTTTAAATTTCAGTAATGCTAGTACTTGGATAGGACTAGTTTTATGTGCTTCATTTTCAGTCCATGAGCATCCAACTATCACAAGTGATAATCTGGATTCAGACATTACCCACCACCTTATTTGTCATTTGGATGCTGAGAAACGTAGTCTAGAATCTCCCCTTCTCTATCAAATCACTGAGGAGAACTTCACGTGGTTAAATATACAGGGATTCATTTGGCTATACTACATACCTCGTGGGTCGTTGTCAGATTTTTTTAATCAGAGCAGTCAGATTGGGGTCTCAATTGGAAGCAACTTCCCAGGTTTGATGGTGAAGTGTGGGCAACGTTTCTTATACCATCAAGATGTGGAAGAGTTTGAGCAAACGATCATTAAGTGCTCTACTGTGCCTTTTTACAATATGGAACTCATCCATCAATCAGTAGCTAGTGATTCTCCAAATGATAAGCCAAAGAATGAAGCTGGTTGTTCATACGAGGATCCAAACCTTGGACGGTTGAGAAGACCCTTTTACCCAGAGCAAAGCAGTAGAGATAGCATCTATCTTGAAGATCAACACCCTGATAATCAACTCAGCAAAAGTGATTTACAGGTAACAAATTAATGTGTATTTCCTTTCAAATTACTACCAAGCTCCCTTCTAGTTTAGTCATCAGTGGCATTGTCTGATCCCCCTTATAAGGAGAGCCATGGTTGAATCACCCCCTCTTTTACTGATTTTAACAATTTTGAATTGTTGGAAAAATTCTCTCTCATTGAACATCATGTTCCTATTTTACAGGAATTTGATTGAAGTTTGGTATATAATTCTTGTTTTCCTCCAAGTGAAATTCTTGAGTGGTTCAACCATCGTAGTGGCAAGCCACCAGTGACAATCCATCTACCTCCAAATTTATATGATGATAGTACTTGGAGGGGACTCGCTCTATGTGTTTCTTTCTCAGTCAACATCAAGGATCCTACTGCCATCCTAGACATTCTTAATTCAGAAAATGCCCATCACCTTTATTGCCATTTGGAAAGCAATGTTAGTTCTTTGGAACCTCTCCATGCCTATTGTCTTACTAAAGACGATGTCATGTTGCTACATCAGGTGGATTCATGTGGCTATCCTATATACCACGTAGCTCATTTCCAGATTGGTCGAATCAATGTAATCACATTGAAGCTTCAATTGTTAGCAATTGCCCAGACTTGACAGTGAAGTGTGGACTCCGTCTTGTACATCAGCATGATAAGGAAGAGGTTTTTTTTTTTTTTTTGCTGAATGATGAGGAAGAGTTTAAGCAAACTACGTCTGACAATTGGGGTCTCATCCTTCATTTGACGGCTCACAGTAGAAAAGGAAATAAGCAAAACCTCTCCATGCTTAAAGAGAAAGGCAAGCATGTGCTAGAATAGCATCTCCTGTTATTGTTCTGCTGCTTTTCTTAGCGGTTCTCCCTTCTGTTCTCAATTAAAAATCTAACTAGACACTCATAATCTCTGCTGCTTAGTTAACTCAATATTGGTCTCAAGTTTCTTGTTCCTTGGACTAATGTGAGCACTATCTTTAGTTTTTGCAATAATAGGAGGCAACAAAGGCATTGTCACTAATAGTGAGCTGTTAAAAATATGCTTTAATTTTATTGGAAGGAACGATTAAAAATGAACTCCTTGTTTGCACATTTTCTTCGTTTTAAGGGAATAAATGCATGTTCATGTAGTAATCACTAGAAAGTGATCTCTAGCTGAGATAATTGAGTAGAAAAAAATTATCATAAACAATAATGTGACTTCTACACATGTTGGAAACACTTTCTGTAAGGGGATAATTGCCCATACAGAGTTAAGAAGGTAGGCTCAATTGGATTTGTATATAGTAGCTGATTGGGATACGGTTGTCGTCTTAAAGAACATTTGGAGCCTATTCACTTAGTCAGGTTTCTGTGAGTAGCCTAGGTGCATAGGCATTTATTGAGACATAAGTGCTTCCGAATAGTGAAAATACCAAAGAAATTCCTTTGTTCATTGTTATTGATTTTTAACAACAATTTATTGTTTGCTTTAAAAAAAAAAAAAAAATAATAATAAGGGAAAGGAAAGTAAAATGGTGGATAGAAGATTGTGCTTGGAAGAAAAGATGGACAATTTTTTTTTTTCTTTTGAATTAGTTTTATAATGATTCAATTGTTACCAAGTACGAGAGGGGATTTTTTTTTTTGTTTTTTAAAATTTTTTTACAACCAGTGAGGGAATGAGGATTTGAATTATGGTTCTTCTCATAAAGGAGATCATTCAATACTACCGAACTACAAAGCTTTTGATTGGAGGAGAGATTTGATTCATTTGAACTTAAATTGAAGACGGATGAACTAATAAGTAATTTGCCACACATCTCTCAAGTGTTGGCACAAAAAGTTATTAAAAAAATAATAGAAAAAAAACAATATGTACCTATAAAAGTTAACATTTTCCAAGTGTATCATCCATAGTAAATTAATAGACAAAGATTGAATCAAATGCTTTGTGCAGAGACTCGTCGAAATTATGACACGTGTCTACTTTTTACCACATGTCATGATCTTGACGATCTAGAACATTGGACCAAGCCAAGTCCAATTTTAGGTACCATAAGTTTTGAATATTGTTTTTAAATTTTAGGTACCACAATTAGAGTTCATAGGCACCAATTTTACTTTTATTCTATTTCCCTCTTATATATTATACTAATGTTATGTTCTTCACTGAATTATCCATTACTATTTAGCTACCATCTCATACAATCAATTTCACTAGCAACAAGGTATAATAATACATATGTTTATAAGAAAATCAACAAGTTCGAACTCCCAATCATCAAAGGTTCGAAATTCGAATAAACTTGAGATTCCAAACGCATAGTCTAAGGTTGCGTTAGGCATTGACTTAAAAAGTCAGCTTTTTTTACTATTTAGTTTATTTTTTCTACTATTCATGGATCTCATTGCACTTTTTAGTATTATTCATGGTCTCACTGTACTATTTCAGCCACCTTTTAGTTTTATTTACAGATTTTTTCAACAAAAAGTTTTCAATTTCAGCTAAGTACGATGTTCCCAAACGGATTCTAAGTCTAACAACTCTCTTTTTCTTTAAAAAAAAAAAAGTCTTAACAATTCTTTAGAATCAAGGCAAGATTACAAAACACAAAAGCATCTTCCTTCCTGGCAATCAAAAGCAAATTAGGAAACACATAGTTTAAATTTAGTTCCCAGCATACAAAATTATAGCAAAACCTAATCCTCATATTAATTCTAATCCCAAATTAACGAAAGCAAAGAACAAACCTAATACCAAATAAGTCAATATCGTATCGTTAACAGCTATACCGGCAATATATATTGCATTGGCCATCAAATAAGTTGCTACTCCTCTAAAATGTATCATTAGATAAAATATAAGGTCGTATCGGCAATTTTCGAGTGTTTTTTTCAAAATAGATATTTCAATTGATACAATAAAAGAAATTTTAAAATAAAAAAATGTCATAGAAAATATTATTTAACCTAATGCATTGGGTTAGTGTATTTAGGCTAATGTTTGAGCTTATAAAATATAAGGATTTGGTATTATATATATATATATATCTTTATATATACACGCGTGCATAAGTATACAAAGAGTAATAACTCGAAACAGAACATCAATATCACCTGGTACCGAAATATTTTGTTCCCCTAGTCAAATCAAAACGGCCTTTAGTACAAAATTGACTCTCTTACTCAATACTACTCCAAAAACTACTCTATATGGCCTGCATATCTCCTAAGTAGCCCATTTACTTTAAGCCTTTCTATATTTTTAACACAATTGCAAGTCTCTAAATTTTATACCTTCCCTCCTAACAAAACTTTAAGACCATTTATTCAACAAAGATTAGTTAAATATGTGCAGAAATTATGATGAATAAAAAAAAGTAGAAAGAAAATATAATAGTGTACGTGGTTTGACTTTGTGGCCTATATTCATGGGACAAGAGCCTAAAAAGTCAAATTTTCTTGTACATTTTTCTTGATAATACATTACAATAGAATCCATTGTTATAATGGGATTATATACAAAAATAAAAATAAAAAATAAAAAATTTGAACTTGAATTTGAATTGCATATTAATTGTCTCAATCCAACAATTTTTTGTTGTAATCAATTTTATATTTTTCTCTTGAAATCAATGTCTTGATTTGGTCTTCAATGACCTGGAAAGTGAAATATGCTTTCTAACAAAAAGACACTCAGTTTGCTTACCCCAAACAACTCACCATCCTTCATAGAGTACACCAATTTCGTTCAAACAAGTGAAATTTGATTTCTTCATTTGTCCCACCCGATTATGTTGCAACTTCTCTAAGCTATTAGTCACATGGATTGGAACAATTAAAACAGATAGAAACTAGGTGGGAAGGCTCAACAAAGTGCTCAAAAGAAGTATGAGCCTTCCATCATTAGACAAATAAATCTTCCATCGGCCTAACATTCTTCTCTCTCGTGCTAGTGTTTGATTCTCACTTTATTCAATCCAACAAAATCTCACCAAATAAAATTCCTTTAACAAACATTCATATATGAACTTCGTGTATTATAATATTATTTTTTTTCTAATTATGGTGGGGGATTCAAATCTAAGACCCTATTCAAAAAAAAAAAAAAATCAAATAATTTTATTGAGTTAGACTATTACCAAAGCTTCGAATATTATAACCCTAATTATTAAAGTCATTGCAAACCCAATTTCCCCCAAACTCAGTTCTCTTCTCTCCATCCACAAAGAGATGTACCATAAATGATAAATTGGACTCATTGTGGCATTCACACTAGACTGAACATGAACACAATGTTTGTTAAGTTGTGGGCTATCACATTTCAAGGGCAATTTTAAAAAGAATAATCTTTGACTGTAAGAATATTCCATCTCAATATTATTGGTTGATGTCCCCAAAGCAAGCTATCTTTGTAATACTTCCTCGGCATCTCTCATGACCACATGATCCACATTGTGAGTATCCGTTACGTGTTATTCTTACTCTCTTTATTTTTGCTGCTATTGGTATTGGAAATTTTCTTTATATTTCATGTTCTTATTTATATTGGTGGTGTTGGAGTTGTTTAATTTGGTTTAAATGCAATATTCTGTATTGGGTCAGCTCAGTGTGGGATAATTTAGAGTGCTTAAATGGTAAATACTTGGTAACTATTTATGTAATTTCTGTTTTCTTTTACTTGGGTTTAAGATATACTTGGTGTGATGATTTGAAGTGTTGTGTAATTTTGTGGAGCTTAATTATTGTTTAGGTACTGGTTTTCAATGAATTTGGAATTGAAAGCCAAGAATTATTCATTGTTTAAAGTTGTACTACAAGTTGAAAATTTAGGTTAGTGGCATTTGTTATTTGCTCCCTCAAAGTGTTTTTAAGAATGCCTAAACCAAACTTTCCATCACTTAGGAAGTACAAGGTAAAAAAAATATTATAGAAAACTTTCCATCCTTACTGAAAGTTATTTTGTATCTTAACTTCAATGTGAATCCACCAATGATATCTTAACTGGAAATTGCGTCCCAAGCATTGTTTATGTTATATAGAAAACTGGTATAGGTTTATCATACTTTAGTATTGAATCTACATTTTTATCTAATTGTTGGTCTCTCTCTCTCTCTCTCTCTCTCTCTCTCTCTCTCTCTCTCTCTCTCTCTCTCTCTCTCTCAAAGTTCTTCACATTTTGCCCTACTCCGTTGAGGTCAATAGAATCATGTTTCCTTAGTGAAAGTTATTTTGTATCCAAACTTCTATCTGAATCCATGAATGATAGATATCATAACTAGAAACTGTGCCCAAGTATTGTTTATGTGAGATAGCAAACTGAGAGAACCAAGAAACAATCCAACATTTTTTTTGTCTTTTTCTTAAATCATTGATCGTGTTCTAATGCTTAGGCAGATTAAAATTTGATTGTACATACCCGTGTAATGCAATTTAGAAGGATAAGTATTAAATAAACTTTACAAACTAAACAACAAAAGGTATGGAAAATAATAAACATACCATTATGCACTGTAATTGCTATAGAAATACAAATTTGCTATAATCATTACCATTACATGGGTATGGGTTGCATTTGATTTCCTCTGGGCTTCACTAAATTTTTTTTAGATAAGCTTTGGCTTCGAGGAAGAAATTTCCTATTAAAATAGTAGTCCTATTGGTAAGTGCTTTGCTTATATTCCTTTTGGAGATTAATATATACTTTATGGGGATGTTTAGATTTTCTTAGGAATTTTGATTCATCGGGACTGCTTTTGTTAAGGTGGCGATGTTGTTACTGAAAGAGGAAAATGTTGTTTATAAGAAGCCTAAATATGAGATAAAGAAAGGGTATTTCTTCCCCATTGTTAGGAAGTCAAAATATGCAAAATATTGATAACCTAAATTGCTTGTTTCAGAACAAATACAACGATTGATAATCTAAATTGCTTCTTACTTCCCAAAAATGCCAAAAGTAACTGTTGTTGCACCTGAACTTGGGACCTCTCTGCCTTGAATTGTTTAAAACTTTGTATCTCTGAATTAATTTAGTAATAATTTTATACATTTTTTTAATCCAATTGGCTTCTTAAGATTGGTTTTTCATCTATCCCTTTTTCGCCAGTATGGAAATATCTGCTTCCTTCTAATGGTCAAGGTTTCAGTAACTACTTCTTTGCACTATCAATGTTAAAGTTGTTCTCTATATACAGGTGCTGAAGGTATTACTGTGGCAGCTGCTTCTAAAGGTAGCACCCTAAAGGCTATAGACGAAGGTAATTGGAAAAAGCCAATAAGCTGTAACTCAAATGGCAAAGAAGGAAAGCTACTAAATTAAAGTAATAGGATGAACCCTTTGTGCATAATTTTTTTTTTTTTGTTTGAACGTGTATGCCTAAGTTTTTGTTGGCTTGGTTCCTTATCTCTATTCCACGGTCAAACATTCTCTGTATTTTTGTACCATGCTCCCAAAGGTCATAACAATCGACCAGTTAGGATTTTCTATTTAACAAAGATTCTTTGAGAAATTTAATATAAACTGCAAAGCACCTCATTCAATATAAAATCATTGATAGTAATCCACACAATATGAATCAGGACTAGACTTCATATCTATAATGAAAATTTTATTTTCTTCAATGTAAAGGTGTACATAATAGATATGATTATTTTTCCATAGATTATATTATGCCACGAGAGAATATAAATGATTGGTAATTAGGCAGGACAAAAGTTGAAATATCCAATACACTATTAGCAAACCTTGTTTAAGGGAGACATTCCACTTTCTTCCTCTATTATATTTAGAAGGTCAGGAAATCAATGTTGGAGGCACATCCCCCTTTTGGTAGCACAGGACATTTGATGAGTTGTGACCCAGAAGTGCCTACACAAAGATAAAGCTGGTAAAGCTAGCTATTACCTGATGCATCAACATTGCATTCTATCCTAGGATCATACCTAGTTGCTTCTTTTATAGCATCACTTATTCTACTAAGCTATAAGAACTCTCATCTGGTTGGATCCCTGTAACATTTTTTTTTCCTACTCAATGTTAAATGAAAAGAAAAAAAAGGTTTATGAAAGTTAAGCTTCGACAACCAATTTTAAGTTACTAAGGAAATGAAGAGTTACTTGCACTTTCAAGAATTTGGAGGAGGTCTACTCTGTCTTTGAGGTTTAGAGAAGCTTGAAAGTATTCATGCTGGTCAAGGATGGAGTTGGAGCAAGTCCCATGTTTCTCCCATTCGTGTGACCAAAATAAGGAACCACTGCTGCTTGGGCAGGCCAGTGTTGGCCAACTTACTTGCATTCTGTTAATTAGGTCTGAAATCTATAGAATGATATACAATGAACTTTATTACTGATGGAATTTAAGTACTTATGTTGTCGATGTAGAACCAATTACCTTTATTATCAAGCTAGTTTATAAGTTTTATATAGTAAAATTGATAACAACTTTAACACTTTCCTAATGAGAAATTGGTACCTTGGATTATGAGCCATCATTTTAATTAGGCTGAAGCCATTGAATGCTAAAATCAGTTTTGGGTTTTCCTATTGTTGGATAGCAACAACTTTGCTTTGTGTCACAGTATTATCCAGGCCACTACATTAGAGATTTAGAGTGGTGAAATCAAGAATAAAGTTCTGATGTTATGAAAACATCAAATAAGAGTTGTTAGTGTTTAAAAGGATGATTTCTCTCTTAAATAATCCCACTCACCTGTTGTACCTCTGTGAAACACAGCCAATTGCTAGGCATTGTACTAATAAAAGCTTGATGAAGATTGCACAATTGGGTTTCATACTTTCATCAGAGAGAGAGAGAGAGAGAGAGGGGTGTGGAATTTGTTTTTGGACTTAGGGTGATAGTTTCATGATGTTAATGGCAGTATTTATAGGCAAAAACGTAAGTGTGGACAGAATATTTGGTGCAGCATATGCTTACTGCTATTACTATTAATTTATCACCTGTGTTGTGTGAACAAATGCACCTGATTAGCCTTTCACATTTGGGAGTTTGGGACAAAATTATTGACTTATTTCCACAACTTCATCGGTTTTGTCTGTATTTTTGTGGAAAAAAATAAATTTAATAACATTATTATTTACTTATCATATTGAAACAACTAGGTTTGACTTCTTTTTTTTCTTTGCTACATAAAAAGTTACAGAAAACCAAACACAAAAAAATAGCAACAAAAAGACACTCAGACTTGTAAAATGTCCTCATTGAGAGCAGGAAAAACTTCTGCCACATCATTTTCCTTTGCTTTGTGTTTAAAAGTTGACTTTAAAAGTAATTGATTTGCCTAAATTACAAAAGGCTTTATTCCACTTTTTGGAACCAATTTGTCATCTGTACAAATCAACAAAAGGATTTATTCCACTCTTTGGAACCAATTTTGCACAAATAGATTCCATGCACATTCTTGCATCATACATTTGCCTAAACCCAGAAGCTGGTACGGATCATTAACTTGCTAGATTTATATAATTCATTACTCATTGTTGATTATCACTTGTACAATTTGCTGTAGAGAGACAATCCCCACATAGATTCTTCACCACCCGAATTTTTGTACCAGGGGGAGAGTTTAGAAGCCCAAAAGCAAGAGCCAATTTCTCACTATGATATCTTAAGAGTAATTTCTTTGTCATCATCTTCCATGTCTGCATGAAAATCTAAAGAAATATCAGGAACATACTCAACCAACTTCATTTCCTTGACTAACTTGTCAAGTGCCCAGTGCAAATCTGTAGAAACAGATTGCACTCCCTCCCCAGAGAAGAATTCATGCACTACATTGTTCAACTCCACTGAACTACACCCAGGTACCTTCACGACCCCCTTGTCTTTCATCAGTTTCCTCAAATAATTCACATCTTCCCATCTCCCAGCCCTTGCGCACAAGTTCGATAAGATTACACAGTCTCCTCCATGAGAGTCATCCAGTTCACAAATTCATCTAATCACTCACTTTGCCAATTCTACATTGCCATGGCTGCTACAAGCAGATACCAAGGTTTGCCAAAGTATGGGAGTGAGCTAAATTGGTAATCCATCGATGAACTTATAAGCCTCATCTAAGCGACCAGCTTGACTAAGCAAATCCACCATACATCCATAGTGCTTGATACCCGGAATAATCCCATACTTGTCACTCATACTATAGAAATACTCACAACCTTCCCTTACTAAGCCAGTGTGCCTGCAAGCCTTTAAAAGACCCAAAAATGTAATCTCATCAGGTCGCATTCTCACCCTCTTCATTTCTTCAAACAATGATATGGCTTTGGAACCATGCCCATGAGTTGCATATGCCATAACCATGGCTGACCAAGCCTGTGTATCTCTTACAGACATGTTCGCAAACTGCATCATGCCATCATCCAAGCTTCCACACTTTGCATACATATCTATAAGAGCAGTTTTGACCTTTAAATATTTATCAAAACCATGTATCTTCACATACTCATGTATCCACCTCCCTAAGTCTAATGCTCCTAACAAAGCACAAGATGAAAGTATGCTAAGCAGTGTTTCATCAGTAGGCTTGAGATCACTTGCTTGTAATTTGCAAAACATTGACAACGCCTTATTGGGCCGACTACTTTGAGCATACCCTGTGATCATTGCATTATAACAAACAACAGTCGCGTTCACATCATTGCACTCAGTATACATATTTATCAATGTGGGACATGCATATATGTTATGGTTGAGACCAAGTTTGGTAGCAAGGCAATGCAATTGTTCACCTTCTTGCAATGCCTTGAGAAGAGAAGGGAAGGTATAGTCACCGGGGTCAATTCCAAAGCATAGGATATCAGGAAAGAGCAAAATGGCCTGAAGAGGGGCATTGAAGCGGAAGTATCCACAGGCCATAGATTTGAAGACCACAATGTCTGGTTGGAGAATTTGGTCGAAAAGTTGGTGGGCATGGTCCATAAAGGTAGCAGATGGATGGAAAGCACAGCGACTGATGAGCTTGGTGAGGACAGTGATGTCATTTTGGAGGTGGGTTTTGATGGTAAGGGATTGGATTTGCTTGAGCTCTCTGAGAGAAGTGCAATGGGGTAAGAGAGACAGAGGAGGAGAGGTTATTGTGTTGGGTTTTGTAGGAGAAGAAGAAAATGGGCTGATTTGGAGAGCGTTAGCTGCTGCCATTTGGGTTGGTTGTGTTGTGTTTGTGTGACAGTGAGGTTGTGCAGGGAAAGACTTGTCAAGTTCACATGGTAATCACGTCCATGTAATTATTGCTTACTAGTTGTGACTAAAGGGACCTTATCTTCAAAACCAACAGGTCATTGGACATCTCATTTGACAGCATTTGCGGGTATACATTTAGCTCCTTCACTTCCTTGCTTAAGGTCGACCATTTTAATAGATATTCAAATTTTCGCATTCTATGAGCATTCACGTCTTTTTTTTTATTTTTTGAAATGTACGAGTATTCACATCATATTTTTACACAATTTTTCCTAAAAATAACTCATATCAACCGTATGTAATTATGTAAATTTATAAGTTTGTTAGAGTAATCGTGTAAATTTACACCGACACTATTCATTTTGTATTTAGTTATTTATTCTTTTGTTACATATTTCAAGAATGAAGGAAGAGAGTAAATGGTAGTTTTTGAGTATGAAGAAAGATAAACAATTAAAAAAAAATCAAGAAAAATTGAAGAAAGAGTAAATTTAGAATTTACACAATTTTTCCTAAAATGACTCATATTAGTTGTATATAATTATGTAAATTTACAAGTTTATTACAATAATCGTGTAAATTTACACTAACACTATTCATTTTGTATTTAGTTATTTATTCTTTTGTTACATATTTCAAGAATGAAGAAAGAGAGTAAATGATGGTTACTGCATATGAAGAAAGAAGGTAGAGAGTAAATGATGGTTATTGCGTATGAAGAAAGATAAACAATTAAAAAAATCAAGAAAAATTGATATTTTAATAAAATGTAGTGTAAAATAGATAATTTAATGTGGCCTGTTTTAAAAGGTGAGCGTGTAAAAAAAAAAAAAAATCTTATTCTAAAATAGACAAAAATTTTTGCACGAGTTGATGCGTATGTTCTTTCTTATCTATCAAACACGTTCAAAGAGAAAGAATAACAAAAATTCAATCCTCTTTAATGGAAACTGTAGGGAATTTAACCAAAAAAATCCCAACCTGTGAGAAACAAAACAAATAGAGAAAACACACGTCAAAGAAAATAATCACACGCACAAGACAATATTACGTGGTTCGGCAATTTGCCTACGTCCACGGAGTTGTAGGGATTTCACTATTATCGGGGAAAAATACAATAGTGCACAAGAACACTCTCAAGAAACCCAAATCCCAATTACACCCTAGCACTCTCTCACAGAAAAAAAAATAAGAATAGAAACTGATTGCCTCTCTTTTCTCTATTTTCTCTCATGCGGCTTGCTCACTAGGTTAATTGGAATTTTGCTTGAATATCTCACACGGCTGCACTTAAAATATATATATGTATATGTTAAAGTCGAGACAAAAAAAAAAAAAAAGTTTCCTATTACAAATAGGATTTGGTTAACTAAGGACCGACGTGGGCTTGTGGCAATTCAAGCCACACGGCCCACTTCAACAAATCTCCACCTTGGCTTGAATTGATCAAGCTACACGAGCAAACTCCTCCATCGGCTCCACCTTAGCCCTTAAGGGCTCACAAGCTGCAAACATCAGCCACAATCCTCCATAACACAATCCCTTATCCCCGCAACTCATCCTCCCGTCCTCAAGCTAGAAGACCAATTGAAGCTGCGCACGACTTCAACTTCTCAATAGTGACACCCTTAGTCAACATGTCTGCCGGGTTCTTAGATCCACAAATCTTCTCAAGCATTACCAGTTTATCTTCAACAAGGTAACGGATAAAGTGGTATTTTGTCTGTATGTGCTTCGACTTTGAATGAAAAGCTGAATTTTTGGCAAGAAAGATTGCACTGATCCACTTTGTGTAGAATGCCCATCTTTTGCTTCTTACCCAATTCATCTAAGAAACCATGTAGCCAAATCATCTCCTTTCCAAATTTTCAGTTGTTGCAACATACTCAACAGACTAGACAAAGTAACAATCTTACGTAGATTTGAAGCCTATGATATAGTTTGTACCACCCAGGTAAAAACAAACCCAGTAGTACTCTTTCTACTATCAATATCACCAAAGAAAATCAACATCTACATAACCCTGCAGCTTTCAAACTTGCACCTGTGAAGCAAAGACATGTATCGATGAACCCTTCGGATATCTCGAGAATCCACTTGATCGCCTCCCAATGTTGCTTTCCGGGCCTACTCATGAATCTGCTCATAACTCCCACTTTGCATGTGCAATGTCCGGCCTTGTACACACCATAGCATACATCAAGTCATCAATGTCAATAGGCCGAGGCATAGGGCACCTTACTCATGTGGTCCCTTTCTTCTTCTCGTCTTCGGTGATTGTTCTTTGCTTAGCTTGAAATGACTACCCAAGGGTGTGCTCACTTGTTTAGCTCCATTCATGTTGAACTCCTGCCGAGAACTTTCTTCACATACTCTGATTGTGAAAGCTTCAATGTACCATTAGCCTTGTCTCTAATGATTCTCATACCAAGGATTTGCTTTGCAGCTCCCAAATCCTTCATTGCAAACTGTTTGGACAATTGCTTCTTCAGATTATTAATCTCCTCAATGCTAGACCCTGCAATAAGCATATCATCCACATACAACAATAATATGATGTAAGAATTGTCAAAAAACTTAACATAGCAACAATGATCGACTTCACATCTCTTGAACCCAATTATGTGCGTAAAGCTGTCAAATTTCTTGTACCACTATCTAGGAGCTTGTTTTAGGCCATACAAGCTCTTTTTCGGTTGCGAGACTAAATTCTCTTGTCCTTGAGCAATGAACCCTTCTGGCTGAATCATGTAAAGATCTTCCTCCAAGTCACCATGAAGGAATGTCTTTGTCTTCACATCTAACTGCTCAAGATGTAAGTTTTCTGCACCACCATTCCCGGTACTAGTCTAATTGTTGACATCTTCACAACTGGAGAAAATATCTCTGTGTAGTCAATGCCTTCCTTCTCGCTGGAACCCTTTAACAACTAATCTGGCCTTGTAACGTTTACTACCATCATGCTCATTCTTTATTCTCAGATACCACTTGTTGTGCAAAGCCTTCTTTCCTCTTGCAATTCAGTCGGTTCCCATGTTTGATTCCCCAACAAGGAATCCATCTCATCCTTCATGGCTATCTCCCACTTGCTTGAATTCTCATCTTGCAAGGCTTCATCATAACACTCGGCTCACCACCATCACCAACAGGAGATAATTTAAAGTGGGTGAATAACGCTGTTTGTGGAGGTCTAATGTTTCGGAAGATCTGTGGACTTGACTATAGGTGTACTCGGATCTACCCGTGAATTTACATTCTCCTTATCTTCTTCACCCATTTTTCGGACAAGTACCTTCAATCAATTCATCTAAGTTGACAAACTCGATTTCTTTTGATCTATCTTTGTAACATCCGACACTACAAATTGACTGTCCTTGTACATAACCTGTTCATTAAATATCACATTTCTACTTCTGATGATTTTCTGTTTTGTTCATCCCAAAACCTATAGCCAAATTTCTCATCACCATAGCCAATGAAAAACATATTTTAGACTTTGCATCAAGTTTACTACGAGCATCGAAATCAATATGAACATAGGAAACACAACCAAAAACTTTTAAGTGTGAAAATTTTACCTCTTTACCGCTCCAAACCTCCTCGGAAGTCTGAACTCCATGGGAACTGAAGGTCCTCGGTTTATCGGGTAAGGCTGCGGTGCTAACAAAGATCAGCCCAAAAAGTTTTTGGTAGTCCAAAGATGCAACCTCATACTCCTAGCACGCTCATTGAGAGTTCTGTTCATGCGCTCACCACACCATTCTCTGTGTGGTGTCCCAAGAATGGTCTTCTCCATCCTAATTCCCCGTGCAGCACAATACTCACTGAACCCTCCATCTATGTACTCTCCTCCATTATCTGACCTCAAACATTTTACTTTTAAACCTGTTTCTGTCTCAACCATGGCCTTCCACTTCTTAAAGGTTTCAAATACATCTGATTTATTTTTCAAAAAATAAACCCATACCTTTCTACTTGAGTCATCAATGAAAGTGATGTAGTACCTTGAACCTCCAAGGGATGCAATCGGAGAAGGCCCCCACAAATCGGTGTGTACTAACTCCAATTTTCCAGCCTTCTTGTCCCTGCCGAGTTTTCAAGAAGCTCACCTTTTTCTCGCTTTCCTAAGA
Source organism: Quercus dentata (assembly GCA_028216015.1). Classification (NCBI taxonomy): domain Eukaryota; kingdom Viridiplantae; phylum Streptophyta; class Magnoliopsida; order Fagales; family Fagaceae; genus Quercus; species Quercus dentata. The sequence goes on along the minus strand of CP116446.1, from coordinate 75,413,994 downwards.
TGCAACTTTCACACATGTCAAAATCAATGGACTTCAATTCTGTAGTTTTCCTTTTGACAAAGCAAACATCTTCATCCCTTTCTCACTCATATGACCAAGTCTGCGGTGCCATAGGCTTGTATCAATACTTGCATCAAAGAATCGCAATTGTGTCTCTTGGACTTGAGGTCATGTACTGAAATACCGATCTTCTTTCCACGAGCCAATACCCTAGCTCCCTTTGTAACCTTCCAAGTACCACCAACAAATAGTATTGAATGTCCTTCATCATCAAGTTGTCCAACGTAAATCGATTCCTCCTCGGTCGGGAATATGTCGAATCTTCTCCGATAACCAAAAGGACCCATTGGGCAACAATATTCGAACATCTCCCATACCCACAACATCCAAGGCTGAACCATCAGCCAAATACACCTTACCAAAATCACCGCAACATAATTCGTATGATTTCTCGGTGTGGAGTGGTATGAAACGAAGCTCCTGAATCCAAAACCCAATCATCAAGTGGACTCTCTCTTGCAAGAAGTAATGCATCCTGTACCTCTTCTCACATTCTGACATTAGCGAATCATCTTCATTCTTCTTCTTAGGACTTTTGCATTGATTCCTAAAGTGACCTATATTCCCACAATTCCAAATTGTACTTGTTGGCCTGATCTAGATTTACTGCATTCGATTAGAATTTCTGGATTTTGATCCGCCTCGATTTGAATTTCTGTTATTACATCCGCCTCTTGTTTCAAGGTTTAGGTCGAACCAGGATCTTGAGGATTCACCGCATCTCTTCTCGCGAATCTCCTCGGCCTTAATTAAATCTCGTATATCATTGTACTTGAGTTTTTCCTTTCTGTAGAATTACTTACCGCCATCCTCATTGCCTCCCAACTGTTTGGCAAAGAAGCCAAAACGATCGATTACTGCACGGATCTCATCATCAAAATCAATTTCTACTGAGGCGACAATTGATTTGTGATAGTGTTAAATTCATTCGAGATGTTGTGCTACTCTTGATGCATTCTCTGCCATCTTGATTGAATAGTTTCTTCATCAAGTGCACTTTATTGTTTGCTTTGATGGCTTTTCATACATACCGACAAAGCCTTTATCGATCTCTGCTGTGGTCTTCTCCTTTACAACATTGTGTGCAATGAGACCTAGACAGAGTTAACCCGATAACTCCTAGTACTGTCTGTCAAGAAGAGCCCATTCATCAGCCTTCATAGCCTCGGGTTTTGTCCCTAAAAGAGGTAGATGCAATTTCCTCCCATAGAGATAATCTTCAATCTGCATCCTCCAATACGTGAAGTCTGTGCCATCAAACTTTTCTATTCCGGACGCCTTTCCTGCTTCCTCCGCCATTGCTCCCACTCAAACCTAACCCTAGGCTCTGATACCAGTTGTAGGGAATTTAACCAAAAAAATCCCAACCTGTGAGAAACAAAACAAATAGAGAAAACACACGTCAAAGAAAATAATCACACGCACAAGACAATATTTACGTGGTTCGGCAATTTGCCTACGTCCACGGAGTTGCGAGAGATTTCACTATTATCGGGGAAAAATACAATAGTGCACAAGAACACTCTCAAGAAACCCAAATCCCAATTACACCCTAGCACTCTCTCACGAAAAAAAATAAGAATAGAAACCCATCGCCTTTCTTTTCTCTATTTTCTCTCGTGCGGCTTGCTCACTAGGTTAATTGGAATTTTGCTTGAATATCTCACACGGCTGCACTTAAAATATATATATGTATATGTTAAAGTCGGCAGAGACAAAAAAAAAAAAAAAAAAAAAAAAAAAAGTTTCCTATTACAAATAGGATTTGGTTAACTAAGGACCGACGTGGGCTTGTGGCAATTCAAGCCACACGACCCACTTCAACAGAAACCTTAAAAAGTGTATACTAGTTTTGGATCCTGAATACCTAACAAAGTAGAAGTCCAAGAATGACATGCAAAATAAAACGAAGTGATCAATTGATATCCATGGTTGCCCAGATTTACAAATTCAACCAAGGATGAGGAAGACAACTTAAGGTCAGTTTGGTAGGTCGGAAAAAGGGGAAGATGGAGAAGACACCAGTTTTGCTTCATGTAGATTTAGTATAAAAGAAATGTTACCAAAATGGGGATAGGCAATTAGATAAAGGGCAAGTAAGTAAGGAAAGGATATTGACGGGGGCTTTATACTTTTGATAATAAATAACTAGTCTGGTAAAAAATACATTAATTGATTAATTGCAATATTTTTTAAAACTTAGAAGGAAATATAAAAGACGAATTGCATGTATGTATTAGATATACATAGGTGATTTGTTGGTTCGTTGGAAAATTTTAATATTGTTGAAAAGATCATTTTAGAGTTTTCGAGAATAATTTGAAAACTTTCAATCCCATAATGTTTTCTTCGTAATTCTCCTCTTCTAAAGAAAGAAAATTCTAAAAAGTAAAAGTCTAATTAATAATTAATTATTATGAGGATTATTAATTGTTTCTTTTTCCTATATTTAATAGGGCAAGACAGCTGTTCATGCTTTGGCAAGGACATTAGAAGCTGAGTACTAAGGAGGTCTCCCAGGTTTGACTTGATGATTGTCCTCCTTTTATTCTATCCCTTTTACAATATGATTTCCATGCTCAAATCTCAAAAAATTGACTATTGTTTGTTATAAAATTAAAACAAAAAAAAAATTTATTTTGTAACTAATGAGACAATCTCAAAGGAGAGTTTATTTTTATTTTTATTTTTTTTTTTTTGAGAAGATATCTCAAAGGAGTTTGCAACCCTTAAAATTTAAAATAGTTTGTAAGTGCACAAGATTAGTTGATGTAGTTGATTAATTTATAACACGGAATTTTTTTATAGTTACTTATTAAAGTAATGTTATTTTAAAATATTTTTAAAAAATAAATTTTATTTTGGTTTATTTCATAAAATGATGTCATTTTGTGATGTGATATGGTGTTTAGAATTAATATTTAAATGCAAATATTTTGTATCTTGGACCTGTAGGGGACGCAATTAAATAACGACCCCAAGATAATATTAGGCTCGTATGTAAAGAGGCTTAAATAATATCATTTATAGAGCGTGGGTTTGAAAGGTTGGGCCTTGGTCACCGGACGGTGGTTTTTCGTGGTGTTCATACATAATTAAATCATGTTCGCTCTAGGAGCCTTTCTCCTGGAGGCGAGCCGGGAGGCTCTGGTTTTTGGCCATTTTTCCCGACCCTTGCTCTGGTTTGCTTACTTTTTTTTTATATTAGCCTGTATCCCTCATCCAGCGTCCACGTGTAGGTTCGACTTTCCAGGACTGATATTTGTCCCATCAACCCATACCCAAAGTGGTTGGGGATGGTTGTAAAAGTCGAAGATCATGGTTCTGTCAGGTGCAGAGTATTGAATGGCGGTAATGGCAGCTTTCCCTTTGTCCTTGGTCGTTATACTATCCAGCGTCTCCTTCTTTATTGACATAGATATTTTAGATTTTTTCCCGAACTGTTCCTATATCTTTTTGCCCTTCCTTCCAGGGGGACCTCGAATATGCCGAGGACAGAATCATCCTCTACTGTGTCTCAAGACTATTTGGACTTTTATTACCTATCCTCGGCTATATTCTTCCTCGGCTCGAGCCTTGGGCCCCAATGCAAAAATGGGCCAGGGCCACAAATTATTGGACCCCACAGGACCTATTTGGTAGAGGATTTAAACACAATTATTTTTTTTGGAAACCATAAAATGATAGGTTCCATACTTGAATCTATAGTTAACTGATCCTTTCTAAATACAGTTTTCATAAAATTATTTCCTATTTTCCCGATTGAAAATTGGATATTGGAAACGGCCAAGAAGATGTTTTCAAGATACATAAAATGTTTTTAATGGCATAGCCGGTAATAAATTGAAAATAATGGACCCCATAGATTTGCCCAAACTCTTCCATCTCTTAAATTAAGAAATTTACCTTTATCATAGATCTGAATTTTATCATATATAAAAATTAAAAAAAAAAGTACATTAGTTTTATTTCCACATTTCAATTTTAAAACTTATCGTTATCCCAAAAGAAAGTAATATACACATTACTTTCTATAGAGTAATCTTTTTTTTTTAAATCTCAAAGTAGAAATGGTCTCCCAAACATTATTTTTTTAATATTTTGAAAAAAAAAATTGTTCTTAAATGTAGGATCCAACACACATATAATGTAAAAATTATTATTTGAAAACTAGTTTCACTTTCTCTTTCATATTCAATTTTTTGAAAATTATTTTCATACTTTTTCTAAACAAAAAAGAAAATCCTCCTACCAAACAAACCCTTATTTATTATGTGAAATTCATTCATATATTAAACAAAGTAGATTTTCTTGATATGTTTAAATTAACCTTTAAAAAAATATATATTGAATGTTTAGGGCTTTAGGAATTATCTTTTTCTTTTATGGGAACTTTAGGCATTATCTTAGAATTATCTTTAAATTTTTTACAATTCATGAAAAACTCCTTGTAAGGATACTTATAATTGAGCATGCAAACTGCTCATCATGTATTATTCCCTTTTGATTAGAAAAAGAATGTAGAAGTAGCTTATTGAACTACTCAATTAATATGCTTAGTTTTTACTTCACAATTTAAATTTTGTTATTATGGTACAATTGATTTTGATAAAAATTTTATTTTGTTTTTTAAAAAAAGTTACTATAATTGATTCCATTATAAAAATCAACTGAAAAGGAACAACATAATAATGTATTATTAATAAGTTTTTCAATGAAATTTGTATTTAAATTAATGATAATAAGTTTAGAAATTCTTTTAAAAAAATTATGTTGGGAAAAGATTCCCTCCCATTAAATCCTTCAATTTCCTCCAATTCTTAGTCATATGCAAGACACTTAACATTTATTTAATTTTGTGTGATTGATAAAAATTGAAAAAAACTTGAATATTTAAATATGAGGGGATCCTACTCTTATCCCAATCTAAATTAGAATAAATTAGCTTAATTAATTGGAGGAATCCCTTAGGATATAGGGTTAGGGGTTTTGAACCCAAAACCTCATGGGTTTATTTCGTGATGTTTTCAGAACCGTTATACCAGCTCATTGAGGTTTTAATTATTTAGTTTAGATACGTGCATGTTAATTATAATATGAAATTAACAAATAAATAAGTATAAATTTGATTATTTGTCAGTAGGTATATCATGAGAGCTGATTGAACTTAAAAAAAAAAAAAAAAAAAAAAAAACAAACTCAATTAGAATTTTAAAGATTCACTTGACCAATAACTATTGATGTAAAACAAATTCATCACTCATTACAACTGATTTTTTATGTAACAATCTAAACGTCAGCATAAAATGTATCTATTTATGCCTCATTAATAATTTACTTTTTAGCGGCCACCTCAAAAAGTTTTATAGTTTAGCGATCTATTTATTGATTTTTACAAGTTTGTGCTTTCAAACGCTATATAAAGTACACAAAATATTCCACCCTCGAAATAAAAGACCCAAAGCCCAGAATCAAAGCATAAAAATGAGTTGTGTGTGAATTCAATTCAATAGATTCTTCATTTGTGAAGTACACCGTGGAGCCATAGAATTTGGGGGGCGAACTCACTTTGCTCAAGGTAACTTTTCTCTCTTCTTCTCTGTTTGTTTACCGAGAAAATGAATGAAAAAAATATCATACTTATGTGGAAGCTTGGTGGTTTATGTCTATATATATACCTTTGATTTCAGAAAGAGCAACAATTTTACCCTAGAAAAAAATTCAGGGAAAATTAAAGAGGAACAAATATAAAACGAGAATTAAAACTTTGAATCGTTTGTTATTGAAGAGTCCATCTCTGATTGTAGCATTCTATTGGAATAAATGTGTTCTTGTTGTGAATTTTGTAGTTTCAGTAGAATGCGGAATCTTGGGTACAAGGATACCAATCAAAAAAACCTGGAAAGGCTACCATAGAATGCCTCACAAAGATTCAAGCTTTGACTCATTTTTGGGGTTATATTATGTATTTATTTCAAAGAGAGCCTTTATGAGGTATAGTCTGCTGCAGAAGAAGTGTAATAATATGTTTTTTCTTTATTCTAGTGTGAGTGATATAACGTTCGCTATTCTAGTTTTTTAGCACTACTGTTTCTCATTTTTTTTGGGTACTATAGTAGTGTTATTGTTGCTTCTCTCTATATTTGTTTTAAGTTCAAATATTGCTCTGCTATGCTCTCATTTGCTTACACAGTGCAGTCAATGCTCTTCAAGATCTATACAGGTCCCCGAACAACCCACCAGTGTTGAAGGGATGGAAAGTCATGAACAGGAGTGTCATGTTCTGATTCATCCGTTATACACCTGTAATCCACTTAGCTAACCTATTTTTTCTACTAACAATGCCACATTGCCATGGAAGCCCAAAACCTTACCCTTCTATGGTCTCTATTAATTTTATGCAGTAAAATTTAAGGACTAAACCTCACTGGGTGAATTGGAGGCCAGCTTAATAACTCGCATCATTTGAAGCAGTTGTAATTGAAACTGTCTTGTTATATTTAGCTCTTGTTGAAATAGTACCTGTCTTGTTTATTTAATTCTTTGTTCTGGTTTCTTCTTTAGGGATTTCAGCTTCAATAACATTCGGGGTGAAACCGTTTAGTAACAGGAAGGGCAACTTTTATTTGTTTATATAGTAACATTCTGGTTTCTTCTTCATTCTGTCTTAGGCGTTATATTTGTTTATATAGTAACAGGAAGGGCAATCGTATCTTCTTCCTAGGTTAAACCGTCAAATTGGTCTTCTTTCTTGTAGTAGTTCATTTGAATAGTTCATCGCGCAATTTAAGTTTAAGTGTTGGGCTGTTAGAAAACTAGATATGCTATGCCATTTATTGTTTACAGAAGAGGAATTGGGTATCGATAAGTCCGATCTTTGAAATACCCCATTATGTCCATTTGATTGTTCTTTTTGTTTTTGAGGATACATGCAAAAATATGTTGTAGTTGCTTCCTTTGATCCAAAGTGAATCGATTTTCATGTAGTCTTATAACTTTTCAATTGATGTTTTGTTGTTATAATTTGAGGGTATTGGAGCACATCTTTCTTTTGCCATGAACACTAGAACTAGATTACATTATTATTTTTATCTAATTCAATCAATTTTGTGCTTATGATTAAAGCGTGTTTCTCAAAGTATGACTTCTATGAATCTTTGTTAGTTTTGAGGAAGAATTCAACGTAGTTAGAGCCATGTAGTATCTCTTAGTCAAACTAATTCTCTTACACATTTATAGAACATTATATAATTATTACATTTTTGCGATCCTGAATTCATGGTGACAATACAGATATAAATATGGACTTTTCATAAAACTCCATTGGTTCTTATAGTTTCATTTACTTGAGTGAATTGTGTGATGCACTCACTTTATTGCTTAGCATCCAAAAGCCTTTTTTACATTCTTGTGAAGTTGATCTTGGGGATGTCTCGCGACAACTAATATATGCAATGTTGTACATTTGGGTGATATAGGGTTCAATATCATAAACTTTTTCTATTTACATCTTTGCCTGATGCGGGGGTTCCAATTAGCGAGAATGCATACTTTTTATTTAAATTTTTAATGTGTTATTGCCTCGTATAATGATGGTTCTGATCTCTTTTGTGAACAGTTGCATAATTAAAGTTATTTTCGAGGATGTTGTGCAATTTTGTATTTGAAACCAGGGGATGTTATTATAACCAAAATTTACTGAATTTTACTTCATTACTATGTACATCGAAAATTTTGATCTCCTTTGTGGTATTTAAATTCCTTTTGTTTGATCTAGTCATTTTCTTTTGTTGTATCGTATTTGTAAATCACAACCATTGTTACACTCTCCCCACTTTGCCATAATTTGAACTCCTTCAATATCATACTCATTCGGAAATGGGAAAAAACGTGTAGATACATGTCCATTTTCTACTAGCTTTTACATTTAGCTTTTAGTTTTTCTTAAGTACAGCTTTTTCATTTACCTTAATTTTGTTTTTCTTACTTTTTCAAAGCACAAATATACCTCAGTTCACTTTCCAGCAGAAAGCCAAATAAGCTTATATATGTTGACAAATGAATTACACTCCGCCTTCATCTAAACCATCCGGGGTCTATTCATTTTTAATATAATGTTTCCAGTGAATATAGTTGCATCTCCCTTGTCAAGGAAATGCTCTATAATCTGTGTCATAACCAACTCCATGAAGGTCCTAATTTATCAGGCAGTCTTGCTAAGAGTTCCCCTGAACCAAGGGTGCGAAATCTTCCCATCATGGGCATGTTTGCATGTACCCAAGATTAAAGGGAAATGTTTGAATATCTTCCTACTATTTCATTCAAGGCCGGAGTGTCAAAATATGCTCTTTTTATTATTGGTTTATTTTGTGAGTTGGACATGCTTAATGGTAAAAAGACACTCAAAAATCTAGTTGCCATTCTTTATCATTGTTCCACTGACTTGTAGGTTTCTTAATAGCTGTTCTTTGCTGCACTTTGCAACTTATATTGATCCCGATTGCTTACTTAAACATCTCTTTCGCCAGAACATTCAAGATAATTCTTTCAAATGGCATTATACCAAAGCATTGGCCAATCTACTAGATTATAAACCTCATATCATATTCACCATATGAACATGAACCCCGTCCCCGCCAAAAGTGTTGGTATAAGCACGCCAAATCTATATGCATCAAAGCATTCTCAATTAAATAGCCCATACGCGCATATTCGGGCATTATGTACCCATGTTTTCCACGAATATGAAAAACTTGTACATGCAATTGACCTTCGGGAATTGACATGGAGAGTGAGAAATCAATCAATTTGGCAACATTGTCTTACAATTTTTTTCCTTTTGTAATTAATGTTTTGCTCTTCTTTCAACTTTCCATTTCCTATCACCTTGATCAAAAATAAGAAATAAAAATCCCATTCACTTTAAACTTTTCCAATTCAATTTCTTCTCTCTCAATTAATGTATCCCATTTACTCCACCAAACCATTCTTGTATTTTTGCCTTACAATTACAATTAAAACTAATTCAGCATTAATTCAACTCTTCTTCAAATATGTGTCTCTTGATTAGTGGTGATTCTTCCTATTCCTAATCAAGAGGTTTTTCAAAACATTTAATTGTTGTTTATTGGAAATAAAACACCCATTGATTTATTTATTTATATATATATATATATATATATATATATATATATATATATATTCGCAATTTCTCTCCCTCCATAGATAAGGAGCCTACTAGCTAACATATGCCAATGCAAAATCCAATCCTTCCCACTAGGAAGCCCCCACCAAATTATCATTATCAGATTATAGCCCATGATCTTTTGCCATACTTTTTAAGTGAAAATAAGTAATCTTCCAAAGAACCCTTACAAAAGTGAAAACCATCTGCATCCAGAAAATTTGAAGTGGGTCATAGTTATCTGTTGCTCTTTTGAGCTCTTTAGCAGAGAAGACATGAATAAGATTGCCTTTTCCATTGCAAAAGGCAATTAACTCCTCTGATAACATTCTTCCATTCTTTATAAATGGTGTCTGTCTCCTCTTTGGCTTTCCTCTTCATTTCAAACATGAAAGCATCTTCTTCATCAAACCCTTAGGTTACATATTGGAATATTAATAAACACGTAAGATATGATAAGATAAGACATGAAGAAGTTGTAATCGGGCTTTACATGAAGATATTTGGAGATCACTAACCAATCTTTGCATATAGTTTAGTCGGCATGCACAATTTTGAGTTCGAAACTAGTAGTACTCTTCCACCATATAAATCATGAATTGTAAGTTTTTGAAACAAATTACCTACCTAAGTACAAGATAAGAAATCAAAAGGCTTTTATTGATGGCCCAGGTTGGCTATTCTTATCACTAATGATTCGCATATCATATGAGCAATTGTGTGTAGTAAGAGTGCTCTAATATCAGTTTGTTGCGCAAAGGATATCAAAAGCCTACGTGCACGGGCAAGAAAGGACATAGTTCTCAAACCAACAATTGGAACTAGAAAAGATTAAACAAAGATATGATAATTCGATGAAACTGTTTTGAAGTTAAAATATGAACCTAGATCCACCTCAAACAATACTCAATTAAAATTTAGCAAATAAGTAGACACATGAATCTTAAAATAGCATGATCTTGATCCTGCTCTAACCATTCAACATCATGTAATGGATTAAAAGTAGAATCTCGACTACTATACCTATTGTAAGTTTTGTGAACCTTACCCATTTTTATGACAAATTGACATGTCGGTTCCTCCTTGCAAAGGCAGGATATATGATACTTAACCTCCCTAAAAGTAGTTTTAGACTTTAAGCCAACACTAGCCTAGAAGTACATGGAGCTCTTAAAAAGAGACGAAGGAGTGGCCACTTAATTTTAGGTCTATGAACCAAAACATGACTCCAGGAGTGTCTTTCAACCAAACTAGGTTTGAAGTTAGGATATAGGATGAGAAGAGGTTAGGCACCCCAAGTTTGCCCAGCCGTAGTTGGCCTTCATATATCATTACTCAAACTGGATGGAATGTAAGTTATCCAAGAGGCTCAAGCGAATATGCATCTATATGTAAAGCCTAAAGAGCGGTCTCCACGTGTCTTATGAGACAAAAAAAGAAAAATAGATAAACATGTGACCACAAAAACATGTGAAGAGATATACATATAATAAATAGACAAACAACTCATGGCTTCAAATTCAAATCATCAGCATATAGGCATGGAGAACATCATATCAACTACACTCAAGTGTGTGCATATGTATACCCAATCATGCATGTGTACGAGACACATGCAAGTAGATATCAACCAAGATTAAGAGCTTTGTTTAAAGATGAGTAATTAAGTCTTATGAGAGAGGAACTTTAATTGAAGTGAAAGTTTCATTAAAGTTTGAGTATCTTCCCATATTAAACTTAAATGTTCTTGATTCTTCATGAATGATCTTGCATGTTTTAAGGATTGACTTCAATCTTGATTATTTGAGAAAGAGTTAATTTGACTTTTATGTTTCCATTTAAGTTCAAATCAAAGGGTAATTATTGAGTACTCCCGAAGTACCATAAATGCATATTCCTCCCTCTCACATAATTGTGAGTCCCACTAATTAAATTTATGGTGGGACCCATAATTCATGTGAGAGGAGGGAGTATGCATTTATGGTACTCGAGGAATATTCATTAATTTTCTCAAATCAAATATCAAAATTATCTTGGAGCTTTTAAGATGTCTTCTTCCAGTTAAGCATTAATTGAATTATTGCTTAAACTTGAAACCAATCTTATTAAATTTATGGTGAGACCCATAATTCATGTGAGATGAGGGAGTATGCATTTATGGTATTCCAGGATTATTCATTAATTTTCTCAAATCAAATATCTAAATTATCTTGGAGCTTTTAAGATGTCTTCTTCCAGTTAAGCATTAGTTGAATTATTGCTTAAACTTGAAACCAATCTTATTAAATGTTAACTCATTTATGGTTGAAAAATCAATTAACTTCCAAAAGAGATTGGAACCCAATTAATTATTGACATGAGATTTTTGGAAAGTGTTTTGCATTATGAGTCGAATGTCTTCCTTATTTATCCCTAACTTTTTTTAGTTACCTTGTGGGGGTTCAAATCAAAATTAAAGAGTGGATGAGAGAGAAAAGATAAGATATTTAATATTTTAGGGTTTTAGATTCAAAGAAGGAAAGAAAGGAAAGATCTTTTAGCTAGGTATCTTGAGTTTTTTTTTTTTTTTTTTTTTTTTTTTTTTGAGAAACTAGTATCTTGAGTTTTAGTACATGTGATACAAGAGGAAACAGAACAAGGTAGAAAATATGCACTTAAAAGAAAACAAAATAGTTAAGGAGAGATAGTAAAACATAGAATTAAAAACTAATGAAACAAGTGTAATGCTACAGGCACAAACTATTTTACAAAATGTTGATGTGGCCAACCTCTTATTGGTTTTCATCTAGGCCTACCATTAATATCACATTTTCATTTTCCAATAATCACCACATCAGCAGTTTGTAAAATATTTTATAAAATAGTTTGTATCTCTACCATTATTCATAAAACAAAAAGGAAAGGAATTAAAATAATGTAAAAACACAAAATAAACAAGAATTAAGGAGAAGAATATGGATCATGGAAAAGATCCACATCTCCTCCTCGTGGCACTCACGGTGTTGTTGATGACCAGCCCTTCGACTAAAACCAACTACCACAATTTGTGTCTATAAAGTAAAATAACTTGGAATGATTTGGCTAGGGTTTTTTGAATGACTCTAGTTGATTTGCTAACAAACTTTGAATGTAACACCAACTAAAATTTTAGAATCTTAGTCAGTAGGAGATTATCTTTTAACTAAAGAATGGTCAAGATCAATCAAATAATCACTATTTCTTCCCTTCTAGCCTTCAACTCTTTGGTTTAGGGTTTCAAGCAATATTTCAATGGGGTTTTAATAGGTGGCAGAGTTTGGCCCCTTTGGATGGTGAAAGTTGGGGTATTTATTGGAGAACTAGTATACTAAGGCTAGGTTAAACGTTTGTGCAATCAATTGATAAGGTTGGTTGCCCTAGAATTTCTTCAAAATGGAAATGGAGTGATTTAAGTCTTATGTCCAAAAGGTCCGTACGCCATAGATTGGGTGCGTATGCATCATATTGGCCAAATTAGGTCAAAAATGGTTTTTTGGGCTTTTGGGTTTAGTTCTTGCTTCATAATTGGGCTTGGGCTTAGATTATATTTGGCCACTTTCGGGTTGATCTACTCATTGGGCTCCACATACGATGCTAATCATTTTGAAAGCAGATTGATTTTTCGTCATTGGGACCGAGGGGCTCATGTATAGGTCAAAATGAAATGGGGTGTCTACACCTATCGTTAATGATAATCTGGACCTACGAAAGCTCATAGACATGGAGGCATATATAATAATCAAAAATTAATTGAAGATGACAAACAGAATGTACCGTGCATGTGAATCTAGGAAATTAAGAGAGATAGAAGTAGCTATAATGTATGAATTTGGGATTTTATGGATGTGGAAGTGTTATTTTATAAGGTCTATAATGTGATACCTATCAAAACTTTTATGTTCTACAAGTAAAGGCAAGGTACATTCTTTTCAATTAGGGCCGACTCTAGTATGAAAGCAAGTGGGGCAATCGCCTAAGGCCCCTAAGTAGAAAAAGGCCCTCAAATTTTGGCCAATAAAGTATTTTTTTATATTATAAACTTATTCATTAAGCCCAAAAATATTAGCCAATAAATAAAATAACATTTTTTTATCAAATAAAAAACAAGAAAAAGAGAGAAAAATGATACCTCCACAATATTTTTCACAACAAATCTTAAGTGGCAAGTTGTTACTAGTCATTATTGGTGGGGAAAAAAGTAATTTTAGTGGTGGGTTTAAATTAGAATCAAGAACAACTTAAATATTTAGGATTTGTTGGGAAAATATTGTGAATATAACACTTTTCACAAAAAAAAAAAAAAAAAAAAAAAGAAAAAAAGAGAGAAAAAAAAAAAAAAGCAATACATAAAGAATTTCACAACTTTGTTCACAACAATGAAATGGCAAACTAGTTTTCATTTAGGATTACCACTAACATCACATTTTTACTTACCATTACCAATCTGCCATATCAACAACTATGAAAAGTTTTGTCAATTTTTTTTTTTGTCTATAAATTTTCTAAAGAAAAAAAAATCCTACATGGTTAATTAATAATTTTGCATTTAAAACAAAATAATAGAATTTAATTAATAACTTTCTTTTTTATATAAAAAAAGTCATATTTAAATATATGAAAAGTCTCGAGTCAATTTTCGCCTAAGGTCCCTAAATGCATCAGGCCGCCCCTGTTTTCAATTTGGTATTTTATGGATGTGGAAGCGTTTGTCAACATATGATGACTTATAAGCACTGTTTTGGATTCTTGGGAAATTTCATGACAATTGACTTGAAGATTCTTGGACTTTCTTTTCAATTTGTGGACAAACTAGTCATCAATTTTCTGTTTTTTGTTTTGTTTGTTTATAGTTAGATAGCTCCAACAAATAGAACAAATAGAAATCTAATATGAAAATATTGACTTGACTTGACTTGACTTTTTTAAAAAATTGATTGCAATTTTTTCTTGTTGTGCTTTTGCTTTTGGAAAACACAAAAAAAGTATTTTCTTGCTTTCGGCCATGTCCATGAGGCAACCCCACGCCAAACCCACATCCCAAATTATTTTTCAATGCGTTCACTCTCTGTTCTCAATTGTTTCATTCGCTTAGTTTGGACGTTCCTAATCCTCAATCAAAAAGAGAAGGCGTGTTTTGGGGGAAGAGTGGAAAACGCGTGTTTAAAGTTTGTCTTTTCTTTTTCTAAATTTGTAGATGCGTTTTTCTTTTCTCTAAAAAGAAAAGATATGCATTCCTGTAATTGATTGCAATCTTTTCTTGTTGTGCTTTTGCTTTTGGAAAACTCAAAATAGTATTTTCTTGCTTCCGGCCATGTCCATGGAGCATCCCCAAATATCAATGCTTAAAGAAGTGGGCCAACATGTCTCGCCCACACAATATTGCAGTAACAATCACACCAAACCAATGAAGCTATTAGTTATCATTGCTGATATTGTTAGAACTAAGTGACAACTGTTTCTCAAAAAAAAAAAAAAAACTAAGTGACAACTAATTAATACATGACTCAAGGAAAATACTAGTCATGTTTGTGCTTATACTTCAAAGAACTAGTGTAGTCAGTAGTCACAGTTGAGGTTCAACCTTAATTGAGTGTGTTTTGTGTGAGTACTGTTACACAAAGATGGTATCCATTGTGTGTTTAAGTCACCGCCATGAAATCCTCAAGGCCAACCAATCGGCCCACATGCGGTCATGAGACTTGAAAAAAAAAAAAAAAACCCTTTAACATAGTTCTTAACATCTTTTTTTTTTCTTATTTCTTTCCATGCATATAAAACCAAAAAAAAAAAAAAATCAACTCAAAATAAGTTGAATAATGCATAAATCCTTAGATTTATAATTTAATTCTAATAATCTAATAATTCCAGAATAGAGGGAAAAAAAAAAAAAAATATATATATATATATATACATACATTTTATACACGAAATGCACCAACTTAAACCTAGCATCTTAGGATTAGCTTGTAATTTTTATTTATAAATGTATGTGCAATATCATTCAACATGCACTTACTCATTGTTCTAAAAATTAGATTACACAGGAGTGGATTGCACAAAGATTTGCCAATTATTTACGACTTATTTTTTTTATACCCTTGCTTAAATCTATTTATCTCACCCTTTAATAGTTTTAAAATATACAAAATAAACTAGGTTTTTTGTTTTTAAGTAAGTCAGTAATTTATTTAAACGTGCTTTTTATTTCAATATTAGAAAATAAGCATATATATATATATATATATTTATCATCTATCATTGTAGTATAGCACTCACACACAGGCAAACTTTTTTTTTGCGGTGGGTCACAGACAGTTGATCTTAAGATACTACGCTTGAGCTTGAGGTGGGCCACAGACACAAACTTGACAACCCACTCCCCTTTTATAATTGATAAAGATTAAAATTATCCATTGCGCGTTGTGTTGATTATAATAGTACATATCAGAAAATTAGAGGAAAATCAGGAGACTACTGTACTGTACCGTACCCATCGTGTGTTTGAGTCACCACCCCGAAATCCTCATGTCCAGCCAATCCTCATACCCATTCTGTACCTATTGGATTTTATAATTAAAAAATTATAGCAACTACTATTATATCAATCCTTCCTCTTTTTTCTTGATTTCTTTTTTGTAACGTACTATTATATTAACTAATATTTAAATGAGATAGAGAAAGAGTAAAGAATCTGTTGTAAAGTATATTAAAAATAATAAATAGGTAAAAGGTAAATGTAATCGTTCATTTTCTAAAGTCTAAACAATACAAAAATTTAGAAAATCGGTTAGAAATGCTCTAAGATGTGGTAAGACTTGAAAAAAGAAAACTTTAACATAGTTTTTAACATATTTCTTTTCTTATTTCTTTTCATATATATAAAAAAAAAAAAAATTCAATTCTCGAAAAAAAAATTTTTAAAAAAAATTGTTAATGCATGTTTAAGGACATATTTAACCTGACCCTGTATAATTTGCATTGGGCAGTCAATTTTTTGATTTTATGCTTTAAAACAAGTTGCCCCGACCATGGTGAGTGCATCTCATAACAGTCTCACTTTGATTGTGAAGTTTGACCTGTCCACCTCATTATGACCAGGGGCATTATGGGAATAAAAAATGAAAAAAGGGGAAGACGGTGTTAGGATTTCTCCTTTTGGAAAAGTGGGAAAGATAAAATAGGGCATACCTTCTAATTTGCTGCTTTTTTTTTTTTTTCGGGGCATTGTAATAAATATTAACCACACTGCCATATCCACGTGAACTCCAACCATTTTTTTTTTTAAATATGTTTTTATAATATATATAATAACAAATTTTAAGTAATGAGCCAAAGGTCTTTTAACTAAATTTACACCTTCTCATGTATAAAGTGTTTTGGAGTTTAGGAGGGAAAGGGTTCGACATGTATCATACGATACATAGACAAATGTTTTAAAATGAGATTTTTTATTAAAATTTATACTTTTATTTGAATTTAACAAATTGTTAAACTTGTTTTTAACTTAATATTATTAGGTTACTTAATTTAGCCTAATAAAATAACATATTTATAAGTTTTTTTTCCTTCTCTTTCTCTTACAAAATTTGGACTACACAAGACACGCTTACACTTTACTTTAATATTTACAAATATATTTTATATACTATGAATAAGATATTAATTGACAATATAATTATTTTTTTATTTTATCATTATTGTTATAAGTCCAAGAAACTAGAATACCATGAAGAAATATTTTTGAAAAAAAAATTATTAAAATAGAAAGAACAAGAAGAGATAGTATATGTCAATAACGATGAAAAATGTTTTAATGAAGAAATAAGTTTGCAAAATGATAAATGTTATGATAGCATTGATTTAGATGAAGTTGATTAGAGAGTATGATGAATATGATGAAAAAATTTGTTATTTTTTTCATTTGTAATATATTATCACTTTTAAATTTAAGCAATTTGAATGTGTATGTTATAAACACATGCTAGTTTAATTAATTTAGCTAACTTGTGAAATATTATTACATAAGTGATAAATAAATTAGTCATTGGTTGAATATATTCAAAATTTATAATGAATATGCCCTTTATATATATATATATATATATACCTGTCTATATTTTTTTAATAATTTTATTAAGTATTTGTGTATCTTACAATATACAATACTATATGATACATGATACAGAAAACTAAAAAATCAATTCATGATACGATTCACATTTTTACAACTATACTAATAACAACTTACTACTTATAATTTATTGTAAAAATATTATAGATGTAAATATTTTATTTATTTATTTTAATTTTTATAGGAGAACCCGAACCCTTGTGGTTTTATGGGAATATTGAGTCATGTGAACCCGAAACTTCCTACTTCCTTCCATGTTTATATGTTGAAAAGATTTATTAATAATTTTCTTTATGCTTCCCGCTCTTTAAATATCCCCCAAACTGGTTTTCAATCTCTTTCCCTTGTGGTTCCTCCTTAATTGAGTGTGTTGTGCAAGCACTGTTACACAAAGATGATATCTATTGTGTGTTTGAGCCACCACCATGAACTCCTTGAGGCCAACCAATCGGCTCAAACGCTACCACGAGACTTGAAAAAAAAAAAACCTAGCATCTTAGGATTAGCTTGTAATTTTTATTTACAAATATATGTGCAATATCATTCAACATGCACTTACTCATTGTTCTAAAAATTAGATTACACAGAAGTAGATTGCACAAAGATTTGTCAATTATTTACAACTTATTTTTTTTATTCCTTTTTTTTTTTGGAGAGATAATTACAATATGTTGCTAATCTCGCAGCTCAAACTCTTTCTCCCTGGACTCCCAAGCACTTTGTGCATGGGAAAGTGTCAATTCAGCTACAAGACCTTTGGCTTTTTATTCCCTTTCTTAAATCAATTTATCTTACCCTTTAATAGTTTTATAATAAACAAAATAAAGTAGGTTTTTTGTTTTAAAATAAGCCAGTAATTTATTTAAACACACTTTTTATTTCAATATTAGAAAATAAGCAAATATATATAATATGGGATGGTATCATCAATCATGGCAGTACAGTCTCACATAGATGCAATTTTTTATTTTTTATTTTTTTGAGGTGAGTCACAGGCAAATTTACAAGCCACTACCCATTTATAATTGATAAAGTTTAAAATATATCCATTGCACATTATTATTCAACATGCACTTAAACACTAAAAAGTAGATTTAAAAAAAAAAAAGATTATAAAAGGGGATTACACAAAGATTTGCCAACTTATTATAAATAAAAGGATTTTACTAATGTGTGTTTTTAGGGCATATATTAATTTCCAGTTTTGAAAAAAAAAAATTTGAGAATTGAAAAAGTAATAACAGCTTTTTCAATTTTCGAGAAAATGTTTTCAAAAACAGAAAGCTTAATGTGTGTTCTAAGGACACATATTAACCGGACCTAAATAAAAGTGGGAGGGAATGATGGTAGAGTAGTGCGCCACTGGGTAATTTGCATTGGGCAGTCAATTGTTTTTGGTCTATGCCTTAAAACAAAAAAGTTGCCCCGAAAATTGTTAGTGCATCTCATCATCTCATGACAGTCTCACTTTGATTGTGGAGTTTGACGTGTGCACCTCATTATGAGCAGGGGCGGCATTATGGGAATAAATATGAAAAAGGGAAAGTGGGAAAGATAAAATAAGGCATACCTAATTTGCTGCTTTTGTCTCGAGCACCCTTGTAATAAATATTAAATAGGACCCATTCTGCCATACCCATTTGAACTCGAACCATTTTTTTTTTTTTTAATATGGTTTTATAATAATTTTTTAACAAATTTTAAGTAGTGAGTTAATAAGCTAAAAAGTAATTTTAATGATAAATAGAATTAATAATCATACCGTATCGTGTGTAAAAAGTTTTATATTGTATTGGAGTATTATAAGTATTTATGAATTATACGGTATATTTTGCGTATTGTATGAATTGTATCGTATTGTAGAATTGTACGTATTATACGATACATAGACAAATGATTTAAAATGAGATTTTTTATTAAAATTTATACTTTTATATGAATCTAACAAGTTGTTAGGCTTGTTTTTAACAGAAAATTATTAAGTTACTTAATTTAGCCTAATAAAATAATATATTCATAAGTTTTTTTTCCTCTCTTTCTCCTACAAAATTTAGACTACACAGTACACATTTACATTTCACTTTAATATTTACAAATATATTTTCTATACTATGAATAAGATATTAATTGACAATATAATTATTTTTTTATTTTTGTCATTATTGTTATAAGTCCAAGAAACTAGAATGCCAAGAAGAAATATTTTTGAAAAAAAATTATTAAAATAAAAAGAAAAAGAAGAGATAGTACATGTCAATAACGATGAAAAAGGTTTTAATGAATAAATAAATCTGCAAAATGATAAATGTGATGATAACTGTAGGGACACGATTATTTAACGGCTCCAGAATGACGTTGGGCTCGTACACAAAAGATCTCTCACAATATGATTTGTAGAGAATGGGCTTAAAAGGCTTGCCTTTGATCACGGGGCGATGGTCCGGTCCTAATTTTAGGGGGGCTCATGTAGAAAAGGGTTTGGCCTGAACATCCATGCCCTACTGACCTTCGTAGCCTTGAGGGTTGGACTCCTCGGACTTAGTCCGAGGAGCATCGAGTTCTTCCCCTTCCTCCCCTTTTTCTCTTGGCTTTTGTTTCCTTTTATACTCGTATTCCTTCCTCTCTTTAGGGTCCACGTGTAAACTTTACCTTCGAGGCAGAGGACTTGTCCTATCACCCCATACCTCAAGTGGTTGGGAGTAGACGTAAAGGTTGAATAGCATGGTCAAGAATAGGGGCTTGTCAGGCACAGAGTTCTCTATTACAAGTATTGGCAACCTTTTCACTTATCCTATCCGTGCATTAAACTCATCCTTGACAATAGGTCTCCTCGGATCATGCCCTGGGCCTTGATATAGAGCGGGCCTGGGCCATGAATTTTCTGGCCCACAATAGCCCCTCAAAATCCTGCGGCCCGACTTTTAGTTGAGGAGGAGGGTTTTGGTGACTTTGGGCCCACATCACGGCTCGTTCAAGTTCTGCACTCCACTCATACTTGTGTTTTTACATTCACATGGGAGACGTGCCAAGTCAAGAGTCATCCATTCGTTCGCGAGTACTCTGAAGTTTCAACAATCGAAGCGCGCCTTCCCAAGGATCTTGAGATCCTACGGTTGTGGATGGTGTGGGAAATTGAGCCGAGCTGCCTTGTGTTGCTCAGCAGCGTCTTGGGAATTTGCTCAAATTAAATTACATGACACCTCCTTACCCTCTATATAAGTAGGACAGGTGGTTGCTCTCCTGGCATATAAACCCTTCTCGCTCTCTTCGAAATCATAACCCTTTGTCCATACCCCTGTTCCCTCCTCCGGTGTCATCTTCCCTTTACGCCATATGTCCGAGGCTTGGGTGGAGGTGGAGAAACTTCACCCGCCACAGAGGCATCAGACCCTTCCAAGACGTAAAGTGATGTGGCCTGGGCGGGGGAGGCACAGATTTAAGGTGTCTTCCTGCTTGAACATGGTGGGGACGGTACCCTCCCCTTTTTTAGTCAAAATCCGGCGGGTTACGTCACGCCAGATTTTTGGTGTGTCAGAAGAAAGATCTTCCGCCATCGCCCGTCCGCCTTGTCGCAGTAAAATTTTGGTGTAGGCTCCTCAACTTCCGGTTCCCGGCACCTTCTCTTCAACGGTGTGGACCTTTTCTTCACCGCGCTTAGCCTGAAGTCGGGCACTCTCTGCACCTTTTCTTCAATGGTGCAGGCCCCACGTTGGGTTCTTTTGCTGCCTGAGTTATGGGCATGTAAAAGTGTTGAGAATGGTTTTCCTTGAACAAAGTCTTGAAGCAGAAACCAACCTCTCCTCCGCACTACCTCCTCGGCTTTATCTTATTCTCTTGTATCTTTCTTTTCGATTATGTAGTTAGCTTTAATATAAGCTGATTCCAGCTTTTCATTGTATTGTTGTACTATTTCTTTGTTTTAATAAAAGGGAAATTTATTTACTTGTTTTGAATATTTTTCTTTTTTGCAACACTACTTTGTGAATGGGTGTGTTCCATGTGTGTTTTTCTTCAATGATACTTAGAGCAAGAAACCTTGAAACAAAATCCAACTAATTTTAATTTACCAACATTACCTGGCATAATAACGATAATTCACAAGAAATTAAATTTAGGAAACTAATCGAGATAACAGTTGAATATTCTGTAATAAGTGCGAGGAGACCATCCGAGAACGATAAACTCTAAACAATTCATCCGAGGGGGTAAATCGAGTAGTAAGGGACTTTGATTGTGTTTTTGGTAACATATTGCTATATATTGCATCAATCCCTTTGGTACTGAGGATCCGAGAGCAGACTTGAGAATCCATGCGGTTTAGGAATTAACCCAATTGTTAATGGAGAGTTCTCCTCGGATAGATTCTAAGGTCCATGTAATGTAGTTTTTCTTTTAAGTACTTGGTTTCCCCATAGGCTTGAGTCCGAGGACCATGCAAGGCTTGGTTCTGTCCAAAACTTATAGTTTTTCTTTTGTGTACTTGGTTTCCCCATAGGCTTGAGTCCGAGGACCATGCAAGGCCTTGGTTCTGTCCAAAACTTATAGTTTTTTCTTTGTGTACTTGGTTTCCCCATAGGCTTGAGTCCGAGGACCATGCAAGGCTTGGTTCTGTCCAAAACTTATAGTTTTTTCTTTGTGTACTTGGTTTCCCCATAGGCTTGAGTCCGAGGACCATGCAAGGCCTTGGTTCTGTCCAAAACTTGCGGTTTTTCTTTTGAGTACTTGGTTTCCCCATAGGCTTGAGTCCGAGGACCATGCAAGACCTTGGTTCTGTCCAAAACTTATAGTTTTTCTTTGTGTACTTGGTTTCCCCATAGGCTTGAGTCCGAGGACCATACAAGGCCTTGGTTCTGTCCAAACTTGCGGTTTTTCTTTTGAGTACTTGGTTTCCCCATAGGCTTGAGTCCGAGGACCATGCAAGGCCTTGGTTCTGTCCAAAACTTATAGTTTTTCTTTGTGTACTTGGTTTCCCCATAGGCTTGAGTCCGAGGACCATGCAAGGCCTTGGTTCTGTCCAAAACTTGTGGTTTTTCTTTTGAGTACTTGGTTTCCCCATAGGCTTGAGTCCGAGGACCATGCAAGGCCTTGGTTCTGTCCAAAACTTATAGTTTTTCTTTGTGTACTTGGTTTCCCCATAGGCTTGAGTCCGAGGACCATGCAAGGCTTGGTTCTGTCCAAAACTTATAGTTTTTCTTTGTGTACTTGGTTTCCCCATAGGCTTGAGTCCGAGGACCATGCAAGGCCTTGGTTCTGTCCAAAACTTGCGGTTTTTCTTTTGAGTACTTGGTTTCCCCATAGGCTTGAGTCCGAGGACCATGCAAGACCTTGGTTCTGTCCAAAACTTATAGTTTTTTTCTTTGTGTACTTGGTTTCCCCATAGGCTTGAGTCCGAGGACCATACAAGGCCTTGGTTCTGTCCAAACTTGCGGTTTTTCTTTTGAGTACTTGGTTTCCCCATAGGCTTGAGTCCGAGGACCATGCAAGGCCTTGGTTCTGTCCAAAACTTATAGTTTTTCTTTGTGTACTTGGTTTCCCCATAGGCTTGAGTCCGAGGACCATGCAAGGCCTTGGTTCTGTCCAAAACTTGTGGTTTTTCTTTTGAGTACTTGGTTTCCCCATAGGCTTGAGTCCGAGGACCATGCAAGGCCTTGGTTCTGTCCAAAACTTATAGTTTTTTTTTGTGTACTTGGTTTCCCCATAGGCTTGAGTCCGAGGACCATGCAAGGCTTGGTTCTGTCCAAAACTTATAGTTTTTCTTTGTGTACTTGGTTTCCCCATAGGCTTGAGTCCGAGGACCATGCAAGGCCTTGGTTCTGTCCAAAACTTGCGGTTTTTCTTTTGAGTACTTGGTTTCCCCATAGGCTTGAGTCCGAGGACCATGCAAGGCCTTGGTTCTGTCCAAAACATATAGTTTTTTCTTTGTGTACTTGGTTTCCCCATAGGCTTGAGTCCGAGGACCATGCAAGGCCTTGGTTCTGTCCAAAACTTGCGGTTTTTCTTTTGAGTACTTGGTTTCCCCATAGGCTTGAGTCCGAGGACCATGCAAGGCCTTGGTTCTGTCCAAAACTTGCGGTTTTTCTTTTGAGTACTTGGTTTCCCCATAGGCTTGAGTCCGAGGACCATGCAAGGCCTTGGTTCTGTCCAAAACTTGCGGTTTTTCTTTTGAGTACTTGGTTTCCCCATAGGCTTGAGTCCGAGGACCATGCAAGGCCTTGGTTCTGTCCAAAACTTATAGTTTTTTCTTTGTGTACTTGGTTTCCCCATAGGCTTGAGTCCGAGGACCATGCAAGGCCTTGGTTCTATCCAAAACTTGCGGTTTTTCTTTTGAGTACTTGGTTTCCCCATAGGCTTGAGTCCGAGGACCATGCAAGGCCTTAGTTCTGTCCAAAACTTATAGTTTTTTCTTTGTGTACTTGGTTTCCCCATAGGCTTGAGTCCGAGGACCATGCAAGGCCTTGGTTCTGTCCAAAACTTATAGTTTTTTCTTTGTGTACTTGGTTTCCTCATAGGCTTGAGTCCGAGGACCATGCAAGGCCTTGGTTCTGTCCAAAACTTGCGGTTTTTCTTTTGAGTCCTTGGTTTCCCCATAGGCTTGAGTCCGAGGACCATGCAAGGCCTTGGTTCTGTCCAAAACTTGTCGTTTTTCTTTTCTGTGTATTTATTTGTTTTTCGAAAGTCAACCCCTAGACCATGGCGGGGAAAGTTGGCTTGAGGCCGGAAGCCCCTAGAGTTGCCCGCGCCGTTGGCACCGCAGGGCGTAGCCCCAGCAGAAGTTTATGTCGGAGCAACAACTGCATGTTGCCGGAGAGGAGGAAACCCCGCGAACCTCTACTTGCTAGAGAGTTGACTCCACCGCCACCTGGGCCAATGCGCAAGCCTTCCCACAGACGGCGCCAATTGTAGGGACACGATTATTTAACGGCCCCAGAATGACGTTGGGCTCGTACACAAAAGATCCCTCACAATATGATTTGTAGAGAATGGGCTTAAAAGGCTTGCCTTTGATCACGGGGCGATAGTCCGGTCCTAATTTTAGGGGGGCTCATGTAGAAAAGGGTTTGCCCCGAACATCCATGCCCTACAAATCGTAGCTGAGGGGTTGGACTCCTCGGACTTAGTCCGAGGAGCATCAAGTTCTTCCCCTTCCTCCCCTTTTCTCTTGGCTTTCGTTTCCTTTTATACTCGTATTCCTTCCTCTCTTTAGGGTCCACGTGTAAGCTTTACCTTCGGGGCGGAGGACTTGTCCTATCAGCCCATACCTCAAGTGGTTGGGAGTAGACGTAAAGGTTGAATAGCATGGTCAAGAATAGGGGCTTGTCGAGCACAGAGTTCTCTACTACAGATTGGCAGCCTTTTCACTTATCCTATCCGTGCATTAAACTCATCATTGACAATAGGTCTCCTCGGATCAGGCCCCGGGCCTTGATATAGAGCGGGCCTGGGCCATGAATTTTCTGGCCCACAATAACATTGACTTAGATGAAGTTGATTAGGCAACATGATGAATATAATGAAAAAAATTATTCTTTTTGGGTCTTTTGTAATATATTATCACTTTTGAATTTAAGCAATTTGAATGTATATGTTATAAACATGTGCTAGTTTGATTTATTTAGTTAAATTGTTAAATATTATTACATAAGTGATATATAAATTAGTCATTGGTTGAATATATTCAAAATTTATAATGAATATACCTTTTATATATGTACATCTATAATTTTTTAAATAATTTTATTAAGTATTTGTGTATCTTACAATACACGTTATTATACAATACATGATACAGAAAAATAAAAAATTAATTCACGATACAATTCACATTTTTACAACTATGCTAATAACAACTTACTACTTATAGTTTATTGTAAAAATATTTTAGATATAAATAATTTATTTATTAGACGAGAACCCAAACCCTTTTGGTTATTTGGGAATATTGAGTCATGTGAAGCCGAAACTCCCTACTCCCTTCCATGTCCATATTTCACCTCTTTTGTCACATTTATTCCAAATGGCACATACCCTATAACCTTTTCTGTCTCTAACTCTCTTTATATGTACTACAAGATTAGTAATCTAGTATCTTTCTCAAATAAATTTTTTTAAAAATTGGTATTGCTATTTAAAAAAAAAAAAATCTCTTTATATTTATTTCAAAGATTGGTATTGCTAATGTTATTTATAATAGTGTCACAAACTCGACAATCCACTATCATTCTTTGATCTCCACAACTGAAAGCGGCTTAGCAATATTTTGAGATATAAGGGCAATAACCTGCTCATATCATCCCTAATAAGTAATAACAACCCCTATACCAGCCCAATCTTAGCAAACATGGCTCTATCGAAGTTAATTTTGAAAGCAACCGTGGTCTAACTCAAGGAGGGGAGAGCCGAGTTTGAGCATTGACAAACTCCTGTAATGCATCAAAAGCTCACCGACTAATCTACTCACTTGGGTTGGAAAGGTCTATGTTGATAGTCGAACTTGGTTCCTTCTAAACCAAATGACACGAATGGTCTATTTGGGATCTGCTTATTTTGTTAAAACTGAAAACTTTTTGCTGAAAGTACTGTAAATAAATGTAAAAGTTAATTGAAATAGTACAAGAAAACCTATAAATAGTACCAAAAAGTGTAGTAGAACCCATAAATAATAGAAAAAATAAGCTGAATAGTAAAATAAACTAGCTTTTTAAGCTAAGCCAAACGCACACGAAATCACGGAGAAGAGCTCAAAGTTCTTACTTGATTCCACAACATGTTGGAGTAGAAATGAGAAGAAAGGGAAACTCGTAGTGGTTCTAAAATCCCACTGTGGATCATCACCCCAAACTTGAGAAAGTTTAGAAAAGTGAGTTGAAATTTGTATTTTAGCTTTCAAAATTTTTCGGTTGTAACACTTGAGAAAGTTTAGGAAAGTGAGTTGAAAATTATATTTTAGCTTTCAAAAATTTTCGGTAGTAAAAAAAATACATTAATTGATTAATTGCAATATTCTTAAAAACATAGAAGGAATTTTTTTTTTTTTTTTTTTTTGAGAAATAACATAGAAGGAAAGATAAAAGAAGAATTGAACCTATGTAATTAGATAAAAATAAGTGTCTTTTTTTTTCTTTTTCCTTTTTTTTTTTTTGAGAGAGAGAGAGAGAGATTCAACCTCTGACATCTGCTCTTAATGATAAATCTTTATTGTTAGACCAAAACACCAATCGATTTTTTGGTGTAGGTGGATATTGAACCCTAGATCTCTTATTCAATCATCAGAAACTTTACCGGTTGAACTAACTCAAACCCATAGATAAACATAGGTAATTTGTCAATACATTGGAAAACTTTATTACAAGGATCATTAATTGTTTCTTTTTCCTATATTTAATAGGGCATTGTAAGAGAGTTGCTCATGCTTTGGCAAGTACATTACAAGAAGACAATCATTAATTGTTTCTTTTACAATTTGATTTCCATTCTCAAATCTCAATAAATTGTCTATCGTTTATTACAAAATTTAAAATAAATAAAAACTTATTTTGTAACTAATGAGACAATCTCAAAGGAGTTTTTATTTTTATTTTTTTTTATTAGAAGGAATCTCAAAGGAGTTTGCAACCCTTAAATAAAAATAATTTGGAAGTGCAAAAGATTAGTTAATTTAGTTGATTAATTTATAACATGGAATTTTTTTACTATTATTTATTAAAGTAATGTTATTTTAAAATAATTTTTAAAAATAATTTTATTTTGGTTTATTTCATTAACTAATCCCATTTTGTGACGTGGTGTGGTGTTTAGAATTAATATTTAAATCCAAATATTTTGTATCTTGGATCATTTTAGTGAAAGGATTTAAATACAATTTTTTATTTTGAAAACCATAAAATGGTGGATTCAACTAATGTTTTCTAAATATAGTTTTCATAAAATTATTTCCTATTTCCCTGTTGAAAACAGGATTTTATAAAATTATTTCCTATTTTATATCGGACCATAAATATTACAGAAGGTGCATATGTCATAGATGGGGTGCGTACGCATCATAAACCTGATGTACGCACCTTTTGTAAGTCTCGGCCAAATTAGGTAAAAAATGATTAGGACACTTTCTGTTTAATCTACTCAATGGGCTTCAAGCACGATGCTGATAATTTTGGTAGCGAAATAATTTCTCATCATTGGAACCGAGGGGCTCGAGCATAAGTCATAACAAAATGTGATGTCTTCACCTATCCTTAATGATAATTTGGACCTCTAAAAACTCGTAGACATGAATACATTCATAATAATAAAAAATTAACTTAGGATGGTAAAGAGAATGTACCATACATATCAACCTAGGGAATTAAGAGAGATAGAAGTAGCTATAACATATAAAACTCCAAAATTTGGTATTTTGTGGATGTGGTGAAAATGTTATCTTATAAGCTCTATTATGTAATACCTATCAAAACTTTTATGATCAACAAGTAAAAATAAGGTACTTTCTTTTCAATTTGGTATATTGTGGATGTGGAAGTGTTCGTCAACATAAGATGACTTTTAAGCACCGAATTGGACTCTTGGGAAACTTCATGACAATTGACTTGAAGGTTCTTGGACTTTCTTTTCAATTTGTGGACAAACTTCTTCATTAATTTCTTTTATTTTGTTTTGTTTGTTTATAGTTAGATAGCTCCAACAAATAGAAATCTAATATCAAAATATTTACTTGACTTGACTAACTTTTTTTTAGAAAATGGCATGCAGTTGATTGCAATATATATTTTTTTAATGCGTTCACTCTGCATTCTTAATTTTCAGTCAAAAAGAGAAGGCATGTATTGTGGAAAGAGTGGTAAAGTTTCTAGCATGTATTGTGGAAAATTAGAGGAAAATGAGGAGACAACTGTATAGTACCTTCGTGGAAAATGCGTGTTACAATGACACCGACATCGACAACCTACTACTCTTCTTTTTCAATGCGTTCACACTCTCTTCTTAATCTTAATTTTTTTTTGAAGAATCCTAATCTTAAATCTTAATCCTAAGTCAACAAGAGAATAAAGCATGTATTGTGGAAAGAACATATGGGTAATTGATAATGACTGATAAAAATCCATTGCGCGTTGTCAATTTTTAGCTATGAAATTCCATCAATTTCTACAAGTCTGGCCACGTAATTAACGGAAACTATATTAATTGGACAATTTTTTTTTTTTTTAAGAAACTACTAGACTATTAGCTGTATATTATTACTATGTATAAACCAACTAATAATGCCAACTCTCAAGGAGAAAACTATCCTTTTACTTTTATAAATTTTCCCATTTTAGATTCCCCCCTCTTTTTTTGGTGAAAGCATATCTAAAACATTTTTGGGATAAAATGGGCTTCTGCCCTTTTCAGGCAAATTAATTAGCCTTTTGCCCTTCTTTTCAAACTAAATAGGGAAATGCCCCTCTTTTGAAAATCGACTTTTTCAAAATCGAGTTAAGCCCTACGGTGACGTTTTCAAGGACCTATAGTGACATTTTTAAGGACCTATAGTGTCATTTTGTAACTTGATATCCATAAAATCGAGTTATAGGCAATTTTATTGCCTATAACTCGATTTTATGGATATCAAGTTATAAAACGTCACTATAGGTTCTTAAAACGTCATTATAGGTCCTTAAAAACGTCACTATAGGGCTCCAAAAATTATTATTTTTTTAACTCAATTTTGAGAAAGTCGATTTTCAAAAGAGGGGCATTTCCCTATTTAGTTTGGGAAGAAGGGCAAAAAGCTAATTAATTTGCCAGAAAAGGGCAGAAGCCCATTTTGTCCACATTTTTGTTTCTCTCCTTCCTTAATTCATGGCAAGAGAAATGGCATCCTTTACTTATTATTGTAGGTTTAGTTAACAAAAATACAATTAATTTATGGAAGTTTTGATACCATTTTTATGAAAACTATAAAACGTCGTCAAAAAGTTGATTATTTTTTTCTTTTTCTATTAAAAGTTTCTAAACATATTTTCTAAACTAATGCGGGAATCTGTGAGTTTTCTCTGTTATCATTACGGAGTATTATTATTTGGGAAGAAGGAAAAAAAAATTATTCAAATTATATATTTAATTATTTATTACCCAGCTACTTGAGCCAAAGCCCATATAAATTATTTCCTTAAATCATGCGCATGCTTATTGTACGGCTTAAATGAATTACCATAACATGTGTTTCAACTGTCCTTTTACTTTTATAAATTTTCCCATTTTAGATTCCCCCTCTTTTTTTGGTGAAAGCATATCTAAAACATTTTTGTTTCTCTCCTTCCTTAATTCATGGCAAGAGAAATGGCATCCTTTACTTATTATTGTAGGTTTAGTTAACAAAAATACAATTAATTTATGGAAGTTTTGATACCATTTTTATGAAAACTATAAAACATCGTCAAAAAGTTGATTATTTTTTTCTTTTTCTATTAAAAGTTTCTAAACATATTTTCTAAACTAATGCGGGAATCTGTGAGTTTTCTCTGTTATCATTACGAAGTATTATTATTTGGGAAGAAGGAAAAAAAAATTATTCAAATTATATATTTAATTATTTATTACCCAGCTACTTGAGCCAAAGCCCATATAAATTATTTCCTTAAATCATGCGCATGCTTATTGTACGGCTTAAATGAATTACCATAACATGTGTTTTTGTTTGAAAACGCAAAATAAAAGGGTAGAAACTGCATTGGGTTAAAAAGAAAAAGGGCAGAAACTGCATAGTTTTTTAATCATGACAATTAGTAGTATCTTGCAAGGACAATTCTTGGATCGAGTGTTTTCAGTTTTGTGCACTAAACCTGATATGTTCCCCGCCACAACCACAAGTCTCTATATGTCACGATTCACTTATCTATATCATATTGGGTCTTATGTAAAGGATGCACTCGAATCGAACTCAAATCTTGCTCATCTTAAAAACATTTGGAGTTTAGGCTTTAATTACTACTATTATTATTATTATTTATGGGAAGGCTTCAATTAAATTAGTTCAATATCATTATAATTTTTTCTAGATTGAACTATGATTCTCAATCTTCCTGTTTCATGGCTATAGATATTAGACCTCATAAACAATATGCAAAAAAAATGGTCATCACTAGCTTGCCCTAGTAGCAACAAAGATACAATCTAGGACA
Source organism: Quercus dentata (assembly GCA_028216015.1). Taxonomy (NCBI): domain Eukaryota; kingdom Viridiplantae; phylum Streptophyta; class Magnoliopsida; order Fagales; family Fagaceae; genus Quercus; species Quercus dentata. The sequence continues at coordinate 75,383,444 of CP116446.1, read as the reverse complement.
CAAGAGTGGGAGAAACGTGCGACATGCTCGTAGTCCGTACTTAACCAACATGGATACTTCGACACAGCTCTCGGTTTGAAAGGGAAGAAAAACCTCCTCAAAGCTCTTAAAAGTGCAAGTAAATTCAATTTTCAATACTTTAGTGCTTTGTTTTTTTAAGTAACACTTAGTTTAGTAGATTTTAGGTTTTGATTGCCTATAATGTCCTTAATAATTCATGCTTTTATTTTATTAGGAAGTTTATATTATTTTATTATGATTTATGTAAAAATAGAAACCGAGACTTTGGGAGAGTTGTAAAATAAGATGGCAAAATAGATAAAGTAGGTTTTTAAGGTTTAAAATAGAACTTTTTTGGCATCTCGGATGTTAATGCTCTTGTGTAATACCTATCAAAACTTTTATTTTCAACTCGTAAAAGCAAGGTACTTTCTTTTCAATTTGGTATTTTGTGGATGTAGAAGTGTTCTTAACATATGATGACTTATAAGCATCATATTGGACTCTTGGGAAATTTCATGACAATTGACTTGAAGGTTCTTGGACTTTCTTTTCAATTTGTGGACAAACTTCTTCATCAATTTTTTTGTTTTTTTTTGTTTCATTTGTTTATAGTTAGATTGCTCCAACAAATAGATTCTAATATGAAAATATTTACTTGACTTGACTTACTTTTTAAAAAAAATGGCATGCAGTTGATTGCAATATATTTTTTCTTGTTGTGCTTTTGCTTTTGAAAAACACAAAAATGTATTTTCTTGCTTTCAGCCATGTCCATGGGGCACCACCATGTCAAACCCACATCCTAAATATCCATGGTGTCTTTGGAGAAATTATTAGATCTACCGAGAGGATTGCTAATGTGGTCCTCCAAATCCTTCTAACCAATAAAAAGTTGCTATTTATACAAATGTGACATCACCTGGTGGTTTTTAAAAAAAAAAAAAAAAATTCTTGTGCTAATTGAGAATCTGACTCACACATTTACATAAATGACATTATCTAATTGGTTGGAGGGACCATTTCAACAATCCGCCCAATGGAGCAAATAATTTCTCGTGTGTTTGAGTCACCACCACGAAATTCTTAAGTCCAACCAATTGGCCCACATCACAATCCAAAAACGGCCACCTAAGCAGCCATGAGGCTTGAAAAGAGAAACTTTAACACTATTCTTAACATCTTTTTAGGAGTTCAATAATTAGATAATGATAGGATAAATTGTTAGTTTAGTATTTGAATAACTCTTATCTACTTGTAGTAGATAAAGATTAGGTTTCTTTTAAATTTCAAAGTTAGTTTTATCTTGTAAAACTATCTATTTATATAACTTAATGTTGATTAATAACTAAATAAAGAAAGCTAAAAAAATATTTATTATTGAGTGAGTATTTACTTTGAAGGTTTAGACACCCTTGAAATAGTCCATTTATCAATTAGGAGGTCTTAATTCCCTTGAAACAATCAACAAACTAATTGGTTTCATAAGAACTTCAGACATTTTTTTTTTTTAATTCCTTGTTTATGTACTTATGTTTGGTTGGGTGGATTTGAGGGAAGGTGAAAAAAAAAATGAGTGAAGAATAGGAAAGAAAATGAGTGAGAGGGTTGTTTGGTTGGGAGGGAGAGGGGGAGAGAAAAAAATAGTAGGGTTCGGTTGTTTTCTCTTTGGACCCACCAAAACTCAATCTTCCCAAAATAGAGAGAAAATAGGAGTGAAAATGTGGTCCAAAACTTTGGACTACTAAAATGTCCCCTTACCAACGTTTATGTTGTTCAGGTTTTGGTTTTTATTTTTTTATTTTTTTTAGCGTCATTTGTTTCCATTAAATCTTACTTCTTAGTGACAGGTTTGGTTTGTTTTGTTTTCTTAGGTGCAGGGGCCCCCGGGAGGGGGGTGTCTTTTAGGCATTATTTGTTTTGGATTTTTTTTTTCTTTAGTTTTTTTTATTTTTTTATTTTTTATAAACAATTTTGGATTCTTGAATTTCTTGTGTTTTTTTAAATGAAGTGGTCATTCATATTTTTTTTAATAGAAATATAAAATAGTATTTTTTGTGTTTTATTTAATAGAGACATGATTGTAAATTTATACAAACTACATTTTATTTTTGTTCTTAACCAAGCAAAAAAAAAATTTCATACTTCCAACCAAACACAAATAAGGAAAAATAATTTTTTTTTCCTATTCTCCCACTTTTTCATTCCCTCCCTATTTTTTATCCTCTCATCTTCTATTTGCCCAACCCAACGGACCCTAAATTTATCTCACCTTTTAATAAATAAAAATAAACAAAATAAACTATTTTTTTTTTTTTTAATTAAGCCAATAATTTATTAAAATGCAATTTTTATTTCGAACATTAGAAAAAAAAAAAAAAAAAAATCCCTTGTATTGTGGAAAGAGTGGTAAAGTTTCTGGCATGTATTGTGGAAAATGCATTGCGCGTTGTCAGAAAATTAGAGGAAAGTCAGGAGGAGACGTAGCTTCCTGGAAAACGCGAGTTACACTTACACATATGGGATGGTAGACGGTCGTACCCACACAGACAACCCACTATTCTTCTTTTTAAATGCGTTCACTCTCACTTTTTCAAAGAGTCAACAAGAGAAGGCATGTATTGTGGAAAGAACGGTAAAGTTTCTGACGTACGTTTGAATGCGTTCACTCTGTGTTCATAATTTTCAGTCAAAAAGAGAAAGGCATGTATTGTGGAAAAAGTGGTAACTGGTAAAGTTTCTGGCATGTATTGTGGAAAATTCATGTCAAAAAATTAGAGGACAGTCAGGAGGAGACAACTGTAAAGTATCTTTGTCGAAAACGCGTGTTCCACTTCCACTTCCACTTACATATGTAGGATGGTATCATGGTAGTACTCACACAGACACAAACTTTTTTTGGAGGTGGGAAACAGATCAAATCTGTCGCCTCTCACCCCTCTCTCAGCCATATTGCCACCGCTGCTGCTGCTCTGCTTCTTCTTCACAGCCACCGCTGCCGCTGTTCTGCTTTTTCTTCGCCGCCCAGCTGTCGCTGCTGGTTCTTCTTCTTCACCGCTACGCCTTCTTCTTCTTCTTCCCCGCTGCTGGTGCTGGTGCTTCTTCTTCTTCTTCTTTTTCTTCTTTTGTGCAATATGGGTTTGATGATTCATATATATAATATATATATATATATATATTTTGTATATTGGTTTGATGATTTATTTATTTATTTTTTTGTATAATGGGTATAATGATTCATGTATGTTTGATGAGTTTGGGATCTAAATTTTTGTATATGGATTTAATGAGTTCAGATCTAAATTTAGGATGATTTTGATGAATTTGTGGAGATGCTGTAATTCAAGAGGAGATAGTCAAAGAATAGAGTTAGAGGAAGAGAGATAAGATGACGAGAGAGGGAAGAGAAAATATAATAAAAAATTAAAATACAAAGCTACAAAAAGCTCCAGTAATATTTATACAGTAATACATAGTCTGATGCGAGTGAGTTTTGAGCAATATTGGGTAAATTTCACCACCTTTTCTATTATGCACTCACTGATGTACACACGTGGGTTAATTTTGGGATTGTATGTCGTTAGTTAGCATGCGTTAAAAAACAATTTAGTAAAGTAACGTCTCAAGTTTTTATAGCTTGAGTTTCATATAAAACTTGAGTCTCAAAGAATCGAGTTCCACTTGTTGATGCGGAGGTTTTTTTGCCTCATGGATCTCGAGTCTTACAGATTTGAGTTTTTAAAAAGTAAATCCAAGTCTATAAGACTCGATTTACGTCAGTAGAAGACAGAAACACGTAGCACACTCAGCAGAAAACTGAAACACTAAAACTCGTAACAAACCCACTGCCTCACTCACGGGCGGAGCCATGTAGAAGGGTGGGGGGGCCATGGCCCCCCCAAAATTTTGAAAATTTTTAAATAGATATAAAATTATTTTAATGTTTTCAAAATTTAGTTTACAAAATTAAGAGTTGGCCCCCCCTAAGTATTTGAATTAGTATGCTTTAAAAAAAAATAATTGGTCTAATAGATATAGAGACAACTTTATTTTTTGCAATTCTATTTTTTATTGAAAAATGTACTTTTATATCTGTTAAATATTTGAAAAAGTTTTGCACCAAACATGTTTGAATTTATCTTTTTCAACCTGTTATGTGGCGATTAACAAGTCATTGACTCATTATAAAATTATTGTCACTAAAACTACACATGAAATGTCTCTTTAGTTGCCACATAATGGGTCAAAGCAAAATAATTTCAAATATATTTTGAGCCTAATTTGTTCCTCCAAGTTTTGGATCATTCTTGTTTTTGAAAATAACATTAGTTCAATTGAATAATTTTACTTACATTAGTATAAAATTTGATAATTTTTATAGAAAATGAAACTTTTTAAGAATTTCACTATGAAAATTGTGAAAATGTATTTTATTAATTTTATGAAAGATAGCCATCAAACATAATTTTGATTAAAAATATTAAGCTCTTTTTTTGTTGGGTGTGTGTATATATATAACTTATCAAATAAAAAAGTGTGTGTATATAATAAAAAATGCATGTGTGTTTATGTGTGTATGAGGTTGTCTTGATAAATATATTAGTGTTGCAACTTGGCCCCCCAAACAAAAATTCCTGGCTCGCCCTGGCCTCACCGCTCACTTACCCATAACACCTACACATCTCACACCACATTGTCTTCATCTCACACCACATGGCCTCTCTCTATCACTGCTCCTCCCTCTCAACAAATTTACATTTCAAATAAGGGTTTTATTGCCATTGTAGTAAGTTATTATTTATTGTTGGGGTGTGGGTTTTACTTTGCTTATTTATTTGGTAGATACTTAACATTACTTAGTTAAGATACTTTTTCTCAAAAATAATAATAATAATAATAAAAACTTAGTTAAGATACTATGATATTGCCAATATATACAACTTTGTTTTGTTAGTGTAAATTTTGAGTATTTATTTGCATGGTTTTTGTTAGCAAAATTTATTCAAGATCTTTAGTAATGTTAGGCTCTTATCAAAAGTGTGTATTTATCATGACCTAAGAAGGATTTTTCTTTTTCTTTTTGGGGGGTATTAGGTATGAAATAAGTAGTCTTAGCATGACAGAAGAAGGATTTGGGCTTTTTTGTATTAGGTATGAAATGGCTATATAGATAGGTTTTTTTATCAGAACTAATTTGAAGACATATTTTGTCTAACGTAAGAATGTGTAGTGAAAGATGCCCTTTGAATGAATTGGAATTTGTACTTTGACTAGATAAAATGTTTTGTAACGAACATATTACAATTGACTCTAATAGGTTAACAATGACTGTAATTGACATAATCCTGTACTGCGGTGGTCCACTTAGCAATGCCAATGCAAATGAGGGATTGCCATTTGAAGGACCGGGTATAAAGTGCTATTATATTCAAATTGATCATAGGTTGAAGACCCTTAATGATTTAAAGATGATAGTTATGGAAGAATTGTGTGTGAACCCCGCTTTGCACAACATACAAATTATTTTTCGTTCTCCACATGAAGTCTTCAAGGATCGGATTAATTACAAGTATATGGCGATAGAAGCAGATAAACATGTGAAGATCATGTTTGACAAGATGGAGAGGATAAAACAAGTAATTGCTATTGAGTTGTACATAAAGTTGGAGCTGCGTGCAGAAGTTGGCGCCGAGGAAATCCAACAAATAACCACAAGTTTACAAGTCACAGTTCCGGATGCTCAATATGACTATGGTGAAACCGATGCGAGGCAATGCTATTAGTGTCCGTAACATTATGAACACAATCCCCGCCTACACACTTCCCGCCTTGTCATTCTCTCGCAAATACTAGGGCAAATATGGAACAAAGAACAATTGGACAGTGTGTTTACACTAGTGTTTTTACTCTACAACCGCTTTTTATTTAAAAAGATATGTATTTTTGTTTTCCTATACCCGCACCCCACTCTAATACTTTCTTCTCTTTAATTGCATTCCAAACATATTTCCTGTTGCACTAATCTGATTCCTATTTCTTTCTTTGATTCAATTCACTCTTTTCTTAATCTTCCGTTTATAGATCCCATCGATGGCTTCCCTTAACAATGAAGGAGCCAGCTTTTCTTCTTCCACTCGCCAATGGGAGTATGTTGTCTTCTTGAGCTTTAGAGGTGAAGATACTCGCGAAGGTTTTACCAACTACTTATATAAGGCTTTGTGCAACAAAGGCATTAACACCTTCATCGATGATAATGATCTTCCAAGGGGAGAAGAAATTTCGAAAAACTTATCCAAGCCATCAAAAATTCATCGATTTTGGTTATTGTCTTCTCTGAAAACTACGCAGAGTCCAAATGGTGCTTGGATGAACTTGCCGAGATTGTTGAGTGTAGAAAAAAGGACCAGGAGGTTCAAATTCGTCCAATTTTTTACAATGTTGATCCATCGTAAATACGAAATCAAAATGGAAAATTTGGAATTGCACTGGCTAATCATGAAAAGAACTTCAAGAATAACAAGGACAAGGACAAGGTACAGAGGTGGAGGGATGCTCTAAAAAAAGCAACTAATGCATCCGGATGGCATTATAAGAAAGGGTATGTATCTAATTGTTGACATCATGATTCATGAGTTTATTAATTTTATACTGCTAATCTGGTTTGTCATAACCACTACATGCAAAAGTATTCTATTTTGATCATATCATCTAGTATAGGGGCGGTGTCAAGTGTTAATTAGGGTGGTCACATGACGATCTTGACCTTGAAAATTTATTTTATATACCTTAAAAAAAATTTGAATTTTAAATTCCCATAGGTCATTGACCACCTAGAAAAAAATCTTGACCACTCTTAAAAAAAAAAATGAACACTCTAAATAAAAATTTGAGCCTATTAAAAATAGAATTCAATCTCTCCAAAATTTTAGTTCATTGAATATTGAACCAAAAAATAGCATGAAATGTTATGTTCATAACATTTTTGCAACACTTTCATAAAAATCCTAAGTTGCGGGTTATTATTGGTGGTCAAAAATAATTGTAGTAGTAGGTTCAAATTAGAACCAGTATAAATTTACCACTTATAGGTTTTTTTGTGAAATGTTGTGAAAATGTTGTGAACGTAGTACTTCTTAAAAATTGCCCAAACAAAAAAAATAGCCTAAAGGCCAAATCAATTTAATTGTAGTTTTTTAAATTGTGTTGACAAAGGGCATATTTTAAAATCATTATTTTTTAAATGCACATTTTTCATTAGCTAGTCTGTTAGTGCTTGCTTTAGTCTTTATTTAAATTTGTTGGATTTATGTGATACATTTTTCCAAAAAGATAATGCATTTTATTTATATTGTTACTTATTTAGGCAACATATGGGTAATTGAATGGGAGATCAATAGTTTAATGATTGTTTAATAGTGTACATTGAAAAAGATGTAGCTGCTAGCATTGATATTGATAATAGAGTTATAATACAACAATTTCAAAATATAAAAACTTGTGAAAGGAAATTTAAAAACTTCAAGTATTTGAGTGTTTTTTTTTTTTTTTTGTGATGTCAAGGCGCAATATATGGGTAATTGAATAGGAGATTAATAGTTTAATGATTGCTTAGTTGTGTACATTGAAAAAGATGTAGCTGCTAGCATTGATAGTAAATTTATCATACAATGATTTCAAAATATAAAAACTTGTGAAATGAAAATAAAAAACTTCATGTATTTGAGCCTTTTTTTTTTTTGTGATGTCAATACATATATTCAAGTTTTATTTTTATTAACCTTTTTTTAATTTAAAGTTTTAATGACCACTCCAAAAAAAATTCTTGAAGCCACCACTGATCTAGTACGAAGTTAATTAGTCTAATAGGGTCCAATTACGAGTTTCTCCCATGTATTTTTATATTTCTAATATGATGTTAATATCAAAGACAGTTGTGTGCTATAACTCACTACTAGATATCTTGAATTTGTAGTTCATCTGCTAATCCATCTAATTATATGTTTTCTTATGCTATGTGATTGTTAGTTGCGCTCCATATAAATCTGAATCTGACTTCATCCAAAACATTGTTGAAGAGATATCAAATGCTAAATTAAATTGGATGCCGTTATATGTTGCTGAATACCCAGTTGGAATAAATTCTCGTGCAGAGGCCATAAAGTCACTTTTAGATATTGGGTTAGATGAAGTTTGCGTGGTAGGGATGTATGGCCTTCCCGGAGTAGGAAAGACTACAATCGCAAAAGCTGTTTTATAATAAAATTACTAAACATTTTGATGGAAGTAGTTTTTTAGAGAATGTTAGAGAAAAATTAAGGACAGATCTTTGGCTTAATCAAACTACAAAAGCAACTTCTTAATGACATCTCAAGGGGTGGAAAATGGAAAGTGGGCAACAGATTCTAAAGGAATCACTTTAATAGAGGAGACACTTCATTTTGCAAAAAAGTTCTTTTAATTCTTGATGATGTCGATGATTCGACACCAATAAAAAATTTGCTTGGAAAATGTAATTGGTTCGCTCCCGGAAGTAGAGCCATTATAACATTACGAGATAGACACTTGTTAACTGCCCTTAAAGAAAATGTTTGTACAACTTACAAGGTCAAGGAATTTGAGGTCCAGCAATTAAACAAACACGAAGCTCTTCAACTCTTTAAAGAGCATGCCTTCCCTAGAAACAAACCTCATGATGAAGATTATTCTAAACTTGCAACTAAATTCATAGATTTTGCCAATGGCCTTCCACTTGCTCTAGAAATAATTGCTCGTGATTTGTGTGGAAGACCTAAAGATGAATGGGAAAGTGCATTAGATATGTATAAGAAAATTCCCAAGGAGGACATTCAAAAGAAACTTCAAGTGAGTTATGATGGATTGCAAGACACCGAGAAAGATATTTTTCTCGATATTGCATGTTTCTTCAAAGGATGGGACAAAGGTTATGTTGTAAAGATATTAAATGCATGTGAATTATTTCCAAATTCTGGTATTCCGAGACTTGTTAATAAATGTCTCATAACCATTGATCAATATGGTAGATTGTCAATGCATGACTTGATACAACAAATGGGCAGGGAAGTTGTTCGACAACAAGCACCGGACATCCTCGGAAAACGTAGTAGGTTATGTTCTTATAAGGATTCGCTTGAAGTACTAACTAGAAATAAGGTATAAGTTCTTTTTCTTCAATTATTTTGCTTTTTTTTTTTTTTTTTCTTTTTCATTAGGTGAAAGGGATTGTATTTTTTTCTTTAATTTTTTTCTTCTTTCTAACATTTTATAAAATATTAGTTCATCAGTATTTTTTATTTTGGCTTAAAATTTCAAAATTATTATACATTTGGAAAATTATATTACTTTCTATAGTTGACTTGATGCTTCTCCTATTAGGGATCAGAAAAAATTCGAGGCATAATGTTGCATTCACCCCAACCAGTAAAAGTGCAACTACACACGGAAGTTTTTAAAAAGATGGAAAATCTCAAATTTCTAATAGTTAAGAATGTACATATTTGTGAACCACTTGAATTTCTTCCCCACTGTCTAATATTTCTTAAGTGGCCCAATTATCCTTTTCACTGGCCATCCGAGTATTTTCCTGAACAACTTGTTGCTATTGAGATGCCACATAGTCGCATTAGATTGCCAATGCTAACCATGCAGGTATGATTATGTATATTTTTAAATTGGGATTTTTGTTAAATTTTTTTATTTCAAATTTTGTTGTAGTTAACTTTTGATTTTTTTTTTTTTTTTTTCCCTACAGGAGCGTCGGTTAGAAAATTTGATAAATATCAATCTCAGTGATTGTGAATTTATTACGGAATTACCTAAATTATGGGCCCCAAATTTAGAGAGTTTGGACCTCTCACGTTGTAAAAATTTAGTTAAATTAACTGAATTAGGGGCCCAAAATTTACGGTATTTGGACCTCTCTTATTGTGAAAATTTAGTTGAGATTGATGAATGCTTTGGATCTCTTGAAAAGCTTACAGAATGGGAGCTCAATGGTTGTAGAGAACTTCAAATTCTTCCAAGCCAGCTCAGGTTGAAATCTCTTGATTTTTTTATTCTTACTGGCTGCACAAGCCTTGAGAAGCTCCCTAATTTTCATCCAGAAATGGAATGTTTAAACACTTTATTTTTAGATGGGAGTGGTATTAGAGAGGTGCCTTCATCAATCGAGCATCTCACTGAGCTTGAAAATTTAAACCTTTTTGGTTGCAAAAACCTTGGGGATCTTCCAGATAGCATTTATAAATTGCAACAGCTTCAGGAATTAGATACTCCTACTGCCAAATTGAGACCGACGTGCGATTCTTTTGATGGCTCTTCCGGATATGGGTTTGTGAACATGACACAATTGATTATCCATGGAAATGAATTAGATCTTTTGACGAAGCCTGATTACTTCCCCGCATTGGAAGAATTAAATCTATCTCATACCAATATTGTCACCATCCCTGAAAGCATTAGCAGATTTCCCAGATTACAACAACTTAAAGCTGAGGATTGCAAGCTTCTTCGTGAAATTCAAGGACTTCCACAATCAATAGGGTGGGTTGGAGTGAATGGTTCCAGGTTGTTGAATACCTCACCAAGCGGGCTATTTAATCAGGTCTCTCTCTTTCTTTAAGATATATATATAAAGAAACAATTTTTGTTACTTTATCTAAATACTTTACGAGATTTGCTAAATGAAAAATATTGAATTTTCTAATTGCATGCAGGTAATAGGAATTATTGGGATTTTACCAAATAGAGTATGTGGTAGGGCAAGAAGCAACAAATTAATGGATCTGCAGTTCTCCAATAATTTACGGGTTAAGTTTTGGGGAGAGAGCTTTGATGGCTTTGAACATGCTATTACTTTTTCGGGAGCTGAGATGCTGAAATGGTTTAATCATCGAAGTGTTGATAACTCCATATTTTTCTTTGTTGGTCGCAATTTCCCAAAATTGGTTGTCTGTATTGTTCCTGGACCAGAGGACTTTCATGGCGTTGTTGAAATTTCCATCAATGGTTATGAAAATCGTGAATATGAGTCTATTGATCTAGGTGGAGATTCAGAATATTCATTTTCACAATATTTATTTTCTCTAACTCAATGGTCTCTGCTGCAGAGACATTTGAATGAATCAAATCCAACTGACCAGAATTGTGTTAAGGTTTCAATTAGATATGAGTCAGATGACACCTGTTATTCTATAAAAATGTGGGGGGTCCACGTAGAATGCACCTGTCCTCCTCAAGAAGATGATGCTGTTGATTATGGGTATTCTATAAAAGGTTGGGGGTCGAAGAAACAGAGGACACGTTGATGAACTCTGAAGAAATATGCCTCAATCAAAAAATCACGTTGATGAACTCTGAGGACAGGTTGGGTTTCTTTTCGCATTTGATGCCAAGGTATGTTTCCATTTTTGGTAGCACTGTTTCATTTGCATCTGTTACACAATGGCAATGGATATCATATCAACTTATAAGTATTTATTGTGTTTCTATAAAATAAATTAAAAAAAAAAGGGTACTGAATAAGTTTCTGAACTTAAAAATTGTAATTTGGTTAATTGGCCTTATTTTTTTGTTAATGCAGTTGACTAGGATGGTTGCAGTTGAAGTCACTGGCAGGCCCCAGATTTCCTTTTGCCTTGGATGCGAGCTCTGTCTGGTATGATTTTGTGTTTTTTTGATCTGATTTTTCAAATTGAGATGCATAATTTCTGCTTAGCTTACCATGGTGAAGAAAGATCTTGCAATTGTTTCCTAGTTTTATTCATTCGTTTGGACTTAATTGGTTTCTTGATTTAAAAAATTATGTACACCAGTCGCTTAGAATCCTGACTTTTGTAGAAAATGTGTATCATTCTGAATTTTAGAAGCTACATCAAATTTGTTGGCTGTGTACAAGATTGTTTGAGATAAATCGTAAATGATTTGCATCACACCTAAATGGTCTATAATATAATTTACTAGGTTAGCTGGTCATTTAAGACATGCTAACCAAAAATTTAAATGGCTGTGCATTTTAATGTCTTTGGTTGGGTCTCTGGAAGAATATAGCTTGTATTTGACTGGTTGAAGAGCTGGTTGAAGGTCTTTAATATTTTTTGTTCTCTCTCGATTAATAAGAGAGATGCAAATTTTGCGAGAAGGTTATGAGCTGTAAGCATCTCAAACTTCATGGCATACTCAGAACTCAAGACGAGGGCAGTCAAGCAAATTTTGTGTTGAACCTATAAAAAAATCCTTTGATGAGCCCTCTACACCGAGGTAAACTTGAAGCTCCTTCTCTGCACAGTGATGAAGTCACTTAGACCCAAGCTTGCTTAACCCTCGCATTACAAATACAAGATGAGACACATTGTTTCCTTCAAGTTGGAGGAAATGATAAACCTTTCAAGTACTCAAAGAATTGCCTTTTGGCATGCTTGTCCTCGGTAAATGATATCCATAGACATTTGTCCATTTAAGAACTTGCCTCAATTCAACTTTCTCGCATAAACAAAGATATTTGATGAGAACAAGGAGGGTTTGTGCTTTACTTGGAATAGACTCGGGTTTTGGGGGTGCTACAAGAGATTCAAACTTGATTCTATCCATTAAGCGTATTGGATGAGAATGAACTCGCAATTGTATCAATAGAGGCCTTGAGCATTGGTTTCAAAGCAACTTTCGTGTCTCTCTCTCACTCTCTCATGAAGCTCCATATTTTCTTTTTACAGGGCTACTCTAGTCAATGCTATATTTATAATGATTGTTTTCCTAAATGTGAAATTCCGAGTGGTTTTGCCATCAAAGTGGTTCTTTATTGAGAATCCAGCTAATTCCAAATCTTTATACTAATTCTTCTTTGGATAGGAATTGCTCTATTTGCTACATTCACAAAGTGCACAAGCATCCAACTCTCATTCTTGACAATTCAGCTACAGAAATTTCTCATGGCTTTTCTTGTTCTTTGAGAAGTGACATGGGCAATCGGACGGTGTCAAATAAACATTGCATCACCGAGTCTGAACACAACAAATTTATTTGGTTAAAGCAACGTAAGATCATGCATGTACCTCATGCTCAATTTTCGTGATAAGTTGAATTGTAGCAATCTCTTAACTCGCTTTATTTGGTAGTGATAGCCAAGACTTGATGGTGCGGAATCGTGGTTACGTTCTTGTGTACCAGCAAAATGTGGGAGAGTTGGTGCAAACATTAGTCCAATGCTCAACCATGTTTTCTCGATAATTCCGATCTCATCCATCAATTTACTGCTCATCAATCTAGAACAAAGCAAAGAGAGCCATGATGATGATAATGTTAAGAGGGAAACCAGTGGAACTGGTGGATCTAGTGGGACATTGAGAGGGCTTCAGGAAAAAATAAAGCAGCAGAGCCATGATGATGATGATGAAGATGAGGGAGAAACCAGTGGAATTGGCGGATCTAATGGGACATTGAGAGTGCCACATTATCGGAAAAAAGTTTGTGCAACTTGCTATCAATAATTCATTGATGCCGAGGCCAACCCATTATTGTCATTGTCGAGAACACTCTGAGGTACTTCTTTGTTTCTCTCATGACCTTTATATGTCTAGTTGACAAGACTTTCATTTACACTTTACACCATCTATAACCTTCTATACCATTGTTAAAGAGAGCACAACTTTTTTGGTGTCTATTTTTTAAATGATCCAAAATACTCTTATTCATTAATTATAATAAGTTTAAAAAACTTAAACTAATAAGATCAAATAAAAAATAATGAACTTCAAACATCTAACTTTTGAATACACATGTTGCACTTGTGAAGAGCTTTTTTATTATAATTCTGATATAATCCCATAAATTTTTGAAAGTCCAAATTTTTTTACAAAAGGTTTTGCGTTTTGGAAGTTCATATTTTTCCATGTCATTATTTGAATATGTATTTTTTAAATTGTAATTGAGTTTAAATTTTTTATAAAAATTCTTTATAAAACCTCTTATATTTATCCCATCAATTAATAAACGCTTATCAAATATTGACTACTATAAGTCTATAATATGGATATAGGTACAGAAGTGTGGACTTCATCTTGTGTACCTACAAGATGAACAAGAGTTTTGGCAAATTCTATTCCACTTTATGACAATTGGGACATCATTCGTGAAGATTTAGTGGAACACCGACCATTAAAATCATCCTCAAAAGCATCCTCAAATCAAACATTCTCTATGAATAAATGTTTTCCTCAAAGTGAAATTCCGGAATGGTTTAGGCATCAAAGTACAGGCCCTTCTCTGTTTATCCAGCCACCTTCAAATTTCAGTAATGCTAGTACTTGGATAGGACTAGTTTTATGTGCTTCATTTTCAGTCCATGAGCATCCAACTATCACAAGTGATAATCTGGATTCAGACATTTCCCACCACCTTATTTGTCATTTGGCTACTGAGAAAGGTAGCCTAGAATCTCCCCTTCTCTATCACATCACTGAAGAGAACTTCACGTGGTTAAATATACAGGGATTCATTTGGCTATACTACATACCTCGTGGGTCATTGTCAGATTTTTTTAATCAGAGCAGTCAGATTGAGGTCTCAATTGGAAGCAACTTCCCAGATTTGATGGTGAAGAAGTGTGGGCAACGAACATTTCTTATACCATCAAGATGTGGAAGAGTTTGAGCAAACGATCATTAAGTGCTCTACTGTGCCTTTTTACAGTATGGAACTCATCCATCAATCAATAGCTAGTGATTCTCCAAATGATAAGCCAAATAATGAAGCTGGTTATTCTTAAGAGGATCCAAACCTTGGAAGGCTGAGAAGACCCATTTACCCAGAGCAAAGCAGTAGAGATAGCATCTATCTTGAAGATCAACACCCTGATAATCAACTCAGCAAAAGTGATTTACAGGTAACAAATTAATGTGTATTTCCTTTCAAATTACTATCAAGCTGCCTTCTAGTTCAGTCATCAGTGGCATTGTCTGAACCCCCTTATAAGGAGAGCCATAGTTGAATCACCCCCACTTTTACTGTTTTTTAAAATTTTTTGAATTGTCTGAAAAATTCTCTCATTGATCATCTTGTTCCTATTTTACAGGAATTTGATCAAAGTTTGGTATATAATTCTTGTTTTCCTCCAAGTGAAATTCTTGATGATAGTACTTGGAGGGGACTCATCTATATGTGTTTCTTTCTCAGTCAACATCAAGGATCCTATTGCCATCCTAGACATTCTTAATTCAGAAAATGCTCATCATCTTTATTGTCATTTGGAAAGCAATGTTGGTTCTTTGGAACCTCTCCATGCCTATTGCCTTACTAAAGATGATGTCATGTTGTTACATCTAGGTGGATTCATGTGGCTATCCTATATACTACGTAGCTCATTTCCAGATTGGTTGAACCAATGTAATCACATTGAGGCTTCAATTGTTAGCAATTGCCCAGACTTGACAATGGTGAAGTGTGGATTCCGTCTTGTACATCAGCATGATAAGGAAGAGTTTAAGCAAACTACAAGGCACGGCCTAGCCTCATTGTCTGACAATTGGGGTCTCATCCTTCATTTGGCAGCTCACAGTAGAAAAAGAAATAAGCAAAACCTCTCCATGCTTAAAGAGAAAGGCAAGCATGTGCTAGAACAGCATCTCCTCTTATTGTTCTGCTGCTTTTCTTAGCGGTTCTCCCTTCTGTTCTCAATTACAAGTCTAACTACTAGACACTCATAATCTCTGCTGCTTAGTTAACTCAATATTGGTCTCGAGTTTCTTATTCCTTGGACTAATGTGAGCACTATCTTTAGGTTTTGCATTAATAGGAGGCAACAAAGGCACTGTCACTAATAGTGAGCTGTTAAAAATATGCTTTAATTTTATTGGAAGGAACGATTATAAATGAACTCTTTGTTTGCACATTTTCTTCGTTTTAAGGGAATAAATGCATGTTCCTGTAGTAATCACTAGAAAGTGATCTCTATGTTGAGATAATTGAGTAGAAAACAATTATCATAAACAACAATGTGACTTCTACACGTTGGAAACACTTTCTGTAAGGTGATAATTGCCCGCACACGAGTTAAGAAGTTAAGAAGGTAGGCTCAATTGGATTTGTATATAGTAGCTGATTGGAATAAGGTTGTCATCTTAAACAACA
Source organism: Quercus dentata (assembly GCA_028216015.1). Taxonomy (NCBI): domain Eukaryota; kingdom Viridiplantae; phylum Streptophyta; class Magnoliopsida; order Fagales; family Fagaceae; genus Quercus; species Quercus dentata. The sequence goes on along the minus strand of CP116446.1, from coordinate 75,367,304 downwards.
TTTGGAGCCTATTCACTTAGTCAGGTTTCTATGAGTAGCCTAGGTGCATAGGCATTTACTGAGAGATAAGTGCTTCCGAATAATGAAAATACCCAAGAAATTCCTTTGTTCATTGTTTTTGATTTTTAATAAATTGAAATTCCTTTGTTCATTGTTATTGATTTTTAACAACAATTTATTGTTTGCTTTAAAAAAAATAATAATAAGAAGAAGAAGAAGAAGAAGAAGAAGAAGGAAGGGAAAAGGAAAGTAAAATGGTGGATAGATGACTGTGCTTGGAGGAAAAGATGGACAATTTTTTTTTTTGAATTATTTTTATAATAATTCAATTGTTACCAAGTGGAGGAGAGGAGATTTTTCTATTATAAATTTTTACAACTAAGTGAGGGAATGAGGATTTGAATTATGGTTCTCCTCATAAAGGAAATCATTCAATACCACCGAACTACAACGCTTTTGGTTGGGGGAGAGATTTGATTCATTTGAACTTAAATTGAAGATGGATGAACTAATAAGTAATTTGTCACACATCTCTCAAGTGTTGACACAAAAAGTTATTAAAAAAAATAATAATAATAGAGAAAAATGATATGTACCTATAAAAGTTAACATTTACCAACTATATCATCCATAGTAAATTAATATTAGAGGACAAAGATTGGATCCAATACTTTGTGCAACGAACCCACTAGAATTATGACATGTGTCTACTTTTAACCATGTGTCATGATCTTGACGGTCATTGGACCAAGCCAAGTCCAATTTTAGGTACCATGAGTTTTATATATTGTTTTCAAATCAAGGTGAATATTTGGACCACTGGCTTCATGCATCTACTTCATAGACACCAATTTTACTTTTGTTCTATTTCCCTTTTATATATTATACTACCGTCATGTTAATTCTTCACTGAATTATCCATTACTATTTAGCCGCCATCTCATACAATCAATTTTACTAGCAACAGGGTATAATAATACATATGTTTATAAGAAAATCAACAAGTTTGAACTCCCAATCATAAAAGGTTCGAATTAGTGCCAGCTTAATACTAAATGCAATTGATGCAATCGCCTAAGACCCCAAGTATAAAGAAAGCCCCAAATTTTAATTTAGTTAAGCCTAAATATTAGCCAATAAAGAGATAAAAATGCAACTTTCACAAAAATTTTCACTACAATTTTACAACAAATCCTAAGTAGCAAGTTGTTATAGGCCATTATTGATAGTAAAAAAATAATTTCAGTGATGGGTTCTATTGTGAATGTAGCACTTCTCAAAAAGAAAAAAAAAAAAAAAAGAGCAATACACAAAAAAAAATTCACAACATTTTTCATAATAGTTGAGTTGATAAATTTTTACTAATTCTCACCTAGGTCCACCACTAACATCACGCTTTTACTTACCAATATCATTCTATCACATCAATAGATATGAAAATTTTTGTCAAATTTTTTGTGTTATAGACTTTCTATATAAAAAAATTTCTTCATAGTTCATATTAATTAATAATAATTTTACATTTAAAACAAGATAAAAGATTTTAAATAATATTTAATTTTTTTAAGTCATATTTAAATATATAAAAGACATCAATTTTATTTTTTGCCTTAGGCCCCTAAATATATCCAGCTGCCTCTAGTTCGAATAAACTTGAGATTCCAAATGCGTAGTCTAAGTCTAACAACTCTTTTTTGCTCCCCCAAAAAAAAAAGCCCAACAACTCTTTAGAATCAAGGCAAGATTACAAAACACAAAAGCATCTTCCTTCTTAGCAATCAAAAGCAAATTAGGAAACACATAGTTTAAATTTAGTTCCCAGCACTAAAAATTATAGCAAAACCTAATCCTTATATTAATTCTAATCCCAAATTAACGAAAGCAAAGAACAAACCTAATACCAAATAAGTCAATATCGTATCGATACCAGCTATACTAGCAATATATATTGTATTGGCCATCAAATAAGTTGCTACTCCTCTAAAATGTTGTTAGGATATGTGCCCTTTAAATCCTATTGTATCATGCTATGTATGACATTATGTATGACTTAATGTTGTGATTAATAAAGTTGTTTTATTATTATCTAAAATAATGGTAACATGAATATTTGGACATTATCATATAGTTCATGAGATGCATAGTATTGAGGTCCAAAAAAATCACAAACACCAAGGCCCAAAGAAATAACACAATGGGTCATGAAAAAAAAAGTGAATCTGAAAAAAAGATTGAGCTTACCACAAGGGAATTAGACAGGCCTTAGCACTCATAAAATAAAGGGAAAAAAGATAGAAGGCCTAGCCTACTTAGACCAGAGAATTGGAGAGAGCCCAGTGGGAAGAACTAAGGTGGGATCCCTGAGGTTGTCAAAGATTCGAGATCCCCGGGACACATGAGATGGGATTAAGACAACTCAAGGGGAATACCAAAAAGGCACAAGAAACGAAAGGTAGATATGTCCTTCTTAAGCGACTAGTGATGCAGCAAGAAAGCTAAAAGCTTAGGATAGCCATTCATGACCAAAGGGACGGTATCCTAGGAAACCCAGAATGAGGAGCTATAAAGGGAGGCGGCAGGGAAAACCTTCAACCCAGCAGAAATGGATTCTGCCCACTTGGGAAAAATGACAAAGAGAAAGAACGACCAAAATCTGAGTCCGAAAGGATGAGAAGCTTGGAAAAACAAGAAATCAAGAACTACTCCCTAAGCACACCCCGGAATGGAAAGTCAGCCATGGGTTTTCAAAGAAACAAAGACACAAAAGGAGGAAATTATGAGGAATAGGGAAAGAATCGGTCTTAAGGGTGATAGACACATAACGGGCTCAGGTACCTAGGGGAGTAAGGGAGGGGAATCAATAGAACCCCGGACCCTTGGAATGACACTATAAAAAGGGGAAGGCAGCCAACATCGAAAGGTAAGAGGGATGATAATTGAATCATAGAAGAAAACTCGGTCAGAACTCGGATAAGTAGAAAAGGAGAGAGAGAGACATTTCCTGGTATCCCAAACAGCCATTATAGAACATACTTGGATTCAAAGATATTCAAACTTTGCAAGTCTTAGAGACTTTCTTAAAGACTTGAATAGTCATCTAAGTTTGTAATTTTTGAGCTTATTTGGACCTTGTAACATGTCTTAGTGAGCATTTTGTAATTTGTAATTGAGAAAAGACAACGAAATATTTAATATTGACTTAAGGATCTCTAACATTTATTTGTGTCCTCTGCTATTACATTTGTTGCTTTCTTTTTTGCTTTTGCTTGTCAGTTCGATACATTCTTGCTTGCTAGCATGTATTTCTTGTAGGATCACTGCTCTATGCATTACTTGGTTTGTAAACAATCATTTAGTCAGGTGAACCAAGCCCAGTCCCTTCAAACCATAACAACTGGGCCAGGGTCCTTGCTTCAATTTGGACCTGGACTTTTTCGAAAAAAGGACCCTCACACATAGTATGCGATTTATGTAATTTAGTCACAGAAGATATAAATCACAAGTTCTTTGAAAACTCGGAATTTTAGTTCATAATCGGTAATGAAATTGGGCATTTCATTTGAGAAGACTATAACATATCAACTAAAATGATTTGTCTTGATCATGGAAGTAGAGACTTCTAGTTGATATGTTGATATGTTTTAAGAGTTAATACAAATTAAACTAAACCGTTGTGAGATTTATTATTCTCCTAACGATTGTTAAATGAATAATAAATCTCACGACTTCTATTTACATCAACTCTTAATCCTAAGAGAATAATGAACATGATCATGAAATGTAAGTTGCTTTGATATATCGGGAGTGAGATATAAAGTCATGATCAAAATCTCGATATGTTGGGTAGCCACATTTAGTGTTGATGGAACATATATTCTTAAGATGGAATTCATAATCTCTTAACGGAAATATAAAATATTCTCTTGAGATAAGTTTAATGAGTTTGGTTATTCAGAATGTTAGGCCTAACTATTTTAGTAAAAAGTTACTAAAGTATATATTTATGAAATTGGATTTCATAAATGTATGATGAATAACTTAAAAGGTTAAACCGGGTACTCAAGGATTAAGATGTAGTAATCTTCAAAGTGACAGTTAACATTCATGACTTTGTATTACTATGAATATTTTAATGAAGGGGTTGCATGTATAATAAAGTATTGAGATATAATTTATTAATAAGGCCTAAAATGCAATTATATTTATATAGTGATATTAAATATAATTAATGGTAATTTTGGACTTGTCAAGAATTGATAGAAAAGCCCAAGGCCCATTGGAGCTAGGGTCTTATTTGTTCCCTTTTGGTCCCACTCCAAGCCACATACTAAAGTCCAATTGGAATGGCCCAAAAGGTTAGCCCAATAGATAATCGATTAGATATAAGGAGAGAAAGATACAAAATTCTGTGTGGAATAAAATGGTGTGTATGTGAGTGTAAGCCACTCTCTAACTCTCCCTTGAACACATACATGTAAATTGATTGAGAGACCACACTTCTTGGGTGGAAGTGGAATTGAAGTGAAGATTAAAAGTGTTCCAGGTACTTCTAGTCTTTGGTTTTGAATTTCACCGCACCAAGGTAAGCTTTCTTGTTCTTAAATTCTGAAACTTGCATAGTACATGTTATCAATTGCAAATGAAGTAGATCCATTAATTTTCAGCTGCGTATGTTTTGTATGCGATATAAACTATGTTTTTCCAACAAATGTATCATTAGATAAATATAAAGTCGTACTGGCAATTTTTGGGTGTTTCACCTAGAATAGATGTTTCAATCGATACAATAAAAGATATTTTAAAAAAAAGTCATAGAAAATATTATTTAAGCTAATGCATTGGGTTGGTGTATTTAGGCTAATGTTTGAGTTCATAGTATATATGGATTTGATTATAAAGACATATATATATACACACACACGCGCGCACACATGCATAAGTATACAAAGAGCGGTAACCCAAAATGAAACATCAATATCAGCTATTACTGAAATATTTCGTTCTCCTAGTCAAATCGAAACAGCCCTCGGTACAAAATTGACCCTCTTATTTAATACTACTCCAAAAACTAGTCTATATGGTCTGCATATCTCCTAAGAAGCCCATTTACTTTAAGCCTTTCTATATTTTTAACACAATTGCAAGTCTCCAAATTTCATCCCTTCCCTCCCGACAAAACTTTAAGATCAGTTCTTCATTTTGCCACTCACATAGAAGCTTATACCCGAACTTAACAGAATAGTTTCCTGATTTTTCCTTAGGCGAGATCAAAATATTAGATTGTGGAATTGAGCACAGAGGGAGAGATTTCATAAGCTTTGCATTCGACGGATAAAAGTGGAGATCAATTAAGCGAGTATTCCACCAACTTGAGACCGGATTTATTAGCAAAGCTACGATTGCTTTTGGGGCTAGATCAAACTATGGTGAGGTGACTTTACCATCTTCATTTGGTAACCAAGCATCATGAAAGATCTTTATGGATTGCCCATCACCCACCCTCCACCTTGCTCCTTTCTCAATCAAATGTCTAGACCATAGGATACTCTTCCAAGCAAAAGAACCCGAGGATGATTTTGCTTCAAAGATTAAGCAATTTGGGAAGTACTTCGCCTTGAACACCCTATAGAATAAAGATCTCGTGTCATGAAGCAATCGCCACACTTGTTTAGCTAACGTAAACTTGCATAAATCCTTGAAACCTAACCCCCCCCCTTTTTCCATTTTTGGTTTGTACAACACCTCCCATTTTTTCCAATGAATTTTTCTCCTATCTTCCCTTTGACCCCACCAAAACTTGCGAATGAGCATCTCAATATCTTAGCAAAGGCCAACCGGTAGATGAAAGCAACTTATAGCAAATGTTGGAATGGCTTGAACTACTGCTTTCAAACCTGGCAAGATAGCTCTAGAATTCAAGCATGAGAGAATAGCTTTAAGCACGTCATCTCCAATAGTGTTCCAAAATTTTTGAAAAAAAAATAAGGGGCATGCCATCAGGTCCTGGTGCTTTAAGGGGTGCCATTTGCTTTAAGGCTATCTCCACTTCGTCCCTAGAAAAAGGCCCAATCAGATTGCTGTTCATCTTCTCGGTCACCACCAGTTTTGTGAATTGCACCACTTCCTCTATTTCAGCCTTTCTTGATGATGTGAATAGGCTTGAGTAGTAATCCACCACCATGGCCGAGATGCTCTCATCACCTAAAACTAACACACCAACAGAATTTGAGTGCGCTTTACTTTAAACAATATCATCGTCCACTTGAACATTGGTTTTAGGGGTATTTTGGACATTTAAAGTGTATTTTAGTTATTTTGGCAGTTCAACTTACAAAGATATTTTGGATTTTTTAGTGGTTTTGAGGTATTTTAAAGGTTTCTTGGTATTTTAGTCACTCTCATTTGTAAAATAAAATTTATTAGTATGGACAATTTTGTTAATTATATAAATTATTATATCTCCACCAATAAGTAAGATTAATCCCAAGTGGTTTCTAAGATCTCGTGATATCAAAGAGATCCCGAGTTCAAAATCTTTTGTCAACATTTTGGTGATAACCTCATCTAAAAAAATAAAGTAATGTAAGATTATCACCATTTAATAAGGGAATGAGATTAGAGTAATGTGAAATATTTTGTAATATTCAATGTGATGTTACGATGATTTGATATTTTATGTTAATTATTTATTAGATGTATTATACCCACACACAAAAATGTAGGAGTATTGTAGAATTTCTAATGTGACTTTAAAAAGAATAATATTACAAACGCAACAATTTTCACAACATTTGTGTTGACAAATTATTATTGGTGTTTATTTGCACCAATCAATGACATTACTTATTTACTTATCATTAAAAACCTGACGTTTTGATAGTTATAATTTTTTTTTGTACCTCTAGAGTTGTTTTAAAAACCTCTTAAAATGCTCTTTTTTTCTTTTTTTTTTTTTTTTGTTACCTTAGCTTATTTTGTGCTTATATCTATTTATCTCATCCTTTAATAATTATTAAAAAAATATATATAGATTTCGTTTTAAAGTAAGAGCATCTTTAGTAGACTCTCCAAATTTTTGTATAGTTTGAAAAGTGAACAGTTACTTGTGTCTTTTACTTTTTCCTTTTCAAATATACTATCTAATAGACTTTTTATTATTTTTTTTTTATCTCATTTAAATATCATTTTTTCATTCATTCTTTAATATTCATTTATTATTTTTTTAATTTTTTTTATCATTTATTAATATTCATTTTCAACAATTATATTTTTCAAATTTCCAATATTTATACTTTTAAATCTTCTAATGGTAATATTTTCCAAATTTCGATCATTTTTGTTAAAAGTATAATTTTAATTTCCATGTTTATTTTATTAATTTGTTTATCCTTATCAAATCAACGCTAATTTGGTGCAAGGCCAATGTAATTCAAAGTTTATCAAATCTATCACTGCACACTTTTGGTGCGATGGTCACTTCACAAGTATAAGTGCTTATAGGATGTGAGGGGTAAAGACCGGAGTTCAAGTCTCTAGGAGTAGAATTTTATCTTTGTATATAAAAAAAAAGTTTATCAAATCTATGTAAATTGGAATAAATTTATTCATTAATTTTTGCATAATATTATCTTTTAATTTTTAATAATCATTAACTTATTAATTACTCTTTCGGTTTTATTTGAAGGAAAACCTATCAAATCTTTTTTTGATAATTAAACCTATCTAATCTTAAATTAATTTTCCTTAAAAGAAAAAAAATTGTCATTAACTTTTATTAAAATAAAAAAACTTATCACTAAAAAAAGTCCGCACGGCCTTCCTTTTTGTCAAACACACAGACAAAGAATTATAAAAATAAATAAAAACACACACACACACAGACAGAGAGAGAAAAGAGAAGAGATATCGCCGATGAAGAATCTCCGCCCTGCTCCACCGCACCGCCACCACACCTTCGAGGAAGACCTGCCTCTCTCAAGCTAAGGACCAGCGGAGATCTGCCAAGTTAGATCGTCCTCCTCCACGCTGCCAAGACTGGGTCAGATCGGCATCTCTGTCTATTCGATTCCTATTTCTTTTTTCAATCTTCTGTTTATAGATCCCATCAATGACTTTCCTGAACAGTGAAGGAGCCTCTTCTTCTTCTTCTTCCACTCGCCGATGGAACTATGACGTCTTCTTGAGCTTTAGAGGTGAAGATACCCGCGAAGGTTTTACCAGCCATTTATATAAGGCTTTGTGCGACAAAGGCATCAACACCTTCATCGATGATAAACTTCATAGGGGAGAAGGAATTTCGGAAGAACTTATCCAAGTCATCCAAAATTCATCGATTTTGGCTATTGTCTTCTCTGAAAACTACGCCGACTCCATAGGGTGCTTGGATGAACTTGCTGAGATTGTTGAGTGTAATGAAAAGGACCAGGAGGTTCAAATTCTTCCAGTTTTTTACAATATTGATCCATCAGAAATACGAAATCAAAAGGGGAACTTTGGAAAATCACTCGCTAAACATGAAAAGAAGTTAAAGAATAACAAGAACAAGGTGCAGAGGTGGAGGGATGCTCTAAGAAAAGCAGCTAATGCATCTGGGTGGCATTACAAGAAAGGGTATGTATCTGATTGTTGATATCATAATTCATGCTTTTGTTGAGTTTGTACTGCTAATATGATGTTTATATCAATGACAGTTATCAAAAATATATGAATTGCATTCCATTTACTTTATCAAAAAAACGCGTCAAATGTTTGTTATAACTCACAACCAGTTATCTTGAATTCGTAGTTAATCTGCTAATCTATCTAATTATATGTTTTCTTATGCTCTGTGATTGTCAGCTGTGCTACATATAAATCTGAATCTGACTTCATCCAAAACATTGTTGAAGAGATAGCAAATGCTAAAGTAAATTGGACGCAGTTATATGTTGCTGAATACCCAGTTGGAATAAAGTCTCGTGTAGAGGCCATAGAGTCACTTTTAGATATTGAGTCAGATGAATTTTGCGTGGTAGGGATTTATGGCCTTCCTGGTATAGGAAAGACTACAATTGCAAAAGCTGTTTATAATAAAATTGCTAAACATTTTGATGGAAGCAGCTTTTTAATGAATGTTAGAGAAAATTTGGGGACAGATGCTGGCATAATCAAACTACAAGAGCAACTTCTTAATGACATCTTAGGGAATGGAAATTGGAGAGTGGGCAGCAGATTTAGAGGAATCAGTTTGGTAAAGGAGACACTTTGCCATAAAAAGCTTTTTTTAATTCTTAATGATGTCGATGATTCAACAAGAATAGAAAATTTGCTTGGAAAATGTAATTGGTTTGCTTCCAGAAGTAGAGTCATTATACCATTAAGAGATAGACACTTGTTAGCTGCCCTTAAAGAAAATGTTTGTACAACTTACAAGGTCAAGGAATTCAAGGTTGAGCAATTAAACGAACATGAAGCTATTCAACTCTTTAAAGAGAATGCCTTTCGTGGAAAAAAAAACCTGATGAAGATTATTCTAAACTTACAACTAAATTCATACATTTTGCCGAAGGACTTCCACTCGCTCTAGAAATAATTGCTCGTGATCTGTGTGGAAGACCTAAAGATGAATGGGAAATTGCATTATATATGTATAAAAAAATTCCCAATAAAGACATTCAATCAAAAAATTACATTGAAACTGTTTCTCCTCTTTCGTTTCTGTCCGGTTTCTTTTTGCATTTGATGCCAAGGTATGTTTTCCTTTTTGGTAGCACTGTTTCATTTGCATTTGTTACACATTGGCAATGGATATCATATAAACTTATAAGTATTTATTGTGTTTCTGTAAAAAAAGATAGGGAACTGAATAAGTTTCTGAACTTAAAAATTGTTATTTATAAAATAATTATTTCATTTCGGTTAATTTTTCTTATTTTTTTGGTTAATGCAGTTGACTGGGATAGTTGGGGTTGAAGTCACTGGTAGGCCCCAGATTTCCTTCTGCCTTGGATGTGAGCTCAGTCTTGTTCTCATTTATATGATTTTGTGTTTTTCTTATCTGATTTGTCAAATTGAGATGCATAATTTCTGCTTAGCTTACCATGTGGCCTTACCATGGTGAGGAAAGATCTTGCAATTGTTTCCTAGTTTTATTTATTCGTTTGGACTTAATTGGTTTCTTAATTTAAAAAATTATGTACACCAATCGCATAGAATCCTGACTTTTGTAGAATATGTGTATCATTTTGAATTTTAGAAGCTACATCGAATTTGTTTGGCTATGTACAAGATTGTTTGAGATAATCGTAAATGATTTGCATAACAGCATCACACCTAAATGGTCTATAATAATTTACTAGGTGAGATGGTCATTTAAGACATGCTAACCAAAAATTAAAATGGCTGTGCATTTTAATGTCTTTGGTTGGATCTTTGGAAGAATATAGTTCGTATTTGATTGGTTGAATAGCTGATTATCAAAGACATAATCTAAAAGTATAGGCCTTTAAATTTTGTTTTAATTTTTTTTTTTTCTGTCTATTTATTAGGAATATTTGATATAGTGAGGAATATTTCATTATTGTTGGCATAGCAACTGTAGCGGCTGTTATAACTCTTCTATTCCTAAAGTTTTTGTGTTTAAAATGATCTTTCTATCCTTTAGGATCCCTTGTCCACATTTTATAGCCAATTCTCTAAAGGTCAAACTAAATTTTCAAAGTAGTTTTGAGTCACACTATTGCCATTAGAATACAAGACAAGCATTAACAGGAAAGCTCCAATTTCAAGTCAGTCTTATGCAAGTAGAAAGGATAGTTGGAAATTGAAAATCAGCATTTAATAGGTTAACCCACTTCTGAATTCTGCAGATGGTTATGAGCTATAAGCATCTCAAACTTCATGGCATACTTGTGAATCAAGATAAGGGCAGTCTGGCATATTTTTTGTGGAACCTTTAAAAAAAAATTCCTTTGATGGGCCCTCTACACTGAGGTAAACTGGAAGCTCCTTCTTTGCACATTGATGAAGTCATCTAGACCTGACTCGGTTTAACCTGCATTACAAATAGCTCTTAAGTGGAGCAATACAAGATGAGACACATTGTCTCCTTCAAGTTGGAGGAAATGACAAACCTTTCAAGTATTCAAAGAACTGTTTCTTGGCATGCTTGTCCTCAGTTAAATAATATCCATAGACATTTGTCCATTTAAGAACTAGCCTCAATTCAACTTTCTGCATAAACAACATATTTGATGAGAAAAAGAAGCATACCTTCTGTAATCCAATGCAAAAGTTCCAATTTTCCTATAGCCAGGTTTTTGTTATGAATTTTAGCTGTGATTCAGGTTGGCACTATACGTCACTTAACTTCTCAAGCCACAAAATACACGTAATTAAACTCTCTTCACAACTTAGAGAAGCAAAGATTGATTATAAGAAAACTGCTGGTGCCCATCCCAATACTCTAATTACGTGGGGAAAAAAAAGACTGATTGCCTTGGCAATAAAATTTCTGTTCAAGATTCATAAAATGTATAATATTCTATCATAAATACCTCAATATCAACCCCCCTCCCCAAATCCCATACTAGAGAAAGGGGAAGCTTCACAATCGTGCAAATAAACAATGTGCCATGTGAGTTCAGGACTCGCTTGATATTGTATTCAGATCATGTTTAATTATGATATATATATATATATATATATATATTCTCATAAAACTGGATGTGGTGGGTGTATTTTTTAAGAATTGATTTAATAGATGAAATGTAATTGTTGAAAGCTTTTTGTTTCTCTTTTTTGTGTGTGTGTGGGTGGGGGGGGGGGGTTTGGGGGAGTTGAGGAGCTGAAGGACTAAGAGTCTTTCGTAACATCATTCAAACTAGTTCAAGAGAGTTCACAAACAATAAACTTGACTACACATCTAGGAGAGAAATTTCATTTATTATTAAGGACTTCAAAACCTTGAAAACAAAGTGTCACTAGGTGCACCCCTGTTCAAGTTTTAAATTAGATAGGTCATTCACTAACTCCCAAAACCCAACTTCAATTCATAAATAAATTTTCATTTCATGTCAAGCCACAAAAAAAAAAAAAAAAAAAAAAAGCAATGGGATTATCTGTTCTCACAGAAGCTAAATGGCTGGTAGGAAATGGGAACTCAATTCCTAATAACTATGAATTTTGGTTTAATGTAAGATCCAATGTGTCTGGGGAAAATTATCCACATATTACAAGAGCTTTTGATTTTTTTGACCAAGCTACCGCACAATGAAATTGTGCATTAGTGAGGAATTGATATGCATCTCATGTAGCTAACTCTATTATTTAGAAGGAGCTAACTCCTAGGTCGGGAAGTGCAGTTAAACTGATTAGGCCCCATAAATCAGTCAGGTCTCTTTACTGTCAACCAAGCCTACTGGCTTCTCTATAGTGAATGCTTATATGGAAGGAGCAGAACTCTGAGATATGGTTCTTAAATGTAGGCCAACCTATGGAAGCTTAAATCCTTTCTCAAAGTGCTTATTTTCTTCTGGAAAGTATTAAATGTTAGTCTTTTAGTGAGAAGAGAGTTTACAACGAGGAATCTAATCATTGATGCTCTTTTTTCTTATGGTGATTTATAAGATGAATCCTTCTTGCTTTTTACTTTTTTATTAATTGTGTTAGATAGATATTTGTAGTTTGTTATTCATCTTCTATACGTTTGGTTAAAAGTTCTCCTTGGTTTGACCCTTCTCATCCAGCCTGTCTATACCATCCTATGGCATGACTATGAATTTCTTAGATACGTTTTGCTTCATTTTCAGGTACAATGCCCATTTTCTATAGTTTATCTAGCAAAACCCTGACAGATTTTTTCACTTTGTGTCATTGAAAGCACATCAATTATCAGCTCTGTGGGGATGTGGCAAATGCATCAAGTATGGAAAAAAAAAAATTCCTTTCATATATTCTCTCCTTGCATATTACATGCCTTTTCATGATCTTATAATTCAATTGCAATATCATTTTTCAGGGAGTTCGTGACCTTAAACATGCGAGGAATTGCAATGTCTAGGTGTCTAGATTATCACACCTATGCCTTAGCCTGCTCAAATTTATTAATAGATTTATGCATTATCTGACATTTGAGGTCAGTGCCATTCTTCTGCTATAGGTAAGCGTTAGTGCCATTATTTTGTTTTTTAAGTCTCTCTCTCTCTCTCTCTCTCTCTCTCTGTGTTTCTCCCCTGCTTCTAGACATTGAATTATTCCTGCACCTGCAATTTCTATTAGCAATCTAGGAATGGAAATCTACATAATCATTATTGGACTACTAATAATCGTGCTGGTGAAGTTTATTTTCTGAAACGGGTTATCTAGCACCATTATTTTTTCCTTGATAAGTGTCTCCTAAATGTATGATTTTCTGCATAAACAGTTGAATGTTAGTATTGTTGTTTATCAACAAAGCTCAAGTGCTACTGCAGCTTCCTTTTGAAAAGTAGGGGTAAGATGTTGGATAGATAGATCTAATTGAAAAGTGAGAATAATGAACAAGGAAAATGTGAAAAAGCTCCTAATCAGGATGTTTAGCAGAAGAAAACTTGTGAAGATTTGGCTCCCACTTTTGTAGTTGGTATGCATTCCCTGAAGATTTACATATTAAAGTTAAAAGAAATGTGGAGGTAAAAGAAATAATTTTGTACATTTTTTTAAAATTCAAGCTATTCAAAATTCTTAGTTTGTTCTCATTATCTATAAATAGTACAAAACGGAAACGTCCAACTTTTTGTTGATCTTCTACAATTATGCCACGTAAGCTTTAGAGGTCTCACAAATTTACACATCACCATTATTAATTTTTTAATTTTTAATGCTTTATTTTTAGATACCAACCATTCGACTACCACCCGATAATTGCTCTTCTCAGTTCTCTCTTTACTCCAATGCAGACTCTCTCCTCGATTAAATTGCAGAGCCAAGAGTGTTATGAATATTCAAAAAAAGATTACTAGTGAAGGGTCTGTCAATCGCAGGCCACGAAACCTGCATAAGCTTTCATCTTAATTTGGCTTTCAATATTATTGGTTGATGTCCCTAGCAAGCTATACAGTAATACTTCCTCTGCATCTCTCACGACCTCATGAAGTCATGATCCACATTGTGAGTATCCGTTCTGTGTACTTTCTCTTTGTTTTTCCTGCTATTGGTATTGGAAATTTTCTTTATACTTCATGTTCTTATTTATATTGGTGGTGTTGGAGTTGTTTAATTTGGTTTAGTATGCAATATTCTGTATTGGGTCAGCTCGAGTGTGTGATAATTTAGAGTGCTTAGATGGTAAATACTTAGTAACTATTCATTTAATTTGTGTTTTCTTTTACTGGGTTTGAGATATACTAGTGTGATGATTTGGAGTTGTAACTTTGTGGAGCTTAATTATTGTTTAGGTACTGGTTTTCAATGAATTTAGAATTGAAAGTCGAAGAATTATTCATTGTTTAAAGTTGTACTACAAGTTGAAGACTTAGGTTAGTGGCATGTGTTATCTGCTCCCTCAAAAGTGTTTGTAAGAATGCCTAAACCAAACTTTCCATCACTTAGGATTTAGGAAGTACAAGGTAAAAAAATCTTACAGAAACTTTCCATCCTTACTGAAAGTTATTTTGTATCTTAACTTCAATGTGAATCCACCAATGATATCTTAACTGGAAATTGTGTCCCAAGCATTGTTTATGTTATATAGAAAACTGGTATAGGTTTATCATACTTTAGCATTGAATCTACCTTTTTATCTAATTGTTAGTCTCTCTCTCTCTCTCTCTCTCTCTCTCTCTCTCTCAAGTTCTTTACATTTTGTCCTACTCTGCTGTGATCTCTAGAAAGGACTTGCAATTTTCTGTTGAGGTTAATAGAACCATGTTTCCTTAGAGGAAGTTATATTGTATCCAAACTTCTATCTGAATCTGTGAATGATAGATATCTTAACTAGAAATTGTGCCCAAGCATTGTTTATGTGAAATAGCAAACTAAGAGAACCAAGAAACAATACCAACATTTTTTTTCTTTTTCTTAAATCATTGATTGTGTTCTAATGCTTAGCCAGATTAAAATTTGATTGTACATACCCCGTATAATGCAATTTAGAAGGATAATTATTAAATAAACTTTACAAACTAAACAACAGAAGGTATGGAAAATAGTAAACATACCATTATGCACTGTAATTGCAATTGAAATAAAAATTTGCTATAATCATTACCATTACATGGGTATTGGTTGCATTTGATTTCCTCTAGGCCTCACTAAAATTTTTTTAGATAAGCTTTGTCTTTGAGGAAGAAATTTCCTATTAAAATAGTAGTCCCATTGGTAAGTGCTTTGCTTGTATTCCTTTTGGAGATTAATATATACTTTATGGGGATGTTTAGATTTTCTTAGGAATTTTGATTCATGGGGACTGCTTTTGTTAATGTGGCGATGTTGTTAGTTGTTACTGAAAGAGGAAAATGATGTTTATAAGAAGCCTAAATATGAGATAAAGAAAGGGTATTTCTTCCCCATTGTTAGGAAGTTAAAATATGCAAAATATTGATAACCTAAATTGCTTGTTATGTACCAAATACAGTGATTGATAATCTAAACTGCTTCTTATTTCCCAAAATTGCCAAAAGTAACTGTTGTTGCACCTGAACTTGGGACCTCTCCACCTTGAATTGTTTAAAAACTTTGTATCTCTGAATTAATTTAGTAATAATTTTATACATTTTTTAATCCAACTTGGCTTCTTAAGATAGGTTTTTCATCTATCCTTTGTTCGCCAATATGGAAATATCTGCTTCCTTCTAATGGTCAAGGTTTCATTAACTACTTCTTTGCACTATCAATGTTAAAGCTGTTCTCTATTTACAGGTGCTGAAGGTATTACTGTGGCTGCTGCTTCTAAAGATAGCACCCTAAAGGCTATAGACGAAAGTAATTGGAAAAAGCCAATAAGCTGTAACTCAAATGGCAAAGAAGGAAAGCAACTAAATTAAAGTAATAGGATGAACCCTTTGTGCATAAATTTTTTTTGGACGTGTATGCCTAAGTTTTAGTTGGCTTGGTTCCTTATTTCTATTCCATGGTCAAACATTCTCTGTATTTTTGTACCATGCTCCCCAAGGTTGTAACAATCGACCAGTTAGGATTTTCTATTTAACAAAGATTCTTAGAGAAATTCTAATAAAAACTGCAAAGCACCTCGTTCAATATAAAATCATTGATAGTAAGTCCCATGTTTCTCCTATTCATGTGACCAAAATGAGGAACCACTGCTGCTTGGGCAGGTCAGTGTTGGCCAACTTACTTGCATTCTACTAATTAGGTCTGAAATCTATAGAATGGTATACAATGAACTTTATTAGTGATGGAATTTAAGTACTTATGTTGTCGATGTAGCACCAATTACCTTTTATATCAAGCTAGTTTATAAGTTTCATATAGTAAAATTGATAACAACTTTAGCACTTTCCTAATGAGAAATTGGTACCTTGGATTTCAGGAAAGGGCTGTTAGGATTGCTGTTGGATGGGTATGAGCCATAATTGTAATTAGGCCAAAGCCATTGAATGCTGAAATCAGTTTTGGGTTTTCCTGTTGTTGGATAGCAAAAACTTTGTTTTGTGTCATAGTATTATCCAGGCCACTGCATTAGAGATTTAGAGTGGTGAAATCAAGAAAAAAGTTCTGATGTTATGACAACATCAAATAAGAGTAATAAGCATTCAAAAGGATGATCTCTCTTAAATAATCCCACTCACCTGTTGTACAAGGTAGAAGAAATTGAAACTCTGTGAACACAGCCAATTGCTAGGCATTGTACTAATAAAAGCTTGATGAAGATTGCACAATTGGGTTTCATACTTTCATGTGTGTGTGTGTGTGTGTGTGTGTGAGGTGTGGAATTTGTTTTTGGACTTGGGTGATAGTTTCATGATGTGAATGGCAGTATTTATAGGCAAAAACGTATGTGTGGACAGAATATTTGGTGCAGCATATGCCTACTACTATTACTATTAATTTATCACCTGTATTGTGTGAAACAAATGCCCCTGATTAGCCTTTCACATTAGCAGTTTGGGACGAGTTTGGGACAAAATTATTGACTTATTTCCACAACTTCATTGGTTTTGTCTGTATTTTTGTGAAAAACTTCTGCCACATCATTTTCCTTTGCTTTGTGTTTAAAAGTTGACTTTAAAAGTAATTAATTTGCCTAAATTACAAAAGGCTTTATTCCACTTTTTGGAACCAATTTTTTATCTGTACAAATCAACAAAAGGCTTTATTCCACTCTTTGGAACCAATTTTGTACAAATAGATTCCAAAGATGCACATTCTTGCATCATACATTTGCCTAAACCCAGAAGCTGGGACGGATCATTAACTTGCTAGATTTATATAATTCATTACTCATTGTTGATTATGACTGGTACAATTTGCTGTATAGAGACAATCCCCACATAGATTCTTCACCGCCTGAATTTTTGTACTAGGGGGAGAGTTTAGAAGCCCAAAAGCAATAGCCAATTTCTCACTATGATATCTTAGAGAAATTTCTTTGTCCTCATCTTCCATGTCTGCATGAAAAACTAAAGAAATATGAGGAACATACCCAACCAACTTCAATTCCTTGACTAACTTGTCAAGTGCCTGGAGCAAATCTGTAGAAACAGATTGCACTCCCTCCCCAGAGAAGAATTCATGCACGACATTGTTCACCTCCACTGAACTACACCCAGGTACCTTCACCACCCCCTTGTCTTTCATCAGTTTCCTCAAATAATTCACATCTTCCCATCTCCCAGCCCTTGCGCACAAGTTCGATAAGATCACAGTCTCCTCCATGAGAGTCATCCAGTTCAAAAATTCATCTAATCACTCACTTCGCCAATTCTACATTGCCATGGCTGATACCAAGGTTTGCCAAAGTATGGGAGTGGGCTAAATTGGTAATCCATCGATGAACTCATAAGCCCATCTAAGCGACCAGCTCAACTAAGCAAATCCACCATACATCCATAGTCCTTGATACTTGGAAAAATCCCATACTTGTCACTCATGCTATAGAAATACTCACAACCTTCCCTTACTAAGCCAGTGTGGCTGCAAGCCTTTAAAAGACCCAAAAATGTAATCTCATCAGGTCGCACTCTCGCCCTCTTCATTTCTTCAAACAATGGTATGGCTTTGGAACCATGCCCATGAGTTGCATATGCCATAACCGTGGCTGACCAAGCCTGTGTATCTCTTACTGACATGTTCGCAAACTGCATCATGCCATCATCCAAGCTTCCACACTTTGCATACATATCTATAAGAGCAGTTTTGACCTTTACATATTTATCAAAACCATGCATCTTCACATACTCATGTATCCACCTCCCTAAGTCTAATGCTCCTAACAAAGCACAAGATAAGCAGTGTTACATCAGTAGGCTTGAGATCACTCGCTTGCAATTCACGAAACAATGAAAACGCCTCATTGGGCCAACTACTTCGAGCATATCCTGTGATTATTGCATTATAACAAACAACACAAGGCTCAGCTATCTTATCAAAGATGCGGCGAGCCGCGTTCACATCATTGCATTCAGTATACATATTTATCAATGTGGGACATACATATATGTTACGGTTGAGACCAAGTTTGGTAGCAAGGCAATGCAATTGTTTACCTTCTTGCAATGCCTTAGAGCTTGCACATGCCTTGAGAAGAGAAGGGAAGGTATAGTTTTGGGGGAGAAGAAGAAAATGGGCTGATTTGGAGAGCGTTAGCTGCTACCATATGTGTTGGTTGTGTTTGTGTGACAGTGAGGTTGGGCAGGGAAAGGCTTGTCAAGTTCACATGGTAATCACGTCCATGTAATATTGTTAGGGTCCGTTTAGTTGGAGGGGTGGAAAAGTGAGAGAATAGAAAATGGTGAGAGAGTGGAAAAGTGGGAGGTCCTTCCTTTTTGTTTGGTTGGGAGTGGAAAAATGAAAGGATGGAAAAAGGGAGTTTGTATAAATTTACTCATATACCTTTATTAAAAAATGATGTAAAAAAAAAAAAAAAGGACAAGCCTGCCCAGTGAATCAAAATAAAAAATAAAAAAAGCAAAGAAAATAAATAAATAATTAATTAAAAAAATAAAAAGGAGGAAGCAGGCACGTCCAGAGGAAAAAAAGAAAAAAGAAAAAATAAAGTACGAAGAAAAGCAACGTGGGTGAAGCACATGTGCAATTGCACATGAGCATTTTCGTCCAAAAATGAGGATCAATTTCTCCCTTTAGTTTTTTCTCTATTTTAGAGGGAAAACTTTTTGGTAGGCTCGGGGAGAAAATATCTAGGCCCCACCATTTATTTTCCTTTCTCTCCATCCAACCAAACATACTTCAAAAAAGTTTTCCTTCCTATTTTCTTTCCAAAGTTTTCTATCCACCATATCTCATCTCTAAACAAACACACCCTTACTGTTTGTGACTACAAAGATCTTTTCTACAAAACCAACAGGATCATTGATCATCTTCTTAGATAGCATTTACGGGTATACGTTAGTTCCTTCACTTCCTTGCTTTCTCACGGGCATAGTGCAAGTGTACTTAAGATCAACAATTTCAATTGATATATTCACGGTTTAAATTTCAACATCTTAAGAGCATTCACATCAGTTAGTGTATAATAGTAAAATATATAAAATTTACACAATTTTTCCTAAAAATGACCCATATCAGTCTATGTATAATTGTGGAAATTTACAAGTTTGCTAATCATGTAAATTTACACTAACACTATTCATTTTGTACTTAGTTATTTATTCTTTCATATCTCAAAAATGAAGGAAGAGAGTAAATGGTAGTTGTTGTGTATGTAGAAAGAGAAACAATTAAAAAAATTAAGAAAATTTGATATTTTAATGAAATGTAGTAAAAAATAAATCATCTGAAGTAGAGTGTTTTAAAAAGTGAGTATGTAAAAAAAAAAAAAAATTCTTATTCTAAAATAGATAGGAATTTTTGCATAAGTTGATGCATATGCTCTTTCTTATCTATCAAATTATTTCAAGGGAGTCAATACCGTACAGGTCAGGTGTGTTTTGGTTTGGCGATCGATATATTTCGGATACTGGACAATACTGGTGTACTATTTCGGGTTTACCGCTATTTTTTATATTTATAAATATATATGTGTGTGTGTGTGTGTGTGTGTGTGTATTATAATAAATATAAAAGTTTACCATAAAACATTTCCTCAATTCAAAATTAATTATTCATGATTTTAGACTTTAGTATCAATTAAAAGAAAAAAAAAAACACAATATAAAAACTAGAAAGCTTAAAAGTTACTATTACATACTAAGAAAACAAATAATACTAATAAGTTAATGCAAATAAGTTACCATTCTGCCCTAACAAAAATTCAAAAATTACAAAACTTAAAAATAAATAAATAAAACTTTTTTCTATACCGGTCGGTGCCGGGAACTTTTTTTTGTACCGGCCGGTATTGCCCGAAATTAGCCGGTATGGCCGGTACACCCAATATTTAAACCGATGCGAAACGTTGATATTTCAATACCAGTATACATACCAAGACCGCATGCGGTATTGACTACCTTGAATTATATACCAAAATTGGAAAAAGATAAATTAAACAAATAAGAAGAATATTGCATAAGACTTTAGTTTTATTTTTTGTTACAATGATTTGATTGTTACAATAATAGGAGGTGGAATTAGAATAATAATTATCTTGATAAAGGAGATAATGTGATATTACTTAAATACAAAACTCTTGGTGATAAAACTTTCGTTTTGAATCTAATTTGAAATGAATATCATAATCTTCAATATAACTCTGCGCTTCTGCTAAGCTTTATACCGATTCAAAAAGTAGTAAAGTACGACTGTGTGCTTCAATTTTAAATTTAAAAAAATTACTTGAGTGACCAAAACTACAATCAACCAAGGGTGCTAATTCACACAATTGGTTTAATTGAGGTGTTTATTTTAACTTTCTTTAAATTTTAGGAAGTAAATTATAGATTAAGGATTGTTAGTAATTAGCCAAAAGTCTTCTAACATAATTGATAAATTTCCATGCACAAAGTTTTTGGAGGTCGAAGGGAGAAAGGGTTCACTAAATGAAATAGACTAAATTACAAATTATAGTCTCTAACTTTGATACATTTTCAATTCAGTTCTTCACGTATAATTTTTTCTTTCATTTCAATGCTTGAACTTTCATTATTTTTCCAGGAAAATACTAAGACCATAACTTTTTCTACAAGAAATTCTATAGCAGATTTTCTATGCACACACGCATGCATAAATACAACTCATACACTCTTCAAGATTGAAGCCACGATCATTGGCAAAATTGTAAGCAATTCTCAAAATTAGGGGAAGGAGATATCATTTGGTCTAAAGACCATTGGAAAGATCCTACGTAGATTCACAAAATTAGGTTTTATGTTAACTGTAGTATCATATTAACAAAGGATATATAAACCAAAAGGACAATTAGCATAAAATTTCTAAAAAGATCCCATGATTACCACTCTTCGAGCCTTTTATGGATTTTAAATTAAAAATAAAAAGTTCACCTTAAATGTATATAAAAAAAATGACATTTTAAAGAGTCAAACGCCTTCAAAGAAAAGAATAACAAAAATGCAATCATCTTTAATGGAAACCCTAAAAAGTGTATACTAGTTTTGGATCTTGAATACCTAACAAAGTAGAAGTCCAAGAATGACATACAAAATAAAACGCAGTGATCAACTGGTATCCATGATTGCCCAGATTTACAAATTCAACCGAGGATGTGGTAGAAAGACAACTTAAGGTCAATTTGGTAGGTCGGAAAAATGGAAAGATGGAAAAGACACAAGTTTTGTAACATTTAGATTTAGTATAACAGAAATGTCACCAAAATGGGGATAGGCAATTAGATAAAGGGCAAGTAAGGCAAAGGACATTGACGGGGCTTTATACTTTTGATAATAAATAACTAGTCTTGTAAAAAAAAAATACATTAAATCATTAATTGCAATATTCTTTAAAACATAGAAGGAAATATAAAAGACGAATTGCACGTATGTATTAGATAAACATAGGTGGTTTGTCGGTATGTTGAAAAACTTTGATATTGTTGAAAAGATCATTTTAGAGTTTTTTAGAATAATTGAAAACTTTCAATCCCACGATATTTTCTTCATAATTCTCCTATTTTAAAGAATGGGAATTCTAAAAAGTGAAACTCTAATTAATTTTTGTAAGGATCATTAATGGTTTCTTTTTCCTATATTTAATAGGGTATTGTAAGAGTGTTGCTCATGCTTTGGCAAGGACATTACAAGATGAGGACTAAAGAGGGTTCCCAGGTTTGACTTGAGGATTGTCTTCCTTTTATTCTATCCCTTTTAGGATCCGATTTCCATTATCAAATCTCAATAAATTGACTATAGTTTATAATAAAATTTATTAAAAAAAAAAAAAACATATTTTGTAACGAATGAGACAATTTCAAAGGTTTTTTTTTATAGAAAGAATCTCAAAGGAGTTTGCAACCCTTAAAATTTAAAATAGTTTGTAAGTGCACAAGATTAGTTGATGTAGTTGATTAATTTATAACACGGAATTTTTTTGCTGTTACTTATTAAAGTAATGTTATTTTAAAATATTTTAAAAAAATTAATTTTATTTTGGTTTATTTCATAAACTGATGTTATTTTGTAATGTGGTGTTTAGAATTAATATTTAAATCCAAATATTTTGTATCTTGGTCTATTTGGTAAGAGGATCCAAACGCTTTTTTTTTTTTTTTGGGAAACCATAAAATAGTGGGTTTCACACTTGAATATATTGTTTAGCTTATCCTTTCTAATTGCAGTTTTCATAAAATTATTTCCTATTTTCCCAGTTGAAAATTGAATATTGGAAACGACCAAGAAGATGTTTTCAAGATACTAAATTGAAAATAATGGACCCCATATATTTGTACAAACTCTTCTATCTCTTAAACTAAGAAGCTTATTTTTATCACAAATTTGAATTTTATCATATATAAAAATTAAAAAAAGTACATTAGTTTTATTCCCACATTTCAATTTTGAAACTTATCGTTATCCCCAAAAAAAGTAATCTACACATTACTTTCTATATAATAATCTTTTTTTTTTAATCTCAAAGTAGAAATGTTCTCCCAAAGGACCCAAGCATTATTTTTTTTAATATTTTGAAAATTGTTCTTAAGTGTAGGAGCCAACCACATATAATGTAAAAATTATTATTTGAAAACTAGTTTCACTTTCTCCTTCACATTAAATTTTTTGAAAATTATTTTCATACTTTTTTTAGAAAACAAAACAAAAATCCTCCTACCAAACAAACCCTTATTTATTATATGAAATTCATTCATATATTAAACAAAGTAGATTTTCTTGATATGTTTAAATTAACCTTTAAAAAAAAAATATTGAATGTTTAGGGCTTTTGGAATTATCCTTTTCTTTTATGGGAACTTTAGGCATTATCTTAGAATTTTCTTTAAATTTTTTACGATTCATGAAAAACTCATTGTAAGGTTACCAGTTAATTGAGCATGCAAATTGCTCATCATGTATTATTCCCTTTTGATTAGAAAAAGAATGTAGAAGTAGCTTATTGAACTATTCCATTAATGTGCTTAGTTTTTACTTCACAATTTAAATTTTGTTATTATGGTACAATTGATTTTGATAAAAAATTTATTTTATTTTAAAAAAAAAGTTATTAAAATTGATTCCATTATAAAAATCAATTGAAAAGGAACAACATAATAATGTATTATTAATAAGTTTTTCAATGAAATTTGTATTTAAATTAATGATAATAAGTTTAGAAATTCTTTTTAAAAAATTATGTTGGGATAAGATTCCCTCCCATTAAATCCTTCAATTTCCTCCAATTTTTAGTCATATGCAAGACATTTGACATCTATGTAATTAGAATTTTAAAGATTCACTTGGCTGATAACTATTGATGTAAAATAAATTCACTACTCATTACAACTGATTTTTTTATGTAACAATGTAATCATTAGCATAAAATATATTTATTTATGCCATATTAATAATTTACTTTTTAGTCGCCACTTCATAAGCTTTATAGTTTAGTGATCTTTACTAATTTCCTTATGAAACTAATTTCCTTATGAAGAGAACCGAAGTTCAAATTCCCATTTTTCAATTCTCGTAACAATTCAATTATTTAAGAAAGAAATTACTTTTTTTTTTGGGGCCAAAGAAAGAAATTACTTTTATTTTTAAAAGGGAAACAAATAAAATTTACTTTTTAAGTCCCATGCTATGAAAGACCCAAAGCCCAGATTCAAAGCATAAAGATGAGTTTTCGTTCAGTCTCCAACGACTAGCTGAGGCGCGGAAGAGCCCAATGTGGAATGCTCTAATATAAACTCTGGCCCAAAAAAAAAAAAAAAACAAAACCAAAGCTTCTGGTTTTTATCTCTTTCGGTCGTCGAAAAAGGCCCAGCTAGACTATAACATAAACACCTGAGAGAGCGAAATCCCAGCCATTGGCATTTCTCGGAGTTCCAACATATAAAAAAAAGAATTCATGAAGGGATTAGCTTTAATGTAGTCGGAATTTCCATAATCTTCATTTTGGGTTTGAAGGAAGGAAGGAAGGAATTCATGAAGGGATTTTTAAGCTCTTTCACTGTAAGTCATATGAAACTTTTGAAAAGGCTTTTGTTACTGTTGTTTAAAGGAATGGAATGGGCATATTCTATTTTGTTTTTGTAGAGGGTTGGTGGTGTTGGAGGTTATTCAAGCATAAAGAAGGTTGAAGGGATCAAGCATGCCACTTAAAAGAAAGAGTCCACTTAGCAATAGAAGGTTTTTTTCCAAAGTCAAATTCATCATGCCATTATCAACATAGCTACCATGCCTTGTAACATCCAAAGAGAGAGCACAATATTAAAGTGTTAAAAAAAAAAAGCATGATTAAGGAAGAACAATGATTACAGATATTCCAACTTGTCCCCCTCACCACGCAGATTATTCCTTTTTTTCTTTTCTTGCCTCACATGCTTTGCCACGTGCGTGACGACGCAATTGTCACCGGTTGAATACAGACTCGTTGGCCGTCTAACAAGCTAGCTTCTGAGAAGTCAAGACAACCCCCATGCAGATAAACAGTACGACAAACTTGACATATCATAAGGGTACTGGAAAATTTCATTGGCTTAGTTGAATATGAGTTCAATTCAATTTTGTATTCTATGATGATACAAGAAATAAATAAAAGATAAATAAAATGAAGAGTGTTGGTCAACAATGTGTAAAAAGTTGGTGTACAAGACAGGCAGAATCTTATCGTATCATAACCTTGCTAAAGAATGTAAAATGGTGTCGTTTACAGATAATACATATGTAATCCCTAAGAACTTTTAGCAAAATGAAGATTATGGAAATTCCGACAACATTAAAGCTAATCCCTTCATGAATTCTTTTTTTATATGTTGGAACACCGAGAAATGCCAATGGCCGGAATTTCGCTCTCTCAGGTGTTTGTGTTATAGTCTAGTTGGGCCTTTTTCGACGACCCAAAAAGATAAAAACCCGAAGCTTTGTTTTTTTTTTTTGGGCCAGAGTTTATACTAGAGCATTCCACATTGGGCTCTTCCAACGGGCATTTTTGCCAAATTTTGTTAGAATTCAATAGATCTGTGGAGTCAGTGAATTTGGGGCAACTCACTTTGCTCAAGGTAACTTCTCTCTCTTTTTCTCTGTTTGTTTACCGAGAAAATGAATGAAAAAAATATCATGCTTATGTGGAAGCTTGGTGGTTTATGTCTATATATATGCCTTTGATTTTAGAAAGAGCAACAATTTTACCCTAGAAAAAAATTCAAGGAAAAGTAAAGAGGAACAAATATTAAACGAGAATTAAAACTTTGAATCGTTTGTTATTGAAGAGTCCATCTCTGATTGTAGCATTCTATTGGAATAAACGTGTTATTGTTGTGAATCTTGTAGTTTCAGTAGAATGTGGAATCTTGGGTACAAGGATACCAATCAAAAAAACTTGGGAAGGCTTCAAGGCTACCATAGAATACCTCACAAAGATTCAGGCCTTGACTCATTTTTGGGGTTATAATATGTATTTCTTTCAAAGAGAGCATTTATGAGGTATAGTCTGCTGCAGAAGAAGTGTAATAATATGTTTCTTCATTATTCTAGTATGAGTGATATAACGTTCGCTATTCTAGTTTTTTAACACTACTGTTTCTCATTTTTTATTGGGTACTATAGTAGTGTTATTGTTGCTTCTCTCTATATTTGTTTTGAGTTCATATATTGCTCTGCTCTGCTCTCATTTGCTTACATGGTGCGGTCGGTGCTCTTCAAGACCTATACAGGTCCCTGAACGACCCACCAATGCTGAAAGGGTGGAGAGTCATGAACAGGAGTGTCATGTTCGATTCATCATTATACACCGTAATCCACTTAGCTAACCTATTTTTTTCTACTAACAATGCCACATTGCCATAGAAGCCCAAAACCTTACCCTTCTATGGTCTCTACTAATTTTATGCGGAAAATTCAAGGACTAAACCTCACTTTGGGTGGATTGGAGGCCAGACAATAACTGCATCATTTGAAGCACCAGAATCGAAACTCGCCTTGTTATATTTAGCTCTTGTTGAAATAGTACCTGTCTTGTTTATTTAATTCTTTATTCTGGTTTCTTCTTTAGGGAAGTCGGCTTCAATAACATTCGGGGTGAAACTGTTTAGTAACAGAAAAGGCAACTTTTATTTGTTTATATAGTAACATTCTGGTCTCTTCTTTATTCTTTCTTAGGCGTTGTATTTGTTTATATAGTAACAGGAAGGGCAACTGTTTCTTCTTTCCAGGTTAAACCATCAAATTGGTCTTCTTTCTTGTAGTAGTTCATTTGAAGAGTTCATTGCGCAATTCAAGTTTTAAGCATTGGGTCATTAAAAACTAGATATGCTATGCCATTTACTATTTACACGAAGAGAGAATTGGGTATTGATAAGTCCGATCTTTGGAAATACCCGAGTTATGTCCATTTGATTGTTCTTGTTGTTTTTGAGGATACATGCAAAAATCATTGGGTGTAGTTGCTTCCTTTGATCCAGTGAATCGATTTTCATGTAGTCTTGTAACTTTTCATTTTCTGTTTTGTTGTTATAATTTGAGGGTATTGGAGCACAGACTTTCTTTTGCCTTGTACACTAGAACTAGATTACATTATTATTTTTATCTAATTCAATCAATTTTGTGCTTATGATTAACCATGTTTCTCAAAGTTTGACTTCTTTGAATCCAAGATATGGATCTTAGTAAGTTTTGAGGAAGAATTCGACGCAATTAGAGCCATGTAGTCTATCTCATTAGTCAAACTAATTCTCTTACACATTTAAAGTAGAATATTATATAATTATTACATTTTTGCAGTCCTGAATTCATGGTGATATTACACATATAAATATGGATTTTTCATATAACTCCATTGGTTCTTATAGTTTATTTACTTGAGTGAATTCTGTGATGCACTCACATTATTGCTTAGCATCCGAAAGCCTTTTTTACGTTCTTGTGAAGTTGATCTTGGGGATGTCTCGTGACAACTAATATATTCACTTTGTTGTACATTTGGTCGATACAGGTTTCAATATCATAAACTTTTTCTATTTACATCTTTGCCATATACGGGGTTCCAATTAGCGAAATGGATACTTTTTATTTAAATTTTTAATGTCTTATTGCCTGTATAATGATGGTTCGATCTCTTTTGTGAACAATTGCATAATTAAAGTTATTTTGGAGGATGTTGTGCAATTTTTGTAGTTGAAACTAGGGATGTTATTATGACAAAAGTTGCAGGTTGGATGATACAAAATTTTATATATTAGCATTAACTCAAAAATTGAAGTTGATTTTTACTTCATTACTATGTACATCAGAAATTTTGATCTCCTTTCTCCAAAAAAAGAAAAAACAAAGGTCTTTGGGCACCATTTATGAATTACCTAGCCTGAGTTTACAATCAACCCTTGGCTTGTGGTATTTAAATTTTTTTGTTGAATCTAGTCATTTTCTTTTGTTGTATCGGTATTTGTAAATCACAATCATTTATGCACTCTCCCCACTGCCATAATTTGAACTCCTTCAATATCGTACTCATTTGGGAAATGGGAAAAAGCTGTGTAGATACATGTCCATTTTCTACTAGCTTTTACATTTAGCTTTTAGTTTTTCTTGTTTAAGTATAGCCTTTTCATTTACCTTAATTTTTTTTTCCTTCCTTTTTCAAAGCACAAATATACTTTGGTCCACTTTCCAAAAAAAAGCCAAATAAGCTTATATATGTTGACAAACGAATCACACTCCGCCTTCATCTAAACCATCCGGTGTCTATTCATTTTTAATATAATGTTTCCAAAGTGAATATAGTTGGAGCTCCTTGTCAAGGAAATGCTCTATAATTTGTGTCATAATCAACTCCAATAAGGTCCCATTTATCGAGCGGTCTTGCTATGAGTTCCCCAACCAAGGATGCGAAATCTTCCCATCATGGGCATGTTTGCATGTACCCAAGATCAAAGGGAAATGTTTGAATATCTTCCTCTGTTTTCATTCAAGGCTGGAGTGTCAAAATATGCTCTTTTTATTATTGGTTTATTTTGTGAGTTGGACAGGCTTATTGGTAAAAAGACACTCAAAAATCTAGTTGCCATTCTTTATTATTGCTTCTACTGACTTGTAGGTTTCTCAATAGCTATTCTTTGCTGCACTTTGCAACTTATATTGATCCTAATTGCTTGCTTAAACATCTCTTTCACCAGGAACATTCAAAATAATTCTTTCAAAGGTGGCATTATACCAAAGCATTGGCCAATCTACTAGATTATTAGCCTCATTATCATATTCACCGTATAAACATGAACCTCATCTTGCCAAAAGTGTTAGTATAAGCACGCTAAAACTATATACACTAGCATTCTCGTTACATAGCCCACATGCACACATTCTCAAGCGTTGTGTACCCAAGTTTTCCACGAATATGAAAAACTTGTACATGCCATTGACCTATGGGAATTGACATGGAGAGTGAGAAATAAATCAATTTGGCAACATTGTTCTCGTCCAATATAATGTTACACAAATGAATATATATGTATGGATAACAGGCCTGAAAATGCAATATAGAGATATGCAACTGCATTAGCTATGCCCATTGCAATCCTTAATTTGCATTTCAATGGTAATGGCTCGTAGTTAAGTCCCTTAGTTGATGGGATACAAATACGAGTTGGAGAGAATGATGCCCCTTACAAATTCATACGCTGAATCGGATTTTTGGTCTCTAAGCAACATCCTAAGAGTTTTAGAACATTTTGGTGGACACTCATTAATTTGTGATCCAATGACAATGTCTTTGAACATCTCTCCAAGTATAGCCCATGATCTTTTGCCATACTTTTTAACTAAAAATAAGTGATCTTCTAAAAAAACCCTTGTAAAAGTGAAAACCATCTGCATCCAAAAAATTTGAAGTGGGTCACGATTGTATGTTGCTCTTCCGAGCTCTTCAAAGAGAAAGAAGACATGAATAAGATTTCTTTCTATATTGCAAAAGGCAATTAACTCCTCTAATAACATTCTTCCATTCTTCATAAATGGTGTCTCTATCTCCTCTTTGGCTTTCCTCTTCATTTCAAACATAAAATCATCTTCTTCATCAAATCCTTAGGTTAAATATTGGAATATTAATATACACGCAAGATATGATAAGATAAGACATGAAGAAGTCAGAATCAGGGCTTTACATAAAGATATTTGGAGATCACTAACCAATCTTTGCTTACGGATCAATCGGCACGCACAATTTAGAGTTTGAAACTAATAGTACTCTTCCACCATGTAAATCATGAATTGTAAGTATTTGAAACAAATTATCTACCTAAGTATATGATAAGAAATCAAAAGGCTTTTTTTGATGACCCAGGTTGGCTATTCTTATCACTAATGATTCGCATATTGATAAACCAAAAATGTATTAACCCCTTGTGATGAATTAACCAATTAATTAGCCAAATTAATTAATTAATCTGATTAACATGCAATACACGTGGTAGCATAAACAAATCACCAACTAAGTTAATATGCAATGGAAAATAAAGTTGACACGGTAATTTGTTTAGGAATGGGAAAAACCCCTAAGGCAAAAACCTTACTGGGTGATTTTAAAGTCACCATTCCCGAGAATCCACTATTATCACAACAAGTGGTTACAAGTAAAGGAATCTCAGTACCTTATACCAACCTACAGTTGAACCCTTAACCCAATACCCAATTGGACTTATTCTGTAGTGACAATCTCTCCTTTTAATGCATGGCTCCTAGTATGTGACTAATCAATTGATGCACGGATCCAAGTATGAGGCTAACCACCAACTTGAGAAGGATGTTGGCTACAAAGTTCTTTAATTTATCAACATGATGAAGATCACAAAGCTCATTGGTTACAAAATCTTACGGCATACAAACGCAATAGCTTCTTGAAGAGAAAGATGAACTAAGGCAAATTGTCTCAGGTCACAATATGCTTATGAAAAACCTTTGCATCAAGTTGCACTCACTTGCATCAGCAGTGACGGCCCTTGAAATAATCCTTATATATGTTTAGGGTTGTGAGAAAAGAAAGCCTAAACATGTATACACGAATTGAAGTGAAATCGAGATCCAAAAAACCGATTTTCTTAAATCTCGATAGATAAGTTATCTATCAAGCAACTGTCAAGCATCGGGCAAAAGCTGCCTTTTAAACCTCGATAGATGCTAGCTGTCAAGTTTTAAAATCCAGCACTTCTTCACTTGATTCTTGGACAGATTTGCATGATTTTAACACTTGGACTTGAAACATTGTTCCTTGAAGTAATAAACACATCCTAGATCTATCCAATTACAAGTAAAGTGCATTTTGTCAAAGGATTAACCAATTCTACATTGACATATGTTTCTAACATGATTCACATATGTCCTAACACATATCATATGAGCAATTGGGTAGTGAGAGTGCTATCATATCAATTTTTGCGCAAAAGGTTATCAAAAAGCCTACATCCAGGGGCAGTAGTTCTCAAATTAACAATAAGAACTAGAAAATATTAAACAAAGATATAATAATTCGAGAAAAAAAAATGAAGTTAAAATATGAACCTAGATCCACATTAAACAATATCAATTAAAATTCAAAAAATCAAGAGACACATGAATCGTAAAACAAAGATGATCTTGATCCCGCTCTGACCATTCAACATCATGTAATGAATTAGAAGTAGAATCTCAACTACTATACCTACCATAAGTTCTTTGAACCTTATCCCATTTTTATGACACAATGACATATCGGTTCCTCCTTGCAAAGGTAGGATACGCGATACTTAACCTCCCTAAAAGCGGTTTTAAACTCTAAGCCAGCATGAGCTTGGGAGTACGCAGAGCCTCTTAAAAATAGATGAAGGTGTCGCCACTTAATTATAGGTCTAGGAACCAAAACATGACTCCATGAATGTCTTTCAACCAAACTAGGTTCAAAGTTAGGGTATAGGATCGAAAGAGGTTAGGCACCCCAAGTTTGCCCAGCCGTAGCTAGCCTTCATATATCGTTACTCAAACTGGATGGAATATAAACTATCCTAGAGACTCAAGCAAATATGCATCTATATCTAAAGCCTAAAGAGCAGTCAACGTGTCTTATGAAGCGGACAAAGAAAGATAAAACAAGTGACCACATAAACATGTGAAGAGATATACAAATAAAGAGACAAACAACTTGTGGCATCAAGCTCAAATCATCAACATATAGGCGAGAATGGACACAGGTGGGGGCCTAGGCCTCCCAAGCCCTTTTTTTTTTTACTTATGATATTTTTCATTTTTTATTGTTGGCCCCATTTTCCAAAATCTTAAGCCCTCCTCCTCCCCAATCAGCCTAACCAACCTAGCACAATTAGCAACTATTCAACCTAAAAATTTAACAAAAACAATAAAAGCATTCACAATGGTGATTGTATTTTAGTAAAAAAAAAAATTTACCACCAAAGAACCAAAAATCATGTGTTATTGAAGAAGTTAAAGCTACATTTTTTTGCAACTACAAGAAAATTGATATAAATACAATTTGATCAGTAGCAAGTCGTTAAAAATAAAAGACAATATTTTATTAAGATTATCTCTCTTCCTTCAATAAAAAACTCAAATTCTCTCTCTTCCCTTATTATTTTAATGAGTTGTTTATATTATTTTAAATGAAGTGGTAAAAAAATGAACATTGATGTTAGGTGTATTGTAAAGTGAGGTAGTAAAAATAAATAAGGTATTGTGAATAACTTCAAAAAAAAAAAAAATAATAATAATCCTATTGCCGTCCCTGAACTTATTATACTCTCCCTTCTTCACGTATTTCTGTAATTTTTCTTTCCGTATCAACTCTTCTATCTGTTCCTTTAGGTTCCTACAATCTTCCGTGTTGTGGCCATGATCCTTGTGGAATCGGCAGTACTTGTTCTTATCACGGGCGTTAGGAGATGAGTATAATGGTCTTGGCCATTTGAGATAGTGTTAGTCCTTAATCTGCATTAAAATTTTGTCAACAGGCATAACTAGAGGGGTAAATTTTACCGTCCGAGGGCCTTTGTATTCTTTTCTTCTGTTCCTGATTCCGACGATCCGGGCGTTCCCTCTTTTGACCCCTACGCTCGTCATCCCTTCTTCCTTTGTCTCCTGGCTTCTCTACATCCTTTATGGCTGCCAAAGCGTCTTCGGCATTCATATACTACTGTGCTTTTAGGAGCATTTCTGCCATCGTCTTTAGAGGGTTCTTTGCGAGTAAAGCCATGAGATCTCCGGATCTCGATCCGCTTTAAAGGTCGTCAACTGTACTTTATCATCGCCTTCGTCTACCTCGAGGGTCTCCCGAGTAAAACGTTTCACGTATGACCTCAAAGTTTCATTTTCCCTCCGCCTAATGGTGAGTAAGTGGTCCGCTGGCCTCTTGGGATGCTACCCCCAATGAAGTGATGCAAGAAAGCGCCGCTTAATCGCTCGGGTTATCGATGGACGATGTGGGCAACTTTGTGAACCATTCCCTTGCAGCCCCTTTGAAAGTGGTGGGAAAGGAATGACACGATATCTTGTCGGGTGGCTGTTGAAGGCCCAACGTCATTTTGAATGTATTAAGGCGATCCTGAGGATCTTTGAGCCCGTCGAACGGCTCAAGTTGAGGTAAACAAAACTTTGACGGCACAGGGCATTCAAGGACTGCTGCAGTGAAAGGCGAATTCGTGGCCCTTACCATTCTCTCTACGCTTCGATCTGTCTTCTCCTTAATAGCATTCCTCAATTCGTCCATCTCCTTCCTCATCTCTCGAAGGAGATTTGAATTCTGCTAGTCCGGAGTAGTAGGTCTTTGATGAATATTCCTCCTATGGCTATCCCCTTCTCCCTCCATGTTATCCTTGGACCGATTCTCTTCCTGTTGAACCGGTTGAAGTCGTAACTTCATTTCCTGATTTTGTTTAGTGAGTTCTTCAATGGTGGTCGCAAGAGCTTGAACTTGTTGGGCCAAGGCTGCGGAATCTGGATTGGATTCCATATGAATGTAGAAGTTGATGGAAACTACGTTTTCAAATATGAATTTGAAAATGTCGTTCCCCACGACAGCTAAAGCTAAACGATGAAGCGTAAGTTCGTCGATCGAGATAAAAGCGAGATGGAACCGATCTTGGCCGGGTGATAGTATCCTCAAGATGGTCACGGGTGTGGTGCCCGCCACAAAGCCTCCGATGCCAAAGTCAATATCAAGAAGTTCGTTCGAAAAGAATAATGTAATATGACAGAGCAAGAATTATAGCCGAGTATGTCTATGTACCTTGTGTTGGTAATGTGAGAGTTTTATATATATGTTGCCTTGGATTCTGACCGTTGTGGTTAATAATGAGATGTTAATGCCTTTCTTGGTAATGCTTCCTGCTTAGTAATGGGGTTTTAATGTGCTTTCAACGATTTACGTAGCTATTGTTGTTACCGTTCGAGGTGTTACTGGCAATATTGAATGGTCCCGATACCTTCGTCAGTGATGGAGGCACTTGTTTGGGTTCGTCCATGAGGATGATCTCGTGCAGTAATCTGCGTTCGTCGGTAGTTGATTTCGTCAGTCCCATCGAAAAAGATTTTAAAGAAACTGACAGTGGTGTATATCTAAAAAGATCTAAGTCTTAGATACACAACACATATTGTTATTAAGAGTTAGTTAATTAGATAATAATAGGATAAATTGTTAGCTGGACTGCTTTGAAGTGGTCCATTTATCAATTAGGTTTTATTTATTTTTTTATTTTTAAAAGTAAGCCAGTAATGTATTTAAAAGCACTTTTTTATTTCAAATATTAGAAAACAAAAATATATCTATATATGGGATGGTATATAATGGAAGCACTCACAGACACAAACTTGACACACATTACCAATTTATGATTGATTAGGATTTAAGTCCATTGCACGTTGTCAGAAAAGTAAATTACAGTATGGTACCTTGGTGGAAAACGAGTGTGCGTGTAGTGTTCACACATTTGTTTACTCTACTGCTGTTTTTTATTTTTTTTTTAATTACAAATTCTTACTCTCATACTTTCTTCTCTTCAATTGCAAACACATTTCCTGTTGCACGGATTTGATTCCTATTTCTATCTCTGATTCAATTCACTCTTTTTTAATGCCTTCACTCTCTTTTAATGCCTTCACTCTCTCTTCTTAATCTTAATCATCAGTCATTTAACCACAACATGGTATGATTTTTAGATCTAGATCGTTTATTGAACCGTAAAAGAACCCTCGATCATTTAAGCACAACACGGTATGATTTTTAGATCTAGATCGTTCATTGAACCGTAAAAGAGAAAAGTTCAAAATCTTTGAGGTCGAACTGAGGTTCAATCAATGTTGAACCGTGATGATGTAATAATTATTTTAATAATTAATGATGTAAAAATAAATAAATTAAATGTACAAAATTTACCAATATTGATTAAAATAATATAATGTTTAAAAAGATTTAATATATATCTTGATTAAATAATAAAAAATAAAGACAGTAAAATTTCTCTGTTTTAACAAATTTGTAGAAGATTAATAATATCTCAAAAGGTTTAATAAACTAATTTATTTAAAAATCGTTCAAGATAAATAGGAAAGAACATTCCGGTATTTCACATGGTTCTTTCCTTTTTGCTGAATAGTCAACATGGCATTTTAAGTCTTAAAATAACCCCACTAGTACGTTTTGTCTCTCTTCCCCAAAAAAGAATCCCACTTTACTTCTGTCTCTCACAGACCTTCTCTCCCTCTCTCAGTTCTCACTTCTCAATCATCTCTCTCTTTCTACCTCCGCCTCACTTCACGATCAGAACCCAAGCCAGCCTCAATCTCTCTTACTTCACTTATTTACCCTCCAAACAAGCAGATCTGGAAAAAGCCTATAATCTATTTCAAGCCATCTCATCAGTCTCTCCCCAAACAAACAGATCCGGCAAAAAGAGGTAACTTCAGCTTTTGAGTCCTGACAACCATTGCCTTTTTAGAAAAAAAATGATTTAGGGAAAGAAACCGGCAAACCTGTGCACGGTTCCGACAACCGGACGGTTTGACCGCGGTCGGAACGGTTTCCTGCAAAAATAAAATTTCCGGTTTTGTGAGTTTAAAAACCGGACTGGTGACCGGTTTCTCTCTCTTTTCTCTCTGTTTTTGGCTTCATTATATCTGATACATATCTATTTTGTAGTTCAAGAATCGCCAAATTAACATCCGATGGCTTTTATGGGCACAGAAAGCGCTTCCTCATCTTCTTCTTCTACCATGTCTGGATGGACATATGATGTCTTTCTTAGTTTCAGAGGCAGTGACACCCGTAAAAATTTTACAGACCATCTATATGCTGCTTTGAAGCAGAAAGGTATATTCACATTCAGGGATGATGAAAAACTTGAGCGAGGAACATTCATTGCTCCAGAGCTCTTGAGAGCAATAGAAGAGTCAAGATTTGCTGTTGTCATTATCTCACAGGACTACGCTTCATCGAGTTGGTGTTTGGTTGAACTAGCAAAGATTGTTGAGTGCATGGAAGAGGAGAGGCTTATAATTTTGCCTGTTTTTCACTACATAGATCCTAGTGATGTGAGGAATTTGGGGAAGACTTTTGGAGAAGCCTTTGCTAAACATGAAGAGCGTGACAAAGATAACATAGAGGAAGTACATAGATGGAAAGCTGCTTTGACAAAGGTTGCTAAAATCGCTGGATGGGATTTACGAGACAAGTAAGAATTTCTTCTCTTCACCATACGATCACTTTCTTTTCTTGTCTTTTTGCTTTTGATTTTCTACTGGCTAGTGATATTTAAGTCAATCAAATTCCAACTTTGATAATTGAGTAACTTTTGCAAAGTTTTATATAATCAATTACACTTCAAAGGGAATTTGATGAGTTTCAGTTTCTCATATAAATTTTCAAGTAAAAAATATTATATGGATCACAAATAAGTTACTTTATGTATATTTGTTAAAGATAGCAAGTCACAAGTCCACCATTCTTGTCCAATTCCATTGTAGAAAATACAGCTAGTATTCCATTCATGCCCTCTAAACTTGCCTATTCTTAATATTTTAATTTAAAAAAAAAGTAATGCACCAATATTCTTTGAGGTTTCACAAGATGACACTCATTCCCAAACATTTCATGATATGACGCTCCCTTTCTTGAAATTCTATAAATACAAATAAGTTAATCTCCCCTCAAATCATTACTTTTCTAATTGAATATTCCATTATCTAAAAGTGTTGTTATAAGAGGCGATGAATTTATTTGTTGCATCTGGGCTGGAGCCAGACCAGCAGGGTGGGCGCAATTGCCCCCAACTCCACCCCTAAATTCCCTCAGGTTCTCTCAAAAATTGAGATTTCAGTTTTGTGTGTATAAAATATTCTTAATTTTAAATTTTTAATTGAAAATATAACACTCTCCAAAAGACCAAAAAAAAAAAAATATTTATTTGTAACCTTAAAATAATAACATGATATACATTCACATTGAATTAAATTTCTGTCATTATCTTAAAAAAAAAAATTATAATATGATATATTATCGCAATATCCCCTAATCAATTTGCCAATTTTTATATGTTGTTGTTTTCGAATTCTTTGAAACTGCTATATATTTTAGTCTTTTAACTCTCCCAATATAAACAAGGAAAAAAAATTCTTATTTGTAGCATAAAAATTATGACATGGTATGTTTTCACAATTTTTTCTAACCAATTTTTTGAATTTTATTTGTTGTTTTAAAACATTTTTGTACATTGCGATATAGTTTTTAAAGGACTGTTAAAAATCAAAGACATACATAGAACATTTAAATTTTTTTGAATATATGACCATACTATTAATACTTCCAAGTTAATTTATTTTTCATCTCACTTTTAAGCATTCAAATTATATGTTTTACATCTTCTCAAAAAAAATTATATGTTTACTTCTTTGAAATATATATATTATAGTCAGCTTTAAATTATGATGTAGTTTAAACATAACAATTACGTCATACTAATTCCAATACTACTAGGTGCTGTACCAAAAAAAAAAAAAAAAAACCTCTTATACTAGGCTCAAATAAGAAATTGAATCCAATTACCAAAAAAATAAAAGCTATAACTTACATCTACACTATATTTTCTTTATCAATCAATTTTTGTTTTTTTTTTTTTTTGTTTAATAAATTACCTAAACGATTACTTTAGATTTGTGAGGATTGATGATCCATGTCAGTTGTTAGTGTATACATGTTAGCTTACTGGGCTTGGGCCCATTATAGTATTAAACTTGCCCTATATTCTTATTGCTTATGCTACAAAAAAGATATGTTTGTGTAAAGACTCACTTTTACATTTTTTGACCCAAATTAATATACAGACAAAATTACACAAAATAATAGCTCATTTTTATAGGTTAAATTACAATTCATGCTCAGTAATATGTGGTTTTGTTATTTTGAAAATTTTTAATTAAAAAAATAATAAATCAGGGAAAAAATATTTATCATTTCTTTTCCAAATTAGAGGAAAAAAGGAAAGGAATTTTTTTTTTTAAATCTCATCTAGAATACATAAATACAACAAAAATTTATACATATTTAACCCCAAAAAAAAAAAAAACTCCAACAAATTTTCTGTACAATATTTTTCTCAAACAACTTTTCTTTACCTTTCCATAATTTTCCTAACAAACAAACAACTTCCACACATTACACCCTTCTTCGTCACCGACAATTTGTTTGTGGCACAAGGGATGCAAGTCACCGCCAGAGCAAAACTCCATGACAATGCAACAGAGATGCAAGGCTTCAAACTCGGCGTGGAGCTTAGGCAAAAAAGGATGGATGGTCCAGCATCTTCCCCTCCATCTCCACTCTCTGCACCTCTTCTTCTTCACCAAGGCCTCTTTGTCCACCACCTTCATCGCGTAGATGTCACTTGCATTTTAAAAAGTTTGTATTAGTTTTTTAGATTTTTTAATTTTAAAAAATGTTTTTGGGGACAATAACAACATGATCTTAAGCACTTGTTTAGGAGGATAAAATAAAATTAAATGAAAATGAATGAAAAAAATAATTTTAGAATATTCTTCATTTCCTTTATTTGAAATAGTTTTAATGGAGGGAATATAATCATTCTAATTTTTTACTAAAACTCTCAAAATACACCTATATATTTAGCCATTTATTTTGAAATAGGGGTCTAATCGTAATATTTTCATAAAATGATTCTGTTTCTTTCCTTTTATGTTACTCCCAAATAAGGTTACTTACATTCCATTTATTTATTTTAAAATATCCAAACAAGATTACTTAATTCAATTTCATTCATTTCATTTCCCTTACTTAAGTACATTTCATTCATTTCCATTTCTTTATGATTATTCATTTTCATTCCATTCTATTCTCCTATGAACTCCCAAACGAAGCCTAACTCAAGACCTTAATTGAATAAATTTGAAAATTTAAAATTTAGAGGACTCAATTGAATGGAAGTGAAGTTAGAGAAATGAATTGAATTTTGGTCTAAGTTAGATGATGCAAATTGTAATCTAGTCTTCTTTTATAATATGACAAATAATGAGTTTCATCTATTGAATTTTCATCGATAAATCTATAATAGGATTGTAGGGTTTAGAAAATGTTTAACTCTTATAAAACCATATAACATGTAATTTGAACCCATCCTTTTTATATATTATTTTACTAGACCTGGCAAACAAGGTGGGTTGATCAGGTTTGGGTTCAACCTAGTTGAGTTTGGGTCAAATTGGTTTCGGGTTAGAAACAGTTGTCCTAAATGGGTCACAAAACCTATGACTCTAGCCCAGTCTTTTGAGGGCTAGGTCGACCCGATATCACCCATATCTTTTCACATTAAAAAATATATAGAAAATGAAAAAAATCAATCATTCTTTCTTCTCTTCCTTTTATAACAAATAAGAGAACTTACAAACAAAATCACTTAAAAATAAATGTGGAATAACATATAAAATCATTTTTTTTTGGACAAAGTTGAATAATACATAAAGTCATAAATGAACATAGTCCAAATTAAATAATACATAAATATTTAAAGTTATATGGTCCAAACTTGTTTACTAATCTTATCATCATTACACAAGAACAGATAAACAAACACTAGATTTGGACCATATCACATTAACAACCTCATTAGGTGCACCTATTGCATCCAAAATATAAATAAACATAGATTATCTTCAAAGATAACTACATGTATAAAATGTTACGAATAAAATATAACATATTGGGGAAAAGAAAAATAAGTAAATAATTAATATGAATTACGTCTCAATTTACTTGAGAATTGTACACCAAGTTGGTGAGTAATATTGTCAATATTTTCTACTCCAATATAAAATTTTAATATAAATTAGTATTCAATAAACACATGTCAATAAAGAACTATATTTTTTTATAACTATGACTATTCTATAAAGGAAATTAAATAAGTAGAAGTGACAAAAAAAAAAAAAAAAGTGGAAGAAAAGAACAAAAAAGGACTCAAAATGAAAAGTTCATGTGTTGTTAAAAAATGGTCAACCTGCAAGTCGACTTGACCCGGACTTTCACAAGATTGAATTGACTCGTCTTTTTATGTGTCCAAAAAAAACCCGACCCATATATATATATATATATATATATATTTTTAAAAGTTTAATCAGGTTAGTGAGGTCAAGTCCCATTTTGCCTGGTCTAATTTTGACATGTTGTGATGAAAAAAATCCAGGAACAATTGTAATTATATTTTCAATTTCAAAAGCTTTATTGAAGGTTATTAATTTCATATTTAAGGATGTTGGCATATTTTAACCATTCTCACCCAATACCACCATGTAGATTTTTTTTTTATGAGACCACTACTCGGATCACATATATGTGTGCGTGTGTGTAGGAATGCTTTGATAAGCAAGGACAACTGATTTGCTGAATATTTTCTATCTTTATGGCATTTGCTAACTCAACAAAATTATTGTCCTACATTCGTTGCAGACATGAGGCAAACGTTGTTGAAGAAATAGTTAGAAAGATATCTAATAAATTGATTTCTACATGCTCAATTGTCCACAAGGATTTTGTTGGAATAAACTCTCGTATGGAGGAATTGGTGAATTTATTAGGCATGGGGTTGAATGATGTTCGCTTTATAGGGATTTGGGGAATGGGGGGATTGGGCAAAACAACTCTAGCACGAGTTGTTTATGATAGATTTCGTTATTATTTTGAAGGCAGCAGCTTTCTTGTCAATGTTAGAGAAGAATATGGAAAACATGGTTTAGTTCATTTACAAAAACAGCTTCTTTCTGATATCTTGATTGAAAGAAATATTGATTTTTCAGATGATCAATGGGGAAGTAATGTGATAGAGAAAAGATTATGTTATAAAAGTGTTCTTATCGTTCTTGATGATGTGGATCAACTTGATCAATTAGAAGCGTTAGCGAGCAAGCGAGTTTGGTTTGGTCGAGGGAGTAGAGTCATTATAACAACAAGAGATCAACATCTATTGATCAATCATGATGTGGCTGAAGCTGAAATATACAAGGCTGAGAAATTGAATAGTGATGAAGCTCTTCAACTATTTAGTCGAAAAGCCTTCAAGAAAGACCATCCTTTAGAAGGTCATGTGGAGTTGTCCAAGAAAGCGATATTTTATGCTCAAGGCCTTCCTCTGGCTCTTGAAGTTCTGGGTTCCTTCTTGAAATGTAGAAAACCCGATGCATGGGAAAGTGCCCTAGATAGACTAAAAGAAGCTCCTCCAAAAAAAGTTTTGAATACACTCCGGATAAGTTTTGATGGCTTGGAAGAAACAGAGAAAAAAATATTTTTAGATATTGCTTGTTTCTTTAATGGAGAAGATAAAGATCATGTAATAAATCTACTACGAACTCCCCGTTACAAGCCAAGCATTGATATAGATGTACTTGTGGAAAAATCTCTCATAACCATTTCATGGGGAAGATTGAGGATACATGATTTACTGCAAGAATTAGGTCGGCAAATTGTTCATAGCGAGTCCCCTGAACAGCCTGGTAGTCGTAGTAGGTTGTATCTCAAGGATGATGTCCTTCATGTATTGAAAAATAACACAGTAAGTTGATTATGTAGAATTTTTCTCTTTATTTTTTTTTTCTTTTTCACTAGGTAGATGTATTGTATTTTTTTTTTTCATTTTCTATCATTTTATAAAATATTAGTTCATTAGTATTATTTTCGCTTAAAATTTTAAAATCATTATACATTTGGAAAATTCTATTATGAGTTGACTTAATGCTTCTCCAATTAGGGATCAGGAAAAATTCGAGGCATAATGTTGCATTCACCCCAACCAGTAAAAGTGCAACTACACACGGAAGCTTTTAAAAAGATGGAAAATCTCAAATTTCTAATAGTTAAGAATGTTCATATTTGTGAACCACTTGAATTTCTTCCCAATAGTCTAATATTTCTTAAGTGGCCCAATTATCCTTTTCACTGGCCATCTGAATATTTTCCTGAACAACTTGTTGCTATTGAGATGCCACAAAGTCGCATTAGATTGCCAAAGCTAATCACGCAGGTATGATTATGTATATTTTTAAATTGGGATTTTTGTTAAATTTTTTTATTTCAAATTTTGTTGTAGTTAACTTTTGATTTTCGATTTTTTTTTTCCTACAGGAGCGTCCCTTAGAAAATTTGATAAATGCCAATCTCAGAGGTTGTGAATTTATTACGAAATTACCTAAATTATGGGCCCCAAATTTAGAGAGTTTGGACCTCTCTTATTGTAAAAATTTAGTTGAGATTGATGAATGCTTTGGATCTCTTGAAAAGCTTACAACATGGTATCTCTATGGTTGTAGTAAACTTCAAATTCTTCCAAGCCAGCTCAGGTTGAAATCTCTGACCCATTTTAATCTTTCTGATTGCTCAAGGCTTGAGAAGCTCCCTAATTTTCATCCAGAAATGGAATGCTTAGATACTTTAGAATTAGACGGGAGTGGTATTAGAGAGTTGCCTTCATCAATCGAGCATCTCACTAAGCTTCACCAATTATACCTTTCTAAATGCAAAAACCTTGGGGATCTTCCAGATAGCATTTTTAAATTGCAACAGCTTCGGGAATTGCGGACTCCTACTGCCAAATTGAGACCGACGTGCGATTCTTTTGATGGCTCTTCCGGATATGGGTTTGTGAACATGTGGTCGCTGGATTTCCATGGATATGAACGCATAATTGAATTAGATCTTTTGATGAAGCCTGATTACTTCCCCACATTGGCAAAAATAGATCTATCTTGTACCAATATTGTTACCATCCCTGAAAGCATTAGCAGATTTCCCAGATTAAGAGAACTTTGTGCTAGGAATTGCAAGCTTCTTCGTGAAATTCAAGGACTTCCACAATCAATAAGGACGGTTTATGTGAATAATTCCATGTTGTTGAATACCTCACCAAGCGGGCTATTTAATCAGGTCTCTCTCTTTCTTTAAGATATATATAAAGAAACAATTTTTGTTACTTTCTCTAAATACTTTACGAGATTTGCTAAATGAAAAATATTGAATTTTCTAATTGCATGCAGGTAATAGGAATTATTGGGATTTTACCAAATAGAGTATGTGGTAGGGCAAGAAGCAACAAATCAATGGATCTGCAGTTCTCCAATAATTTATCACCTGAAACGTGGATAGAGGGCTTTGATGGCTTTGTTTGTGCTGTTTGGGGAGCTGAGATACTGAAATGGTTTAATCATCGAAGTGTTGATAACTCCATATTTTTCTTTGTTGGTCGCAATTTTCCAAAATTGGGTATCTGTATTGTTCCTG
Source organism: Quercus dentata (assembly GCA_028216015.1). Lineage (NCBI taxonomy): Eukaryota > Viridiplantae > Streptophyta > Magnoliopsida > Fagales > Fagaceae > Quercus > Quercus dentata. The sequence goes on along the minus strand of CP116446.1, from coordinate 75,323,801 downwards.
GACCAGAGGGCTTTCATGGCTTTGTTGAAATTTCCATCAATGGTTATGAAACTCGTGAATATGAGTCTATTGATCAAAAGGGTGCTGAACAATATTCATGTACACAATATATATTTTCTCTAACTCAATGGTCTCTGCTACAGAGACATTTGAATGAATCAAATCCAACTGACCAGAATCGTGTTAAGGTTTCAATTAGATATAAGTCAGATGACTTTTATAGAATCAGTTATTCTATAAAAATGTGGGGGTCCACGTAGAATGCACCTGTCCTCCTCAAGGAGATGATGCTGTTGATTATGGGTATTCTATAAAAGGTTGATGAACTCTGAAGAAATATGCCTCAATCAAAAATCACATTGAAACCGTTTCTCCTTGGTCGTTTCTGACCGGTTTCTTTTTGCATTTGATGCCAAGGTATGTTTCCATTTTTGGTAGCACTGTTTCATTTGCATCTGTTACACAATGGCAATGGATATCATATCAACTTATAAGTATTTATTGTGTTTCTATATAAAAAAAAAAAAAAAAGGTACTGAATAAGTTTCTGAATTTAAAAATTGTAATTTGATTAATTGGTCTTATTTTTTTGTTAATGCAGTTGACTAGGATGGTTGCGGTTGAAGTCACTGGCAGGCCCCAGATTTCCTTTTGCCTTGGATGCGAGCTCTGTCTGGTATGATTTTGTGTCTTTTTGATCTGATTTTTCAAATTGATATGCATAATTTCTGCTTAGCTTACCATGGTGAAGAAAGATCTTGCAATTGTTTCCTAGTTTTATTCATTCGTTTGGACTTAATTGGTTTCTTGATTTAAAAATTATGTACACCAGTCGCTTAGAATCATGACTTTTGTAGAAAATGTGTATCATTCTGAATTTTAGAAGCTACATCAAATTTGTTGGCTGTGTACAAGATTGTTTGAGATAAATCGTAAATGATTTGCATCACACCTAAATGGTCTATAATAATTTACTAGGTTAGCTGGTCATTTAAGACATGCTAACCAAAAGTTAAAGTGGCTGTGCATTTTAATGTCTTTGATTGAGTCTTTGGAAGAATATAGCTTGTATTTGACTGGTTGAAGAGCTGGTTGAAGGTCTTTAATATTTTTTCAAGTTGGAGGAAATGACAAACCTTTCAAGTACTCAAAGAATTGCCTCTTGGCATGCTTGTCCTTAGGTAAATAATATCCATAGAAATTTACCCATTTAAGAACTTGCCTCAATTCAACTTTCTGCATAAACAGCATATTTGATGAGAACAATGAGGGTTTGTGCTTTACTTGGAATAGATTCAGGTATCGGGGGTGCTACAAGAGATTCAAACTTCAGTTCTATCTAGTTAAGCGTATTGGATGAGAATGAACTTAGTAATTGTATCAATAGAGGCCTTGAGCATTGGTTTCAAAGTGACTTTCAGGTCTCTCTCTTTCACACTCACACTCTCTCATGAAGCTCCATATTTTCTATTTTATAGGGCTACTCTAGTCAACGCAATATTTATAATGATTGTTTTCCTAAATGTGAAATTCTGGAGAGGTTTTGCCATCAAAGTGGTTCTTTATTGAGAATCCAGCTAATTCCAAATCTTTATGCTAATTCTGACTGGGTAGGAATTGCTCTATTTGCTACATTCACAGTGCACAAGCATCCAACTCTCATTCTTGACAATTCGGCTACAGAAATTTCTCATGGCTTTTCTTGTTCTTTGAGAAGTGACATGGGCAGTTGGACGGTGTCAAATAAACAATACATCACTGAGTCTGAACAATACATCACATTGTTATTCTATAAAAATGTGGGGGGTCCACGTAGAATGCACCTGTCCTCCTCGAGAAGATGAAGCTGTTGATTATGGGTATTCTATAAAAGGTTGGGGGTCGAGGAAACAGAGGACACGTGGATGAACTCTGAAGAAATATGCCTCAATCAAAAAATCACATTGAAACCGTTTCTCCTTGGTCGCTTCTGACCGGTTTCTTTTTGCATTTGATGCCAAGGTATGTTTCCATTTTTGGTAGCACTGTTTCATTTGCATCTGTTACACAATGGCAATGGATATCATATCAACTTATAAGTATTTATTGTGTTTCTATATAAAAAAAAAAAAAAGGTACTGAATAAGTTTCTGAATTTAAAAATTGTAATTTGATTAATTGGTCTTATTTTTTTGTTAATGCAGTTGACTAGGATGGTTGCGGTTGAAGTCATCGGCAGGCCCCAGATTTCCTTTTGCCTTGGATGCGAGCTCTGTCTGGTATGATTTTGTGTTTTTTTGATCTGATTTTTCAAATTGAGATGCATAATTTCTGCTTAGCTTACCATGGTGAAGAAAGATCTTGCAATTGTTTCCTAGTTTTATTCATTCGTTTGGACTTAATTGGTTTCTTGATTTAAAAATTATGTACACCAGTCGCTTAGAATCCTGACTTTTGTAGAAAATGTGTATCATTCTGAATTTTAGAAGCTACATCAAATTTGTTGGCTGTGTACAAGATTGTTTGAGATAAATCGTAAATGATTTGCATCACACCTAAATGGTCTATAATAATTTACTAGGTTAGCTGGTCATTTAAGACATGCTAACCAAAAGTTAAAATGGCTGTGCATTTTAATGTCTTTGATTGGGTCTTTGGAAGAATATAGCTTGTATTTGACTGGTTGAAGAGCCGGTTGAAGGTCTTTAATATTTTTTGTTCTCTCTCTATTAATAAGAGAGATGCAAATTTTGCAGAAGGTTATGAGCTATAAGCATCTCAAACTTCATGGTATACTCGTGAATCAAGACAAGGGCAGTCAAGCAAATTTTGTGTGGAACCTATAAAAAAAATCCTTTGATGAGCCCCGTACATTGAGGTAAACTTGAAGCTCCTTCTCTGCACATTGATGAAGTCACTTAGACCCAAGCTTGCTTAACACTACATTACAAATACAAGATGAGACACATTGTTTCCTTCAAGTTGGAGGAAATGATAAACCTTTCAAGTACTCAAAGAATTGCCTCTTGGCATGCTTGTCCTCGTGTAAATGATATCCATAGACATTTGTCCATTTAAGAACTTGCCTCAATTCAACTTTCTGCATAAACAGCATATTTGATGAGAACAAGGAGGGTTTGTGCTTTACTTGGAATAGACTCAGGTATCGGGGGTGCTACAAGAGATTCAAACTTCAGTTCTATCCAGTTAAGCGTATTGGATGAGAATGAACTCAGTAATTGTATCAATAGAGGCCTTGAACATTGGTTTCAAAGCAACTTTCAGGTCTCTCTCTCACTCTCTCATGAAGCTCCATATTTTCTTTTTTACTACAGGGCTACTCTAGTCAACGCTATATTTATAATGATTGTTTTCCTAAATGTGAAATTCCGGAGTGGTTTTGCCATCAAAGTGGTTCTTTATTGAGAATCCAGCTAATTCTAAATCTTTATACTAATTCTGATTGGATAGGAATTGCTCTATTTGCTACATTCACAGTGCACAAGCATCCAACTCTCATTCATGACAATTCAGCTACAGAAATTTCTCATGGCTTTCCTTGTTCTTTGAGAAGTGACATGGGCAAAATCGGACGGTGTCAAATAAACAAGACATCACCGAGTCTCAACACAACAAATTCATTTGGTTAAAGCAACGTAAGATCATGCATGTACCTCATGCTTGATTTTCAGATAAGCTGAATTGTAGCAATCTCTTAACTGCTTTATTTGGTAGTGATAGCCAAGACTTGATGGTGCGAATCGTGGTTATGTTCTTGTGTACCAGCAAAATGTGGGAGAGTTGGTGCAAACATTAGTCCAATGCTCAACCATGTTTTCTGATAATTCAGATCTCATCCATCAATTTACTGCTCATCAATCTAGAACAAAGCAGCAGAGCCATGATGATGATAATGTTAAGAGGGAAACCAGTGGAACTGGTGGATCTAGTGGGACATTGAGAGGGCTTCAGAAAAAAATAAAGCAGCAGAGCCATGATGATGATGATGAAGATAAGGGAGAAACCAGTGGAACTGGCGGATCTAATGGGACATTGAGAGTGCCACATTATCGGAAAAAGTTTGTGCAACTTGCTATCAATAATTCATTGATGCCGAGGCCAACCCATTATTGTCATCGCCGAGAACGCCCGAGGTACTTCTCTGTTTCTCTCATGACCTTTATATGTCTAGTTGACAAGACTTTCATTTACACTTTACACCATCTATAACCTTCTATACCATTGTTAAAGAGAGCACAACTTTTTTGGTGTCTATTTTTAAATGATCCAAAATACTCTTATTCATTAATTATAATAAGTTTAAAAACTTAAACTAATAAGATCAAATAAAAAATAATGAACTTCAAACATCTAACTTTTGAATACACATGTTGCACTTGTGAAGAGCTTTTTTATTATAATTCTGATATAATCCCATAAATTTTTGAAAGTCCAAATTTTTTTACAAAAGGTTTTGCGTTTTGGAAGTTCATATTTTTTCACGTCATTATTTGAATATGTATTTTTAATTGAGTTTAAATTTTATAAAAATTCTTTATAAAACCTCTTATATTTATCCCATCAATTGATAAACGCTTATCAAATATTGACTACTATAAGTCTATAATTATCAAATTTATATTTTGTTGAAATTTTCCCAACATTGTATGTGTTACTGAATAGTTATCAATATATCTATTTTACAGGAATTTCATTTACACTATCCATATGATCGTTGTTTCCCTCCAACTAAGATTCCAGAGTTATTCAGCCATTATGCTTCTGGATCCTCAATGGCAATCCAGTTACCTTCAAATTTGCATAATGATTCTAATTGGCTGGGATTTGCCATGTGTGCTGCATTTTCAGTCCAAGAGTATCCAACTGAGTTTCTTGACAATCTGGAAACTAAAATTCCCCACCACCTTAGTTGTTTGTTTGATGTGGATATAGATGGTTTGAAACCTCTCCATGTATATAGCACCTTTAAAGAAGAACTCAAGTGGCTACATCTACTTGGATTCATTTGGCTATCCTATATGCCATATTGGTGGCTTTCAGATAAGATAAATCAATGCAACCACATAGAGGTCTCAATTGCAAGCGACTGGTCAGGCTGGTTTGTACAGAAGTGTGGACTTCATCTTATGTACCTACAAGATGAACAAGAGTTTTGGAAAATTCGATTCCACTTGAGGGCTTCACTTTGTGACAATTAGGACGTCTTTCGTGAAGATTTAGTGGAGCACCAACCATTAAAATCATCCTCAAAAGCATCCTCAAATCAAACATGCTCTATGCATAAATGTTTTCCTCAAAGTGAAATTCCAGAATGGTTTAGGCATCAAAGTACAGGCCCTTCTCTGTCTATCCAGCTACCTTCAAATTTCAGTAAGTATTTGGATAGGACTGGTTTTATGTGCTTCATTTTCAGTCCATGAGCATCCAACTATCACAAGTGATAATCTGGATTCAGACATTTCCCCCCACCTTATTTGTCATTTGGATGCTAAGAGAGGTAGCCAAGAATCTCCCCTTCTCTATCAAATCACTGAAGAGAACTTCACGTGGTTAAATATATAGGGATTCATTTGGCTATACTACATACCTCGTGGGTCATTGTCAGATTTTTTAATCAGAGCAGTCAGATTGAGGTTTCAATTGGAAGTGACTTCCCAGGTTTGATGGTGAAGAAGTGTGGGCAACGTTTCTTATACCAACAAGATGTGGAAGAGTTTGAGCAAACGATCATTAAGTGCTCTACTGTGCCTTTTACAATATGGAACTCATCCATCGATCAGTAGCTAGTGATTCTCCAAATGATAAGCGAAAGAATGAAGCTGGATTTTCTTTTGAGGATCCAAACCTTGGAAGGTTGAGAAGACCCATTTACCCAGAGCAAAGCAGTAGAGATAGCATCTATCTTGAAGATCAACACCCTGATAATCAACTCAGCAAAAGTGATTTACAGGTAACAAATTAATGCGTATTTTCTTTCAAATTACTATCAAGCTCCCTTCTAGTTCAGTCATCAGTGGCATTGTCTGATCCCCTTATAAGGAGAGCCATAGTTGAATCACCCCCTCTTTTACTGATTTTAACAATTTTGAATTGTTGGAAAAATTCTCTCATTGAACATCATGTTCCTATTTTACAGGAATTTGATCGAAGTTTGGTGTATAATTCTTGTTTTCCTCCAAGTGAAATTCTTGAGTGGTTCAACCATCGTAGTGGCAAGCCACCAGTGACAATCCATCAACCTCTAAATTTATATGATGATAGTACTTGGAGGGGACTTGCTCTATGTGTTTCTTTCTCAGTCAACATCAAGGATCCTACTACCATCCTAGACATTCTTAATTCAGAAAGTGCTCATCATCTTTATTGTCATTTGGAAAGAAATGTTGGTACTTTGGAACCTCTCCATGCCTATTGCCTTACTAAAGAAGATGTCATGTTGTTACATCTAGGTGGATTCATGTGGCTATCCTATATACCACGTAGCTCATTTCCAGATTGTTTGAATCAATGTAATAGCATTGAGGCTTGAATTGTTAGTGATTGCCCAGACTTGACAGTGGTGAAGTGTGGACTCCGTCTTGTACATCAGCATGATGAGGAAAAGTTTAAGCAAACTACAAGGCAGGGCTTGGCCTCATTGTCTGACAATTGGGGTCTCATCTTTCATTTGACGGCTCACAGTAGAAAAAGAAATAAGCAAAACCTCTCCATGCTTAAAGAGAAATGCAAGCATGTGCTAGAATAGCATCTCCTCTTATTGTTCTGCTGCTTTTCTTAGCGGTTCTCCCTTCTGTTCTCAATTATAAGTCTAACTAGACACTCATAATCTCTGCTGCTTAGTTAACTCAATATTGGTCTCAAGTTTCTTGTTCCCTGGACTAATGTGAGCACTATCTTTAGTTTTGCATTAATAGGAGGCAACAAAGGCATTGTCACTAATAGTGAGAATTATGCTTTAATTTTATTGGAAGGAACGATTAAAAATGAACTCTTTGTTTGCACATTTTCTTCGTTTTAAGGGAATAAATGCATGTTCATGTAGTAATCACTAGAAAGTGATCTCTAGCTGAGATAATTGAGTAGAAAAAAATTATCATAAACAATAATGTGACTTCTACACATGTTGGAAACACTTTCTGTAAGGTGATAATTGCCCACACAGAGTTAAGAAGGTAGGCTCAATTGGATTTGTATCTAGTAGCTGATTAGGATACGGTTGTCATCTTAAAGAACATTTGGAGCCTATTCACTTAGTTAGGTATCTGTGAGTAGCCTAGGTGCATAGACATTTACTGAGAAATAAGTGCTTCCGAATAGTGAAAATACCAAAGAAATTCCTTTTCATTGTTATTGATTTTTAGCAACAATTTATTATTTGCTTTAAAATAATAATAATAATAATAAGGAAGGGAAAGGAAAGTAAAATGGTGGATAGAAGATTGTGCTTGGTAGAAAAGATGGACAATATATATATATATATATATATATTTTGAATTAGTTTTATAATAATGCAATTGTTACCAACTGGACGGGAGGGGATTTTTTAAAATAAATTTTTACAAGTGAGGGAATGAGGATTTGAATTATGGTTCTTCTCATAAAGGAGATCATTCAATACCACTGAACTACAAAGCTTTTGATTGGAGGAGAGATTTGATTCATTTGAACTTAAATTGTAGATGGTTGAGCTAATAGGTAATTTGTCATACATCTCTCAAGTGTTGGCACAAAAAGTTATTAAAAAAATAATAATAATAGAGAAAAACAATATGTACCTATAAAAGTTGGCACAAAAAGTTATTAAAAAAATAATAATAATAGAGAAAAACAATATGTACCTATAAAAGTTGACATTTTCCAAGTGTATCATCCATAGTAAATTAATATCAAATGACAAAGATTGAATCCAATGCTTTGTGCAAATAACTTGTCCGATTATGACACATGTCCACTTTAACCACGTGTCATGATCTTGATGGTCCAAACATTGGACCAAGCCAAGTCCAATTTTAGGTACCATAAGTTTTGAATATTGTTTTCAAATCAAGGAGAATATTTGGATCACTAGCTTCATGCATCTACTTCATAGGCACCAATTTTACTTTTATTCTATTTCCCTCTTATATATTATACTAACATTATGTTCTTCACTAAATTATCCATTACTATTTTGGCTACCATCTCATAGAATCAATTTCACTAGCAACAGGGTATAATAATGCATATGTTTATAAGACAATCAACAAGTTCGAACTCCCAATCATAAAAGCTTAGAAATTCGAATAAACTTGGGATTCCAAATGCGTAGTCTAAGGTTGCGTTTGGCATTAACTTAAAAAGTTAGATTTTTTTACTATTTAGTTTATTTTTACTACTATTCATGGATCTCATTGCACTTTTTAGTATTATTCATGGCTTCACTGTACTATTTCAGCTACTTTTTAGTTTTATTTACAGTACTTTTAACAAAAAGTTTTCAATTTTAGCTAAGTAAGATGTTCCCAAATGGATTCTAAGTCTAACAACTCTCTTTTGCTGCTTTCTGTTTTTCTTTTTTTAAGTCTTAACAACTCTTTAGAATCAAGGCAAGATTACAGAACACAAAAGCATCTTCCTTGTTGGCAATCAAAAGCAAATTAGGAAAAACAGTTTAAATTTAGTTCCCAACATAAAAAATTATAGCAAAACCTAATCCTCATATTAATTCTAATCCCAAATTAACAAAAGCAAAGGACAAACATAATACCAAATAAGTCAATACCACACCAATAACAAATATACCAAAGAATATATACTACATTAGCCATCAAATAAGTTGCTACTCCTTTAAAATGTATCATCGATAAAATATAAAGGTCGTCTGGCAATTTTCGAGTGTTTCACCCAAAATAGATATTTCAATTGATACAATAAAAGATATTTTAAAATTAAAAAAAAATGTCTTAGAAAATATTATTTAAGCTAATGCATTGGGTTAGTGTATTTAGGCTAATGTTTGAGCTTATAAAATATATGGATTTGATTTTATATATATATATATATATATATATATATATATATATACACGCGTGCATAAGTATACAGAGAGTAGTAACCCAAAGCAGAACATCAATATTAGCTAGTACCGAAATATTTCGTTCCCCTAGTCAAATCAAAATTGCCTTTAGTACAAAATTGACTCTCTTACTCAATACTACTCCAAAACTAGTCTACATGGCCTGCATATCTCCTAAGTAGCCCATTTACTTCAAGCCTTTCTATATTTTTAACACAATTGCAAGTCTCCAAATTTTATCCCTTCCTCCTAACAAAACTTTAAGACCATTTATTCAACAAAGATTAGTTAAATATGTGCAGAAATTATGATGAATAAAAAAAAAAAGTAGAAAGAAACTATAATAGTGTACATGGTTTGACTTTGTGGGCTATATTCATGGGACAAGAGCCTAAAAAGTCAAATTTTCTTGTACATTTTTCTTCATAATACTTTACAATAGAACCCATTGTTATAATGGGATTACATACAACAACAACAACAACAACAACAACAAAAAATTGAACTTGAATTTGATTGCATATTAATTGTCTCAATCCAACAATTTTCTGTTGTAATCAATTATATAATTTTCTCTTGAAATCAATGTCTTGATTTGGTCTTCAATGATCTAGAAAGTGAAATATCCATTCTAACAAAAAGACACTCAGTTTGCTTACCCCAAACAACTCACCATACTTCATAGGGTACACCAATTTCATTCAAACAAGTGAAATTTGAATTCTTCATTTGTCCCACCCAAATATGTTGCAACTTCTCTAAGCTATTAGCCACATGGATTGGAACAATTAAAAGATATAGAAACTAGGTGGGAAGGCTCAACAAAGTGCTCAAAAGAAGCATGAGCCTTCCATCATTAGACAAATAAATTCTTCCATCGGCCTAACATTCTTCTCATTGAGCCTTCCATCATTAGACAAATAAATTCTTCCATTGGCCTAACATTCTTCTCTCTCAAGTTAGTGTTTGATTCTCACTTTATTCAATCCAACAAAATCTCACCAAATAAAATTCCTTTAACAAACATTCACATATGAACTTAGTGTATTACAATATTATTTTTCTTCCAAGTATGGTGGGGATTCAAATCTAAGACCTTATTCAAAAAAAAAAAAAAAAAAAAAAAAAAAATCAAATAATGTTATTGAGTTAAACTATTAGCTTCTTTACTTTTCTTTTACCAAAGCTTCAATATTATAACCCTAATTATTAAAGTCATTGAAAACCCAATTTCCCCAAATTGAGTTCTCTTCTTTCCATCCACAAAGAGATGTACCATAAATTGGACTCTCATTGTGGCATTCACACTAGACTGAACATGAACATAATGTTTGTTAAGTAGTGGGCTATCACATTTCAAGGGCAATTTTCAAAAGAATTATCTTTGACTGTAAGAATATTCCATTGCAATGAGCTGTCCATGGTGTGTACGTAGGACTTATCACTTATCAGTGTGGCTATGTGTCCTACGCAAGATCTTTGAACTAGTATTCAAACCACCCCAACACACCCCCCCAAAAAAAAAAAAAAGTCTGCGTTACGTGATGATTGTCATTGCCCTAACTCACAAGTCACAACCCCTCCAATGAAAATGCTATTTGGACTTTCTAATGATGTAAGGCATGAGAGAACCACAAATTTCTTATTAGGTTTAATAAGACTTTTTTTTTGTACGACCTTAGATCATGCTTGAATGGGTCACTATCAAATCTTCAAGAACTCGAAATGGAACCTACGTGGACATGGTTTGATCATTGCCTTTCTAAGATTATTATTTAAACTTTCTTATATAATAGCTGCATTAATAGATGTTAGAATATGATGCCAGACTTGTGTTAAAGTGGGCCGTGTGTGGCTTGAATTGCCACAAGCCCACGTCCACCTAAGTCGGTCACTATTGACCAAATCCTATTTGTAATAGGAAATTTTACTCCAGCCGACTTTGACATATATATAAATATATATATATATATATATATATCATGTTTAAGATGTAGAGCAGTCGTGAGATTAAAAAAGGAGTAATTCCAATTAACCTAGTTAGCAGCCGCATGAGAGAAAATAGAGAAAAGAGAGGCAACTAGTTTCTATTCTTATTTTTTCTGTGAGAGAGTGCTAAGGTGTAATTGGGATTTGAGTTTCTTGAGAGTGTTCTTGTGCACTATTGTATTTTCCCTGATAATAGTGAAATCCCCGCAACTCCGTGGACGTAGGCAAATTGCCAAACCACGTAAATATTGTCTTGTGCGTGTGATTATTTTTCTTTGGCGTGTGTTTTCTCTATTTGTTTTGTTTCTCACAGGTTGGGATTTTGATTAAATTCCTTACAACTGGTATCAGAGCCTAGGGTTAGGTTTGAGTGGGAGCAATGGTAGAGGAAGCAGGAAAGGCGTCTGGAATGGAAAAGTTTGATGGCACAAACTTCGCGTATTGGAGGATGCAGATTGAAAATTATCTCTATGGGAGGAAATTGCATCCGCCTCTTCCGGGACAAAACCCGAGGCTATGAAAGCCGAGGAATGGGCTCTTCTTGACAGACATGTACTAGGAGTTATCAAAGTTAACTCTGTCTAGGTCTCATTGCACACAATGTTGTAAAGGAGAAGACCATAGCGGATCGATGAAGGCTTTGTCCGGTATGTATGAAAAGCCACAAGAAACAATAAAGTGCACTTGATGAAGAAACTGTTCAATTTGAAGATGGCGGAGAATGCATCAAGAGCACAACATCTAAATGAATTTAATACTATCACAAATCAATTGTCATCTGTAGAAATTGATTTTGATGATGAGATCCGTGCACCGATCGTTTTGGCTTCTTTGCCAAATAGTTGGGAGGCAATGAGGATGGCGTAAAGTAATTCTATAGGAAAGGAAAAACTCAAGTACAATGATATTAGAGATTTAATTTTGACCGAGGAGATTTGCGGAAGAGATGCGGGTGAAACCTCAGGATCTGGTTCTGCCCTAAACCTTGAGACAAGAGGCGGAGGTAATAATGAAAATTCAAATCGGGCGGATCAAAATCCAGAAATTCTAATCGGAATGTAAAATCTAGATCAGGCCAACAAGTACAATGCTGGAATTGTGAGAAAACAGGTCACTTTAGGAATCAATGCAAAAATCCTAAGAAGAAGAATGAAGATGATTCTGCTAATGCTATAACAAAGAGGTACAAGATGCATTACTTCTTGCAGAGATGTCCACTTGATGATTGGGTTTTGGATTCAGGAGCTTCGTTTCATACCACTCCACACCGAGAAATCATACAGAATTATGTTGCAGGTGATTTTGGTAAGGTGTATTTGGCTGATGGTTCAGCCTTGGATGTTGTGGGTATGGGAGATGTTCGAATATTGTTGCCCAATGGGTCCGTTTGGTTCTTGAGAAAGATTCGACATATTCCCGACCTAAGGAGGAATCGATTTCGTTGGACAACTTGATGATGAAGGACATGCAATACTATTTGTTGGTGGTACTTGGAAGGTTACAAAGGGAGCTAGGGTATTGGCTCGTGGAAAGAAGACTGGTACTCAGACATGACTTCAAGTCCAAGAGACACAATTGCGATTCTTGATGCAAAATCGATACAAGCCTATGGCACCGCAGACTTGGTCATATGAGTGAGAAAGGGATGAAGATGTTGCTGTCAAAAGGAAAACTACCAGAATTGAAGTCCATTGATTTTGACATGTGTGAAAGTTGCATCTTAGGAAAGCAGAAAAATGTGAGCTTCTTGAAAACTAGGGGACACACCGAAGGCTGAAAAATTGGAGTTAGTACACACCGATTTGTGGGGGCCTTCTCCTAGGTTGCATCCCTTGGAGGTTCAAGGTACTACATCACTTTCATTGATGACTCAAGCGAGAAAGGTATGGGTTTATTTTTTGAAAAATAAATCAGATGTATTTGAAACCTTTAAGAAGTGGAAGGCCATGGTTGAGACAAAACAGTTTGAAAGTAAAATGTTTGAGGTCGATAATGGAGGAGAGTATATAGATGGAGGGTTCAGTGAGTATTGTGCTGCACAGGGAATTAGGATGGAGAAGACCATTCCCGGAACACCACAAAGAGAATGGTGTGGCTGAGCGCATGAACAGAACTCTCAATGAGCGTGCTAGGAGTATGAGGTTGCATGCCGGACTACCAAAACTTTTTGGGCTGATGCTGTTAGCACCGCAGCCTACCTAATAAACCGAGGACCTTCGGTTCCCATGGAGTTCAGACTTCCCGAGGAGGTTTGGAGCGGTAAAGAGGTAAAGTTTTCACACTTAAAAGTTTTTTGGTTGTGTTTCTTATGTTCATATTGATTCGATGCTCGTAGTAAACTTGATGCAAAGTCTAAAATATGTTTTTCATTGGCTATAGTGATGAGAAATTTGGCTATAGGTTTTGGGATGAACAAAACAGAAAATCATCAAGTAGAAATGTGATATTTAATGAACAGGTTATGTACAAGGACAAAGTCAACTGTAGTATCGATGTTACAGGGGATAGATCAAAAGAAATCTGAGTTTGTCAACTTAGATGAATTGATCAAGGTACTTGTCCAAAAAAGGGGTGAAGAAGATAAGGAGAATGTAAATTCACAAGTAGATCTCGAGTACACCAGTAGTCAAGTCCGCAGATCTTTCAGAAACATTAGACCTCCACAGCGTTATTCACCCACTCTAAATTATCTCCTGTTGACTGATGGTGGTGAGCCAGAGTGTTATGATGAAGCCTTGCAAGATGAGAATTCAAGCAAGTGGGAGTTAGCCATGAAGGATGAGATGGATTCCTTGTTGGGGAATCGGACATGGGAACCGATCAATTGCCAGTAGGAAAGAAGGCTTTGCACAACAAGTGGGTATACAGAATAAAGAATGAGTATGATGGTAGCAAACGTTATAAGACCAGATTAGTTGTTAAAGGGTTCCAGCAGAAGGAAGGCATTGACTACACAGAGATATTTTCTCCAGTTGTGAAGATGTCAACAATTAGACTAGTACTGGGAATGGTGGCTGCAAAAACTTACATCTTGAGCAATTAGATGTGAAGACAACATTCCTTCATGGTGACTTGGAGGAAGACCTTTACATGATTCAGCCAGAAGGGTTCATTGCTTAAGGACAAGAGAATTTAGTTTGCAAACTAAGAAAGAGCTTGTATGGCTTAAAACAAGCTCCTAGACAGTGGTACAAGAAATTTGACAGTTTTATGCACAGAATTGGGTTCAAGAGATGTGAAGTCGATCACTTTTGCTATGTTAAGTTTTTTGACAATTCTTACATCATATTACTGTTGTATGTGGCTGATATGCTTATTGCAGGGTTTAGCATTGAGGAGATTAATAATCTGAAGAAGCAATTGTCCAAACAATTTGCAATGAAGGATTTGGGAGCTGCAAAGCAAATCCTTGGTATGAGAATCATTAGATACAAGGCTAATGGTACATTGAAGTTTTCACAATCAGTATATGAAGAAAGTTCTCAAAGGGTTCAACATGAATGAAGCTAAACCAAAGAGCACACCCTTGGGTAGTCATTTCAAACTAAGTAAAGAACAATCACCGAAGACAAGAAGAAGAAAGGGACCACATGAGCAAGGTGCCCTATGCCTCAGCTATTGGCGGCTTGATGTATGCTATGGTGTGTACAAGGCCGGACATTGCACATGCAAAGGGAGTTGTGAGCAGATTCATGAGTAGGCCTGGAAAGCAGCATTGGGAGGCAATCAAGTGGATTTTGAGATATCCAAGGGTTCATCGATCCATGTCTTTGTTTCACAGTGCAAGTTTGAAACTGCAGGGGGTTATGTAGATGCTGATTTTGCTTTGGTGATATTGATAGTAGAAAGAGTACTACTGGGTTTGTTTTTACCTGGGTGGTACAAAGAATATCATGGGCTTCAAATTTACAGAAAATTGTTACTTTGTCTACTACGTGTTAGTATGTTGCAAAAATCAAGCTGGAAAGGAGATGATTTGGCTACATGGTTTCTTAGATGAATTGGGTAAGAAGCAGAGATGGGCATTCTACACAAAGGATGATCAGTCAGTGCAATCTTTCTTGCCAAAACTCGACTTTTCATTCAAAGTCGAAGCACATACGAGACAAAATACCACTTTATCTCATTACCTTGTTGAAGATAAGCTGGTAATGCTTCAAAAGATTTGTGGATCTAAGAACCCGGCAGACATGTTGACTAAGGGTGTCACTATTGAGAAGTTGAAGTCATGCGTAGTTTCAATTGGTCTTCTAGCTTGAGGACAAGAGGATGAGTTGTAGGGATGAGGGATTGTGTTATGGAGGATTGTGGCTAATGTTTGTAGCTTGTGAGCCCTTAAGGGCTAAGGTGGAGCTGATGGAGGAGTTTGCTCGTGTAGCTTGATCAATTCAAGCCAAGGTGGAGATTTGTTAAAGTGGGCCGTGTGTGGCTTGAATTGCCACAAGCCCACGTCCACCTAAGTCGGTCACTATTGACCAAATCCTATTTGTAATAGGAAATTTTACTCCAGCCGACTTTATATATATATATATATATATATTTATATATATATCATGTTTAAGATGTAGAGCAACCGTGAGATTAAAAAAAGGAGTAATTCCAATTAACCTAGTTAGCGACCGCATGAGAGAAAATAGAGAAAAGAGAGGCAGCTAGTTTCTATTCTTATTTTTTTTGTAAGAGAGTGCTAGGGTGTAATTGGGATTTGAGTTTCTTGAGAGTGTTCTTGTGCATTATTGTATTTTCCCTGATAATAGTGAAATCCCTGCAACTCCGTGGGCGTAGGCAAATTGCCGAACCACGTAAATATTGTCTTGTGCGTGTGATTATTTTTCTTTGGCGTGTGTTTTCTCTATTTGTTTTGTTTCTCACAGGTTGGGATTTTGATTAAATTCCTTACAACTTGGTCTTCATAACTTTTTTATTGAGTGCAATAGGCTAGGGATATCAATAAAACAAACCAACAAATAATCTTGGGTAAACAATAAAACAAACCCCAAGCATAAGGCTTCAATTAGTTTACAACAGAATGGTAGGGTATGATCAAATATAAATAACAAAAAGTGCATACAAATTATATCCTTTTTTTTTAGCATCAAGGACAATGACCTGCAATCATAGACAATTCCAAAAAAAAAAAAAAAAAAAAAAAAAGAGCAAAAGATCTTTTTAATATAAATAATACCCACTGCCAATATTACCACAAAATCAGTCATAACATTATTAACATCTAATTGAAAAGAACAATTCAAAAGTTTTTACAAAATAAAAAATTTCCCCAACCAGAAAAGAAATAAGAACTGCAATTTGATCGGAGAGAATAAATTACTAAAAAAAAAAAAACCAAAATGGACAAGAGCTTGGGGAATTTATATCATTCTTGGCATGTTGGACAAGGACCTGACACCATTGGCTTCCGTCCAAGAGAAGGTGGAGTTAAAGACAACAATGGCAAACCGCACACCTACCTCCCTCTCACACTATAGCTTGCTTGGCTTCCCATAAGTTCACAAAGATCTTTTGCATTTTTTAATTTCCTAATCTGCTATCTTGTTTACCCTTCTTCTCTGGCAAGCTCTGATTTTGGTGGCTATGATGCTCGGGTGGCAGTGGTGATGGAGAAGAAGAGAGAGGCAAATAAGAGAGAGAGAGAAAGAGGAAAGGCTTGTTGGGGGAGAGAGAGAAAGAGGGTGGTCAGACTTCTTAGGTGAGAAAAAAGTTGTATTTGGCGTGGCATTTTTCTAACCTTTGGATTTCATTTTTGCCACGTGTCCTTCATCGCTTTTAAAATGGGAGAGAAATGGAGATTTCAAGATCAAGGGGAGCCCGACCTGTGCATGTCTTTGTCCTGTACAAGCTAAGTGCCATGAACATGTTCACTTAAAACACGTT
Organism: Quercus dentata; assembly: GCA_028216015.1. Lineage (NCBI taxonomy): Eukaryota > Viridiplantae > Streptophyta > Magnoliopsida > Fagales > Fagaceae > Quercus > Quercus dentata. Next base: position 75,306,865 of record CP116446.1, on the reverse strand, counting down.
ATCTAATCTTACCAAAGGGTCCGGTGCCAATCTTAGTTGTCCCAAATATGAAAGCATAAATTGTTTTATTAGGCTTTTATGTTAATCCTAGCAAGACAAGTCTGAAAGCTTTGACTCCCTCACCATTCCTTTTTGGACTCTAATTAGTTATTAATTACAAAATCCTTAATTATAGTTTCTTTGAACATCTCACAATCAAGATAAAAGCCAAAAGGTCTTGCATTACTCTCTGGTCCTGTGGAAATATGTTTATGTTTACAATATTTTCATAATAAATCCTAAATAGTAAGTTGTTATTAGTTCTAACTTGAACTCATTACTAAAATTACTTTTTTCCTATCTCAGAACGGCCGGTAACAATTTGTCACTTAGAATTTGTTATGAAAATGTTGTGGAGATAATTTTTTTTTGAGAAGGCTTTAATTATTATTATTTACTAGTCACAGACCTGCGCGTTATGCGTGATAATTTTTTAGGTAAAATACTGTTTTAGTCCCTAGACTTTATAAAGAGCTCTTAAAAAAAAAAAAAATTATCATATTTTTCATAATCTTGTCTATAACTTTTTTTTTTTTTTTACCAATATCATATATTTATTGGTTGATGATTTGCAAAACATAAACATTAAATAAGAGGTAGAACTATTCATTAGACTTTTTTAAGTCATGGTGTATGAAGATTATTGTAAGGACACAATTTGTAACGACCCACAAAATAATGTTGGGTGCGCACGTTAGAGCCCAAACAATATAATTTGTAGAGTGTGGGCTTGAAAGGCTAGGCCTTGGTCACCGGACAGTGGTTTAGTCGTGGTTTTTATGGAAATTTATACGAGGGTGAACCCGGCGTGTCTAGCAAAACCTTCCTCTGGTGTGTCCCGAGTGGTTTCGGTCCTCAGACCCCGTCCGAGGAGTTTAGTGTTCTTCTCGTTCTCCATTTTTTAGGACTTCTTTTTCTGGGGGGTGGGATCCCTTTTCCCCTTGGCTCTCTTTCCCTTTTATACTAGTATTTACCCTCCTTCCAATGCCCACGTGTAAGTTACACTTTCTGAGGTGGAGACTTGTCCTATCAGCCCATACCTAGAGTGGTTGGGAGTGATTGTAAAAGCTGAATAGCATGGTGAAGAGCCTGGATCTGTCGGACGCAGAGTTCTTTATTACAAGATTGGCAGCTTTTTCACTTGTCCCGCCCCCGCACCGAACTCGTCCTTTCCTTTAGGCGTTACGTGGGGTGTCGAGCATGAGATCGTCCTCGGCCAAATCCTTAGGCCTTTTTTGGACTTTCATTATGCGTCCTCGGCAATTGTTCTCCTTGGCTTAGGTTTTGGGCCCTAATGTAAAGTGGGCCAGGGTCACAGATTCTCTGGCCCCACAATTACGATTATATATATATATATATATATATATATATACAGTTTAAATGAAATGTCAAAAAATGAGATTACAAAATTTTCCAACTTTATTTCTAATATAATTTCTAAATTACTAAAGAACATCTCATTTTTAGTTATGATAGGAAATATAATTTCCTAATTAGAGTTTGATTAGTTTTAAGTTTAAATTTTGTATTATTATGTTTAATTGTTGATTTTTGATTTAATTAAGTGAATGTAATGGTCGATTTTATTGCACTATAAAGTTTTTAATGTCTGTTGTATGGCCATCTCTATTTTATTTATTACTCCTCTTGACTATTTTTTTATTTTCCAAATAATGGTTATTAATTGACGTTTGATTTCATTTATTTTTTTCTTCCTTCATTTATTCTTTATTATTTTGTACGTTCCCTTGCTAGTTGTAAATTTTATGGTTATCAATAAGAAATAGATATCATGGATGGCTTAAATAGGTATAGATGTAGTTATGCTAGTGATATGTTAAAGGGGTTTTTTTTTTTTTTTTTTTCAAGGAAATATGAAAGACATTTCTCTAGTTTGGTCTTAATCAATTAAGATATCCATAATATATTAACGGAAGTAATAATGAGCCTTAAATTTGTTTTAATGTTTAAAGTGGTTAGGTTAGTGGTATGTCAAAGGTTTTATAAAAAAATAATAATAATAATTAAAAATAATTCCAAGGAAATGTAAAAGGCCTTTTTTTGGAAAAAAGAAATTGTGACTTTTTGAATTATAGAAATATGGTAGTTTTAATTACCTTGTTTATAGATTTAATTATTAAGTTATAAACATCTAAATTAAAGTAGATGAATATATAAATGCAAAATTATATGTAAAGTTTTGAATTGTAGAAATATGATTGTTTTAATTACCTTGTTTATAGATTTCATTATTAAGTTATAAACATATAAATTAAAGTAGATGAATATATAAATGCAAAATTATATGTAAAGTTATAACCGCACAAAATAAATATGTATAGATAATTATTATTATTATTATTATTATTCATGAATATTTATTTCATTGTTTACTTATAGATATCTAAACTAAAGTTTTTCTGAAAAAAAAGTATAAATTAAAATAGATGGATATGTAAAGGTAAAATTATATAAAAAGTTAAAACTATCCAAGATGAACATTTAACCACCGGTAGATGTGTGTTTTTTGAAGACTAAAAGTATACTCGATTGCTTTAGCAGGAACTAAATAACTATACAAATATTGTTGTGAGTGGTTCCATCATTTGCAAATTATCAAGTTTGGTGGCCTTACAAAACAAATATTTCATTTTGCAAAAAACTTTACATGAACTCCTCTTTTGTGACAACTTTTTGTTTTTTGTTTTTTTCTTTTTTTGCTGAAACAACTTAAGAATATTAAGACTTAAGTTAACACATATGGTAGTTGTAGAACACATCAATGATACGAAAAATAGAAATGTTTAATATTTAAAAAGCATTTTTAGTAGATTGTAATATAAAACATTTTTTTCTCAATATTTTATGTAACTTTTCCCTTAAGATCAATATTGTTGGCATCCTTTAAAGATGATACATAATATTTTTGAGAAGAAGAAGAAGAAGCAAAGATGATGTTAACACATAATATAAAATTATTAAGTTTACGTGATTTAAATTTGTGGCAAAAAAAAAAATTAATGTATCTATGATAAAAGTTTTTATCTAGATAATATATAGTAGTTCATATTTTTTTAGTCTTGATTCAAAAAGTTCATTCTCAATAGCCTTTAAATCTACAAATTGCTCAATCTATAGGCCTAGACACACTCAATCTATGTAATATAATAACATAACTATACAAATATTGTTGGGAAGTATACTCGATTGCTTTAGCAGGAACTAAATAACTATACAAATATTGTTGTGAGTGGTTCCATCATTTGCAAATTATCAAGTTTGGTGGCCTTACAAAACAGATATTTCATTTTGCAAAAACTTTACTTGAACTCCTCTTTTGTGACAACTTTTTGTTTTTTTCTTTTTCTTTTTGCTGAAACAACTTAAGAATATTAAGACTTAAGTTAACACATATGGTAGTTGTAGAACACATCAATGATACGAAAAATAGAAATGTTTAATATTTAAAAAGCATTTTTAGTAGATTGTAATATAAAACATTTTTTCTCAATATTTTATGTAACTTTTCCCTTAAGATCAATATTGTTGGCATCCTTTAAAGATGATACATAATATTTTTGAGAAGAAGAAGAAGAAGCAAAGATGATGTTAACACATAATATAAAATTATTAAGTTTACGTGATTTAAATTTGTGGCAAAAAAAAAAAAAAATTAATGTATCTATGATAAAAGTTTTTATCTAGATAATATATAGTAGTTCATATTTTTTAGTCTTGATTCAAAAAGTTCATTCTCAATAGCCTTTAAATCTACAAATTGCTCAATCTATAGGCCTAGACACACTCAATCTATGTAATATAATAACATAACTATACAAATATTGTTGGGAAGTATACTCGATTGCTTTAGCAGGAACTAAATAACTATACAAATATTGTTGTGAGTGGTTCCATCATTTGCAAATTATCAAGTTTGGTGGCCTTACAAAACAGATATTTCATTTTGCAAAAAACTTTACATGAACTCCTCTTTTGTGACAACTTTTTGTTTTTTTTTTCTTTTTTCTTTTTGCTGAAACAACTTAAGAATATTAAGACTTAAGTTAACACATATGGTAGTTGTAGAACACATCAATGATACGAAAAATAGAAATGTTTAATATTTAAAAAGCATTTTTAGTAGATTGTAATATAAAACATTTTTTTCTCAATATTTTATGTAACTTTTCCCTTAAGATCAATATTGTTGGCATCCTTTAAAGATGATACATAATATTTTTGAGAAGAAGAAGAAGAAGCAAAGATGATGTTAACACATAATATAAAATTATTAAGTTTACGTGATTTAAATTTGTGGCAAAAAAAAATTAATGTATCTATGATAAAAGTTTTTATCTAGATAATATATAGTAGTTCATATTTTTTAGTCTTGATTCAAAAAGTTCATTCTCAATAGCCTTTAAATCTACAAATTGCTCAATCTATAGGCCTAGACACACTCAATCTATGTAATATAATAACATTTTATTATTATATTCTATATGTATAATGCAGTAGGATAATATTTAATCAAAGAGAATATAAAAGATAACAACTTAAAACACAAAACAAAATTGCATCAACCCAAAGTAGAATTCTAATTAACACAAAAGTTCATTAACCTAAAGAATTGATGCAATAAAAAAAAATTAAACAAAAAAATGAAAAAAAAAAAAATTGAGAGAGAGAGAGAGAGAGAGAGAGAGAGAGAGAGAGAGAGAGAGAGAGAGAGAAGTAACTTTTTTTTTTTGGTGTGAAAAAACTATGCATAGAATGAAAATGAAAATGTCAAATTTTTAGAAAGATGTTGAGAATAAGAAGAGTCAAAATAAAGGAAGATAAAAAGGTAGAGAAAGAATGATATTAAGGTAGAAAGTAGTGGGGAGATGAAGAGGTAAAATGGAGGGAGAGTTTTGGAAAATTAATAATAAAAATAATGGTCAAAAGATATTTTAATTTTTAAATAATGGAGTTTTTAAGTTACCTTAAATGAGAAAATGTTTAAAAATATATATAAGAAAAATTGGAAACAAAAAATGATGTCATGGCTATTGATGTGGCTTAACGTGGAGGTAGCAACATTAAATGCTACGCTTCAGCTTTTAGTAATATATAGAATATAGATTTATTTTGGGAAGGCTTCAATTAAATTAGTTAAATATTGTTATAATTTTTTTTCTAGATTGAACTATGATTATCTTCTTGTTTATAATGGCTATAGATATCAGACCTCATAAGCAATATGCAAAAAAATTGGCCATCAGTAGCTTGCCCTAGTAGCAATAGTATACAATTTTGAACACACAAGTGGGAGAAACATGGGACATGCTCAGAGTCTGTACTTAGCCAACATGGATACTTCGATACAACTCTTAGTTTGAAAGGGAAGACAAACCTTCTCAAAGCTCTAAATAGTGCAGGTAAATTCAATTTTCAATATTTTAGTGTCTTGTTTTTTAAGTAACACCTATTTTACTAGAGTTTAGGTTTTGATTGCCTATAATGCCCTTAATAATTCATGCTTTATGTGAAAATAAATACAAGAATAAATCTAGATGGGAACTCTTACAGCTTAGTAAACATAAAAAATGCAATAAAAGGTGCAATTGGCTATACTCCATGGATAGAGTGTAATGTGGATGCATCTAGAAACAACCAACTTAATCTATCTCTATGTGGATACTTCTGGGTCAGACCTAATCGAATGTCTTGTGTTTCCCAAGGGAAAATGTGGTTAAGAGATTGAGTTCCCTTCCTTTTAAAAAATGGTAGTGACAACCACTATGATGGTTTAATTTTCATTTCTATCCTCTTATCATTAATTCAAAGTCATCATTGTTTTGATGACCAATATTGTACGTTCAAGTACTATAAGAATATATATATATATATATATATATATTTTTTTTTTTGGAGAATGTATAAGAATGTTAATTAATTCAAAATGGGATGGTGTTTATTCATAAATTTTCAACAACAACAATATATATATATATATATATATATAATTGAGAGGGATTTGAACCCTTGATATATCTTATTAGTTAGTGTTAGGTTCTAAGTACTTAGGAACTAATGTATTAGAACTCTAATTTGTATTGTTGGCAAACCATGATCAAAACAGGTTTTATAGTCTTATTTAGACTTGCTCAAAGTGTATGCGTTTTATGTAAAGTTGGAATCAAGTTGTCAGAGAAGTTATAGTATGATTCTGCCTGGCTCGATTAATTGAGAATTAGACTCGACCGATCGAAATTCGGGCGGAACGTTTTTCTGCAGAATTTTCCAACTCAGCCCTAAGCCCATATAACGTGTAGGATTTTATGTTTTGCCCTAAGTGTAAAAGGGAAAACCCTAGCCACGTTTTAGGAAGCTCTTTTTGCTATGTGTGTGAATCTTTTGTGAGATCTAAAGGTATTTACCTTCACACATACTTAGGATTATCAAGAATGAGAATTCGATTCAAGAACTTGATGATCATTCAGTTATTGCAATAAAAGCTTAAAGATACACAAGCAAGAGTGCTTGTACTTGCTAGAGAATCAAAGAAAGAAGGAGTCCGTGGTCTTGGAGCTATCACGTGGTCATGTCGGTAAGTTTTCTACTAGTGGGTAGCAATAGGATGCTAGTGATCTAAGTCGCTATTGTAAAATTTCGATTCTTTCATAGTGGATTCAAGTTTACCTTGAGGATAGCTAGGTTAAATCCTCCCCAGTTTTTTACTGGTTTGATTTCTTGGGTCATCATATCTTTGTATTCTTTATATTTCGCATTTTACATTGATATGATTATATGATTGTGTTAACCTAGATCTGAAATTTGGACTAAGTGATCACATGGCTAATTAACTAGGTTAATCCAATTGTGTTTTAAGGGATCTAAAAACGTACAAATAGAAAATACTAGGAAGTTCAACCCGCCAATTAGTTAAGTTACAAGACTCTTGATTTGATAACAACTTATGGGATGTCCATATAAAATATTACTTGATTGGCTTCTGGAAATACCTCATTTTCTTATCTTAGTGGATCAAAACGTTGACTAAAATATATGCTTTCAAAATGCCAAATAAAACCAAATAGCATGACTTGAATAGTAAGCTAAAGATTCATGGGTAAGGATTTTTTTTTTTTTTTTTTTTTTTTTTTTTTTTTTTTTTTGAGAAACCAATAGGGAACTTTCATTACTAGGAAAGAAAATTTCTGTCAGATTGGGTAAGGATTGGGTTCAATATATAGGAGCAGTGAACCTATTGGAATTTTAATAAATGAAAAATATTACATTTGACATGTGTCAGCATCTCAATGAATCCAATGTTTCAGTGCAATATTGGACCTAAACTAAACTAAAAAATTAATTAGAACTGATGATATCATTTTTAAATTAATAAATACAGTACAATTAGTCTCACATCAATTCATATTTAAAATTATAATTAGCTTTGGGGTTTAAGTGATTGTCCAACAATTAATGATTGTGAAATTTTTTTGTTTATGCCTTACTCTTTGGCTAAAAACAATGTTTATGGAAGGATTAATGATCAAAGAATAAATAAATAACAATGTTTATGTAAGGATTACTTAAAAAAAAAAAAAAAAAAACATTGTGAAAATTTGTTATTTTTACGTGTGAGTCTTTGAATAAAACAATGTTTATTAAAGGATTACTTATCCAAAAGAAAAAGAAAAACAGCGTATAGTTCCTAACTTTCAATGATGTTGTGGTCCTTGTGGATCTAATTTTTTGTTTTCCACCTTTCCTTGTTCCTTTCTGTACTTTTGGTTTTGGGGCCACGCCAACGACCCAAATTCAAAGCGACAAAATCCACGTGGAATCAAAAGCAAAAGCAAAAGCAAACTTCATTGAATACTATGAAGAGTCAAAATACAACGCCTCAAAAGCAAGCGGAGGGGATTCCTCCAACCAAACCAACTCATCCTCGATATTTCTAGCGTAATGTGCTAACGCATGAGCCACTGTATTGGCTGTTCGGGGAACACGACTCACAGTTAAGTTGCCTATCCGGCAATCCCTGCTGCAATGCAATTAATGTCTCTATACAGGTGTCCCAGCCGAGAGGATGCAGTATGAGTGTTTGCAACGGAGGTCATGACCACCTTATTGTCTCCCTCAACAATTAAATCCCTGAATCCTGCATCTACTGCAAATTCTAAAGCTTTTCGACAAGCTAATGTTTCTGCCTCCTCACTATCAATAACCGGTTGTCCTCTGGCTGAAATTGACGCCATAACTTCTCCACTACCATTCCAGATTATTGCCCCAAATCCAGAAGCTTGTAGTTCCTGAAAGATGGCCACATCAAACTCCCTGCCCACACATCCATTGCAACGTTGCATTCCCACAAGGCATGTAGTACAGATTCCTTTGGTCTCTTGCACAGCTCACATAGGCTGTCTTCAACTATATGTCTTCGAGCTAAATTTTCACGGGTTGGGAGGATGTTCTGACAAGCACGCCAGCGAAAGACTTCTATCTTATTTGGGACGTGGAGTTTCCATATTTTGCCCCAAACCGGACTGACCCCTGTACCTGTAGAGCACTCCCCTTGTGATTGTGATTCCTTCCAAATCTGTCTTGCAATATGATATCCAGATTTAACTGTGTACTTCCCCTCTCTATTGTGTAGCCAAAACAGAATATCGTCAGTATATCTTTTGCTCAGCGGAATTCAAAGAATGGCCTCCGTATCATCTCTATGAAACTTTGTCTCGACCAAATGTCTATCCCATGTCCGAGTCGTCCAGTCAATATGCTCCACCACCCTCCACTCCCATTCATCTTCTTGAGGTGGATGAATCACCATGTTTGTTGGATGATTAGGGATCCACTTATCTTTAGTAACCCGAATGGCCGAACCATGAATCACCATGTTTGTTGGATGATTAGGGATCCACTTATCTTTAGTAACCCGAATGGCCGAACCATCTCCAACTCTCCAGCAACATCCTTGCTTTAAAATCTCTTGGGCTGCCATTATACTCCTCCAAACAAAGGAACAATTTGGAGACTACACCGCCTCCAAATAGCTACATCTTGGGAAGTATTTTGCTTTAAAGCACCCATAAAACAATGAATCCTTTGTCTGCATCAACCTCCATCCCTGTTTTGCTAGCATTGCCAAATTAAAGCACCGGATGTCTCTAAACCCCATCCCCCTTCCTTCTTTGGTTTGGACAACGATTCCCAGTTTTGCCAATGAATTGGTTTATAGAGTTAACTTGAGAAAAAATCCTAGGATATGAGTTGGATTTAAGGATATTCTATAACCTATGGTCAAAAACGACGACTGTTTTAATTTTTTTTTTTAAATAAAATGTTCATATTTATTTATTATACATGTTAGTAATCAATGTCATTTTAGTTCTAAATAGTAATTTATACGGCCAAGTACAAGTTTGGTATCTATAATTTGAAATGCATCAATTTAGTTCTAATCTCATGAAAAAAGCTAACATGATTAACCAAACAAAAAACACACATTATAAACTTAGAAATAATAGAGGAAGCCCAATTAAGTAGGACCCACACCCATTCATCCAAAAACTCACCTAGAGGATTGATCTCCCATAATATGCAAGTAATTCAAGTTGCCTAATGATGCAAATCATGATCCTCCAAATGCCAAGCAAAATCATCTAAACATCATCACCACATACACCATCAGCCGACATAACACCCTCAATGTCCTCCTTCACGAACTTTGACAATGAACCATTTGCCCTCAACACCCCTCATATTCCAAGCAATCTCTCCCAAATTCATACCCTCACTGCCACCAATACTTTCCTTATACTTCTTCTTTGAGCTAAATTGCACGAAAGCGTAACTAGGCATGTCATTTGCGTACTCCACCGTAGCTTTCCACTAGGCATGTCTTCCCATTCCCATTATACGCTTTTAGCATTTGGCATCACCAAATCCATGCAAGAGGAAGAAGAGGTGAGAAAAAAAAAGATTAGAGAAATTCATTTATTGTTTATTGTTCCTCTACCAAAGGTTTTTATGGCCAAAGAAATTATGAAAACCTTGGGAAAATGTGGGAAAAGGATGGAAATTGGGTTTTGAATTCTAGGTTTTTAGCCTGTTTGGTTACCAAGAAAGCAAAAGAAAAGAAAAGAAAACTTTCAAATATGAAGATAGACTAATTCCAAATATTTTATTTTTAAATTAAGGACACATGACATCTTATGTGGCATAAAAATAATATTTTAATCTCACCGTTACTCTCATCAGTTTTTTCAATCCACTATTTAATGGTTGAGACTATTTTGACACAATATCAAAAAGGTTAAAGACTAAATTAAAACATTTGAAATGTTAGAGACCAAATTGAAAAACAATGTAAAGATTAGGGATTAAACTTGTAATTTACCCTTAATTTAAAGAAATCCAACCACAAAAAATAGCTAGAAAAAGACACTCGGATGAATAAAATGTCCTTACCGAGAGTAGGAAAACTTCGCCACTTTGGGGGTGTTTGGTACATGTACTTAAATAATAGTTTTCAGTATTTAAATACTAAAACAAGTATTTGCACAACACTTTTTAATCCACACGTATTTCCACAATACTTAAACAACGATACTAAAAATTTCTAACTAAACGGGCCTTCATTAGAGATTTAGAGTGGTGAAATCAAGAAAAAACTTTGATGTTATGACAACATCAAATAAGAGTAATTAGCATTCAAACGGATGATCTCTCTCTTAAATAATCCCACTCACCTGTTGTACAAGGTAGAAGAAATCAAAACTCTGAAACACAGCCAATTGCTAGGCATTGTACTAATAAAAGCTTGATGAAGATTGCACAATTGGGTTTCATACTTTCATCTGTGTGTGTGTGTGTGTGTGAGGTGTGGAATTTGTTTTTGGACTTAGGGTGATAGTTTCATGATGTGAATGGCAGTATTTATAGGCAAAAATGTACGTGTGGACAGAATATTTGGTGCAGCATATGCTTACTGCTAGTACTATTAATTTATCACCTGTGTCGTGTGAAACAAATGCCCCTGATTAGCCTTTCACATTGGGAATTTGGGACGAGATTGGGACAATATTATTGACTTATTTCTACAACTTCATTAATTTTGTCTGTATTTTTGTGAAAAAATAAATTTAATAAAAGTACTTATCATATTGAAACAACTAACTTTGACTTCTTTTTCCCTGCTACATCAAAAGTTACAGAAAACCAACCACAAAAAATAGCAACCAAAAGACACTCAGACCTGTAAAATGTCCTCATTGAGAGCAGGAAAAACTTCTACCACATCATTTTCCTTTGCTTTGCTTTTAAAAGTTGACTTTAAAAGTAATTGATTTGCCTAAATTACAAAAGGCTTTATTCCACTTTTTGGAACCAATTTTTATCTTTACAAATCAACAAAAGGCTTTATTCCACTCTTTGGAACCAATTTTGTACAAATAGATTCCAAAGATGCACATTCTTGCATCATACATTTGCCTAAACCCAGAAGCTAGTACGGATCATTACCTTGCTTAATTTATATAATTCATTACTCATTGTTGATTATGACTTGTACAATTTGCTGTATAGAGACAATCCCCACATAGATCCTTCACCACCCGAATTTTTGTACCAGGGGGAGAGTTTAGAAGCCCAAAAGCAATAGCCAATTTCTCACTATGATATCTTAGAGTAATTTCTTTGTCCTCATCTTCCATGTCTGCATGAAAAACTAAAGAAATATCAGGAACATACCCAACCAACTTCAATTCCTTTACTAACTTGTCAAGTGCCCGGAGCAAATCTGTAGAAACAGATTGCACTCCCTCCCCAGAGAAGAATTCATGCACGACATTTTTCACCTCCACTGAACTACACCCAGGTACCTTCGCCACCCCCTTGTCTTTCATCAGTTTCCTCAAATAATTCACATCTTCCCATCTCCCAGCCCTTGCACACAAGTTCGATAAGATCACATAGTCTCCTCCATGAGAGTCATCCAGTTCAAAAATTCATCTAATCAATCACTTTGCCAATTCTACATTGCCATGGCTGCTGCAAGCAGATACCCAGGTTTGCCAAAGTATGGGAGTGGGCTAAATTGGTAATCCATTGATGAACTTATAAGCCTCATCTAAGTGACCAGCTTGACTAAGCAAATCCACCATACATCCATAGTGCTTGATACCTGGAATAATCCCATACTTGTCACTCATGCTATAGAAATACTCACAACCTTCCCTTACTAAGCCAGTGCGGCTGCAAGCCTTTAAAAGACCCAAAAATGTAATCTCATCAGGTCACACTCTCGCCGTCTTCATTTCTTCAAACAATGATATGGCTTTGGAACCATGCCCATGAGTTGCATATGCCATAACCATGGCTGACCAAGCCTGTGTATCTCTTACAGACATGTTCGCAAACTGCATCATGCCATCATCCAAGCTCCCCCACTTTGCATACATATCTATAAGAGCAGTTTTGACCTTTACATATTTATCAAAACCATGTATCTTCACGTACTCATATATCCACCTCCCTAAGTCTAATGCTCCTAACAAAGCACAAGATGAAAGTATGCTAAGCAGTGTTACATCAGTAGGCTTGAGATTACTTGCTTGCAATTCGTGAAACAATGACAACGCCTCATTGGGCTGACTACTTCGAGCATATCCTGTGATTATTGCTTTACAATAACCAACACAAGGCTCAGCTATCTTATCAAAGACGCGGCAAGCTGCATTCACATCATTGCACTCAGTATACTTATTTATCAATGTGGGACATGCATATATGTTATGGTTGAGACCAAGTTTGGAAGCAAGGCAATGCAATTGTTTAACTTCATGCAATGCCTTAGAGCTTGCACATGCCTTGAGAAGAGAAGGTATAGTCATCAGGGACGATGCCAGAGCAAAGGATATCAGAATAGAGCAAAATGGCCTGAAGAGGGGCATTGGAGCGGGAGTATTCACAGGCCATGGAGTTGAAGACCACAATGTCTGGTTTGAGAATTTGGTCGAACAGTTGGTGCGCATGGTCCATAAAGGTAGCAGAAGGATGGAAAGCACAGCAACTGATGAGCATGGCGAGGACAGTGATGTCATTTTGGAGGTGGGTTTTGATGGTAAGGGCTTGGATTTGCTTGAGCTCTCTGAGAGAAGTGCAATGGGGTAAGAGAGACAGAGGAGGAGAGTTTATTGTGTTGGGTTTTGGCGGAGAAGAAGAAAGTGGGCTGATTTGGAGAGCGTTAGCTGCTGCCATACGTGTTGGTTGTGTGACTGTGAGGTTGTGCAAGGAAAGACTTGACATATTCACATGGTAACCGCGTCCATGTAATTATTGCTTAATGCTTACCGGTTGTGACTACAGGGACCTTATCTACCAAACCAACAGGGTCCTAAAATTGCGTAAAGACGTAGAATCTATACAATTTTTTTCGTAAAAATGATTTAGATCAGTTTATATATAATTGTGTAAATTTACAAGTTTGTTAGAGCAATTATATCAATTTGTGCATAAGATTTCGTCTATTTTACACTTAAAATCTACTTTTTCTATTTTACACTATCATTTTTACAAAACATTCACATTAGCTTATCAATTTTTTTATTATTTTTCTCAACTGCCTACATACAATACTCTCTCTCTCTCTCTCTCTCTCTCTGTGCCCATTTTTTTCTGATTTGTTTCTCTCTCTATACCCATCTCTCTATGCCTCTCAATACCCATTTCTGAACAAATCACCTCTCTCTCTCTCTCTCTCTCTCTCTCTTAAAAACAACCAACCCAACCGGCCGATCCACGAACCACGCCGGCCGGACTTCTTCACCACTCAAAAACTACCAACCCAATCGGCCAATCCACGAACCTTTCATTCTTTCTCAAAAACTACCAACCCAACCGCCAATCCACGAACCACGCCGACCGGACTTCTTCACCGGCCGATCCACTCTTCACCGGCCGATCCACGAACCAAGCTCCACAACCCTCTTACCGATCCAACCTCCCGGGTTTTTTTCTCGACCCATTGACCCGGATCGCTCGCCATCAATGGCTTTTTCTACCGCTTCGTTAAGCCTCACACTTTTCAACAAACCTCTCCAATATCGCCGCTCTCACCCACAAGCACCAATCGTCAAGCACCGATCTATCTCTCTTCTTTTTTATTTGGGTAAACCGATCTATCTCTCTCGTTGGTTTGTCTGTGTGGGTTTGTTTGTGTGTGGGTGTGTTTGTGTGTTGATTTGTCTGTGTGGATGTTTTTGTGTGTGGGTGTGGGTGTGTTTGTTTGCATTTGAGGAAGAAGAAGATGAGGAGAGGAAAGTTACTGAGTTCACAGCACGGAGAAGAGAGAGAAAAAAATGTACGAACGGAAATTAATAAAATAATAAATACACATGCTACAGTATGCATGGTTACTATAGCAATTGTGCATAAATGCACAATTGTGCACAAGTTGGTGTGTATGTTTTTTTGCTCAAATTGTGTAAAATTAGCCACTTTTTCCATTTTGCACAATTATGCCCAAGCTGATGTAATTGCTCTTAATCATGTAAATTTACGCTAATACTATTCATTTTGTATTTAGTTATTTATTTTTTCATTACATATCTCCAAAATGAAGGAAGAGAGTAAATAGTTGTTGTTGCGTATATAGAAAGAGAAACAATTAAAAAAATTAAAAAAATTGATATTTTAATGAAATGTAATATAAAATAGATAATCTGATATGAGATGTTTTAAAAAGTGAGTATGTAAAAAAAAGTTCTTCTATCAAATAGACAGGAATTTTTACACAAGTTGATGCATACGCTCTTTCTTATCTATCAAATTATATACCAAAGTTGGAAAAAGATAAATTAAACAAATAAGAAAAATATTGCATAAGACTATAGTTTTATTTTTTATAACAATGATTTGATCGTTACAATAATAGGAGGCATAGGAGGCGGAATTTGAATAATAATTATCTTGATAAAGGAGAAAAGGTGATATTACTTAAGTACAAAACTCTTGGCAAAAAAAACTTTCGTTTTAAATCTAATTCAAAACGAATATCATAATCTCAATATAACTCGTGCTACTACTAAGCTTTATATCGATTCAAAAAGTACAACTCGTGTGCTTAAATTTTAAATTTAAAAAAAAATTACATACGCAATTAGTGACCAAAACCACAATTAACCAAGGGTGCTAATTCACACAATGGGTTTAATTGAGGTGTTTATTACTATAACTTTCTTTAAATTTTAGAATGTAAATTATAGATTAAGGATTGATAGTAATTAGCCAAAAGTCTTAAAACTTAATTGATACATTTCTATGCACAAAATATTTGGAATTGAAGGTTGTACATAACACTACTAAGGCATAGGAGAATGCATAAGTGGTTGAATCCAGGCTCTACATGTGGAGCAACTGTGAGGCAAGGGAGAGTAGGTGATGGCTAAGAGACTTTGTCTTGGTCGTTGTTAAAGGCGTGACTGCCTTGGGAAGGAAGTGAGATTTACACCCGACACTGTACTCAAAGTGTTACCAAAAAGGGACATAGTGACTTTTCAAAGTTGAAGGCTATGAGGACATCCTTTATTGGTTGAATGCCTAATGAGTCACCTTGGAGACACATGTACCAATCATAGTATTCCTAATGTCCCTCTTGATGACCAAGACTTGTCTCCCAAGTAGTGACAAAGCTACCTACCCACAGGTCCTAGTGTCATGTTGGTGTAGTTCTTATCCCTTAGTCAGCAGATAACATCACAACTATAAAAAGATCTCAAAAGATAGAATATGACTTGACACCTGTCCTTGTACTCGGCCATGTTCCTTAGAGTATAAAAGGAACATGCAACTGAACTTCTAGGGCAAGAAGCCAAATAGATATTTTAAGATGAAAGTGGAGAGTTTGTAGAAAAAGAAAAGCAACCTCATTTTAAACTAATCTCTTTCTGATATATAATACAAGCTAAGGTGAGCAAGAATGTTATATTCTTGCTCAAATCGTGGTTTTTTTATCCATTCTCTAGGGATTTCCATGTACATCCTGTGTTGTTTTGATAGTCGCCTTCTTCTGCTTGTCTAAATGTGCGTCTTTTTCATGTCCTACAATCACTTTCTTTATTTCTTGTTTGAGTGTTTGAGTGTCATGTCAAAGCTTACATCTTTTCAAGACTTCTCATATAAATGTACTATTAGATAATTTATTTCGCTTTCATAAATAAGCTCAAATCTAACTTGCACGTACAAAGGTCGAAGGGAGAAAGGGTTCACTAACTGAAATAGACTAAATTATAAATTATAGTCTCTAAATTTGATACATTTTCAATTCAGTTCTTCACATTTAATTTTTTCTTTCATTTCAATTCTTGAACTTTTAGGGCCCGTTTGGTAACCCTACTTAACCCACATTTTTCACATTTCAAACACACTTACACACATTTCAACATACTTTTTCACCCATATGTATATCAAAAACACCCAAAAGTTTTGCCACAAGAAATTCTATGGCAGATTTTCTATACACGCACGCATCCATAAATACAACTCATACACTCTTCAAGATTGAACCCATGATCATTGGCAAAATTGTAAGCGATTCTCAAAAATAGGGGAAGGAGATATCATTTGGTCTAAAGGCCTTTGGAAAGATCCTACGCAGATTCACAAAATTAGGTTTTATGTTAATTGCATTATTATATTAAGAAATGATATATATATATATCTGTGTGTGTATCAACCAAAAGAACAATTAGCATAAAATTTCTAAAAGGTCCCATGATTACCGCTCTTCGAGCCTTTTTATGGTTTTTAAAAATTAAAATAAAAAGTGCGCCTTAAATGTATATAAATAAAAATGACACTTTAATGGTCTGTTTGGAAGTTAAAAAAAGAAGGGGGAGTAGAGTAGAGGGAAGGAGAGTAATTCAATTAACTTGTTTGGAAGTTTTTTAAGGAATGAGGGGGAGGGATTTGGAAGGGTTTCAACTACCTCCAACCCCTCATTTTTAATTCCTCCAAATTGGAGAGATTTAGAGAGAGAGTAGAGTAGATAAATTATTGACCAAATAAATTCCCTAATTTACCCTTTCTAAATTATCAAAATTACAAACCAATTATATAAATAATTTTTGTTTGTTTCTTGAGAAAATTTAAGGTGAATATTTAAGGTGAATGAAAAAAAAAAAAAAAAAAGAATCTCACTATTTCACAACATCAGCTTATAACAATTCTACATAAGAAATATTTTTAAAAAGATCTTATTTCTAATTTTAAAGAAAAAAAAATATCAACTTGCAATTTTTTTTTCCTTTCAGTTTTCTTGGCTGCCAAACACATTGTTCTCTTCTTACACTAACGATCCAGCACCACCACCTAATCTTAGAAACCCAACCGTTAAGTGAATGGTATTGGTAAATTAAATAGAAATTCACAGGAAGAACCTATAAGGTAGAGGACGAAGGAGCATATCTGGATATAAACCATTATCAACAACTTAAATCAACACAATTAACAACACAAAGTAACCAAGACCAAGATGTCATATTCTTTTCTTTCTTTTCTAGGAAACCAAGCGCAACAATAAACATAGATCTGCAAAATTTTGCAGAGAAAACTACAAAATCTATACCTAGTACCTTAGCCATCATTGTTGAACCAAGCCTATTTTTCTCAAATCTACAATTTTTTCGAATCTCCCAAACTCAAAACACAAAAAGGTAAAATCTAATTTACACAAGTAAATAGAATCCCAGAGAAAAGGATTTTGAAAAGAAACAATAAATTTTTAATGGTAGTGGGAGATTTGATGTGCTTGAGGTGAAACTTATGCAGATGAGACCGAGCTGACACGGTCATGCTTGAGATTGATGCCGATCTACACTTCAGATAGTGCTTATCTTCTCTACTTTTCTTTGTTCTTTCATTTTAACTTTCCCTTTTCTTTTTCCACTTTCTCGGATTTAAAACTTTACTGTGGAGCTAGCTTTTTGTTTGGTTGGTGAGGAATGCGAGGAAATTATAGAAATTTATGAAAGATTTTATTATTATTATAATATTTTTTTTGAGGTAATAAAAATTATTTTATAATAGCTAATAGTAGTTTCATATTTTTATTAGTGGTATTTGATGGAATGAGAATATTTATTAAATAATTATTTAATCTAACAAATTAATTATAGAACAATGTTGTAAGTTCATTTACAAATATAGGTAAATTTGTCTATTTTAATCATTTCCTCTACTCTCCATCTTAATTTTTAAAACATCTAAACAAAGGAAATGGCTAATTACTCCCTTCTCCCTTACTAATTTTAAAAACATCCAAACAAGATGGAGGGGAATCATTCCCCTCTACTCTCCTCCCCACTACTCTCCTCCCTTCTACTCCCTCCTCTCTCCAAACTTCCAAACAAGCCATAAAGAGTCAAACGCGTTCAAAGAAAAGAATAACAAAAATCCAATCCTCTTTAATGGAAACCTTAAAAAGTGTATACTAGTTTTGGATCCTGAATACCTAACAAAGTAGAAGTCCAAGAATGACATGAAAAATAAAATGAAGTGATCAATTGATATCCATGATTGCCCACATTTACAAATTCAACCGAGGATGTGGTAGAAGACAACTTAAGGTTAGTTTTGTAACTAATGAGACAATCTTAAAGGAGATTTTTTTTTTTTTTTTTTTTTTTTTGAGAAGGAATCTCAAAGGAGTTTGAAACCCTTAAAATTTAAAAATAGTTTGTAAGTGCACAAGATTAATTTATGTAGTTGATTAATTTATAACACGGAATTTTTTACCGTTACTTTATTAACTTAATGTTATTTTAAAAACATTAATTTTATTTTGGTTTATTTCATTAATTGATGTAATTTTGTGATGTGATGTGGTGTTTAGAATTAATATTTAAAATATTTTGTATCTTGGGCATGTTTGGTAAGAGGATTTAAATGCAATTTTTTTTTTTTTGGAAACCATAAAATGGTGTGTTCCACACTTGAATTTATTATTTAGCTGATGCTTTCTAAATATGATTTTCATAAAATTATTTCCTATTTTCCTGATTGAAAATTGGATATTGGGAATGGCAAAGAAGATGTTTTCAAGATACATAAAATGTTTTTAATGGCATAGTTGGTAATAAATTGAAAATGATGGACTCCATATTTTTGCCCAAACTCTTCTATGGAGTATAAAAATTTAAAATTAAAAAATTTACATTAGTTTGATTCTCACATTTCAATTTTAAAACTTATCGTTATCCCCAAAAAAAGTAATCTACACTTTACTTTCTATAGAATAATCTTTTTTTTTTTTTTTTAAAAATCTCAAAGTAAAAATGGTCTCCCAAACATTATTTTTTAAAATATTTTGAAAATTGTTCTTAAATGTAGGAGCCAAACACATATAATTAAAAAATATTATTTGAAAACTAGTTTCACGTTCAATTTTTTGAAAATTTTTTTCATATTTTTTTTAAAAAATAAAAACAAAAATCCTCCTACCAAACAAACCCTTTTTTATTATATGAAACTCATTCTATTAAACAAAGAAGATTTTCTTGATATGTTTAAATTAACCTTTTGTTTTTAAAATATCGAATGTTTAGGGCTTTAGGAATTACCTTTTTCTTTTATGGGAACTTTAGGCATTATCTTAGAATTTTCTTTAAATTTTTACAATTTATGAAAAATTCCTTGTAAGGATACCAGTTAATGGAGCATGCAAATTGCTCATCATATATTATTCCCTTTTGATAAGAAAAAGAATGTAGAAGTAGCTTATTGAACTACTCCATTAATATGCTTAGTTTTTACTTCATAATTTAAATATTGTTATTATGGTACAATTGATTTTGATAAATTTTTTATTTTTTATTTTTTTAAAAAGAGTTATTGAAATTGATTCCATTATAAAAATTGATCGAAAATGTACAACATAATATTGTATTATTAATAAGTTTTTCAGTGAAATTTATATTTGAATTGATGATAATAATTTTAGAAATTCTTTTAAAATAAATTATGTTGGGATAAGATTCTCTCCCATTAAATCCATCAATTTACTCTAATTTTTAGTCATATGCAAGACACTTGACATTTATTTAATTTTGTGTGATTAATAAAAATTGAAAGAAACTTTAATATTTAAATGGGAGGGATCTTACTCTTATCCCAATCTAAATTAGAATGAATTAGCTTAATTTATTGGAGGAATCCCTTAGGAGATGGGGTTAGGAGTTTTGAACCCAAAACCTCAAGGATTTCGTGATGTTTTCAGAATTGTTATACCAACTCATTGAGGTTTTAACTATTTAGTTTAGATACATGCGTGTTAATTTCAATATGAAATCAACAAATAAATAATTATAAATTTGACTATTTGTCGGTAGGTAGATCATGAGAGCTGATTGGAAAAAAAAAAAACCTCAATTAGAATTTTAAAGATTCACTTGCCGATAACTATTGATGTAAAACAAATTCATCACTCATTAAAATTGATTTTTTATGTAACAATCTAATCATTGGCATATAATGTATCTATTTATGCTCCCATTAGTAATTTACTTTTTAGTCTCCACTTCAAAAGCTTTATAATTTAGAGATCTATTTATTGATTTTTATAAGTTTGTGCTTTCAAACGGTGTATAAAGTATACAATAATTCCACCCTCGAAATAAAAGACCCAAAGCCCAAAATCAGAGCATAGAATTCAATAGATCTTCATTTGCGAAGTACAGCATGGAGCGATAGAATTTGGGGGGGAACTCACTTTGCTCATGGAAACTTTTCTCTCTTTTTCTCTGTTTGTTTACCGAGAAAATGAAGGAAAAAAATATCATGCTTATGTGGAAGCTTGGCGGTTTATGTCTATATATATGCCTTTGATTTTAGAAAGAGCATCAATTTTACCCTAGAAAAAAAATTCAAGGAAAATTAAAGAGGAACAAATATAAAACGAGAATTAAAACTTTGAATCATTTGTTATTGAAGAGTCCATCTCTGATTGTAGCATTCTATTGGAATAAATGTGTTCTTGTTGTGAATCTTGTACATTCAGTAGAATGTGGAATCTTGGGTACAAGGATACCAATAAAAAAAAAATAAAAAAAAACCTGGGAAGGCTACCATAGAATGCCTCACAAAGATTCAGGCTTTGACTCATTTTTGGGCTTATAATATGTATTTCTTTCAAAGAGAGCATTTATGAGGTATAGTCTCATTGCGAGAAGTGTAATAATATGTTTCTTCATTATTCTAGTACGAGTGATATGACGTTCGCTATTCTAGTTTTTTAGCGCTACTGTTTCTCAATTTTTTCGGGTACTATAGCAGTGTTATTGTTGCTTCTCTCTATATTTCTTTTGAGTTCAAATATTGCTCACTGTGTCTTTGTGCTCTCATTTGCTTACATGGTGCAGTCAATGCTCTTTAAGATCTGTATAGGTCCCCGAACAACCCACAAATGTTGAAGGGATGGAGAGTCATGAATAGGAGTGTCATGTTCTGATTCATCCGTTATACACCTCTAATCCACTTAGCTAACCTATTTTTTCTACTAACAATGCCACATTGCTACAAAAGCCCAAAACCTTAACCTTCTATGGTCTCTACCAATTTTATGCAGAAAAATTCAAGTACTAAACCTCACTGGGTGGATTGGAGGCCAGCTTAATAACCTACATCAATTGAAGCGTCCTCAGAATCGAAACGCCTTGTTATATTTAGCTCTTGTTGAAATAGCACCTGTGTCTTGTTTATTCAATTCTTTATTCTGTTTGCTTCTTTAGGAATGTCGCCTTCAATAGCATTCGTGGTGAAACTGTTTAGTAATAGGAAGGGCAACTGTTATTTTTTTATATAGTAATATTCTGGTTTCTTCTTTATTCTGTCTTGAGCATTATATTTGTTTATATAGTAACAGGAAGGGCAACAGTTTCTTCTTCCCGAGTTAAACTGCCAAATTGGTCTTCTTTCTTGTAGTAGTTCATTTGAAGAATTCATTATGCAATTTAAGTTTATGCATTGGGCTATTAAAAACCTAGATATGTTATGCCATTTATTGTTTACATAGAAGAGGAATTGGGTATTGATAAGTTTGATGCTGGAAATACCCCATTATGTCCATTTGATTGTTCTTGTTGTTTTTGAGGATACATGCAAAAATCAGTTGGGTGTAGTTGCTACCTTTGATCCATAAATCAGATTTTCATGTAGTCTTGTAACTTTTCATTTGCTGTTTTGTTGTTATAATTTGAGGGTATTGGAGCACAACTTTCTTTTGCCATGAACACTAGAACTAGATTACATTATTATTTTTATCTAATTCAATCAATTTTGTGCTTATGATTAAGCATGTTTCTCAAAGTATGACTTCTTTGAATCTGAGATATGAATCTTTGTAAGTTTTGAGGAAGAATTCGACGTAGTTAAAGCCATGTAGTCTATCCATTAGTCAAACTAATTCTCTTACACATTAATAGAACATTATATAATTATTACATTTTTGCAGTCCTGAATTCATGTTGATAATACAGATATAAATATGGAATTTTCATATAACTCCATTGGTTCTTATAGTTTCATTTACTTGAGTGAATTGTGTGATGCACTCACTTTATTGCTTAGCATCCGAAAGTCTTTTTTACGTTCTTGTGAAGTTGATCTTAGGGATGTCTCGTGACAACTAATATATGCATTGTTGTACATTTGGCTGATACAGGGTTCAATATGATAAACTTTTTCTATTTATATCTTTGCCTGATATAGGGGTTCCAACTAGCAGAATAGATACTTTTTATTTAAATTTTTAAAGTCTTATTACTTGTATAATGTTGGTTCTGATCTCTTTTGTGAACAAGTGCATATTAAAGTTATTTTGGAGGATGTTGTGCAATTTTGTATTTGAAACTAGGGATGTTATTATGACAAAAGTTGCGGTTGACTGATACAGAATTTTACATATTAGCATTAACTCAAAAATTGAAGCTGATTTTTACTTCATTACTATGTACATCAGAAATTTTGATCTCCTTTGTGGTATTTAAATTCCTTTTGTTTAATCTGGTCATTTTCTTTTGTTGTATCGGTATTTGTAAATCATAACTATTACTGCACTCTCCCCACTGCTATAATTTGAACTACTTCAATATCATACTCATTTGGGAAATGGGAAAAACTATGTAGATGCATGTCCATTTTCTACTAGCTTTTACATTTATCTTTTAGTTTTTCTTGTTTAAGTACAGCTTTTTCATTTACCTTAATTTTTTTTTCTTACTTTTTCAAAGCACAAATATACTTGAGTCCACTTTCTAGTGAAAAGCCAAATAAGCTTATATATGTTGACAAACGAATTACACTCTGCCTTTATCTATAAACCATCTAGGGTCTATTCATTTTTAATATAATGTTTCCAGTGAATATAGTTGGAGCTCCCTTGTCAAGGAAATGCTCTATAATCTATGTCATGATCAACTCCGGTGAGGTCCTGTATTATCAAGCGGTCTTGCTATGAGTTCCCCTAAACCAAGGGTACGAAATCTTCCCATCATGGGCATGTTTGCATGTACCCAAGATCAAAGGGAAATGTTTGAATATCTTCCTATTGTTTCATTCAAGGCCGGAGTGTCAAAATATGCTCTTTTTATTATTGGTTTATTTTGTGAGTTGGACATGCTTAATGGTAAAAAGACACTCAAAAATCTAGTTGTCATTCTTTATTATTGCTTCCACTGACTTGTAGGTTTCTCAATAGCTATTCTTTGCTGCACTTTGAAACTTATATTGATCTTGATTGCTTGCTTAAACATCTCTTTCGCTAGGAACATTCATGACAATTCTTTCAAAGGCATTATACCATAGCATTGGCCAATCTACTAGATTATAAGCCTCGTATCATATTCACCATATAAACATGAACCCCGTCCTGCCAAAAGTGTTAGTATAAGCACACCAAAACTATATACATCAGCATTCTCAATTAAATAGCCCATACGCGCATATTTAGGCATTGCATACCCATGTTTTCCACGAATATGAAAAACTTGTACATGCAATTGACATTCGGGAATTGACATGAAGAGTGAGAAATCAATCAATTTGGCAACGTTGTTCCTACAATCTTTTGTCCCTCCTTTTGCAATTAATGCTTTGCTCTTCTATCAAATTTCCATTTCCTATCACCTTCAGTCAAAAATAAAAAATACAAATCCCATTCACTTTAAACTTTTCCAATTCAATTTCTTCTCTCTTAATTAATGTATCCCATTTACTCCACCAAACCATTCCTGTATTTTTGCCTTACAAGTAAGGGTAAGGCTTAGGTCTAGTGCATGTAGTGCACTAGACCCATCAAGATGGTGACATGTGTTAAAAAGTGGACACGTATTATAATCTCAATGGGTCTAGTATAACTGGACACTGGACCCAAACCTCACCCTACAAGTAAAACTAATTGAGCTTTAATTTAGCCCTTCTTCAAATATGTGTCTCTGGATTAGTGGTGATTCTTCCTATTCCCGATCAAGAGGTTTTTCAAAACATTTAATTGTTGTTTATTGGAAATAAAACACCCATTAATTTATTTTTTCTATACACACACACACACACACACATATCTGCAATTTCTCTCCTTCCATAGATAAGGAGCCTACTAGCTAACCTACGCCAATGCAAAATCCAATCCTTCCCACTGGGAGGCCCACACCAACTTATCATTATCAGATTTATAGCCCATGATCTTTTGCCATACTTTTTAACTGAAAATAAGTGATCTTCCAAAGAACGCTTATAAAAATGAAAACCATCTGCATCTAGAAAATTTGAAGTGGGTCATAGTTGTTTGTTGCTCTTCCGAGCTCTTTAGCAAAGAAGAAGACATGAATAAGATTGCCTTTTCCATTGCAAAAGGCTATTAACTCTTCTAATAACATTCTTCCATTCTTTATAAATGGTGTCTCTATCTCCTCTCTGGCTTTCCTCTTCATTTCAAAGATGAAATCATCTTCTTCATCAAATCTTTAAGTTACATATTGGAATATTAATATACATGCAAGATATGATAAGATAAGGCATGAAGAAGCTATAATCAGGCTTTAAATGAAGATATTTGGAGATCACTAACCAATCTTTGCATATAGATCAATCGGCATTCACAATTTAGAGTTTGAAACTAGTAGTACTCTTCCACCATATAAATTATAAATTGTAAGTTTTTGAAACAAATTGCCTACCTAAGTACAAGATAAGAAAATAAAAGGCTTTTTTTGATGGCCCAGGTTGGCTATTCTTATCACAAATGATTCGCATATCATATGAGGGGCAATTGTGTGTAGTGAGAGAGCTCTAATATCAGTTTGTTGCGCAAGGTTATCAAAAAGCCTACGTCCACGGGCAATAAAGGACATAGTTCTCAAACCAACAATAGGAACTAGAAAAGATTAAACAAAGATATGATAATTCGATGAAACTGTTTTGAAGTTAAAATATGAACCTAGATCCACCTCAAACAATACTCAATTAAAATTCAGCAAATAAGTAGACACATAATCTTAAAACAGCATGATCTTGATCCCACTCTGACCATTCAATGTCATGTAATGGATTAGAAGTAGAATCTTAACTACTATACCTAAAGTAAGTTTTGTGAACCTTATCCCATTTTTATGACACATCGACATGTCGGTTCCTCCTTGCAAAGGTAGGATACATGATACTTAACCTCCCTAAAAGCAGTTTTAGACTCTAAGCCAGCACGAGCCTAGAAGTACTTGGAGCACTTAAAAAGAGACGAAGGAGTCGCCACTTAATTTTAGGTCTAGAAACCAAAACATAACTCCATAAATGTCTTTCAACCAAACTAGGTTCGAAGTTAGGATACAAGATGAGAAGGGGTTAGGCACCCCAAGTCTGCCCAACCGTAGTTGGCCTTCATATATCATTACTCAAACTGGATGGAATGTAATTTATCCTAGAGGCTCAAGCGAATATGCATCTATTGTAAAAGTTTAAGAAAATTTTATATGGCTCACATTTAAATGATAAATGAAAACTCATGTCTTAAGGATTTTATTTGTGAAGCACATTATGGTGAATAACAATTTCTAAGTAACTCTCAATTGGTATGACTCCTTTGGTTAATAAACACCTTAAAGTTACAAGTTTTAAACTCCTTGATGGAAGGAGGTTATAGAACAAACTTTAATTTAAACGGGTCCCTAGTCTAGCCTATATATATAATCTGTCTCCATCAAAAGGAAATATGTGAAGTAAAGGTCATAAAGTAGAAGACACATTTTATATACACTATGATATAGTGAATCTTCCTTTTCCTCTACACTACAATTATAGCAGAAGGTTTGTTTATGTTTGTTTTGTTTCCACTGCATACTCTAAATTTTATCTTACATCTATATCTAAAGCCTAAAGAGCAGTCTACGTGTCCTATGAGGCAGAAAAAGAAAGATAGATAAAACATGTGACTACAAAAACATGTGAAGAGATAGACATATAATAAAGAGACAAACAACATGTGGATTCAAACTCAAATCATCAACATATAGGCATGGAGAACATCATATCAACTACGCTCAAGTATGTGTATATGTATACCCAATCATGCATGTGTACGAGACACATGCAGGTAGATTTCAACCAAGATTAAGAGCTTTGTTTAAAGATGGGTGATTAAGTCTTATGAGAGAGGAACTTTAATTGAAGTGAAAGTTTCATTAACATTTGAGTATCTCCCCTTATTAAACTTAAAAATGATTTTGATTATTCATGAATGATCTTGCATGTTTTAAGGATTGACTTGAATCTTGATTAATCGAGAAGGAGTTGATTTGACTTTTATTTTTCCATTTAAGTTCAAATCAAATATCTAAATTATCTTGGAGCTTTTAAGATGTTTTCTTCCAATTAAGCATTAATTGAATTATTGCTTAAACTTGAAGCCAATCTTATTATATGTTAACTTCATTTATGGTTGAAAAATCATGTTTTAGTACATGTGATACAAGAGGAAACAGAACAAGGTAGGAGATATGCACTTAAAAGAAAACAGAATAGTTAAGGAAAGATTGTAAAACATAGAATAAAAAATAATGAAACAAGAGTAATGCTACAGGCACAAATTATTTTACAATATTTTTACAAAATATTGATGTGGCTAACCTCTTATTAGTTTTCATCTAGACCCATCATTAATATCACATTTTTATTTACTAATAATCACTTACTACATCAGCAATTTGTAAAATAGTTTGTATCTCTAGTATTATTCATGAAACAAAAAGAAAAGGAATTAAAATAATGTAAAAACACAAAATAAACAAGAATCGGGGAGGACAATATGGATCATGGAATAGATCCATATCTCCTCCTTGTGGCACTTACAATGTTGTTGATGACTGGCCATTTGGCTGAAACCAATTGCCATAGTTGTGTCTATGGAGCAAAATAACATGGAATGATCTGGCTAGGGTTTTTTGAATGACTCTAGGTGATTTTAGTGAGTAGGAGATTATCTTCTAACCAAAGAATGGCTGAAGATTAATCAAATATTCACTATATCTACCCTTCTAGCCTTCAACTCTTTGGTTTAGGGTTCCGAGCTATATTTCAATGGAGTTTTAGTAGGTGATAGAGTCTAGACTCTTCGAATGGTGAAAACTGGGGTATTTATAGGAGAACTAGTATACTAAGGTGAGGTTAAACGTTTGTGCAGTCAATTGATCAGGCTAGTTTCCCTAGAATCTCTTCAAAATGGAAATGGAGTGCTTTGAGTCTTACACCACAAATTGGGTGTGTACGCATCATATACCCGGCATAGGTCGAAAATGGTTTTTTGGGCTTTTGGGCATAGTTCTTAGGTCATAATTGGGCTTGAGCTTAGATTGTATTTGGCCACTTTCGAGTTGATCTGCTCATTGGGCTCCACACACGATGTTGATCATTTTGGTAGCAGATTGATTTCGTCATTGGGACCGAGGGGCTCGAGTATAGGTCAAAACAGAATGGGGTGTCTACACCTATTGTTAATGATAATTTGGACCTACGAAAGCTCATAGACATGGAGGCATAAATAATAATCGAAAATTAATTAAAGATGCAAAGAGAATGTAAGGTCAAAATGGAATGGGGTGTCTACACTTATTGTTAATGATAATTTGGACCAACAAAAGCTCACAGACATTGGCATATATCATAATTGAAGATGGCAAAGAGAATGTACCGTGCATGTGAATCCAAGAAATTAAGAGAGATTGAAGTAGCTATGACATATGAATTTGGTATTTTATGGATGTGGAAGTGTTATTTTATAAGGTCTATAATGTGCAACCTATCAAAACTTGTATGTTCAATGAGCAAAGGCAAGGAACATTCTTTTCAATTTGGTATTTTGTGGATGTGGAAGTGTTCATCGACATATGATGACTTATAAGTACTGTATGGACTCTTGGGAAATTTCATGACAATTGACTAGAAGGTTCTTGGACTTTCTTTTCAATTTGTGGACTAACTTCATCATTAGTTTTTTGTTTTTTGTTTTGTTTGTTTATGAAAATTTTGAAAATATTGACTTGACTTGACTTTTTTTTTTTTTTTTTTTTTTTTAAATTGATTGCAATTTTTTCTTGTTGTGCTATTTGATGAAGCCAAATTTCTTAGTTGATACATTCGTCCAAACCGAGTATGAAACAACGAATCAGAATCCTTACACAAGATCAAAAATAGTGTTCTCTCATAAAGATCACCGGTGTGATGCCAACCAATGAACTTCCGATGACAAAGTCAAGAATTTTAGGGAGAGATAATGGTAAGGATTGAGTGTTGGAGATTTCATCAAATCAAGGAGTAATAATGAAAGAACAAAATGAACACATCAAGTAAATAGAAAATATGATTGACTTGGATACACAATTGAATGTTATCCTTAGACACTATTTTTTCCTATACGCAAGTTGCTAAAGGGTTTCTACAAACTTGTCCTTAGGATACAACTAAGTTATTAGGTTCTACAAATAGCAATTTTGGAGAATATCCATAGGATTTCTTTGTCTCTTTTAAACTTACTATTTTGGAGAGAACATAAACTTTTATTTATACCCATAGGGTTATAACCTTTTAAAAGGTATGTATGAAGAGTTAAAATGTTTCATAAAACCGTTCATAATGCTTGAAACCTTTTCAAAAGTTTAGAACAATTATTAGAAAATTACGCAAAAATTCAGTTTTTACGAGTTTTGATTGATCAAGAGGAATTGAGCATCAATCGAAAGCTCTTTTCGATCGATCTAACAAGAGTTGAACACCAATCGAATCAGGTAGAAACTCCAGGATTATTCTCCTCATTACTTTGATAGATCAAGTAGAAGTCTCGACTGATCAAAAATCCTAGAACTTGAATTTTCACAAAGAAAATTCCAGAACTCGAATTTCCTCTTTATTCATTTTTACAAATGAATACTCTCAAACCTTATATCATTATAAAACCTTTTATCATTATTACAACTTATCCTTGTATATACCTATATATATATACACACACACAACAATTCTCTGCTAGGTTGCAATAATATATGTCTCACTTAATTGATATTCTATCATGCATAGAAGAAGTTGTCTTTCAACTTAAACCTTCCTTTAGTGTAATTGTTTAAGAAATCAACAGAGTTAATGGTGGCTTGGTGCTTAAACCAGAACTCTTATGTGTTGAAATCGAAAACAACACACACACACACACAACACATTTAGAAACCTATGTTATTAGCACTATTATGACCTTGTGCTCTTCCCGGTTTAGTGAACATGTACAAGAAAAAACCCTTTTACTCTTGCTAGAAGCGGCACCACTCTTATGTTCACAAAAGTGAAGTTCTTTCTTATGTTCCTGTTACACAGACATTTATAATTTATGAACTTCATTGAGAGTTAAAAACTCATCCTTAATTTCATCGTAACAATCTGCACTAATCCATCCTAAATGAGACACAAGTTTAGTGCTCTTACTAATCATGTATCAATAGCTTGTTGTTACCCTTTAAACCTCTTAGATATAATCAGTTCAAGGTTGGGTTCCCACTATTGGTAATTCTCTTAAAAGAAGGGTTTTGATCCCATTCCAATGGATGTTATCCTTACCAAGTCTCGAGATACACTTTGATAAATGACCTATTTTATATATCGAATTACATAGGTAATGGACTAGTCCAACCACACTTGAATTGGCTTACGTATTCTTGTCTTAGACTTTTAAGTCTAAGTTCACTTTGTATACAACTTATGTATACCATACACATTGTGGTTTCACAATTACAATACATGGAATGGCTTATTATGGTTACGGCCACGACACTTTGTAAAACCTTAGCAATTTTCTTTCCTTGCCTGTTACTATTATAATCAATGCTTTCAATTTAATTCTACAGTAAAGTAAGAAATACACCTTATTTCTTTAATGCTTACACATAGCACCCCCACACGTAGTGAATATCTATCTAACTAGACATATATAATATCACTCACATCAATATTAGAATTAAATTTGAATATTCTATATAATAGATATTCATCACTCTTTAATTACTTTCTAGTGATCAACCTCAAGTTTTAGAAATTTTGAAAGTCTACGTACTATGAAGGCAATGTCTAGTTTTATTCCATACATGATAAGCAACATGTACTTAATACACTAGCAAACTTGAGCTATGCATCTACCCTTCTAGTAATCTCTTTATTTAATATTGGAATCAAAGTGTTTTTGCATCTTTAACGATATTAAAATCTAAGAAGTAAGTTCTCAACACAATGAAATAATACAATTCCTAATAGAATGAGACAACACTAATTTCAACACAATGAGATTACTCAAATCTCAACAAAATGAGATAATATAAATCTCAAAATGAGATTAATATAGTGCACATCTCCACTATATTTCTTTACTTGATTCTCATTCATAAAAGACTTTCATTTAATTAATTAAGAAAGTACAAACTCATAGATCTCTCAAGCAAACTTTCTTACCAAAATCACTATTTAAGAGAGTCACTTCACATCTATATGATGTATACTCTAAACATATGTGAACACACAATCCAATGTTTCAAATATTGATCCTTGAATGTTCATTTGATGAACTCACTTGTACATGCTTTATTACACAAAGAGGTACTTTCAAAATAGGGTCACAATATGTGCTTGATTAAACTTGAGACATCTACTACACATGGCAGAATTTAATTCCAATGAATTTAACATCCCTTGATGTTTATTCTCAATACTTTTAACAAGCACATCTTTGATGCATATTAGTATCCTTATTCATCCATGACTCTTTTGAGAGTTATACCCCCACACTTCTTGGATATCATAATTCCACATTTTGAGTTTTTAAATCCCACAGATTGGGTTCTCAACCATTCAAAATTCACATATATACATACACTGTAATTACATATATCAAAATGTATTAATCGAATATAGTTAATTTCTTTAAAATTATATTAATGGTTTTAAAGATATCAAACTAATAACATAAATAATTACTAGTGTATAGATATATAAAAAAGAAAAGGGGGTAATTACACTAAACCCACTTGTGGTTTGACCCGAAATCACTTTGCCTACCCGTGGTTTAAAAAGTGTCACTTTACCCACTTGAGTTATGTTTCGTTTGTTTTCCATAACCCACCTCCGTTAAAAGTAGAGGTAAATAGTTTTTTTTTTTTTTTTTCTCAAATATTATGTCTCTCTCCTCCCAAAACAAAAAAAAATAGTACAAAAATGCAAGAGAAACGAGATCAAAAGGGAGGGTTTTGTGAAAATTAATATTTGGACCCTATATTCAAAACTCATAATTTCACCTCTCCCTGTATTCAAAACTCTTATATTCTAAAGACCCCCTCTGTTTTCACCTCTCCCTTCATAGACATGTCCCCATAAAG
Organism: Quercus dentata; assembly: GCA_028216015.1. Lineage (NCBI taxonomy): Eukaryota > Viridiplantae > Streptophyta > Magnoliopsida > Fagales > Fagaceae > Quercus > Quercus dentata. Next base: position 75,274,886 of record CP116446.1, on the reverse strand, counting down.
AACAACCTTCATCTTCTTCTTGCAGAAACAAAAGCTATTTTTAGCACTAGGTTAGCTTGTTTCGAGTAAGTGGCCTTATGGAGCACTGTGTATTTGTGTATTGTTAGTTTGTGCAATGCATGGTCCTCAAGACCATTACACATATTTATCACTTCCTGCGCTTCTTCATTTAGTAGAGCTCGATCTGACTTTCCATTTGATTTATGAACTTCATCAACATCATTTTCCGTTTGCGTTGAAGGTTCCACCGTTATTGTGTCCCACACCCTATGATAGTTTTAGGGAAAGGCACGGGGTGGATTGTAGTTGATCCCAAAGTGAGAGTGTCAACAGCAAGGTCTCCATTTGAGAAAGATCGATCGCCATAAGACATGGAGTATGAGCAACTTGAATCATCGCTGCCCGAGCATGAGGTTCCTTTTAGAGACTGACATTGGGATGAAGAGCATGAAACTTCTTTGTAAGTTCTTGACCTTGTAGGATCAAAAAGTGGAGCTATTTGGTTGTAGCAGCCATTGCAAGGCTTGCACTGTAGCCAAATCAAATCACTACCAAATGATCGGCAATGCCTAGGATTTGGATTGGTGGTGTACCAATAGAGTATTTCAAGAGGCATTCACCTCGATTCAAGATTATATTTGCTTGAGCTGCATTGATAGAGAGCAAAGTAGTTGGCTTAAAATGATTGACTCGATTAATGGAACAACACTAAGCCTTGGCTATGCGCTGTGAAGGAGTTTCGAAAGGTCATAGAAGGGAGAGTTTGAGAGTTACAAAGTGGATTAGATCCACACTAAAGCCCCCATTGTTTGATTATTTGGGTAGGTTGATTTGGGTTTTATTTTTTTGGATATGTTCTTCATGTTCAAGATTTATGAGAATTGAGAGAGAGACCAATACTAGTTTTTGATCTTGTTTCTCTTGCATTTTTGTGCTATTTTTTGTTTTGGGAGGAGAAAGACATAAAATTTGAGCAAAAATACCTATTTACCCCTGATTTTAACAGAGGTGGGTTACGAAAAACAAACGAAACATAACTCAGGTGGGTAAAGTGACACTTTTTAAACCATAGGTAGGCAAAGTGATTTCGGGCCAAACTACAGGTGGATTTAGTGTAATTACCCTAAAAATCTATCTTTTCCCTTTGTTTCAAACATTTTACTATTAACCTTAGACCAAAAAATTTTATATCTTATTCTAACACCCACTCACAACCAATTAGTTTTGAAACCATCCATTAAAATCCAATTATTATTAAAAAATATCGAGTCTATATTATCATTAATAGCTTTTGCAATAGAAAGTTACATCTTTTAGAAGCACAAAACTTTCTCAAACTTTAGGATCACTTCTCTCAAAGAATACTATGGGTATTTATTTAGAACTATACTTCAAAAAGGTAAACAATAGCTTCACATGAAATAAAATTTGGATTAAAATCCCCTTTATTTCTCACACTTTGACGCCATTACCACTTAATAGCTTTGGTAACACCCTAGGTGGTTTAATGTGGTGCTTTTAATATCCGTCAAATGGTCGAGAAATTATACAAGACTCTAGTAGATCACGTCACTTGTCCACCATTCCATTAAAAGATTTCCACTTGTTTAAAATTGTTGAGCCAAGAATTAGTTTCTATTTTAAAAAATTTTCTAACTCAGCAATTTTAAATATGTGGGAGTCTTTTAGTGGAATGGTAAATCGCATCACTTATCCACCATGAGGACTTTATCATTTCTCTCAATGGTCATGCTTGCTTTATATGTCCGTTTAGTAATAGAAAGCGTATTAAATGTACTTTTATGCCCCGTTGATCATCCAAAGGCTTCTATGGATGATGGTATTTTCTTGGTTCATCACTTTTGCTTTTGGAAAACACAAAAAAGTATTTTCTTGCTTTCGGCCGCGCCAAACCCACATCCCAAATTTTTCAATGCGTTCACAATCTGTTCTCAATTGTTTCATTCGCTTTGTTTGGACGTTCCTAATCGGCTCACCCTCAGTCAAAAAGAGAAGGCATGTTTGGCGGTAAGAGTGGAAAAAGCATGTTTAAAGTTTGTCTTTTCCTTTTTCTAAAATTGTAGACGCGTTTCTCCTTTCTCTAAAAAGAAAAGATATGCATTCCTGCAATTGATTGCAATCTTTCTTCTTGTGCTTTTGCTTCTGGAAAATACAATAAAATATTTTCTTGCTTTCGGCCATATCCATGGAGCATCCCCAACTATCAATGCTTAAAGAAGTGGGCCAACATGTCACGCCCGCACATTGCGGTAACAATCATACCAAACCAATGAAGCTATTAGTTATCATTGCTGATATTGTTAGAACTAAGTGACAACTAATTAATACATGACTCAAGGAAAATACTAGCCATGTTTGTGCTTATAGTTCAAAGAATTAGTGCAGTCACAATTAAGGTTCCTCCTTCATTGAGTGTGTGTTGTGCAAGAATTGTTACACAAAGATGATATCTATTGTGTGTTTGAGTCACCACCATGACCTCCTCATGGCCAACCAATCGGCTCACATGCTACCGTGGGGCTAAAAAAAAAAAAAAAAAAAAAAGAAAAAAAAACTTGAACATAGTTCTTATCACCTTTTTTTTCTTATTTCTTTCCATACATATAAAAGAATTAAAAAGGAAAAAAAAATCAACCCAATATAAGTTGAATAATGCATAAATCCTTAAATTTGTAATCTAATTCTAAGTCTACTAATTCCACAATAGAAGAAAAATAAATATGTATACATTTTATACACGGAATGCACCAACTAAAACCTAGCATCCTAGGATTAGCTTGTAATTTTTATTTATAAATGTATGTGCAATATCATTCAACATGCACTTACTCATTGTTCTAAAAATTAGATTATACAAAAGTGGATTGCACAAAGATTTGCCAATTATTTACAACATTTTTTTTTATATTCCCTTGCTTAAATCTATTTATCTCACCTTTAATAGTTTTAAAATATACAAAATAAACTAGGTTTTTTTGTTTTTAAGCAAGCTAGTAATTTATTTAAACGCACTTTTTATTTCAATATTAGAAAATAAGCAAATATATTGATGATGCCGAAAAATCACCAGTGAGCCATACAGTCCTTGCACACTCGCAACAACACCTGCACAACAAAAAGAATAGACCTTACAGAGAATACCGGTGTGGTGCCGACCAAATACCCTCCGAAGGTCAAGTTAGAATCTTTTCGCAACTCTAGAGTGCCAGAACTAGGATCAATTATGCGTACCTTTTTCTCGAGAATCTTTGGGTTTTTATAGTAGTGTAGAATCAAACTCCTTTGTTTGTGTCACAATTCTTTTCCTTATGGAGAGATATCCATTAATGCACGTACCTTCCAGAATCCTTGTGTTAGAATTCTATTCAATTGGGACTCTATGGACTAGGGTTAATCTTGAGACGCAAGTCGTTTCCATTTAGGGTTTCTTGGAGACCACATAATGACCAGTTGAGTGTCACGTGGCCTTTTGATCCGTCCATCTTGTGTCTATTCACATAGGATCCGTCCATCGAGAGACTACTGTATAGAATATTACCCATTGTGTGTTTGAGTCACCATCATGAAATTCTCATGTCCAACCAATCGGCCACATCACAATCCAAAAACATCCACCTAAGCTGTGGTGAGACTTAAAAAAGAAAACTTTAACATAGTTCTTAGCATATATATATATATATATATTTCTTTTCTTTTCTTTTCATATATATAAAAGAATAAAATTTTTTAATTCTCAATAAATATTTTTTTAAAATAGATTATTAATGTATGCAGGCATATTTAACTCGACCTTGTATAATTTGCACTGAGCAATCAATTTTTTGGGCCTATGCTTTAAAACAAGTTGCCCCGACAATAGGGCTTGTAATATTTAGTGCATCTCATAAGAGCAATTACATTAGCTTGGGCATAATTGTGCAAAATGGAAAAACTAACTACTTTTACACAATTTGAGCAAAAAAACTCCCATACCAGCTTGTGCATAATTATGCATTTATGCACAATTACTCAAGAAACCATGCATATATGCACGTTCTTCGTAGCATGTGTGTTTGTTATTTTATTAATTTCCGTTCGCACCTTTTTTTCTCTCTCTTCTTCGTGCACAACCAACGAACTCAGTTTTCCTCTCCTCATCTTCTTTTTCCTCGGATGCACACAAACAAACACACCCACACCCACGGACAAACACATCCACACAGAGATATACAAACACACTCACACACAAACAAACCCACACAGACAAACCAACAGAGAGACAGATCGGAGCTCGTGGGTCTTAATCGGACAAACCAACAGAGAGACAAATCAGAGCTCGTGGGTCTTGACCGGTGCTTGATCGGAGCTCGTGGGTCTTGACCTGTGCTTGATTGGAGCTCGTGCGTCTTAACCTGTGCTTGATCGGAGCTCGTGCGTCTTGACCGGTGCTTGATCGGAGCTCGTGCGTCTTGACCGGTGCTTGATTAGAGCTCATGGGTCTTGACCGGTGCTTGATCGGAGCTCGTGGGTCTTGACCGGTGCTTGACCGGAGCTCATGGGTCTTGATCGGTGCTTGACCGGAGCTCGTCTTGATCGGTACTTGTGGAACGATCAAAGCTCGTGGGTCTTTTGCTTGAACGGAGCTTGACCGAGATGGGTCTTGCCTGATCGGAGCTAGGGAAATCGGACCGAGAGGGAGAGTTGATGGGTACATAGAGATGGGTACAGAGAGTCGATGGGTATGGAGATGGATGGAGATGGGTACATAGAGAGAGAGAGAGCAACATATCGAAAAATGGGTAGAGAAAGAGAGAGGGAGCGCGTATATAAAGTGGTAGTTGAGAGAAATAATAAAAAAATTGAGAGTGAATATTTTATTGAAATATCTTGTATAATATATAAACCGATATGAGTGTTTTGTAAAAGTGATGGTGTAAAATAGAAAAAGTAGGTTTTAAGTGTAAAATAGACGGAATCTTATGCACAAGCTGATGTAATTGCTCTAACAATCCCACTTTAATTGTAGATAGAGAGAGAGAGAGAGAGAGAGAGAGAGAGAGAGAGAGAGAGCAACATATCGAAAAATGGGTAGAGAAAGAGAGAGGGAGTGCATATATAAAGTGGTAGTTGAGGGAAAAATAAAAAAATTGAGAGTGAATATTTTATTGAAATATCTTGTATAATAGATAAACTGATGTGAGTGTTTTGTAAAAGTGATGGTGTAAAATAGAAAAAGTAGGTTTTAAGTGTAAAATAGACGGAATCTTATGTACAAACCGATGTAATTGCTCTAACAGTTTCACTTTAATTGTAGAGCTTACTTGTCCACCTCATTATGACCAGGGGCATTATGAGAATAAAAATGAAAAAGGCGAAGACAGTCATTGGATTTTTCTTTTTGGGAAAATGGGAAAGATAAAATAGGGCATACCTTCTAATTTGCTGCTTTTGTCTTGGGGCATTGTAATAAGGGTCGGGTTAAGGGCACACATTAAGCTTTTTATTTTTGGAAATATTTTCTCGAGAATTGAAAAAGCTGTCATTACTCTTTCAATTCTCAAGAAAATTTTTTCCAAAAATGAAAATTAATATGTGCCCTAAGGGCACACATTAGTAAAATCCTTGTAATAAAAATTAAATAGGACTCACACTGCCATATCCATGTGAACTCGAACCAAATATATATATTTTTTGAAATATGGTTTTATAATAATTTTATAACAAATTTAATTAATGAGCTCAAAAGTAATTTTAATGATAGGTAGAATTAATAATTATATGTAAGTTTCATATTGTATTGACGTATTATAAGTGTTTATGAATCATATGATACAATGCGTGTATTGTATTATAGAATTGTACATAATACATATCGTATTTATACATAAACAAATACTTTAAAATGGAAATTTTTTTTAATTAAAATATATACTTTTTTTTTATTTGAATCTAACAAGTAGTTAGACTTGTTTTTAACAGGAAATTATTAGGTTACTTAATTTAGCCTAATGAAATAACATATTCATAAGTTTTTCTTTTCCTCTCTTTCTTCTACAAAATTTGGACTACACAATATACACTTATACTTCACTTTAATATTTATAAATATATTTTTATATACTATGAATAAGATATTAATTGACAATATAATTATTTTTTATTCTTTGTCATTATTGTTATAAGTCCAAGAAATTGCCAAGAAGAAATCTTTTTGAAAAAAATTATTAAAATAAAAAGAACAAGAAGAGATAGAATATGTCAATAACGATGAAAAAGGTTTTAATGAAGAAATAAGATTGCAAAATGATGAATGTGATGATAGTATTGACTTAGATGAGGTTGATTAGGCAATATGATGAATATGATGAAAAATTTTATTATTTTTGGGTCATTTGTAATATATTATCACTTTTGAATTTAAGCAATTTGAATGTGTATGTTATAAACACATGTTAGTTTGATTTATTTAGTTAACTTGTTAAATATTATTGCATAAGTGATGAATAAATTAGTCATTGGTTGAATATATTCAAAATTTATAATGAATATACCCTTTATATATATGTACATCTATAATTTTTTACGATACACAATACTATTCGATACATGATGAAGAAAAATAAAAAATCGATTCACGATAAGATTCACATTTTTACAACTATGCTAATAATAACTTACTACCTATAATTTATTGTAAAAATATTATAGATAAAAATATTTTATTTATTTATTTATTTATTTTATTTTTTATACAAGAACCCGAACCCTTTTGGTTATTTGGGAATACTGAGTCATGTGAACCCGAAACTCCCTACTCCCTTCCATGTCCACATTTCACCTCTTTTGTCACATTTATTCCAAATGACACATACCCTATTACCTTTTCTGTCTCTAACTCTCTTTATATGTACTATAGTACTAGTAATTTGAATGTGTATGTTATAAATATGTGCTAGTTTGATTTATTTAGTTAACTTGTTAAGTATTATTACACAAGTGATGAATAAATTAGTCATTGGTTGAATATATTCAAAATTTACAGTGAATATACCCTTTATATATGTACATCTATAACTTTTTTAAGTATTTAATTGTGTATCTCACGATATATAATACTATACAATATATGATACAGAAAAATAAAAAATCGATTTGCAACATGATTCACATTTTTACAACTATATTAATAACAACTTACTACCTATAATTTATTGTAAAAATATTTCAAATGTAAATATTTTATTTATTTATTTATTTATTTTTTATACAAGAACCCGAACCCTTTTGGTTATTTGGGAATATTGAGTCATGTGAACCCAAAACTCCCTACACCCTTCCATGTCCACATTTCACCTCTTTTGTCACATTTATTCCAAATGACATATACCCTATAACCTTTTGTGTCTCTAACTCTCTTTATATGTACACCTATCCTTAATGATAATTTGGACATCTGAAAACTCATAGACATGGAGGCATATATAATAATAAAAAATTAACTGAGGATGGCAAAGAGAATGTACCATGCATATCAACCCAAGGAATTAAGAGAGATAGAAGTAGATATAACATATGAAACTCCAAAATTTGGTATTTTGTGGTTGTGGTGAAAATGTTATTTTATAAGTTGTATTATGTAATACCTATCAAAACTTGTATGATCAACAAGTAAAAACAAGGTACTTTCTTTTCAATTTGGTATACTGTGGATGTGGAAGTGTTCGTCAACCTATGATGACTTATAAGCACCGTATTGGACTCTTGGGAAATTTCATGACAATTGACTTGAAGATTCTTGGACTTTCTTTTTAATTTGTGAATAAACTTCTTCATCAATTTTTTGTGTTTTGTTTTGTTTGTTTATAGTTAGATAGCTTAAAGTCTCCAACAAATAGAAATATAATATCAAAATATTTACTTGACTTGACTTACTTTTTTTTTTTTTTAAATGACATGCAATTGATTGCAATTTTTTTTTTTTCAATGCGTTCACTCCCTATGTTCATAATTTTCAGTCAAAAAGAGTAGGCATGTATTGTGGAAAGAGTGGTAAAGTTTCTAGCATGAATTAGACGGAATATTTATAGTTTCTTCACCCTAAGGCGGCGCTAAAACCCTAGGTTGGTAGAATACGTGCCTACTCTCCGAGTGAGGCTTCCGTTTGAATTAGTGGGATCCTTGATCGACGCAGGAAGAAGCATGGAGAATCTGTCTACTCTTTGGGAGTCTTTTTCGTTGACGGAGTCGGAGGGCAATACGTTTCAAGTGGACGATGGCGGACTTGAGGGGAAGTTTCTTCTAGCGGCTAGGTTTTTTACGGGAAGAGTGTTGAATATTGAGGCCATAGCTCGCACGTTTAAAATATTGTGGCATACTAAGAAGGGCTTCGAAGCAAGGGACATGGGGGATCACTATGTTCTGTTTGTTTTCTCGGAACAGAGCGACGTCGACAGAGTGTTAGCAGGGGAGCCGTGGTCGTTCGACAAGAATCTAGTTGCTTTGAAAAGAATTCAACGTCAATCTGAGATGAAGGGACCGGTTTACGATAGCGCATGTTTTTGGATTCAGGTGCACGATCTTCCTATCGGTAGCCTGAAGTTGCATGTGGCACAAAATATCGTCTCGGTAGCGGGGGAAGTCATACACATGGATGGGGGAGAGGAAGACTTTGAAAGTAGCCACTTTGTGAGAGTTAGAGTTCGATTGGATATTACAAAACCGCTATGTCGAGGCAGAAAAATCGGACCGAGTAACGGAGAGGATGGCTGGGCGGGTTTTAAGTACGAGCGATTGCCGAACCTCTGTTATTGGTGCGGTCGTCTTACTCACCAGGACGGGGACTGCTCGATAGGGGTGGCTCGTAAGGGCTCGGTGCAGGGCGGTGGGCAGCGGTATGGTTCGTGGTTGCGAGCAAGCACACCGAATCTAGCCAAGAAAACAATGATCTAGGTTGAAGGGTATGAAGAGCCGCGGTAGGAGGATGAGGGTCCTGTCTTTCATTCGAGCACAAAGGAGGAAGAGGACGGAGTAACATTGAATGCCGCACATGGTATTGGGGGTGAAGACAAAGATCATGGTGCTGAGAAGGAGAGTCGAAGCGAGAGGCTTGATGAAACGCCATGCGAGGGGGCTGGTCCAACAGTTTTGGAGGATGTTAGACGGAATGTTGACATCGCCCGATCAGGTGCATGGAAATTGGGCAGCCACGGGGTCTTACCAGCCAAAATTTCCAAGCTCAACTCGATAAAATAGATGCTGAGATTGGCCTACTGGATGGTGGTATGGACTGTGGGGAGCAGCACCAAGTTTGGAAGGAAAATGGTTTAGGGTCCCGGTTGGAGAAATTAGTGGATTATGCTTCTTTTCAACATGATAATGGTACTGTGTCGGTGGACTTGGGCTTTTTGAAACGTCCAAGGGAGGTGTCCAGTGAGGAGTTGGGTATTGCAAAGGTTAGTAGAAAGAAACAGGCGAGAGTGATCAAAACTCAATCGGTGGAGGTTGATGCTCGGCCCGCCGAAGCGACCATGAAAATCTTAGCATGGAACTGCAGGGGGCTTGGGAACCGGCGTGCGGTTCAAGAGCTTGTCGAAATAGTACAAGCACAAGATCCCATGATTGTGTTTTTGTCAGAAACATGGTCATCTACGGAGCATATGAGATGGGTAAAAAATCAGATTTTCTTTGATGGGTGTTTTACGGTTTCAAATGATGATAGGGGAGGGGGTTTAGCTTTGTTGTGGAAAGCGGGGGTGGATGTGTGGGTGGATAGTTTTTCCGAGTATCACATTGATTCTATTGTGCATGGGGGTTCAGAGAATGCTTGGAGGTTGACTGGGTTTTATGGGGAGCCCGATACAGGTTGACGGAATGAGGGGTGGAACATGCTTTGAATGCTTAACTCTAAACCAAAGCTTCCTTGGTGTGTTCTAGGTGATTTTAATGAGTTGCTTGAGGTACAAGAGAAGAGAGGTGGGGTCCCTTGAGCACACTATTTGATGCAAAATTTTCGTGATGTGTTGGACCTTTGTGGATTTGCTGATTTGGGATATTCGGGACTAGATTTCACTTGGCACGGTAGGCGAAGGGGGGAGTGGATTTGGGAAAGATTAGATAGAGGTATTGCAAATTATGAATGGATGACTCGGTTCCCTACAGGAAGGGTGAAGCATTTGAATTGCTTTACCTCGGATCATCGGCCAATTCTTCTTTCTTTGGATGGGTGTATAGAGTACCAAAAGTGGCGTCGAAAGCCTTTTCGGTTTGAAGCAATGTGGAGTTCCGACCCTGAGTGTAAGGAGGTGATAGAAAGGGCTTGGGATTGTGCTCCTAATGGTAATCCCATGTTTGTGGCTGCCACTAAAATTAAAAGATGCAAGAAACAGTTAAAGACCTGGAGTCGGGTCCATTTTGGCAATGTGAAGCAACAGATAAAGCAAGCAACGAATCAATTATGGCAAGCTCAAGAGGTTTCGGCCAGGACGGGGAGCATGAGGAGGTTATCAAGATTAAAAAGGAATTAAATTCACTTTATGATAAAGAGGAGAAGATGTGGCAACAGAGGTCCAGGGTTCAATGGTCAAGAATGGGGATCGAAACACAAAGATTTTTCATGGGACTGCTACTCGGAGGAAGAGGAAGAATTTTATTAAAGGGTTGCGTGATGAGAATGGAATTTGGCAAGAGGATGAGGAGGTTTTTTCAGATATTATTACTAATTTTTATACTCATCTGTTTACTTCCTCAAATCCACAGGAACTTGACAGGGTTTTGGAGGGGGTCGAAGCCGTGGTCACCGGGATGATGAGAGCAGACTTGGAAAGGCCTTTTACCAGTGAGGAGGTAGGAGTGGCAATTAAGGAAATGGCTCCGTTAAAAGCCCCAGGTCCGGATGGAATGCCGCCTCTTTTTTACCGGACTTATTGGACTAATATTGGTATGGACGTGGCTCAGGCTGTTTTATTCTGCTTAAATACAAAGTCCATTCTTAAATCAATTAACCATACTTTTATTACATTGATCCCCAAAGTTCCTAATCCAGAAAGAATCTCGACTTTTCGACCGATAAGTTTGTGCAATGTTATTTATAAGATTATCGAGAAGACGATTGCCAATCGACTTAAACCCATTCTTAATTCTATTATTTCGGAGACTCAGAGTGCCTTTATTGCTGGAAGATTGATCACAGATAATATTTTAATTACCTTTGAATCTTTGCATCATATGAAGACTACTTGTACAGGGAAGAAAGGCTTTATGGCTATGAAACTGGATATGAGCAAGGCGTATGATAGGGTGGAGTGGGTGTTTCTTGAAAAGATTCTTCTTAAGATGGGTTTTTCGGCTACATGGGTAGGCTTGATTATGGAGTGTATCACCACTGTCTCTTATTTTGTCCTAGTGAATGGGGAACCGAAGGGTATGATTGTCCCATCTCGAGGATTAAGACAAGGAGATCCTCTGTCCCCTTATTTATTTCTCTTTTGTGCTGAAGGTTTGAATGCACTCTTACGTGGGGCGGCAATGAATGGTGAAATCCGGGGGTTCTCACTGTGTAGAGCGGGATCAAAACTAACACACCTCTTCTTTGCAGATGATTGCTTAATTTTTTGCAGGTCTACACTAGATGAGTGCAATAAAATTCAAGAGCTTCTAGCGTGTTATGAGGCAGCGTCGGGTCAAGTGATAAATAAGGAGAAGACCACTCTTTGTTTTAGCAGAAATACAGATGAAACAACTTAAGAAGCTATAAAAGTGGCCTTTGATGTCCCCGCCATTAGACAAGATGAGAAGTATTTGGGTTTACCTTCGCTGGTTGGAAGGAATAGGACGGCGTGTTTCACTCAAATCAAAAAAAGAATCTGGGGTAGGATGCAAGGGTGGAAGGAAAAGCTGTTGTCTCAAGCCAGTCGAGAGATTATGATCAAGGTTGTGGTTCAATCTATCCTGGTTTATTCAATGAGTGTGTTCAAACTTCCGGTAAGTCTTTGTAAGGATATAGAAGCAATGGTCCGTAAATTTTGGTGGGGTAATGGTGGTGGGAAGAAAATTCACTGGGTCAAATGGAGCTCTCTTGTTTCTTCAAAATCAATTGGTGGCATGGGTTTTCGGGATTTCCAAAAATTCAATAACGCACCGCTAGCTAAACAGGTGTGGCGTTTTATCCATAATCGAGACTCCCTTCTTTTTAAAGTTTTTAGTGCCAAGTATTTTCCGCAGGGAAATATTCTGAGGCTACTGTTCATCCAAAATGTTCCTTTGCATGGCGGAGTATTCTACAAGCACGAGAAGTCATTAATAAAGGGGCTATTTGGAGGGTTGGTGATGGGAAGCTAATTGATGTGTGGCGTCATAGGTGGCTGCCTGACCTTAATCACAGCAAGATCATCTCCCCAAGAGTTGATTTATCATTGCATCGGGTGTGTGATCTGTTCTATCCGGATTCTCGAGTTTGGGACCCGAGTCGTCTTGAGAATTGTTTGATTCCATGGGAGGCAGATTTGGTGCGAAGGATACAGGTGTGTGAAGCTTAGGCGGAGGATACTTTAGTTTGGCCGTGGACGAATGATGGGGATTATAGTGTGCGGAGTGCTTACCGCTTCTTGGTTTCAAATCAAATCTTCAGCCAAGTTCATCAGTTTTGGGTAGCAACGGGTTGGTTTGGAAGAAAATTTGGAAAATGAAGGTGCCTCCCAAGATTCGACACTTTATTTGGCGCGTCTTTGCGAAGGATGCTCTGCCCACAAAACAGAATTTACAGGCTCGGCACATCCCTGTTGGAGGAGAGTGTGATGGCTGCGGAGATCACACAGAGTCGATAATTCATTGTTTATGGTTGTGCGATCAAAGAGGTCGGTGTGGATGTCGCTCCCGGAGTTTCGCTCACCGGTGCAGAAGAAATGTCGGACGTTCTGTGACTTATTGGAGGAAGTCTTGATCTTTGGCCAGCTAGGAAGGTAGCGTTGTTCGCTCGTGGGCATGGTGCCTATGGCAGCGTCGCGTCCGCACCTCGGTTAAGGGAAAATCAGTCAACGTGGAAGCTGCATGAACTTGGTGACAACGCCCGGCGATTGGTGGATGAATTTTGGAGCGTGAATTCTCGGGAGTGTGGCGCGCCTATTCCTCGAAGATAGGGTGCGCTGGTCTCCTCCGCTGGATGGACTGCTTCAAAGTTAATTTTGATGCTGCGTTTTGTGAGGATTCGGGGACTGGCCGGGATCGAGTGGTTTCTTTGGGATAATTATGGTCAAGTTATCGCCGCTCTTAGACGTAAATCTGGTCGGTGCGATCGGAGAGATGGTCAAGCTCGCGGCGGCGCGAAGGGTCTGTGGTCTTCGCCGGGAAATGAGTTTATTAAGTGTCATTGTTGAAGGAGATTGCCTGGCGCTTATCCAGGCCTTGCGTCGAAGTGGTCTTTGTCCTCTGTTATTTGGTCACATTGTGGATGAGACAAAGCGTCTGGGAGCTGTCTTAAGAAGTCGTGAGTTTCAACATGTTAGGCGGGAGGGGAATAGATTAGCTCATAGCTTAGCTAAAAAGCGATTCTATCTGCAGATTTTGAGGTTTGGGTAGAAGAATTACCCGATGACGTGGATGGTGTTTTCCAGTCGGATCTTCCTTGAGTTAGTTTTTTGTTTTTGCGTTGTAGTTCGTTTGTTTTTCTTTAATAAAATTTCGCTTACCTTTTTCTCAAAAAAAAAGTTTCTAGCATGAATTGTGGACAATTCATAGAAGTTTATGATCCATTGCGCGTGTTCAGAAAATTATTAGAGGAGAGTCGGGAGACAATTGCGCGTGCTCATCTTTTTCAATGCGTTCACACTCTCTTGTTAGTCTTAATTGTCCTCAGTCAACAAGAGAAGAAGGCATGTATTGTGGAAAGAGCGGTAAAGCTTCATTTGTACGTTGTTTTTTTTTTTTTTTTTTTTTTTTTTTTGCTAACCACTTCATTTATGCGTTTGAATGAATATATGGGTAATTGATAATGACCGATAGAAATCTATCGCGCCTTGTCGAAAAATTATTAGAGGAGATTACTGTACATTATAGTACCTTCGTGGAAAACACGGGTTTACTGTACTACATACCAGTTTACTTAAAACAATAAGGATAATTTGTTCATGTGTTTAAATAATAGTTTTTAATTTTTTTTAAAAAATATATGTGAATAAAAAAATGTATAATGTTATTTAAAAATTGAAAATATATGTTTGAATTCACATATCAAAAGAGGCCTAACATTCTCCTTTTAGTGGTTTTGATATATTTTAGAGTTTTTTTTTAATTATTTTTATAAATATAATAAATTTATTAGTATGCACAATTTTGTTAATATAAATTACTATATTTTTACCAATAAGTAATATAAGATTACTATCATTTAATGAGATGATGAGATTAGAATAATGTGAAATATTTTGTTATCTTAAATTATTATAATCTTATATAAAAAGTGATAAACCAAAAACTGTAATTATTTTTTTAACCACTAGAGTTGTTTTAAAAACCTCTTAAAGCTAATGCACTTCTATTATGTGCTTAGTTTTTATTTTATTTTATTATTTAAGATTTTATTTTTGTTATTAAGAGCTTTTTTTTAAGAATACTAACACCCACAGAAAGAAAGAGAAAGGTTTTGAAGAAACCGATAGTGATATATATCTAAAAAAGTCTAACTTTTAGATACATAACATATATTGTTATTAAGAGTTGGTTAATTAGATAATGATAGGATAAATTGTTAGTTGAATTGCTTTGAAGTAGTCCATTTAGCAATTAGTTCATAACAACTTTAGTGCATTTCTTTTATTCCCTAGCTTATGTGCTTAAATCTATTTACCTCACCATTTAATAATTAAAAAAATAAACAAAATAAACTAGTTTTTTTTTTTTTTTTTTTTAAAAGTAAGCCAGTAATGTATTTAAAAGCACTTTTTATTTCAAATATTAGAAAACAAAAATATATCTATAGATGGGATGGTATATAATGGTAGTATTCACAGACACAAACTTTTTTTTTTTTTTGGGAGAAATTCACAGACACAAACTTGACAACACATTACCCATTTTTGATTGATTAGGTTTTAAGTCCATTGCGCATTGTCAGAAAATTAAATAACAGTATGGTACGTTGGTGGAAAACGAGTGTGAGTATAGTGATAACACATTTTTTTACTCTACTGCTTTTTTTTTTTTTTATTACAAATTCTTACTCTCATACTTTCTTCTCTTCAATTGCAAACACATTTCCTGTTGCCCGGATCTGATTCCTATTTCTTTATTTGATTCAATTCACTCTTTTTCAATGCCTTCACTCTCTCTTTTTAATCTTAATCCTCAGTCATTTATTTTTTAACCACAACACGTATTATTTTCACATCTGGATAGTGAAGGAGTTTACTGCTGTTTTTCTGTTAGAATAAAGTCCTAGTCTTTAGGGATATTTACTTGTATTTGATTTGCTTCAAGTTTCTGTTACCATTTGGCTTTATTTCCGCTAAGTGGGCTGTTTTGCTTTATTTCAGCTAAGTGGGCTACTTTGCTTTATTTCCGCTAAGTGGGCTGCTTTTTCGTTTCTGTTAAGATCGTGTATTGAATGGCTATTTAAGCCAAGTTATTTGTTAATAAAACCAAGTCATTCAATCCAGCTTGTTGTGTTCTTGTTCTTAGTTTCGGATCAAAGTTCCTAACAGATAATTCATTGAACCGTAAAAGAAAGAAGTTCAAAATTTTTGAAATCAAACTGAGATTCAATCAATATTAAACTGTAATGACATAATAATTATTTTAATAATTAATAATACAAAAATAAATAAATTAAATGTACAAAATTTATTAATATTGATAAAAATAATATAATGTTTAAAAAGATTTAAAAGATATCTTCGTTAAATAATAAAAAATAAAGACTGTAAAATTTTTCTTATTAAGTTTTAACAAATTTGTAGAAGATTAATAATATCTCAAAAGGTTTAATAAACTAATTTATTTAAAAATCGTTTAAGATAAACAAGAAAGAACATTCCAGTACACGATGATGGAGAGAGAAACTCAAGAACGCTCTAGAGAAGAGGAGGCGGAGCTGAAGCGCAGTACAAAAAAAATTAAAGATTCACACCCTTCTTTCGGTGATGGATCATTCAAAGATAAGCTTCTAGGGGATTTGCCTGGTGCTTATGCACGGGCTTTTCGGTTCAACCCGTTGGAGGAGGATGAAACTCTTTCAGATGATGAAGTGAATGACGAAGTGGATGAGCTTATCGAGGGTGTTGCGGCGGTGCGCTTCTCAGGTGGAGATAAAGCTCGTCTTAGAGGTAGATGGGCTTTCGCTCTTATCATTAAACCTTTTGGTAGGACTGTGGGTTTTCATTACCTGCATAATAAGATACTGGCTCTATGGAAACCTGCGGGCCGTATGGAGTGCATTGATCTTGAGTTTGGCTTCTACCTGATCAGATTTGGTCTAGCTGAGGATTATGACAAAGTCCTAAGGGAGGGACCTTGGTTTATTGGTGGTCAGTTCTTGTCTATCAGAGCTTGGGAACCTCACTTTAAACCGTCCATTGCCAAATGCTCTTCTCATTGCGATATGGGTGAGACTCCCGAATTACCGATTGAATATTTCGAAATAATGGCTCTCAAGGAAATTGTCAAAGCCATCGCCCCCGTGCTTAGGATAGATACACAAACCGCCTCTGAGGCACGAGGTCGATTTGCTCGCATTTGTGTCCAGGTTAATCTTGATAATCCGCTGATCCGAACCATCATGATCGGTAAATTTGCCCAACCGGTCATCTATGAAGGTTTGAACACGCTCTGTTTTTCCTGTGGCAGAGTTGGTCACAAAAGGGAAGCTTGCCCTTTTTTGGTGCATGCAGGGGTGCATGTAGACTCAAAGGAGATGAACACTTCTGCATCTGCACCACCTTCTCCCACTCGCAATGCTACGTCCGAGACCTACGGTGAGTGGACCCTGGTTTCTAGAAGAAAGGACAAGAATCCTAAATCTAGGGCTCATCCCGTGACCAAAGATCAGCCCCCTAACCCGCGAAAAGGTGTTTCAAAAGCTGGTCCCTCATCTCAGCCTCCATCACGTGGGACCAGGGAAGCCAAAAGAAAGAGCCCAGTGTGCATTGTGACACTATTCCCGACCCCAAGCCTTCCCATACTTCCCGTGAGATGGGACGTGACTCGTGTCTGGCCATACATCCCTTGAACAACCCCCACCGCCTGTTACTTTTTCATTTGGTGAACCTCAATCCCCAAAAATCTCACCGAACCCCAAATTTTCTTCTTCACAGTCACACGCTCCTAACCCAAAACTTGCTCAGAATAAACATGGCAAACGTTTCCAGCTCAAAGGGAAAGGAGAAGCCCCTCGTGAGGCCGAAAACTCGGGAATGGGGGATTTTCTACAAAGGGAAGATCATTGTCATCTCAAGCAACACGATCGCGGAAATCAAAGCAAGCCCAACCCACATCATGGGCTATTTCGAGGAAGAACTGATGATGGCTTGGAGCCACATTTTTCCACTCACGCCGGAGAGCGGGAGGAACGGCTATCTCCCTCTCTCGGACCCGGCATGGTTCAACTGGCACAACCCTTGGTGGAACTTCCTAACAGACAGGCCGTCACGAAAGGAGAGTCGATCCTCGGGATGGAGAGGGCTTCCCTCAAGATCAAGGGAGCTAATCTTGGGAGACTTAAGCCAACCGGACACCCTATTGGAGAGGAGGATGTTTGTGGACAAACCCATCACAGCCAACATCATGGGCGACATGGAAGGAAGGAAGATTATTTAGGTCTTTGCCCCGATCCAAACTTTCAGTTTGGTAGTCAATCAACGGGAATGCATTATGGGAGTGATGGAACACGTGTTGGTGCTCGGGCAGGGAGAGGGGTTCAAGAAGACTCTTCTCAAGGAAATGGGATGGACCATGATGGACCGGATGAGGACACTTCCTCCAATTGATGAGTGTCCCGACTCGAACCTCCATTTATCAATGAATATTATATTATGGAATTGCAGGGGTGCTATGAACCCCAACTTTCATCAATCGGTGGATAATATCATTAGTTGCCACTCTCCCTCAATGATGATCATCACCGAAACTCGAGTTGGTGGAAATAGGGCGAAAGAAATTACTGACGGACTTTCCTTTGATGGAGCGGCACATGCTGATCTGTAGGCTATGTTGGAGGTATTTGGGTTCTCTGGTATACCGACGTCATGGATGTCACCATTCTTGCATCTACGGAACAGGAGATACATGCGATTATTAAGGTACATTCTTCAAATCTGTCTTGGCTCATTACTGCTGTTTATGCAAGCCCTAGATATAGGGAAAGACGTATCTTGTGGGATAATTTAAATCAAGTTGCTACCCTTCATAATTTGCCATGGCTAGTGTTAGGAGACTTTAATGAAATCCTTTCGAGTGAAGATAAGCTTGGGGGGAGACCTATTAATATGTACAGAGCTTTGGTATTTCAACAATGCTTAAACTCTTGTAATCTTCTGGACTTGGGTTTCCAGGGACCTAGGTTCACCTCGGTTAATAAAAGAGATTTCTAGCCTACATTCAAGAACGTATTGATCGATGCTTTGCTAATGCGAGCTGGCGAACCATGTTCCCTGAGGCCTCGGTTTTTCATCCGACGAGGCTACATTCTGACCATTGACCTGTCCTTCTTAGTCTCAACCCTAGCATTGGGAACCATACTGTTAGACCGTTTAAATTCCAACCTATGTGGCTTTCTCACCCCCTTTTCAAAAAACTTGTTGAGGATAATTGGAGTGATTCCTTGTCTCTTCAAGCCAATAACTTAGCCTTCACTCATGCAGCCAGGGTGTGGAACAAAGAAGTTTTTGGCAATGTTTTTCATAAAAAGAGTAGACTTGAAGCTCGTATCAAAGGCATTCAGCATGCTCTAGCTAATAACCCGAACCAATTCCTTATTAATCTGGAAAGGATTTTGCTAAAAGATTACAACCTTATCCTTCAACAGGAACATGATCTCTGGGCCACCAAATCGAGATACAATTGGTCTATTCTTGGCGATAGAAATACCTCCTTTTTTCATACCTCTACCATTGTTAGAAGGAAAAGAAATAGGATAGACAAAATCATTGATAGCTCGGGTAATTGGGTGCATGAGGCAAATGAGGTTGCCGATGTTGTTAGAAGAGGATTTATGAAGCTATTCTGTCTTGAGAAGCATAGTGCTCCTAGAAATTTTTGGGTGTTACCCAGTTGGTCCAATGTCCTGTCTGAGGAAGCCTTGTTGTCCCTCAACCACCCCATCTCTTCGGAGGAAATTAGGAATGCTCTGTGGTCCATTAAGCCTTTCAAAGCCCCCGGACCGGATGGTCTCCATGCAAGCTTTTATCAAAACTCTTGGGCTATTGTCCATGAATCTGTTGAAAAGGTAGTTTTTGAGGCTTTCCGGACTAGCTCCATCCCTGAATACCTTAATCAAACCTTGCTTGTCCTAATCCCCAAATGCCAAGGTCCTGAATCCATTAATCACTTCCGTCCTATAAGCCTTTGCAACACAGTTTACAAAATCATATCCAAACTTATTGTCCAAAGACTTAGACCCTTTCTGGACCAAATTATCTCTCCCCTCCAATCTGCCTTTGTTCCTGGGAGATGTGGTATGGACAACATGATCATTGTTCAAGAACTTATCCACACCCTCGCTTTAAAGAAAGGAAAATCTGGTTTCATGGCAATCAAGATTGACTTAGAAAAAGCCTATGATAGGCTAGATTGGAACTTCATAAGAGATGTGTTAAATCTATTTAAATTTCCTCCTCACTTGATAAAGCTGATCCTTAGTTGTGTCTCGACTACATCCATCTCCGTTCTTTTCAATGGAGGTAAGCTGGACCCGTTTCTTCCCTCAAGAGGTATTAGACAAGGGGATCCCCTTTCCCCTTATATTTTCATCCTTTGTATGGAAATGCTAAGTCTCTTCATTCATGACAAATGTGCTAATAATCTGTGGGACCCCTTAAAGGTAACTTGTGGCGGACCTGCCTTCTCCCATTTGTGTTATCTTGATGATATTGTTCTCTTTGCCAAAGCTGACCTCAAAAATAGCCAAAGCATCAAAGATGTGTTAGAGTCGTTCTGCGAGCTATCTGGTCTCAAAGTTAATTTGTTAAAATCCAAAATATTCTTCTCTCCCAATGTTTCACGAGACTTCCCTGGATTCTATCTGTGAAACCATCGGGTTTGAAGCAACCTCAAACTTAGGGAAATATTTGGGGTTTCCCCTAAAGCAGCCAGGTTCCACTGGGCATGACTTTGACTTCATCATTGATAGGGTGAAAATTAAATTGGCTGGATGGAAATCTAACCTTCTATCTATGGCTGGGAGATGTGTCCTCGCTAATTCATTACCTCGGCCATTCCGGCCTATATTATGCAAGGCACTATCCTTCCCGCCGAGAATTCATAATGCTCTTGATAAAATTAACAAAATTTTATTTGGGGATCCACCGAGGTTAAAAGGAAAATTCACCTTGTTGGTTGGGATAAAGTGATTAGCCATAAAGAGGAGGGAGGCTTAGGAATTAAAGCTGCGAAACAGAAAAATCTGTCTCTTACAACCAAGTTATGTTGGAGATTCAAAAATTGTAAAGGGGAGTTGTGGGCTGAAACTCTCAAAAGGAAATACTTGAATAGAAATCACCCTCGCAAACATGGGTTCTCTAGAACTTGGTCGGCCATCACCAAGAGTGAGGATCTATGCACCAAAGGATCTCACTGGATTATTGGCAACAACAGTAATTTGTCCTTTTGGTATGATAAGTGGACCACTTTCGGCTCTCTTAGGCAGTTGATACAGGGCCCACTCACCTTTCTTCAAGAAAACCTTATGGTAAAGAACACCATGGTTGATGGTCAATGGGATTGCTCCCAAATATCCTTTGCAATTCCTGGCGGTTGGTTGCTGATTTTGAAAGCCATTCCCCTTAGAAAAACCTCTCATTAGCGGGGATATTCTCTCTTGGGATGGGAAAGCCAAAGGCCTTTTTGACTCTAAACATGCCTATAATATGGCTTTTGGGGAGGGAGGTCCTACTTTCTCTTTTGAGGGTAGATGGATTTGGAAACTCAATTGTTACCCCAAGATGCAATTATTCATTTGGAAATGTATTCATAATAGTCTCCCAGTTAAAAATACTCTTCATCACAGAGGCCTTACTGAAAATTCCTCATGCATTCACTGCTCTTATGTGGAAGACATTTCTCATGTCCTTAGGGATTGTCATGTAGCCAAAAAGTTCTGGATTGAGGCGGGGATTCACTGCTCATCGACCCCGATTTCTTTTCTTCTCCTTGTAATAGATGGCTTAAATCTAATGCCCTCACTAGTAGCACTATTCCTAATAAATCTTTTACCTGGGACATCTTCTTCCTTTTTGGCATTTGGAACCTTTGGCTTCAAAGAAATAGATGCAACTTTCAACATTCTAATCTCAAACCTTCTCTGTTGAGTGATGTTGAAACTCTTGCATCTGAGTTCTCTTGTATTGTCATTTCCCAAAGGTCTGTCTATGAAAAACACTTAATTCGGGTTAGATGGAAGCTCCCAAGCCCAGGATGGTTTAAATTAAATACTTATGGGTCAGCCCTGGGCTGCCCAGGCCCGGCAGGTGGGGGTGGACTCATCCGGGATGATCATGGCAGATGGGTGAAGGGATTCCTTAGAAGAATCGGTAAGGTCGATAGCCTTGAAGGCGAGTTATGGGCTATTCGGGATGGCCTTATTCTCTGCAACCAACTTCTAATCCAGGAGTTAATTATAGAACTTGATGCTAAAGCTGTTATTAGTCTTCTAACCTGCAATCTGAGTCCTTTGCTCAATATGCTCCTCTAATTGATGACTGCAGGAACATGCTACACCGAAAACCTTTGTGGAAAATCCAGATCGCTATAGGGAATCCAATGCCTGCGCCGATGCTTTGGCCAAAAAGGCAGTCTCTAGTCATCTAGATTTTTGTATTTTAGACACTCCGCTTTGTGGAGTTGTCTCAATCTAACGATGCAAGACCTTTCTGGTCCTTTTTGTAATCGGATCAGAACTACACATTTTGTGGGCTGCTGTTTAGCTTTTCAATATATTCCAGGTTTACCAAAAAAAGAACATTCGATTACTCCACATGGTTCTTTCCTTTTTGTTGAATGGTCAACATGCCTTTTTAAGTTTTAGAATAAAATAACCCCACTAGTACGTTTTGCCTCTCTTCCCCCATAAAAGAACCCCACTTTACTTCATGCATCACTGATCCTCTCTCCCTCTCCCTCTCCCTCTCTTTCGCTTCTGTAAGGTTGAATTTATTCAACCATTTAATTGGCTTTATTCCGTGCCAAATTTGCTTGTAATTCAACATTTAGTAACCCCGTATTTAGGTGGGATTGTTGTAAGGGTAGTGAGTGAGATAGAGTGAAGATTGCTCAAGAGTGTGCAAGAAAACAGAGTCGTAGGGGGACTCGCGGCTTCAACCCGTCGGGAATCTGCACACGTGCCAAGCATCTTTGGAAGATGAACAGTCATGCTAGCTGGAGCACTACAGGACAAAACAGGACAATCGGCCATACGGTTATCTCGCGATCGAACTCGCGACTTAGTCAAGCCGCGAGGTCAAGCCGCGAGCCACCCCTGTTTTGGAAAAACCTGACGTTTCACATTCCTCTTCACTCCAAAGATAAATACCCTTTTAACCCACGATTGAAAGAGAGCTTCCAGAGAGAATTTTGAGAGAGAAACCTAAATAAAAACCAGATTGTTTCACCCACAATCTCTACCTTAGAGTCTCATCAAATTCCCTCACTCTCTTCCTCTCCATTGTCAAATCCTTGAGAGGCATTATACCAAACCTGGTTCTCACCATTATCATCTCTGTGAGACATCGTTTGGAGTTAAGGAAAGCGATTAGGAAGGAGCCAATCTTCATTGGTTGATGCTACGGTGTAGTAGCGGAATCCGGAAAGCTAGAAAAGAAAAAGGTTCGGCGCAACCTCGTTGGAGCAAGAAGCTTGGAGGGCTTAGGTGCATTGGGTAGATTAGGCTTGGAGGGTCTATTGCTTTGTCCTTGTATCCCAACCGTGTATTTTCTAGTGGATTGATTACCGCTTGGAGGGCGGCGGAGAGGTTTTTCGCCGAGGTCTTGGTTTCCTCTTCGATAACACATCTGGTGTTATCTCTGTGTTTGCATCTTCCTTCCTCTCTATCTCCGCCTTTACATTATCTCTTTGTGGTTTATTTTGTTATGGCTTAGATAGTTGTTTAACCAATTCCATATTATAGCATATGTTAAGTTTTCGCACACTAGTTGTTTGACATATTGCTTGTGTTGGTTAAGTTGGTTTTGGGGTCTAAACGTTCAAAAGTGTTTTTGTACACGTTTTTGAACTTTCAATTGGTATCGGAGCAGGTACACATTTGTTTGGTTTCATTACCATTGTGTGATCCTTGACTCCCTTTTTGAGATGGATAGGTCTCAATCCCTTAATGCACCTCCATATTTTGATGGTAGTAATTATGCCTTTTGGAAGGTTCGTATAAGAGCCTTTTTATGTTCTATTGATGAATCTGTTTGGGATGCTGTTGAGATTGGTTGGATCAAACCCGAGGCAGCCAAATCCACTTGGGATAAGGCAGCTCTTGCTGCATCTAATGCTAATAGTAAAGCACTTAATGCTATTTTCTACGTGGTGTGTCTCCGGATGAATTTCACAGATTTCTCACATTACCATCGCCAAAGAAGCATGGGAAATTCTGAAACAACTTATGAAGGCACGAAGAAAGTGAAAGATACCAAGTTACAAATGCGACCACTCGGTTCGAGGAGCTCAAGATGAGTGAGGATGAGTCTTTCGACTCTTTCTATGGGAAGCTAAATGAAGTGGTTGTCGATAAGTTTAACTTGGGGAGAAAACGGAGGACTCAAAGATTGTAAGGAAGATCCTTCGATCATTGCCGGAAAGTTTTCGTGCAAAAGTGACACCCATTGAAGAGAGCAAGGACCTTGATGACATCAAGGTGCGGGAGCTGGTTGGTTCTCTGCAAACTTATGAGATGTCTCTGCCCAATCAACGGAAGAGCAAATCTCTTGCTCTAAAGACCATTAATGAGAAGATGGAAGATCAAGGCTCATCGGGAGAAGATGTGGTTGACAAAGATGTAGCCTATCTTGTTAAAAATTTCAGAAAGTTTTTGAAATTCAAAAACAATGGAAAATTTGATGATACGAGAAAATTCCAAAATTCTGGAAGGGAGAAGAGGGATTTCAAAAAGAAAGATGGAAAAGAATCCCAATCCACACAAGGTGTCACTTGTTTTGAATGTAACGGGCATGGACACTTCAAGAAGGAATGTCCTAATTATTTGAAATCGAAAGGCAAGGTGTATGCCACGACCTTGAGTGATTGGACTCGTCCGACTCAGAATCTGAAGAAAGCTGTGATGGAGAAGGGAACTATTCAGCTTTCATGACTATTGCTCATGTTGAGTCGTCGGATGAGTTGAATTTGCTTGTACAAGACCTTGGAGAACATAGTGATGATGAATCACTAGGAATTGTTGAAGAATCGGAAGTCAAGAAGAAGTAAGCACAGAAACTCTTCAAGAGAATTATAACTCACTCTTAGAGAAGTCGGGTGAATACACAAGGGTAGCCAAGGCTGCTGTAAGAAAGATGAAAAAGGCCGAGGAGGACTACAAAAGTCTCCTAATCCGATATAGGGAGGCAAAATGTGAGATTGAAACTCTGAATGGTGAATTGTCCGAAGCTTACACAAAAGTGAGATTTCTTGAGAATGAGATTGTGCAAGCAAATGCTAAGATAGAGAGGGTCACCACCAAGAAGCTAGATGATGTTATATCATCTCAAAAGAGCTTCTCGGACAAATCCGGATTGGGGTATACCGGAGGAAGTAGTTCATCTATAAATGTCACTAAAGAAGTGAAGTTTGTGAAGGCAAAAGATCCAGTTGTAGATGAACTTACTGGTGTGAGGCTCGAGGTGGAGGAGAAGAAGAATGTGGTGGACCAACGGATGCTGAATCATCGTAATCGATCTGTGGGCAGGTCCGAATCTCGTGCCAAGTCACGTCCACGACCACAAAGAGGTCCTAGAGGAACGTATGTGTGCCATTATTGCGGACTTCAAGGGCACACTCGACCAAATTGCCAAAAGCTGAGAGCAAAGAACAGTGCAACTCCTCAAAGGTCGGGAGGATCAAGAGTTGATAGGAGAACTTGGGCAGGTGATCAATCTAGAGAGCAACATGGAGATCCCGGAATGATGAACGTGATGAAGATGATTGGTGCATTCACCAACTCGCTTGGAAAGCTTCTCACGAAGGTTTGAAAGCCCTAACTCCCGTACCCAATCCGTTAAGGAAATCACCCCAAACGCAAGTGACGTGTGGGTGAAAAGGGGTACTCATGCATAAGCATTACAACATGTCCATGCATTAATACTTCCTATGCTTTGTGACTATGTTTGTGTGGTATGCTTGTTGTTTTTGTTTTTGGTTGTTTGCTTGTCTTCTTGTGAATATTTCTTATTTGTGTTTGTTCAATCATTTTTGTTTCTTGTGTCAAAAATCCAAAAATCACATAAAAATTAGAATATCAAAAAGCTTGATTGACTTTGTTGAGTTTTGTCTTAAAACTCGTTTTGCCTTGTACCTTTGTGCTAATGGCTTTGTGCATTTTCGAGCATTGCTTGTTTTCATGCACTCATATCACTATGGGAAAAATCTTGAAATCTATATGATTGTTGTAAATAGATCTTCAACCTTGTCATGAATGATTAGTGAATGGTTATGTTGATCTTGAGACATGCATAGACTTGTGTCTATATATCTTCCCACTTTTTATTTTTGTTTTGCTAAAAAGAGCTCACCAAATGTAAATCTCCAAATGAAAAGAGATATTGAGCTACAAAAGCCTGTCGCACATTCTAGTATTTGACTAGGAAAAAGGGTAAGCGACCTTATATTAAAAGTGAAATTTCTTTCAAAAGGCCAAAGGCCTGTTCTTCAAAGAGAAATGTTATATATTCCTCTCACAATGAGAGATGAGTGCCTAAAAGATCAAATGTTATGTCCGAAAGTGGAGTCAAATGAAAAGCTCCAAGTTATGTTATCAAGTTGTATGGGAGGTCATATATTCATATTTCTATAATTGAGATTGGTCACATGATCTGGTACTAATTGTGTATGCCTTGGTTGAATTGATCATTGAAGCTTCACATTAGACGAAGGACTATCTCATTGTTGATATCCACACACAACACACAAGTTTATGTTCAATAAATGCCTTGTTCATTTGTGTGATTGTACTTGATGAAATGTGTTTTCACATGCTCAATCTTTGTTATTTCAAGCACAAAAAGATTTTTGAGTGTTTTAGGTGTTTTTGGAAGGTATTTTGGTTGAAAAATCTGAAAATTTCAAAAATACAGTTTTGCCCTGTTTTGGCGGCTCGATCGCGGGTGTGTCAAGTCGCGGGCCTCGATCGCATCTTCGCTGGTCATTTTTGGCGACTTGTTCGCGAGTAGAAGGTCCAACGCGAGTTCACTCGAGAGATTTTCGTGGCTCATCTCGCGACTCACTCGCGAGTAGACCTTCCATCGCGAAAAACACTTAGAAAAATTTTTCAAAATTTTGTTCTTGTGTATTCTCAGCGGTTTGAGTGGCGATCGTGTGGCGACTTAATCCAATCACGAAAATCGCTTGTTTTGCGAAACAGGAGCAGCGTTTTTAAACTTTTTCAGTTTTTCCCTCGAATTTTTGTGACTGTTCATCTTCTCTCTAAACTCTCCCCCTCCCAAACACTCCGTGCTCCCTTTTCCAATCTCTTGTGTTGCACTCTTGTAGCTCAAAATCGTCAAGTTACAGGTATGGGTTTTTTGTTTTACACTCTTTTCTACTTGATTTTGTGCTTTTACCCTTGATTTTTCGCATATGATTGTGTTTTTGAAATGGGTTTGTGTTTCGGTCTCTGCTCCTTGTTCTTACTTAGCTTGTGGATGCTGTTGCTATAGTTTGTGTTAAATGATTGTCATATGCTTATTGCTCTTCATCTTGTGCTTAGCTAAGTGTTTATTCTATTTCAATCTGATTTTTGAGCTGTTGAGTGATTTCTATTGGTTCGTTACGAGGATGTGATTTTTACTGTGCTAGATTTGCTTGTTTTAGTGTGTCAATCTGTGGGAAGCTCCTGTTAGGATCAATATATTGTTTGAGTGTCATATCATTTTTCCATTATCTGTCTCAATGTCATTTATTCGCTTTTAGGATAGTTTCACCATGTTGTTCATGTGTTTCCTATCCTAGACTTGGTATATCCATATGTTTGAACTAAGTAGCTTATTGTTTAAGTTTTGAAGCTCATTTGTATGGTTGATATCTCTCTCTGTTTATTACATGGTACTGACTGGTTATGCACATATATTGCTATATGTTGTTGTGGCCTTTTCTGATTGTTCACAGATGGCTCCCTCACCTCAGAAGAAGAAAATCTCTTTGCAAAGAAGGCCGACAAGAGATTAAAGATGGATTCTAGATTGTTTAGGTCAGTTCACCACTTTGAGAGATACAAGGATAACTTCTTGAATGCAGGAATCATTCAAGAGAGATTTGTGGATTTGGAGGACTTAAGGCAAACTTTTATTCCCAGTTGTTTTGAAGGAAGAGGATGGGAAAAGCTTTTGGGTGGTTTCCTGTTGTGTGTGAACCCTTAATTAGGGAATTTTACTCAAATGTTGTGATAAAGGATAATGAATTGAGTTCTTTGGGTGAGGGGTAAAGAATTTGTCTTGGATGCTCATGTCATAGATGATGCATTAGGGCTTGAAGGATTAGATGATGAAGAATTTATCAATTACAAGGATAGGAGTGTGTCTATTGAAACAATTCAACAAAGGATAGGTGGGCGGAGAGAAGGGAAATGTTTGAATACCACTTTGCCTTTCCAAAGGACATGAGGTGCCTTACAATAATTATGATGTTTAACCTCTATCCCATTAGGAAATTGACTACAATCAACTGTGCTAGAGCAGTCTTTCTGATGGATCTCAAAGAAAAGAACTTCATAGACATAAGTTCCCACATTTATGACACCATTGTGGATGAGACTAGAACAACCTCTAGGCCTAAATTGATCTTTCCAAGTTTGCTAATGAGGATTTTTAGGAGTAAAGGTGTTCCAATCCCTCAAGACATCAGTCCCATGTCTACACCCTCTGCAATCAACAAGCTTACCTGCAAAAGGATAAGTGTTAGGCTTCCAGGAGAAGAAGATGAAGGTGATGAAGGAGAGGTTGCTCCAATGGAGACCGAAGCGGAGGCGCAGCAGGCTTGCATCAACTTCAACACCTAGGAGAAGTGGCAAAAGACACAGAGCTTCAACCTCTGCAGACACACCTCCGGATGCTTTCCGGATCATTCTGGAAAGGCTTGATGGGATCGGGGCAGTCCAAACCGAGCACTCTGACAGGATGAGAGCCATGCAAGACCAGATTGATGTCTTAGCTGCTACACTTGACAGACTTCACAACTCAAAGATGACAAGTGACCCTTTGGCCATTCCCTCAAAAAGGGGAGAAGTTCATTGATGATTAAGAAGCAGAAAAGCTTAAGGGGGAGTAATTAGTTGAGGGGGAGTTGCTAAAAACAGAAACTGTGTTTATATATGTTTATGTTTTGAGTACTCTTAGTGGTTTTATGGTTTTGATACACTGTGTTTTGGTGTATAACTGTTTCTAACTCATTTCTTATACTCTTGGTTTAATCTTTAATATATTTTGATGATGTTTTTCAGAAATTCCTTGGTTTGTACCCATATGCTTTTGTAAGCTTTTAGGGTTATTGTTTTTCAGCATGTTTGTAGGCTTTATGGTATGTACCATGATTAAGTGCAGCCTTTATGCTATGTTGAAATCAGTACTTTAATCTAAATGTTCTGCATTTTGGTTTATGTCTTGTCACTCTTGTGCCCTTGTAGGATTGTTCCTAGATGCATATGCCTTATGTGCTATGCATTGGTTGAGTGTTGAGCATACAAGTGTCTTGCCTTGTGTTTGCTAACTTGTATGTCCTTGTGTTCATTCCAAGTGTGAATGAGCACTGTGATCACTACCTTGTGGTGTTCACTTGGTTGATCAAGCCATGGTTTGTTTATTAACTCCATCTTTGCTTGATCTCATATTGCCTGTGTCATATGCATTTATAATTTTCTGCTTACAATGATCATGGTGTATTGTTGTGTTTCAGGAGTTTATGTTCATATGATTCAAGTGCTTCACAACTTCTAGAGTTAGGTGTGAGTGAGTTTTGTTCAACTGTTCCCAACTCACATGTTAAGTCTAGAGTCTGTTTTTTAGGTTTTGTCACGGAATAGCCAAAGGGGAGATTGTAAGGTTGAATTTATTCAACCATCTAATTGGCTTTATTCCGTGCCAAATTTGCTTGTAATTCAGCATTTATTAACCCCGTATTTAGGTGGGATTGTTGTAAGGGTAGTGAGTGAGATAGAGTGAAGATTGCTCAAGAGTGTGCAAGAAAACAGCAGTCGCGGCTGGACTCGCGGCTTCAACCCGCCGAGAATCGCACACGTGCCAAGCATGCTTTGGAAGATGAACAGTCATGCTAGCTGGAGCACTACAGGACAAAACAGGACAACTGCCCATACGGTTATCTCGCGACTTAGTCAAGCCGCGAGGTCAAGTCGCGAGCCACCCCCGTTTTGGAAAAACCTGGACGTTTCACATTCCTCTTCACTCCAGTATAAATACCCTTTTAACCCACGATTGAAAGAGAGCTTCCAGAGAGAATTTTGAGAGAGAAACCTAAAGAAAAACCAGATTGTTTCACCCACAATCTCTACCTTAGAGTCTCATCAAATTCCCTCACTCTCTTCCTCTCCATTGTCAAATCCTTGAGAGGCATTATACCAAACCTGGTTCTCACCATTATCATCTCTGTGAGACAGTCGTTTGGAGTTAAGGAAGTAGTTAGGAAGGAGCCAATCTTCATTGGTTGATGCTACGGTGTAGTAGCGGAATCCGGAAAGCTAGAAAAGAAAAAGGTTCAGCGCAACCTCGTTGGAGCAAGAAGCTTGGAGGGCTTAGGTGCATTGGGTAGATTAGGCTTGGAGGGTCTATTGCTGTCATTGTATCCCAATTGTATTTTCTAGTGGATTGATTACCGCTTGGAGGGCGGCGGAGAGGTTTTTCGCCGAGGTCTTGGTTTCCTCTTCGATAACACATCTGGTGTTATCTCTGTGTTTGCATCTTCCTTCCTCTCTATCTCCGCCTTTACATTATCTCTGCTGTGGTTTATTTTGTTATGGCTTAGATAGTTGTTTAACCAATTCCATATTATAGCATATGTTAAGTTTCCGCACACTAGTTGTTTGACATATTGCTTGTGTTGGTTAAGTTGGTTTTTGGGGGTCTAAACGTTCAAAAGTGTTTTTGTACACGTTTTTGAACTTTCAGCTTCCTCTCGGTTCTCTGTTCTCACTTCTCAATCATCTCTCTTTTTGTACCTCCGCCTCACATCACGATCGGAACCCAGGCCAGCCTCAATCTCTCTCACTTCACTTATTCACCCTCCAAACAAGCAGATCTAGAAAAGCCTCTAATCTATTTCAAGCTATCTCGTCAGTCTCTCCCCAAACAAACAGATCCGGCAAAAAAAGAGGTAACTTCGGCTTTTGAGTCCTGACAACCAATGCATTTTTAGAAAAAAAAAAAAAAATAGGGAAAGAAACCGGCAAACCTGTGCACGATTCCGACAATCGGACGGTTTGACCGCGGTTGGAACGGTTTCCTGCAAAAATAAAATTTCCGATTATGTGGGTTTAAAAAACCGGACTAGTGACCGGTTTCTCTCTCTTTCTCTCTGTTTTTGGCTTCATTATACCTGATCCATATCTGTTTTGTAGGTCAAGAATCACCAAATTAACATCCGATGGCTTTTATGGGCACAAAAAGTGCATCCTCATCTTCTTCTTCTACCACGCCTGGATTTAAATACGATGTCTTTCTTAGCTTCAGAGGGCGTGTGACACCCGTAAAAATTGCACTGAGACCATCTATATGCTTTGCTTTGAAGCGAAAAGGTATATTCACATTCAGGGATGATGAAAAACTTGCGCGAGGAACATTCATTGCTCCAGAGCTCTTGAGAGCAATAGAAGAGTCAAGATTTGCTTTGTTGTCATTATCTCACGAAACTACGCTTCATCGAGTTGGTGCTTGGTTGAACTAGCAAAGATTGTTGAGTGCATGGAAAAGGAGAGGCTTATAATTTTGCCTGTTTTTCATTACATAGATCCTAGTGATGTGAGGAATTTGAGGAAGACTTTTGGAGAAGCCTTTGCTAAACATGAAGAGCTTGACGAAGATTACATAGAGGAAGTACATAGATGGAAAGCTGCTTTGACAAAGGTTGCTAAAATTGCTGGATGGGATTTACGAGACAAGTAAGAATTTCTTCACTTCACCATACGATCACTTTCTTTTCTTGTCTTTTTGCTTTTGATTTTCTACTGGCTAGTGATATTTAAGTCAATCAAATTCCAACTTGGATAATTGAGTAACTTTTGCAAAGTTTGTATATAATCAATTACACTTCAAAGGGAATTTGATGAGTTTCAGTTTCTCATATAAATTTTCAAGTAAAAAATATTATATGGATCACAAATAAGTTACTTTATGTATATTTGTTAAAGATAGCAAGTCACAAGTCCACCATTCTTGTCCAATTCCATTGTAGAAAATACAGCTAGTATTCCATTCATGCCCTCTAAACTTGCCTATTCTTAATATTTTAATTTAAAAAAAAGTAATGCACCAATATTCTTTGAGGTTTCACAAGATGACACTCATTCCCAAACATTTCAAGATATGACGCTCTCTTTCTTGAAATTCTATAAATACAAATAAGTTAATCTCCCCAAATCATTACTTTTCTAATTGAATATTCCATTATATAAAAGTGTTGTTATAAGAGGCGATGAACTTATTTGTTGCATCTGGGGTGGAGCCAGACCAGCAGGGTGGGCGCAATTGCCCCCAACCCCACCCCTAAATTCCCTCAGGTTCTCTCAAAAATTGAGATTTCAGTTTTGTGTGTATAAAATATTCTTAATTTTAAATTTTTAATTGAAAATATAACACTCTCCAAAAGACCAAAAAAAAATATTATTTGTAACCTTAAAATAATAACATGATATACATTCACAGTGAATTAAATTTCTGTCATTATCTTAAAAAAAAAATTATAATATGATATATTATCGCAATATCCCCTAATCAATTTGCCAATTTTTATATGTTGTTGTTTTCGGAATTCTTTGAAACTGCTATATACTTTAGTCTTTTAACTCTCCCAATATAATCAAGGAAAAAAAAATTCTTATTTGTAGCATAAAAATTATGACATGGTATGTTTTCACAATTTTTTCTAACCAATTTTTTGAATTTTATTTGTTGTTTTAAAACTTTTTTGTTCATTGCGATACAGTTTTTAAAGGACTGTTAAAAATCAAAGACATACATAGAACATTTAAATTTTTTTGAATATATGACCATACTATTAATACTTCCAAGTTAATTTATTTTTCACCTCACTTTTAAGCATTCAAATTATATGTTTTACATCTTCTCAAAAAAAATTATATGTTTACTTCTTTGAAATATATATATAATAGTCAGCTTTAAATTATGATGTAGTTTAAACATAACAATGACGTCATACTAATTCCAATACTACTAGGTGCTGTACCAAAAAAAAAAAAAAGCCTCTACTACTATGCTCAAATAAGAAATTGAAACCAATTACCAAAAAAAAAAAAAAAGCTATAACTTACATCTACACTATATTTTCTTTATCAATCAATTTTTGTTTAATAAATTACCTAAACGATTACTTTAGATTTGTGAGGATTGATGATCCATGTCAGTTGTTAGCGTATACATGTTAGCTTACTGGGCTTGGGCCCATTATAGTATAAAACTTGCCCTACATTCTTATTGCTTATGCTACAAAAAAGATATGTCTGTGTAAAGACTCACTTTTTCATTTTTTGACCCAAATTAATATACAGACAAAATTACACAAAATAATTGCTCATTTTTATAGGTTAAATTACAATTCATGCTCAGTAATATGTGGTTTTGTTATTTTGAAAATTTTTAATTAAAAAAATTATAAATCAGGGAAAAAATATTTATCATTTCTTTTCCAAATTAGAGGAAAAAAGGAAAGGAATTTTTTTTTTTTAAATCTCATCTAGAATACATAAATACAACAAAAATTTATACATATTTAACACCCCCAAAAAAAAAAAAAAAAAAAACTCCAACAAATTTTCTGTACAATATTTTTTCACAAACAGCTTTTCTTTACCTTTCCATAATTTTCCTAACAAACAAACAACTTCCACACATTACACCCTTCTTCGTCACCGACAATTTGTTTGTGGCACAAGGGATGCAAGTCACCTCCAGAGCAAAACTCCATGACAATGCAACAGAGATGCAAGGCTTCAAACTCGGCGTGGAGCTTAGGCAAAAAAGGATGGATGGTCCAGCATCTTCCTCTCCATCTCCACTCTCTGCACCTTCTTCTTCTTCTTCTTCGCCAAGGCCTCTTTGTCCACCACCTTCATCGCGTAGATGTCACCTGCATTTTAAAAAGTTTGTATTAGTTTTTTAGATTTTTAGTTTTAAAAAATGTTTCTGGGGACAATAACAACATGATCTTAAGCACTCGTTTAGGAGGATAAAATAAAATTAAATGGAAATGGATGAAAAAAAATAATTTTAAAATATTTTTCATTTCCTTTATTTGAAAGAGTTTTAATGAAGGGAATGCAATCATTCTAATTTTTTTTACTAAAACTCTCAAAATACTCCTATATATTTAGCCATTTATTTTGAAATAGGAGTCTAATCGTAATATTTTCATAAAATGATTCCGTTTCTTTCCTTTTATGTTACTCCCAAATAAGGTTACTTACATTCCATTTATTTCCATTCATTTATTTTAAAATATCCAAACAAGGTTATTTAATTTAATTTCATTCATTTCCTTTTCCTTACTTAAATACATTTCATTCATTTCCATTTCTTTATGATTATTCATTTCCATTCCATTCTATTCTCTTATGAACTCCCAAACGAAGCCTAACTCAAGACCTTAATTGAATAAATTTTAAAATTTAAAATTTAGAGGACTCAATTGAATGGAAGTGAAGTTAGAGAAATGAATTGAATTTTGGTCTAAGTTAGATGATGCAAATTGTAATTTAGTCTTCTTTTATAATATGACAAATAATGAATTTTCATCAATAAATCTATAATAGGATTGTAGGGTTTAGAAAATGTTTAACTCTTGTAAAACCATATAACATGTAATTTGAACCCATCCTTTTTATATATTATTTTACTAGACTTGGCAAACAAGGTGGGTTGATTAGGTTTGGGTTCAACCTAGTTGAGTTTGGGTCAAATTGGTTTCGGGTTAGAAACAGTTGTCCTAAATGGGTCACAAAACCTATGACTCTAACCCAGTCTTTTGAGGGCTAGGTCGACCCGATATCACCCATATCTTTTCACATTAAAAAATATATATAAAATGAAAAAAATCAATCATTCTATCTTCTCTTCCTTTTATAACAAATAAGAGAACTTACAAACAAAATCACTTAAAAATAAATGTTGAATAACATATAAAATCATTTTTTTTTTTTGGACAAAGTTGAATAATACATAAAGTCATAAATGAACATAGTCCAAATTAAATAATACATAAATATTTAAAGTTATATGGTCCAAACTTGTTTATTAATCTTATCATCATTACACAAGAACAGATAAACAAACACTAGATTTGGACCATATCACATTAACAACCTCATTAGGTGCACCTATTGCATCCAAAATATAAATAAACTTAGATTATCTTCAAAGATAACTAAATGTATAAAATGTTACGAATAAAATATAACATATTGGGGAAAAGAAAAATAAGTAAATAATTAATATGAATTACATCTCAATTTACTTGAGAATTGTACACCAAGTTGGTGATTAATATTGTCAATATTTTCAACTCCAATATAAAATTTTAATATAAATTAGCATTCAATAAACACATGTCAATAAAGAACTATATTTTTTATAACTATGACTATTCTATAAAGGAAATTAAATAAGTAAAAGTGACAAAAAAAAAAAAAACCATGGAAGAAAAGGACAAAAAAGGACTTAAAATGAAAAGTTCATGTGTTGTTAAAAAATGGTCAACCCGCAAGTCGACCTGACCCGGACTTTCACAAGATTGAATTGACTCGTCTTTTTATGTGTCTAAAAAAACCCGACCCATATTTTTATATATATATATATATATATATTTTTTTTTTTAAAGTTTAATCAGGTTAGTGAGCTCAAGTCCCATTTTGCCTTGTCTAATTTTGACATGTTGTGATGAAAAAATCCAGAACAAGCTAGTTATATTTTCAATTTCAAAAGCTTTATTGAAGGTTATTAATTTCATATTTAAGGATGTTGGCATATTTTAACCATTCCCACCCAATACCACCATGTAGATATTTTTTTATGAGACCACTACTCGGATCACATATATGTGTGCGTGTGTGTAGGAATGCTTTCATAAGCAAGGACAACTGATTTGCTGAATATTTTCTATCTTTATGGCATTTGCTAACTCAACAAAATTATTGTCCTACGTTCGTTGCGGACATGAGGCAAAAGTTGTTGAAGAAATAGTTGGAAAGATATTGGATAAATTGACTTCTACATACTCAATTGTTCCCAAGGATTTTGTTGGAATAAACTCTCGTATGGAGGAACCGGTGAATTTATTAGGCATGGGGTTGAATGATGTTCGCTTTATAGGGATTTGGGGAACGGGGGTTGGGCAAAACAACTCTAGCACGAGTTGTTTATGATAAATTTCGTCATCGTTTTGAAGGCAGCAGCTTTCTTGCCAATGTTAGAGAAGAATGTGGAAAACATGGTTTAGTTCATTTACAAAAACAGCTTCTTTTCGATATCTTGATTGAAAGAAATATTGATTTTTCAGATGTTCAATGGGGAAGGAATGTGATAGAGAAAAGATTATGTTATAAAAGTGTTCTTATCGTTCTTGATGATGTGGATCTACTTGATCAATTAGAAGCGTTAGCGGCGGCGAGTTTGGTTTGGTCGAGGGAGTAGAGTCATTATAACTACAAGAGATCAACATCTATTGATCAAACATGATGTGGCTAGAGCTGAAATATACGAGGCTACGAAATTGAATAGTGATGAAGCTCTTGACTCTTTAGTCGAAAAGCCTTCAAGAAAGACCATCCTTTAGAAGGTTATGTGGAGTTGTCCAAGAAAGCAATAAGTTATGCTCAAGGCCTTCCTTTGGCTCTTAATGTTTTGGGTCCCTTCTTGAAACATAGAAGCCCTGATGCATGGAAAAGTGCCCTAGATAGAGGAAAGAAACTCCTCCGAAAAAGTTTTGGATACACTCCGGATAAGTTTTGATGGCTTGGAAGAAACAGAGAAAAAAATATTTTTAGATATTGCTTATTTCTTCAAAGGAGAAGATAAAGATCGTGTAACAAATATACTACAAACTCCCGTTACAAGCCAAGCATTGATATAGATGTTCTCGTGGAAAAATCTCTCATAACCATCTTCAGGGGACGTTTGTGGATGCATGATTTACTGCAAGAATTAGCTCAGCAAATTGTTCATATCGAGTCCCCAGAACAGCCTGGTAGTCGTAGTAGGTTGCGGCTCAAGGATGATGTTCTTCATGTACTGGAAAATAACACAGTAAGTTGATTATGTAGAATTTTTCTCTTTATTTTTTATTTTTCTTTTTCACTAGGTAGATGTATTGTATTTTCTCTTTCATTTTTTTTTTTCTATCATTTTATAAAATATTAGTTCATCAAAGATTATTTTTGCTTAAAATTTTAAAATCATTATATATTTGGAAAATTCTATTATGAGTTGACTTGATGCTTCTCCAATTAGGGATCAAAAAAAATTCGAGGCATAATGTTGCATTTGCCCCAACCGGTAAAAGTGCAACTACACACTCAAGCTTTCAGAAGGATGAAAAATCTCAAATTTCTAATAGTTGAGAATGTACATATTTGTGAACCATTTGAATTTCTTCCCCATGGTCTAATATATCTTAAGTGGCCCAATTATCCTTCTCACTGGCCATTCAAATATTTTCCTAAACAACTTGTTGTTTTTGAGATGCCAGGTAGTCGCATTAGATTGCCAAAGCTAATCAAGCAGGTATGATTATGTATATTTTTAAATTGGGATTTTTGTTAAATTTTTTATTTCAAATTTTGTTGTAGTTAACTTTTGATTATTATTTTTTTTTCCTACAGGAGCGTCCCTTAGAAAATTTGATAAATGCCAATCTCGGTGGTTGTGAATTTATTACGGAATTACCTAAATTAGGGGCCCAAAATTTAAAGCACTTGGACCTCTCTTTTTGTAAAAATTTAGTTTAGATTGATGAATTTTTTGGATCTCATGAAAAGCTTACAACATGGCGTCTCAATGGTTGTAGTAAACTTCAAATTCTTCCAAGCCAGCTCAGGTTGAAATCTCTTCGTTGGTTTGGTCTTTCTTATTGCTCAAGCCTTGAGAAGCTCCCTAATTTTCATCCAGAAATGGAATGTTTACAGTATTTAAGATTAGATAAGAGTGGTATTAGAGAGGTGCCTTCATCAATTGAGCATCTCACTAATCTTGAAACATTAAACCTTTTAGGGTGCAAAAACCTTGGGGATCTTCCGGATAGCATTTATAAATTGCAACAGCTTAAGGAATTGTGGACTGACATCTTTGCCAAATTGAGACCGACGTGCGATTCTTTTGATGGCTCTTCCGGATATGGGTTTGTGAACATGACAGAATTGATTCTCCTGGAATGTGAAGGCATAATTGAATTAGATCTTTTGATGAAACCTGATTACTTCCCCGCATTGAAAATTTGATAAATGCCAATCTCAGAGGTTGTGAATTTATTACGAAATTACCTAAATTATGGGCCCCAAATTTAGAGAGTTTGGACCTCTCTTATTGTAAAAATTTAGTTGAGATTGATGAATGCTTTGGATCTCTTGAAAAGCTTACAACATGGTATCTCTATGGTTGTAGTAAACTTCAAATTCTTCCAAGCCAGCTCAGGTTGAAATCTCTGACCCATTTTAATCTTTCCGATTGCTCAAGGCTTGAGAAGCTCCCTAATTTTCATCCAGAAATGGAATGCTTAGATACTTTAGAATTAGACGGGAGTGGTATTAGAGAGTTGCCTTCATCAATCGAGCATCTCACTAAGCTTCACCAATTATACCTTTCTAAATGCAAAAACCTTGGGGATCTTCCAGATAGCATTTATAAATTGCAACAGCTTCGGGAATTGCGGACTCCTACTGCCAAATTGAGACCGACGTGCGATTCTTTTGATGGCTCTTCCGGATATGGGTTTGTGAACATGTGGTCGCTGGATTTCCATGGATATGAACGCATAATTGAATTAGATCTTTTGATGAAGCCTGATTACTTCCCCACATTGGCAAAAATAGATCTATCTTGTACCAATATTGTTACCATCCCTGAAAGCATTAGCAGATTTCCCAGATTAAGAGAACTTTGTGCTAGGAATTGCAAGCTTCTTCGTGAAATTCAAGGACTTCCACAATCAATAAGGACGGTTTATGTGAATAATTCCATGTTGTTGAATACCTCACCAAGCGGGCTATTTAATCAGGTCTCTCTCTTTCTTTAAGATATATATAAAGAAACAATTTTTGTTACTTTCTCTAAATACTTTACGAGATTTGCTAAATGAAAAATATTGAATTTTCTAATTGCATGCAGGTAATAGGAATTATTGGGATTTTACCAAATAGAGTATGTGGTAGGGCAAGAAGCAACAAATCAATGGATCTGCAGTTCTCCAATAATTTACCACCTGAAACGTGGATAGAGGGCTTTGATGGCTTTGTTTGTGCTGTTTGGGGAGCTGAGATACTGAAATGGTTTAATCATCGAAGTGTTGATAACTCCATATTTTTCTTTGTTGGTCGCAATTTTCCAAAATTGGGTATCTGTATTGTTCCTGGACCAGAGGGCTTTCATGGCTTTGTTGAAATTTCCATCAATGGTTATGAAACTCGTGAATATGAGTCTATTGATCAAAAGGGTGCTGAACAATATTCATGTACACAATATATATTTTCTCTAACTCAATGGTCTCTGCTACAGAGACATTTGAATGAATCAAATCCAACTGACCAGAATCGTGTTAAGGTTTCAATTAGATATAAGTCAGATGACTTTTATAGAATCAGTTATTCTATAAAAATGTGGGGGGTCCACGTAGAATGCACCTGTCCTCCTCAAGGAGATGATGCTGTTGATTATGGGTATTCTATAAAAGGTTGATGAACTCTGAAGAAATATGCCTCAATCAAAAAATCACATTGAAACCGTTTCTCCTTGGTCGTTTCTGACCGGTTTCTTTTTGCATTTGATGCCAAGGTATGTTTCCATTTTTGGTAGCACTGTTTCATTTGCATCTGTTACACAATGGCAATGGATATCATATCAACTTATAAGTATTTATTGTGTTTCTATATAAAAAAAAAAAAAAAGGTACTGAATAAGTTTCTGAATTTAAAAATTGTAATTTGATTAATTGGTCTTATTTTTTTGTTAATGCAGTTGACTAGGATGGTTGCGGTTGAAGTCACTGGCAGGCCCCAGATTTCCTTTTGCCTTGGATGCGAGCTCTGTCTGGTATGATTTTGTGTCTTTTTGATCTGATTTTTCAAATTGATATGCATAATTTCTGCTTAGCTTACCATGGTGAAGAAAGATCTTGCAATTGTTTCCTAGTTTTATTCATTCATTTGGACTTAATTGGTTTCTTGATTTAAAAAATTATGTACACCAGTCGCTTAGAATCATGACTTTTGTAGAAAATGTGTATCATTCTGAATTTTAGAAGCTACATCAAATTTGTTGGCTGTGTACAAGATTGTTTGAGATAAATCGTAAATGATTTGCATCACACCTAAATGGTCTATAATAATTTACTAGGTTAGCTGGTCATTTAAGACATGCTAACCAAAAGTTAAAGTGGCTGTGCATTTTAATGTCTTTGATTGAGTCTTTGGAAGAATATAGCTTGTATTTGACTGGTTGAAGAGCTGGTTGAAGGTCTTTAATATTTTTTCAAGTTGGAGGAAATGACAAACCTTTCAAGTACTCAAAGAATTGCCTCTTGGCATGCTTGTCCTTAGGTAAATAATATCCATAGAAATTTACCCATTTAAGAACTTGCCTCAATTCAACTTTCTGCATAAACAGCATATTTGATGAGAACAATGAGGGTTTGTGCTTTACTTGGAATAGATTCAGGTATCGGGGTGCTACAAGAGATTCAAACTTCAGTTCTATCCCTAGTTAAGCGTATTGGATGAGAATGAACTTAGTAATTGTATCAATAGAGGCCTTGAGCATTGGTTTCAAAGTGACTTTCAGGTCTCTCTCTTTCACACTCACACTCTCTCATGAAGCTCCATATTTTCTATTTTATAGGGCTACTCTAGTCAACGCAATATTTATAATGATTGTTTTCCTAAATGTGAAATTCTGGAGAGGTTTTGCCATCAAAGTGGTTCTTTATTGAGAATCCAGCTAATTCCAAATCTTTATGCTAATTACATGACCGGGTAGGAATTGCTCTATTTGCTACATTCACAATTGCACAAGCATCCAACTCTCATTCTTGACAATTCGGCTACAGAAATTTCTCATGGCTTTTCTTGTTCTTTGAGAAGTGACATGGGCGGTTGGACGGTGTCAAATAAACAATACATCACTGAACTGAACAATACATCACATTGTTATTCTATAAAAATGTGGGGGTCCACGTAGAATGCACCTGTCCTCCTCGAGAAGATGAAGTCATTGATTATGGGTATTCTATAAAAGGTTGGGGGTCGAGGAAACAGAGGACACGTTGATGAACTCTGAAGAAATATGCCTCAATCAAAAAATCACATTGAAACCGTTTCTCCTTGGTCGTTTCTGACCGGTTTCTTTTTGCATTTGATGCCAAGGTATGTTTCCATTTTTGGTAGCACTGTTTCATTTGCATCTGTTACACAATGGCAATGGATATCATATCAACTTATAAGTATTTATTGTGTTTCTATATAAAAAAAAAAAAGTCTTGAATAAGTTTCTGAATTTAAAAATTGTAATTTGATTAATTGGTCTTATTTTTTTGTTAATGCAGTTGACTAGGATGGTTGCGGTTGAAGTCACTGGCAGGCCCAGATTTCCTTTTGCCTTGGATGCGAGCTCATCTGGTATGATTTTGTGTCTTTTTGATCTGATTTTTCAAATTGATATGCATAATTTCTGCTTAGCTTACCATGGTGAAGAAAGATCTTGCAATTGTTTCCTAGTTTTATTCATTCGTTTGGACTTAATTGGTTTCTTGATTTAAAAATTATGTACACCAATCGCTTAGAATCCTGACTTTTGTAGAAAATGTGTCTCATTCTGAATTTTAGAAGCTACATCAAATTTGTTGGTCTGTGTACAAGATTGTTTGAGATAAATCGTAAATGATTTGCATCACACCTAAATGGTCTATAATAATTTACTAGGTTAGCTGGTCATTTAAGACATGCTAACCAAAAAGTTAAAATGGTCAGCATTTTAATGTCTTTGATTGGGTCTTTGGAAGAATATAGCTTGTATTTGACTGGTTGAAGAGCCGGTTGAAGGTCTTTAATATTTTTTGTTCTCTCTCTATTAATAAGAGAGATGCAAATTTTGCGAGAAGGTTATGAGCTATAAGCATCTCAAACTTCATGGTATACTCGTGAATCAAGACAAGGGCAGTCAAGCAAATTTTGTGTGGAACCTATAAAAAAATCCTTTGATGAGCCCCGTACACCGAGGTAAACTTGAAGCTCCTTCTCTGCACATTGATGAAGTCACTTAGACCCAAGCTTGCTTAACACTACATTACAAATACAAGATGAGACACATTGTTTCCTTCAAGTTGGAGGAAATGATAAACCTTTCAAGTACTCAAAGAATTGCCTCTTGGCATGCTTGTCCTCGGGTAAATGATATCCATAGACATTTGTCCATTTAAGAACTTGCCTCAATTCAACTTTCTCGCATAAACAAAGATATTTGATGAGAACAAGGAGGGTTTGTACTTTACTTGGAATAGACTCGGGTATCGGGGTGCTACAAGAGATTCAAACTTCAGTTCTATCTAGTTAAGCGTATTGGATGAGAATGAACTCGATTAATTGTATCAATAGAGGCCTTGAGCATTGGTTTCAAAGCAACTTTCAGGTCTCTCTCTCACTCTCTCATGAAGCTCCATATTTTCTTTTTTACTACAGGGATACTCTAGTCAACGCTATATTTATAATGATTGTTTTCCTAAATGTGAAATTCGGAGTGGTTTTGCCATCAAAGTGGTTCTTTATTGAGAATCCAGCTAATTCTAAATCTTTATACTAATTACATTGGATAGGAATTGCTCTATTTGCTACATTCACAAAGTGCACAAGCATCCAACTCTCATTCATGACAATTCAGCTACGAAATTTCTCATGGCTTTCCTTGTTCTTTGAGAAGTGACATGGGCAAATCGGACGGTGTCAAATAAACAAGACATCACCGAGTCTGAACACAACAAATTTATTTGGTTAAAGCAACGTAAGATCATGCATGTACCTCATGCTTGATTTTCAGATAAGCTGAATTGTAGCAATCTCTTAACTCGCTTTATTTGGTAGTGATAGCCAAGACTTGATGGTGCGAATCGTGGTTATGTTCTTGTGTACCAGCAAAATGTGGGAGAGTTGGTGCAAACATTAGTCCAATGCTCAACCATGTTTTCTCGATAATTCAGATCTCATCCATCAATTTCTGCTCATCAATCTAGAACAAAGCAAACAGAGCCATGATGATGATAATGTTAAGAGGGAAACCAGTGGAACTGGTGGATCTAGTGGGACATTGAGAGGGCTTCAGGAAAAAATAAAGCAGCAGAGCCATGATGATGATGATGAAGATGAGGGAGAAACCAGTGGAACTGGCGGATCTAATGGGACATTGAGAGTGCCACATTATCGGGAAAAAGTTTGTGCAACTTGCTATCAATAATCTATTGATGCCGGAGGCCAACCCATTATTGTCATCATCGAGAACGCTCTGAGGTACTTCTCTATTTCTCTCATGACCTTTATATGTCTAGTTGACAAGACTTTCATTTACGCTTTACACCATCTATAACCTTCTATACCATTGTTAAAGAGAGCACAACTTTTTTGGTGTCTATTTTTTAAATGATCCAAAATACTCTTATTCATTAATTATAATAAGTTTAAAAACTTAAACTAATAAGATCAAATAAAAAATAATGAACTTCAAACATCTAACTTTTGAATACACATGTTGCACTTGTGAAGAGCTTTTTATTATAATTCGATATAATCCCATAAATTTTTGAAAGTCCAAATTTTTTTACAAAAGGTTTTGCGTTTTGGAAGTTCATATTTTTTCACGTCATTATTTGAATATGTATTTTTAATTGAGTTTAAATTTTATAAAAATTCTTTATAAAACCTCTTATATTTATCCCATCAATTGATAAACGCTTATCAAATATTGACTACTATAAGTCTATAATTATCAAATTTATATTTTGTTGAAATTTTCCCAACATTGTATGTGTTACTGAATAGTTATCAATATATCTATTTTACAGGAATTTCATTTACACTATCCATATGATCGTTGTTTCCCTCCAACTAAGATTCCAGAGTTATTCAGCCATTATGCTTCTGGATCCTCAATGGCAATCCAGTTACCTTCAAATTTGCATAATGATTCTAATTGGCTGGGATTTGCCATGTGTGCTGCATTTTCAGTCCAAGAGTATCCAACTGAGTTTCTTGACAATCTGGAAACTAAAATTCCCCACCACCTTAGTTGTTTGTTTGATGTGGATATAGATGGTTTGAAACCTCTCCATGTATATAGCACCTTTAAAGAAGAACTCAAGTGGCTACATCTACTTGGATTCATTTGGCTATCCTATATGCCATATTGGTGGCTTTCAGATAAGATAAATCAATGCAACCACATAGAGGTCTCAATTGCAAGCGACTGGTCAGGCTGGTTTGTACAGAAGTGTGGACTTCATCTTATGTACCTACAAGATGAACAAGAGTTTTGGAAAATTCGATTCCACTTGAGGGCTTCACTTTGTGACAATTAGGACGTCTTTCGTGAAGATTTAGTGGAGCACCAACCATTAAAATCATCCTCAAAAGCATCCTCAAATCAAACATGCTCTATGCATAAATGTTTTCCTCAAAGTGAAATTCCAGAATGGTTTAGGCATCAAAGTACAGGCCCTTCTTCTCTGTCTATCCAGCTACCTTCAAATTTCAGTAAGTATTTGGATAGGACTGGTTTTATGTGCTTCATTTTCAGTCCATGAGCATCCAACTATCACAAGTGATAATCTGGATTCAGACATTTCCCCCACCTTATTTGTCATTTGGATGCTAAGAGAGGTAGCCAAGAATCTCCCCTTCTCTATCAAATCACTGAAGAGAACTTCACGTGGTTAAATATATAGGGATTCATTTGGCTATACTACATACCTC
This sequence comes from Quercus dentata, assembly GCA_028216015.1. Classification (NCBI taxonomy): domain Eukaryota; kingdom Viridiplantae; phylum Streptophyta; class Magnoliopsida; order Fagales; family Fagaceae; genus Quercus; species Quercus dentata. Next base: position 75,230,080 of record CP116446.1, on the reverse strand, counting down.
GTGGGTCATTGTCAGATTTTTTAATCAGAGCAGTCAGATTGAGGTTTCAATTGGAAGTGACTTCCCAGGTTTGATGGTGAAGAAGTGTGGGCAACGTTTCTTATACCAACAAGATGTGGAAGAGTTTGAGCAAACGATCATTAAGTGCTCTACTGTGCCTTTTACAATATGGAACTCATCCATCGATCAGTAGCTAGTGATTCTCCAAATGATAAGCGAAAGAATGAAGCTGGATTTTCTTTTGAGGATCCAAACCTTGGAAGGTTGAGAAGACCCATTTACCCAGAGCAAAGCAGTAGAGATAGCATCTATCTTGAAGATCAACACCCTGATAATCAACTCAGCAAAAGTGATTTACAGGTAACAAATTAATGCGTATTTTCTTTCAAATTACTATCAAGCTCCCTTCTAGTTCAGTCATCAGTGGCATTGTCTGATCCCCCTTATAAGGAGAGCCATAGTTGAATCACCCCCTCTTTTACTGATTTTAACAATTTTGAATTGTTGGAAAAATTCTCTCATTGAACATCATGTTCCTATTTTACAGGAATTTGATCGAAGTTTGGTGTATAATTCTTGTTTTCCTCCAAGTGAAATTCTTGAGTGGTTCAACCATCGTAGTGGCAAGCCACCAGTGACAATCCATCAACCTCTAAATTTATATGATGATAGTACTTGGAGGGGACTTGCTCTATGTGTTTCTTTCTCAGTCAACATCAAGGATCCTACTACCATCCTAGACATTCTTAATTCAGAAAGTGCTCATCATCTTTATTGTCATTTGGAAAGAAATGTTGGTACTTTGGAACCTCTCCATGCCTATTGCCTTACTAAAGAAGATGTCATGTTGTTACATCTAGGTGGATTCATGTGGCTATCCTATATACCACGTAGCTCATTTCCAGATTGTTTGAATCAATGTAATAGCATTGAGGCTTGAATTGTTAGTGATTGCCCAGACTTGACAGTGGTGAAGTGTGGACTCCGTCTTGTACATCAGCATGATGAGGAAAAGTTTAAGCAAACTACAAGGCAGGGCTTGGCCTCATTGTCTGACAATTGGGGTCTCATCTTTCATTTGACGGCTCACAGTAGAAAAAGAAATAAGCAAAACCTCTCCATGCTTAAAGAGAAATGCAAGCATGTGCTAGAATAGCATCTCCTCTTATTGTTCTGCTGCTTTTCTTAGCGGTTCTCCCTTCTGTTCTCAATTATAAGTCTAACTAGACACTCATAATCTCTGCTGCTTAGTTAACTCAATATTGGTCTCAAGTTTCTTGTTCCCTGGACTAATGTGAGTACTATCTTTAGTTTTGCATTAATAGGAGGCAACAAAGGCATTGTCACTAATAGTGAGAATTATGCTTTAATTTTATTGGAAGGAACGATTAAAAATGAACTCTTTGTTTGCACATTTTCTTCGTTTTAAGGGAATAAATGCATGTTCATGTAGTAATCACTAGAAAGTGATCTCTAGCTGAGATAATTGAGTAGAAAAAAATTATCATAAACAATAATGTGACTTCTACACATGTTGGAAACACTTTCTGTAAGGTGATAATTGCCCACACAGAGTTAAGAAGGTAGGCTCAATTGGATTTGTATATAGTAGCTGATTAGGATACGGTTGTCATCTTAAAGAACATTTGGAGCCTATTCACTTAGTTAGGTATCTGTGAGTAGCCTAGGTGCATAGACATTTACTGAGAAATAAGTGCTTCCGAATAGTGAAAATACCAAAGAAATTCCTTTTCATTGTTATTGATTTTTAGCAACAATTTATTATTTGCTTTAAAATAATAATAATAATAATAATAAGGAAGGGAAAGGAAAGTAAAATGGTGGATAGAAGATTGTGCTTGGTAGAAAAGATGGACAATATATATATACATATATATATATATATATTTTTTTTTTTTGAATTAGTTTTATAATAATGCAATTGTTACCAACTGGACGGGAGGGGATTTTTTAAAATAAATTTTTACAACAAGTGAGGGAATGAGGATTTGAATTATGGTTCTTCTCATAAAGGAGATCATTCAATACCACTGAACTACAAAGCTTTTGATTGGAGGAGAGATTTGATTCATTTGAACTTAAATTGTAGATGGTTGAGCTAATAGGTAATTTGTCACACATCTCTCAAGTGTTGGCACAAAAAGTTATTAAAAAAATAATAATAATAGAGAAAAACAATATGTACCTATAAAAGTTGACATTTTCCAAGTGTATCATCCATAGTAAATTAATATCAAATGACAAAGATTGAATCCAATGCTTTGTGCAGCGAACTTGTCCGAATTATGACACATGTCCACTTTAACCACGTGTCATGATCTTGATGGTCCAAACATTGGACCAAGCCAAGTCCAATTTTAGGTACCATAAGTTTTGAATATTGTTTTCAAATCAAGGAGAATATTTGGATCACTAGCTTCATACATCTACTTCATAGGCACCAATTTTACTTTGATTCTATTTCCCTCTTATATATTATACTAACATTATGTTCTTCACTAAATTATCCATTACTATTTTGGCTACCAACTCATAGAATCAATTTCACTAGCAACAGGGTATAATAATACATATGTTTATAAGACAATCAACAAGTTCGAACTCCCAATCATAAAAGCTTAGAAATTCGAATAAACTTGGGATTCCAAATGCGTAGTCTAAGGTTGCGTTTGGCATTAAGTTAAAAAGTTAGATTTTTTTACTATTTAGTTTATTTTTACTACTATTCATGGATCTCATTGCACTTTTTAGTATTATTCATGGCTTCACCGTACTATTTCAGCTATTTTTTAGTTTTATTTACGATACTTTTAACAAAAAGTTTTCAATTTTAGCTAAGTAAGATGTTCCCAAATGGATTCTAAGTCTAACAACTCTCTTTTGCTGCTTTCTTTTTTCTTTTTTTAAGTCTTAACAACTCTTTAGAATCAAGGCAAGATTACGAAACACAAAAGCATCTTCCTTGTTGGCAATCAAAAGCAAATTAGGAAAAACAGTTTAAATTTAGTTCCCAACATAAAAAATTATAGCAAAACCTAATCCTCATATTAATTCTAATCCCAAATTAACAAAAGCAAAGGACAAACATAATACCAAATAAGTCAATACCACACCAATAACAGCTATACCAGCAATATATACTACATTAGCCATCAAATAAGTTGCTACTCCTTTAAAATGTATCATCGGATAAAATATAAGGTCGTCTCGGCAATTTTCGAGTGTTTCACCCAAAATAGATATTTCAATTGATACAATAAAAGATATTTTAAAATTTTAAAAAAAAAATGTCTTAGAAAATATTATTTAAGCTAATGCATTGGGTTAGTGTATTTAGGCTAATGTTTGAGCTTATAAAATATATGGATTTGATTTTATATATATATATATACACACGTGCATAAGTATACAGAGAGTAGTAACCAAAAAAAGAACATCAATATTAGCTAGTACCGAAATATTTCGTTCCCCTAGTCAAATCAAAATTGCCTTTAGTACAAAATTGACTCTCTTACTCAATACTACTCCAAAAACTAGTCTACATGGCCTGCATATCTCCTAAGTAGCCCATTAACTTCAAGCCTTTCTATATTTTTAACACAATTGCAAGTCTCCAAATTTTATCCCTTCCCTCCTAACAAAACTTTAAGACCATTTATTCAACAAAGATTAGTTAAATATGTGCAGAAATTATGATGAATAAAAAAAAAGTAGAAAGAAAATATAATAGTGTACATGGTTTGACTTTGTGGGCTATATTCATGGGACAAGAGCCTAAAAAGTCAAATTTTCTTGTACAGTTTTCTTCATAATACTTTACAATAGAACCCATTGTTATAATGGGATTACATACAACAACAACAAAAAATTGAACTTGAATTTGATTGCATATTAATTGTCTCAATCCAACAATTTTCTGTTGTAATCAATTATATAATTTTCTCTTGAAATCAATGTCTTGATTTGGTCTTCAATGATCTAGAAAGTGAAATATGCATTCTAACAAAAAGACACTCAGTTTGCTTACCCCAAACAACTCACCATACTTCACAGGGTACACCAATTTCATTCAAACAAGTGAAATTTGAATTCTTCATTTGTCCCACCCAAATATGTTGCAACTTCTCTAAGCTATTAGCCACATGGATTGGAACAATTAAAAGATATAGAAACTAGGTGGGAAGGCTCAACAAAGTGCTCAAAAGAAGCATGAGCCTTCCATCATTAGACAAATAAATTCTTCCATCGGCCTAACATTCTTCTCATTGAGCCTTCCATCATTAGACAAATAAATTCTTCCATTGGCCTAACGTTCTTCTCTCTCAAGTTAGTGTTTGATTCTCACTTTATTCAATCCAACAAAATCTCACCAAATAAAATTCCTTTAACAAACATTCACATATGAACTTAGTGTATTACAATATTATTTTTCTTCCAAGTATGGTGGGGGATTCAAATCTAAGACCTTATTCAAAAAAAAAAAAAAAAAAAAAAAATCAAATAATGTTATTGAGTTAAACTATTAGCTTCTTTACTTTTCTTTTACCAAAGCTTCGAATATTATAACCCTAATTATTAAAGTCATTGAAAACCCAATTTCCCCCAAATTGAGTTCTCTTCTTTCCATCCACAAAGAGATGTACCATAAATTGGACTCTCATTGTGGCATTCACACTAGATTGAACATGAACATAATGTTTGTTAAGTTGTGGGCTATCACATTTCAAGGGCAATTTTCAAAAGAATTATCTTTGACTGTAAGAATATTCCATTGCAATGAGCTGTCCATGGTGTGTACGCAGGACTTATCACTTATCAGTGTGGCTATGTGTCCTACGCAAGATCTTTGAACTAGTATTCAAACCAACCCAACACACCCCACCCCCCCCAAAAAAAAAAAAAAAAAAGAGTCTGCGTTACGTGATGATTGTCATTGCCCTAACTCACAAGTCACAACCCCTCCAATGAAAATGCTATTTGGACTTTCTAATGATGTAAGGTATGAGAGAACCACAAATTTCTTATTAGGTTTAATAAGACTTTTTTTTTTTTTTGTATGACCTTAGATCATGCTTGAATGGGTCATTATCAAATCTTCAAGAACTCGAAATGGAACCTACGTGGACATGGTTTGATCATTGCCTTTCTAAGATTATTATTTAAACTTTCTTATATAATAGCTGCATTAATAGATGTTAGAATATGATGCCAGACTTGTGTTAAAGTGGGCCGTGTGTGGCTTGAATTGCCACAAGCCCACGTCCACCTAAGTCGGTCACTATTGACCAAATCCTATTTGTAATAGGAAATTTTACTCCAGCCGACTTTGACATATATATATATATATATCATGTTTAAGATGTAGAGCAGCCATGAGATTAAAAAAAGGAGTAATTCCAATTAACCTAGTTAGCGGCCGCATGAGAGAAAATAGAGAAAAGAGAGGCAGCCAGTTTCTATTCTTATTTTTTCTGTGAGAGAGTGCTAGGGTGTAATTGGGATTTGAGTTTCTTGAGAGTGTTCTTGTGCACTATTGTATTTTCCCTGATAATAGTGAAATCCCTGCAACTCCGTGGACGTAGGCAAATTGCCGAACCACGTAAATATTGTCTTGTGCGTGCAATTATTTTTCTTTGGCGTGTGTTTTCTCTATTTGTTTTGTTTCTCATAGGTTGGGATTTTTATTAAATTCCTTACAACTGGTATCAGAGCCTAGGGTTAGGTTTGAGTGGGAGCAATGGCGGAGGAAGCAGGAAAGGCGTCTGGAATAGAAAAGTTTGATGGCACGGACTTCGCGTATTGGAGGATGCAGATTGAAGATTATCTCTATGGGAGGAAATTGCATCCGCCTCTTTTGGGGACAAAACCCGAGGCTATGAAAGCCGAGGAATGGGCTCTTCTTGACAGACACAGTACTAGGAGTTATCGGGTTAACTCTGTCTAGGTCTGCATGTGCACACAATGTTGTAAAGGAGAAGACCATAGCGGTCTGATGAAGGCTTTGTCCGGTATGTATGAAAAGCCGTCAACAAACAATAAAGTGCACTTGATGAAGAAACTGTTCAATCAAGATGGCGAGAAATGCATCGGTAGCACAACATCTCGAATAAATTTAATACTATCACAAATCAATTGTCATCTGTAGAAATTGATTTTGATGATGAGATCCGATGCACCGATCGTTTTGGCTTCTTTGCCAAATAGTTGGGAGGCAATGAGGATGGCGATGTAAGTAATTCTACAGAAAGGAAAAACTCAAGTACAATGATATTAGAGATTTAATTAAGGCCGAGGAGATTTGCAGAAGAGATGTAGGTGAAACCTCGGGATCCGGTTACGCCTAAACCTTGAGACAAGAGGCGGAGGTAATAACAGAAATTCAAATCAGGGCAGATCAAAATCCAGAAATTCTAATCGGAATAGAAGTAAATCTAGATCAGGCCAACAAGTACAATGCTTGAATTGTGGGAAAATAGGTCACTTTAGGAATCAATGCAAAAATCCTAAGAAGAAGAATGAAGATGATTCTCGCTAATGCTATAACAAAGAGGTACAAGATGCATTACTTCTTGCAGAGACGATCCACTTGATGATTGGGTTTTGGATTCAGAGCTTCGTTTCATACCACTCCACACCGAAAATCATACGAGAATTATGTTGCGGTGATTTTGGTAAGGTGTATTTGGTGATGGTTCAGCCTTGGATGTTGTGGGTATGGGAGATGTTCGAATATTGTTGCCCAATGGGTCTGTTTGGTTCTTGGAGAAGATTCGACATATTCCTAACCTAAGGAGGAATCTGATTTACGTTGGACAACTTGATGATGAAGGACATGCAATACTATTTGTTGGTGGTACTTGGAAGGTTACAAAGGGAGCTAGGGTATTGGCTCGTGGAAAGAAGACTGGTACTCAGTACATGACCTCAAGTCCAAGAGACACAATTGCGATTCTTGATGCAAGTATCGATACAAGCCTATGGCACCGCAAACTTGGTCATATGAGTTAGAAAGGGATGAAGATGTCTTTGTCAAAAGGAAAACTACCAGAATTGAAGTCCATTGATTTTGATATGTGTGAAAGTTGCATCTTAGGAAAGCAGAAAAAGGTGAGCTTCTTGAAAACTAGTAGGACATCGAAGGCTGAAAAATTGGAGTTAGTACACACCGATTTGTGGGGGCCTTCTCTGGTTGCATCCCTTGGAGGTTCAAGGTACTACATCACTTTCATTGATGACTCCAGCAAAAAGGTATGGGTTTATTTTTTGAAAAATAAATCAGATGTATTTGAAACCTTTAAGAAGTGGAAGGCCATGGTTGAGACAGAAACAAGTTTGAAAGTAAAATGTTTGAGGTCGGATAATGGAGGAGAGTACATAGATGGAGGGTTCAGTGAGTATTGTGCTTTGCACAAGGAATTAGGATGGAGAAGACCATTCCGGGAACACCACAAAGAGAAATGGTGTGGCTGAGCGCATGAATAGAACTCTCAATGAGCGTGCTAGGAGTATGAGGTTGCATGCTGGACTACCAAAAACTTTTTGGGTTGATGCTGTTAGCACCGCAACTTACCCGATAAACCGAAGACCTTCAGCTCCCATGGAGTTCGGACTTCCTAAGGAGGTTTGGAGCGGTAAAGAGGTAAAGTTTTCACACTTAAAAGTTTTTTTGTTGTGTTTCTTATGTTCATATTGATTCTGATGCTCGTAGTAAACTTGATGCAAAGTCTAAAATATGTTTTTTCATTGGCTATGGTGATGAGAAATTTGGCTATAGGTTTTGGGATGAACAAAACAGAAAAATCATCAGAAGTAGAAATGTGATATTTAATGAACAGGTTATGTACAAGGACAGGTCAATCAGAGTGTCGGATGTTACAGGATAGATCAAAAGAAATCTGAGTTTGTCAACTTAGATGAATTGACTGAAGGTACTATCCAGAAAAGGGGTGAAGAAGATAAGGAGAATGTAAATTCACAAGTAGATCTGAGTACACCAGTAGCTGAAATCCGAGATCTTCCGAAAACATTAGACCTCCACAAATTATTCACCCACTCTAAATTATCTCCTGTTGATGATGGTGGTAAGCCGTAGTGTTATGATGAAGCCTTGCAAGATGAGAATTCAAGTAAGTGGGAGTTAGCCATGAAGGATGAGATGGATTCCTTGTTGGGGAATCAGACATGGGAACCGATTGAATTGCTAGTAGGAAAGAAGGCTTTGCACAACAAGTGGGTATACAGAATAAAGAATGAGCATGATGGTAGCAAACGTTACAAGACCAGATTAGTTGTTAAAGGGTTCCAACAGAAGGAAGGCATTGACTACACAGAGATATTTTCTCCAGTTGTAAAGATGTCAACAATTAGACTAGTACTGGGAATGGTGGTCTGCAAAAACTTACATCTTGAGCGATTAGATGTGAAGACAACATTCCTTCATGGTGACTTGGAGGAAGACCTTTACATGATTCAGCCAGAAGGGTTCATTGCTCAAGGACAAGAGAATTTAGTTTGCAAACTAAGAAAGAGTTGGTATGGCCTAAAACAAGCTCCTAGACAGTGGTACAAGAAATTTGACAGTTTTATGCACAGAATTGTGTTCAAGAGATGTGAAGCTAATCACTTTTGCTATGTTAAGTTTTTTGACAATTCTTACATCATATTATTGTTGTATGTGGATGATATGCTTATTGTAGGGTTTAGCATTGAGGAGATTAATAATCTGAAGAAGCAATTGTCCAAACAATTTGCAATGAAGGATTTAGGAGCTGCAAAACAAATCCTTGGTATGAGAATCATTAGAGACAAGGCTAATGGTACATTGAAGCTTTCACAATCAGAGTATGTGAAGAAAGTTCTCGATGGGGTTCAACATGAATGAAGCTAAACCAAAGTGAGCACACCCTTGGGTAGTCATTTCAAACTAAGCAAAGAACAATCACCGAAGACAAAAAAAGAAAGGGACCACATGAGCAAGGTGCCCTATGCCTTAGCTATTGGCGGCTTGATGTATGCTATGGTGTGTACAAGGCCGGACATTGCACATGCAAAGGGGAGTTGTGAGCAGATTCATGAGTAGTCCCTGAAAGCGACATTGAGAGGCGATCAAGTGGATTCTGAGATATCCGAAGGGTTCATCGAGATACATGTCTTTGTTTCACAGTGCAAGTTTGAAATTGCGGGGTTATGTAGATGCTGATTTTGCTGGTGATATTGATAGTAGAAAGAGTACTACTGGGTTTGTTTTTACTCTGGGTGGTACAAAGAATATCATGGGCTTCAAATCTACGAAAATTGTTACTTTGTCTACTACGTGAGCTGAGTATGTTGCAGCAACTCAAGCTGAAAGGAGATGATTTGGCTACATGGTTTCTTAGATGAATTGGGTAAGAAGCGGGAGATGGGCATTCTACACAAAGTGGACGATCAGTGCAATCTTTCTTGCCAAAAACTCGGCTTTTCATTCAAAGTCAAAGCACATACAGACAAAATACCACTTTATCCGTTACCTTGTTGAAGATAAGCTGGTAATGCTTCAAAAGATTTGTGGATCTAAAAACCCGGCAAACATGTTGACTAAGGGTGTCACTATTGAGAAGTTGAAGTCGTGCGCAGCTTCAATTGGTCTTCTAGCTTGAGGACAAGAGGATGAGTTGTAGGGATGAGGGATTGTGTTATGGAGGATTGTGGCTAATGTTTGTAGCTTGTGAGCCCTTAAGGGCTAAGGTGGAGCCGATGGAGGAGTTTGCTCGTGTAGCTTGATCTATTCAAGCCAAGGTGGAGATTTGTTAAAGTGGGCCGTGTGTGACTTGAATTGCCACAAGCCCACGTCCACCTAAGTCGGTCACTATTGACCAAATCCTATTTGTAATAGGAAATTTTACTCCAGCCGACTTTGACATATATATATATATATATCATGTTTAAGATGTAGAGCAGCCGTGAGATTAAAAAAGGAGTAATTCCAATTAACCTAGTTAGCGACCGCATGAGAGAAAATAGAGAAAAGAGAGGCAATGAGTTTCTATTCTTATTTTTTCTGTGAGAGAGTGCTAGGGTGTAATTGGGATTTAAGTTTCTTGAGAGTGTTATTGTGCACTATTGTATTTTCCCTAATAATAGTGAAATCCCTGCAACTCCATGGATGTAGGTAAATTCTTGAACCACGTAAATATTGTCTTGTGCGTGTGATTATTTTTCTTTGGCATGTGTTTTCTCTATTTGTTTTGTTTCTCACAGGTTGGGATTTTGATTAAATTCCTTACAACTTGGTCTTCATAACTTTTTTATTGAGTGCAATAGGCTAGGGATATCAATAAAACAAACCAACAAATAATCTTGGGTAAACAATAAAACAAACCCCAAGCATAAGGCTTCAATTAGTTTACAACAAAATGGTAGGGTATGATCAAATATAAATAACAAAAAGTGCATACAAATTATATCCTTTTTTTTAGCATCAAGGACAATGACCTGCAATCATAGACAATTCCAAAAAAAAAAAAAAAAAAAAAGAGCAAAAGATCTTTTTAATATAAATAATACCCACTGCCAATATTACCACAAAATCAGTCATAACATTATTAACATCTAATTGAAAAGAACAATTCAAAAGTTTTTACAAAATAAAAAATTTCCACAACCAGAAAAGAAATAAGAACTACAATTTGATCAGAGAGAATAAATTACTAAAAAAAAACCAAAATGGACAAGAGCTTGAGGAATTTATATCATTCTTGGCATGTTGGACAAGGACCTGACACCATTGGCTTCCGTCCAAGAGAAGGTGGAGTTAAAGACAACAATGGCAAACCGCACACCTACCTCCCTCTCACACTATAGCTTGCTTGGCTTCCCATAAGTTCACAAAGATCTTTTGCTCTTTTTAATTTCCTAATCTGCTATCTTGTTTACCCTTCTTCTCCGGCAAGCTCTGATTTTGGTGGCTATGATGCTCAGGTGGCGGTGGTGATGGAGAAGAAGAGAGAGGCAAATAAGAGAGAGAGAGAGAGGAAAGGCTTGTTGGGGGAGAGAGAGAAAGAGGGTGGTCAGACTTCTTAGGTGAGAAAAAAGTTGTATTTGGCGTGGCATTTTTCTAACCTTTGGATTTCATTTTTGCCACGTGTCCTTCATCAGCTTTAAAATGGGAGAGAAATGGAGATTTCAAGACTCAAGGGGAGCCCGACTTGTGCATGTCTTTGTCCTGTACAAGCTAAGTGCCATGAACATGTTCACTTAAAACACGTTATCCTAATCTTACCAAAGGTCCGGTGCCAATCTTAGTTGTCCCAAATATGAAAGCATAAATTGTTTTATTAGGCTTTTATGTTAATCCTAGCAAGACAAGTCTGAAAGCTTTGACTCCCTCACCATTCCTTTTTGGACTCTAATTAGTTATTAATTACAAAATCCTTAATTATAGTTTCTTTGAACATCTCACAATCAAGATAAAAGCCAAAAGGTCTTGCATTACTCTCCGTCCTGTGGAAATATGTTTATGTTTACAATATTTTCATAATAAATCCTAAATAGTAAGTTGTTATTAGTTCTAACTTGAACTCATTACTAAAATTACTTTTTTGCCTATCTGAACGGGGCGGTAACAATTTGTCACTTAGAATTTGTTGTGAAAATGTTGTGGAGATAATTTTTTTTTTGAGAAGGCTTTAATTATTATTATTTACTAGTCACAGACCCGCGCGTTGTGTGTGATAATTTTTTAGGTAAAATACTATTTTAGTCCCTAGACTTTATAAAGAGCTCTTAAAAAAAAAAATTATCATATTTTTCATAATCTTGTCTATAACTTTTTTTTTTTTTACCAATATCATATATTTATTGGTTGATGATTTGCAAAACATAAACATTAAATAAGAGGTAGAACTATTCATTAGACTTTTTTAAGTCATGGTGTATGAAGATTATTGTAAGGACACAATTTGTAATGACCCACAAAATAATGTTGGGTGCGCACGTTAGGAGCCCAAACAATATAATTTGTAGAGTGTGGGTTTGAAAGGCTAGGCCTTGGTCACCGGACAGTGGTTTAGTCGTGGTTTTTATGGAAATTTATACGAGGGTGAACCTGGCGTGTCTAGCAAAACCTCCCTCCAGTGCGTCCCGAGTGGTTTCGGTCCTCAGACCTCGTTCGAGGAGCTTAGTGTTCTTCTTGTTCTCCATTTTTTAGGACTTCTTTTTCTGGGGGGTGGGATCCCCTTTCCCCTTGGCTCTCTTTCCCTTTTATACTAGTATTTACCCTCCTTCCAATGCCCACGTGTAAGTTACACTTTCCGAGGTGGAGACTTGTCCTATCACCCCATACCTAGAGTGGTTGGGAGTGGTTGTAAAAGCTAAATAGCATGGTGAAGAGCCTGGATCTCGCGACGCAGTTCTTTATTACAATATTGGCAGCTTTTTCACTTGTCCCGCCCCTGCACCAACTCGTCCTTTCCTTTAGGCGTTCTGTGGGGTGCCGAGCATAAGATCGTCCTCGGCCAGATCCTTAGGCCTTTTTTGGACTTTCATTATGCGTCCTCGGCAATTGTTCTCCTTGGCTTAGGCTTTGGGCCCTAATGTAAAGTGGGCCAGGGTCACAGATTCTTTGGCCCCACAATTACGATTATATATATATATATATATACAGTTTAAATGAAATGTCAAAAAATGAGATTACAAAATTTTCCAACTTTATTTCTAATATAATTTCTAAATTACTAAAGAACATCTCATTTTTAGTTATGATAGGAAATATAATTTCCCTAATTAGAGTTTGATTAGTTTTAAGTTTAAATTTTGTATTATTATGTTTAATTGTTGATTTTTGATTTAATTAAGTGAATGTAATGGTCGATTTTATTGCACTATAAAGTTTTTAATGTCCACTGTATGGCCATCTCTATTTTATTTATTACTCCTCTTGACTATCTTTTATTTTCCAAATAATGGTTATTAATTGACGTTTGATTTCATTTATTTTTTTCTTCCTTCATTTATTCTTTATTATTTTGTACGTTCCTTTGCTAGTTGTAAATTTTATGGTTATCAATAAGAAATAGATATCATGGATGGCTTAAATAGGTATAGATGTAGTTATGCTAGTGATATGTTAAAGGGTTTTTTTTTTTTTTTTTTTTTTTTTTTTTTTTTTTTTTTTTTTCAAGGAAATATGAAAGACATTTCTCTAGTTTGGTCTTAATCAATTAAGATATCCATAATATATTAACGGAAGTAATAATGAGCCTTAAATTTGTTTTAATATTTAAAGTGGTTAGGTTAGTGGTATGTCAAAGTTTTTATAAAAAAATAATAATAATTAAAAATAATTCCAAGGAAATGTAAAAGGCCTTTTTTGGAAAAAAAGAAATTGTGACTTTTTGAATTATAGAAATATGGTAGTTTTAATTACCTTGTTTATAGATTTAATTATTAAGTTATAAACATCTGAATTAAAGTAGATGAATATATAAATGCAAAATTATATGTAAAGTTTTGAATTGTAGAAATATGATTGTTTTAATTACCTTGTTTATAGATTTCATTATTAAGTTATAAACATATAAATTAAAGTAGATGAATATATAAATGCAAAATTATATGTAAAGTTATAACCGCACAAAATAAATATGTATAGATAATTATTATTATTATTATTATTATTCATGAATATTTATTTCATTGTTTACTTATAGATATCTAAACTAAAGTTTTTTTGAAAAAAAAGTATAAATTAAAATAGATGGATATGTAAAAGTAAAATTATATAAAAAGTTAAAACTATCCAAGATGAACATTTAACCACCGGTAGATGTGTGTTTTTTGAAGACTAAAAGTATACTCAATTGCTTTAGCAGGAGCTAAATAACTATACAAATATTGTTGTGAGTGGTTCCATCATTTGCAAATTATCAAGTTTGGTGGCCTTACAAAACAGATATTTCATTTTGCAAAAAACTTTACATGAACTCCTCTTTTGTGACAACTTTTTGTTTTTTTTTTTTTTTTTTTTGCTGAAACAACTTAAGAATATTAAGACTTAAGTTAACACATATGGTAGTTGTAGAACACATCAATGATACAAAAAATAGAAATGTTTAATATTTAAAAAGCATTTTTAGTAGATTGTAATATAAAACATTTTTTTCTCAATATTTTATGTAACTTTTCCCTTAAGATCAATATTGTTGGCATCCTTTAAAGATGATACATAATATTTTTGAGAAGAAGAAGAAGAAGCAAAAAATGATGTTAACACATAATATAAAATTATTAAGTTTACGTGATTTAAATTTGTGGCAAAAAAAAAAAAATTTAATGTATCTATGATAAAAGTTTTTATCTATATAATATATGGTAGTTCATATTTTTTTAGTCTTGATTCAAAAAGTTCATTCTCAATAGCCTTTAAATCTACAAATTGCTCAATCTATAGGCCTAGATACACTCAATCTATGTAATATAATAACATTATATTATTATATTCTATATGTATAATGCAGTAGGATACTATTTAATCAAAGAGAATATAAAAGATAACAACTTAAAACACAAAACAAAATTGCATCAACCCAAAGTAGAATTCTAATTAACACAAAAGTTCATTAACCTAAAGAATTGATGCAATAAAAAAAAATTAAACAAAAAAATGAAAAAAAAAATTGAGAGAGAGAGAGAGAAGTAACTTTTTTTTTTTGTGTGAAAAAACTATAACTTTTTTTTTTTTTTTGTGTGAAAAAACTATGCATAGCATGAAAATGAAAATGTCGAATTTTTAGAAAGATGTTGAGAATAAGAAGAGTCAAAATAAAGGAAGATAAAAAGGTAGAGAAAGAATGATATTAAGGTAGAAAGTAGTGGGGAGATGAAGAGGTAAAATGGAGGGAGAGTTTTGGAAAATTAATAATAAAAATAATGGTCAAAAGATATTTTAATTTTTAAATAATGGAGTTTTTAAGTTACCTTAAATGAGAAAATGTTTAAAAAAATATATAAGAAAAATTGGAAACAAAAAATGATAACGTGGCTATTGATGTGGCTTAACGTGGAGGTAGTAACATTAAATGCTATGCTTCAGCTTTTAGTAATATATAGAATATAGATTTATTTTGGGAAGGCTTCAATTAAATTAGTTAAATATTGTTATAATTTTTTTTCTAGATTGAACTATGATTATCTTCTTGTTTATAATGGCTATAGATATCAGACCTCATAAGCAATATGCAAAAAAATTGGCCATCAGTAGCTTGCCCTAGTAGCAATAGTATACAATTTTGAACAGACAAATGGGAGAAACATGGGACATGCTCAGAGTCCGTACTTAGCCAACATGGATACTTCGATACAACTCTTAGTTTGAAAGGGAAGACAAACCTTCTCAAAGCTCTAAATAGTGCAGGTAAATTCAATTTTCAATATTTTAGTGTCTTGTTTTTTAAGTAACACCTATTTTACTAGATTTTAGGTTTTGATTGCCTATAATGTCCTTAATAATTCATGCTTTATGTGAAAATAAATACAAGAATAAATCTAGATGGGAACTCTTACAGCTTAGTAAACATAAAAAATGCAATAAAAGGTGCAATTGGCTATACTCCATGGATAGAGTGTAATGTGGATGCATCTAGAAACAACCAAATTAATCTATCTCTATGTGGATACTTCTGGGTCAGACCTAATCGAATGTCTTGTGTTTCCCAAGGAAAAATGTGGTTAAGAGATTGAGTTCCCTTCCTTTTAAAAATGGTAGTGACAACCACTATGATGGTTTAATTTTCATTTCTATCCTCTTATCATTAATTCAAAGTCATCATTGTTTTGATGACCAATATTGTACGTTCAAGTACTATAAGAATATATATATATATATATATATATATATTTGGAGAATGTATAAGAATGTTAATTAATTCAAAATGGGATGGTGTTTATTCATAAATTTTCAATAACAACAATATATATATATATATATATATATATATAATTGAGAGGGATTTGAACCCTTGATATATCTTATTAGTTAGTGTTAGGTTCTAAGTACTTAGGAACTAATGTATTAGAACTCTAATTTGTATTGTTGGCAAACCATGATCAAAACAGGTTTTATAGTTTTATTTAGACTTGCTCAAAGTGTATGCGTTTTATATAAAGTTGGAATCAAGTTGTTGTAGAAGTTATAGTATGATTCTGCCTGGCTCGATTAATTGAGAATTAGACTCGACTGATCGAAATTCGGGCGAAACGTTTTCTGCAGAATTTTCCAACTCACCCCTAAGCCCATATAACGTGTAGGATTTTATGTTTTGCCCTAAGTGTAAAAGGAAAAACCCTAGCCACGTTTTAGGAAGCTCTTTTTGCTACGTGTGTGAATCTTTTGTGAGATCTAAAGGTATTTACCTTCACACATACTTAGGATTATCAAGAAGGAGAATTCGATTCAAGAACTTGATGATCATTCAGTTATTGCAATAAAAGCTTAAAGATACACAAGCAAGAGTGCTTGTACTTGCTAGAGAATCAAAGAAAGAAGGAGTCCGTGGTCTTGGAGCTATCACGTGGTCATGTCAGTAAGTTTTCTACTGGTGGGTAGCAATAAGATGTTAGTGATCTAAGTCGCTATTGTAAAACTTCGATTCTTTCATAGTGGATTCCAGTTTACCTTGAGGATAGCTAGGTTAAATCCTTCCTGTTTTTTACTGATTTGATTTCTTGGGTCATCATATCTTTGTATTCTTTATATTTCGCATTTTACATTGATATGATTATATGATTGTGTTAACCTAGATCTGAAATTTGGACTAAGTGATCACATAGCTAATTAACTAGGTTAATCCAATTGTGTTTTAAGGGATCTAAAAACGTACAAATAGGAAATACTAGGAAGTTCAACCCGCCAATTAGTTAAGTTACAAGACTCTTGATTTGATAACAACGTATGGGATGTCCATATAAAATATTACTTGATTGGCTTCTGGAAATACCTCATTTTCTTATCTTAGTGGATCAAAACGTTGACTAAAATATATGCTTTCAAAATGCCAAATAAAACCAAATAGCATGACTTGAATAGTAAGCTAAAGATTCATGGGTAAGGAATTTTTTTTTTTTTTTTTTTTTTTTTTTTTTTTTTTTTTTGAGAAACCAATAGGGAACTTTCATTACTAGGAAAGAAAATTTCTGTTAGATTGGGTAAGGATTGGGTTCAATATATAGGAGCAAAGAACCTGTTGGAATTTTAATAAATGAAAAATATTACATTTGACATGTGTCAGCATCTCAATGAATCCAATGCTTCAGTGCAATATTGGACCTAAGCTAAACTAAAAAATTAATTAGAACTGATGATATCATTTTTAAATTAATAAATACAGTACAATTAGTCTCACATCAATTCATATTTAAAATTATAATTAGCTTTGGGGTTTAAGTGATTGTCCAACAATTAATGATTGTGAAATTTTTTTGTTTATGCCTTACTCTTTGACTAAAAACAATGTTTATGGAAGGATTACTGATCAAAGAATAAATAAATAACAATGTTTATGTAAGGATTACTTATAAAAAAAAAAAAAAAAACATTGTGAAAATTTGTTATTTTTACGTGTGAGTCTTTGAATAAAACAATGTTTATTAAAGGATTACTTATCCAAAAGAAAAAGAAAAACAGCGTATAGTTCCTAACTTTCAATGATGTTGTGGTCCTTGTGGATCTAATTTTTTGTTTTCCACCTTTCCTTGTTCCTTTCTGTACTTTTGGTTTTGGGGCCACGCCAACGACCCAAATTCAAAGCGACAAAATCCACGTGGAATCAAAAGCAAAAGCAAAAGCAAACTTCATTGAATACTATGAAGAGTCAAAATACAACGCCTCAAAAGCAAGCGGAGGGGATTCCTCCAACCAAACCAACTCATCCTCGATATTTCTAGCGTAATGTGCTAACGCATGAGCCACTGTATTGGCTGTTCGGGGAACACGACTCACAGTTAAGTTGCCTATCCCTAGGGGTGTCAATTTGTGTTCGCGGGTCGGGTTCGTGTCGTGTCGAGTCATAAGTACTCTGCTATATGAGTTGACCCGAACCCGACCTGTTTAGTAAACGTGTCAAGAATCCTCAACCTTAACCCAACCCGTTTATTAAACAGGTTGACCCAACCCGACACGTTTAACCTGTTTAATTAATAAGTCATATAAAAGTTAGGGATAATTACAAGAAACCCACCTGAGGTTTGGCCCGTTTACACGTTACCTACCCGTGGTTCAAAACTTATCACTTTGCCCACCTGAACTTCAATTCGTTACCCATCCGTTACCCACCTTTGGCTTTTTCGTTAGAAAACAACTTTTACAACCAAAACACAACATAACATGAATCAAAGAGTTAGGGTTTGAATTTTTTCTAAAGAGCTTGGAATATGGGGTTTTGTGTCTCTATGCAATAACATCCGTGTCATCTCTCTCTCTCTCATCTCTCAACCTCCATGGACCTCCGACTCTTTGAAAGTTACATGCCTCGGCTTATGTACCTTGAGTCCCAGCACAGCTCGAGCCAAACCGTTCAACCCAGCGTTCTTCAAATCCCTGTTCCCCAACCAGTCCACAAACAGTCCACAAAGGTCAACCACATTCCCAACTTTCAAATCATAATCATCCAACAGTTTCTCCACATCACTCTCAACCCCAACTCTAACAAAAGTGAAATCCTCGTCACTGAGAAACTCGATGAGCGAGTTGGGGAAGTGAGTGGCGTAGATGAGTTGGAAGATGAGGCAACGTCGACCCACGCAAAGTTGGAGAGTGGCAACTGGGTTTTCGATGTTGTGGTTGAAACTGGGTCGCCACTCGGCGTCGAGGCCGACGATGAGGCGGTGGAGACGGCGGTGGTGGATGCGGTAGATGTCGGAGAGCCAAGAGTCGACCATTTGGGGAGTATGGGTGACGAGGGTCTAGATATGGTTGGACTCGAGAGTGACTTCGAAGAGGTCATGGGCGTCTTGGTTCACTTCATCTCCAAAGAATCGCATCTCCAAATGATCGCATCGGCTTAGACAGTTCCATCTCCAAATGATCGTGATTTCGATCCGCCTCTCTCTCTCTCTGCTATCCTATTTTCTTTGCTGTGGGTGTAGTGGGTCCGGGTTTTGAAGAGGGGTTTGCTTTGGTTTTGGTTTGAGATTTGAGAGAGAACGAAGTTGTGTATGATTTTTGTGAATGACTGAAAGGATTTTTGTGAAATTAGAGTACAACACTTTCAAGTGTAGGATTTTTGTAAATATTTTTTAAGATTTGTGCGAATATGAAAATTTTATTCGGATTGATTGGCTCAAGACTGTTCATACCAAGAGCAAGTGTGTTCTTGACCCCAAGCTACAAAACCCCCTCTTTGATCTTGTTTGTTTGAGTTTTCTCTGTTATTTTTTGTTTTTAGAGGAGAGATGAACAATGGTGCTGTTTTTCTCTCTTTGGTTTGTTTCTATTTTCTGTTTAATATATGATTGGGTTCTAAAACTTTTTTTATTACAGTTTGGGTTTGAAAAATGTGAGGGATTTTGGTATGGATTTAGAGGATTTAATTGGTTTTGGATGTGTGTAACTGAAAATTTTGAACTATATTTACAAATGTTGTGTTCTTGTGTTTGTGAGGAAAAGATTTGATGGTTCGTGTTTGATCCGTGTTATGTTCTATTTTTAATAAAAGGGTGTTTTTCGAACGGCAAATGGAGAGGTGGGTTACGGAAGGCTAACAGAACTAACTTCGGGTGGGCAAAGTGATAAGTTTTGAACCACGGGTAGGTAACGTGTAAACGGGCCAAACCTCGTGTGGGTTTACCGTAATTATCCCTAAAAGTTAATACAAATAACCCATTTAATAACCTGTTTGATTAATAGGTCATATATGACCTAAATAATCTATTATCAATTTTTATATATCTAAAATTAAAATACAATTACGGCCATAAATATAGTAATAAACATATAATTACAAAAAAAAAATTAAGCAATAATAACAAAATTTAATGCCTTTATTATTTAAACAGGTCAAACGGGTTCACATGTGTGAACCCGAACACGGCCCATTTATTAAATGGGTCGGTCGTGTCGACCCGAATATGACCCGAACCCTTTTAGCCTCGACCCATGACCTGTTTATAAACGGGTTAGTCGTGTCGGGTTCACGAGTCGTATCAATAACCGGTTGTCCTCTGGCTGAAATTGACGCCATAACTTCTCCACTTTGCCATTTCGGATTATTGCCCCAAATCCGAGCTTTGTAGTTCTGAAAGATGGCCACATCAAACTCCCCCGCCCACACATCCATTGCAACGTTGCATTCCCACAAGGCATGTAGTACGATTCTTTTGGTCTCTTGCACACTCACATAGGTCTGTCTTCAACTATATGTCTTGAGCTAAATTTTCACGGGTTGGGAGGATGTTCGACAAGCACGCCAAATAAAGACTTTTATCTTATTTGGGACGTGGAGTTTCCATATTTTGCCCCAAACCGGACTGACCCCTGTGCACTGTAAAGCACTCCCCTTGTGATTGTGATTCCTTCCAAATCTGTCTTGCTATATGATATCCAGTTTTAATCGTGTACTTCCCCTCTCTATTGTGTAGCCAAAACAGAATATCGTCAAGATATCTTTTGCTCAGCGGAATTCAAAGAATGGCCTCCGCATCATCTCTATGAAACTTTGTCTCGACCAAATGTCTATCCCATGTCCAAGTTGTCCAGTCAATATGCTCCACCACCCTCCACTCCCATTCATCTTCTTGAGGTGGATGAATCACCATGTTTGTTGGATGATTAGGGATCCACTTATCTTTAGTAACCCGAATGGCCGAACCATCTCCAACTCTCCAAAGAACATCCTTGCTTTAAAATCTCTTGGGCTGCCATTATACTCCTCCAAACAAAGGAACAATTTGGAGACTACACCGCCTCCAAATAGCTACATCTTGGGAAGTATTTTGCTTTAAAGCACCCATAAAGCAATGAATCCTTTGTCTGCATCAACCTCCATCCCTGTTTTGCTAGCATTGCCAAATTAAAGCACCGGATGTCTCTAAACCCCATCCCCCCTTCCTTCTTTCGTTTGGACAACGATTCCTAGTTTTGCCAATGAATTGGTTTATAGAGTTAACTTGAGAAAAAATCCTAGGATATAAGCTGGATTTAAGGATATTCTATAACCTATGGTCAAAAACGACGACTGTTTTAATTTTTTTTTAAAATAAAATGTTCATATTTATTTATTATACATGTTAGTAATCAATGTCATTTTAGTTCTAAATAGTAATTTATACGGTCAAGTACAAGTTTGGTATCTATAATTTGAAATGCATCAATTTAGTTCTAATCTCATGAAAAAAGCTAACATGATTAACCAAACAAAAAACACACATTATAAACTTAGAAATAATAGAGGAAGCCCAATTAAGTAGGACCCACACCCATTCATCCAAAAACTCACCTAGAGGATTGATCTCCCATAATATGCAAGTAATTCAAGTTGCCTAATGATGCAAATCATGATCCTCCAAATGCCAAGCAAAATCATCTAAACATCATCACCACATACACCATCAGCGACATAACACCCTCAATGTCCTCCTTCACGAACTTTGACAATGAACCATTTGCCCTCAACACCCCTCATATTCCAAGCAATCTCTCCCAAATTCATACCCTCACTGGCACCAATACTTTCCTTATACTTCTTCTTTGAACTAAATTGCATGAAAGCAGAACTAGGCATGTCATTTGCGTACTCCACCGTAGCTTTCCACTAGGCATGTCTTCCCATTCCCATTATACGCTTTTAGCATTTGGCATCACCAAATCCATGCAAGAGGAAGAAGAGGTGAGAAAAAGAAAAAAGATTAGAGAAATTCATTTATTGTTTATTGTTCCTCTACCAAAGGTTTTTTATGGCCAAAGAAATTATGAAAACCTTGGGAAAATGTGGGAAAAGGATGGAAATTGGGTTTTGAATTCTAGGTTTTTAGCCTGTTTGGTTACCAAGAAAGCAAAAGAAAAGAAAAGAAAACTTTCAAATATGAAGATAAACTAATTCCAAATATTTTATTTTTAAATTAAGGACACATGACATCTTATGTGGCATAAAAATAATATTTTAATCTCACTGTTACTCTCATCAGTTTTTTCAATCCACTAGTTAATGGTTGAGACTATTTTGACACAATATCAAAAAGGTTAGAGACTAAATTAAAACATTTGAAATGTTAGAGACCAAATTGAAAAACAATGTAAAGATTAGGGATTAAACTTGTAATTTACCCTTAATTTAAAGAAATCCAACCACAAAAAATAGCTAGAAAAAGACACTCAGATGAATAAAATGTCCTTACTGAGAGTAGGAAAAACTTCTACCACTTTGGGGGTGTTTGGTACATGTACTTAAATAATAGTTTTCAATATTTAAATACTAAAACAAGTATTTGCACAACACTTTTTAATCCACACGTATTTCCACAATACTTAAACAACGATACTAAAAATTTCTAACTAAACGGGCCTTCATTAGAGATTTAGAGTGGTGAAATCAAGAAAAAAACTTTGATGTTATGACAACATCAAATAAGAGTAATTAGCATTCAAACGGATGATCTCTCTCTTAAATAATCCCACTCACCTGTTGTACAAGGTAGAAGAAATCAAAACTCTGAAACACAGCCAATTGCTAGGCATTGTACTAACAAAAGCTTGATGAAGATTGCACAATTGGGTTTCATACTTTCATCTGTGTGTGTGTGTGTGAGGTGTGGAATTTGTTTTTGGACTTAGGGTGATAGTTTCATGATGTGAATGGCAGTATTTATAGGCAAAAATGTACGTGTGGACAGAATATTTGGTGCAGCATATGCTTACTGCTAGTACTATTAATTTATCACCTGTGTCGTGTGAAACAAATGCCCCTGATTAGCCTTTCACATTGGGAATTTGGGACGAGATTGGGACAACATTATTGACTTATTTCTACAACTTCATTAATTTTGTCTGTATTTTTGTGAAAAAAATAAATTTAATAAAAGTACTTATCATATTGAAACAACTAACTTTGACTTCTTTTTCCCTGCTACATAAAAAGTTACAGAAAACCAACCACAAAAAATAGCAACCAAAAGACACTCAGACCTGTAAAATGTCCTCATTGAGAGCAGGAAAAACTTCTACCACATCATTTTCCTTTGCTTTGCTTTTAAAAAGTTGACTTTAAAAGTAATTGATTTGCCTAAATTACAAAAGGCTTTATTCCACTTTTTGGAACCAATTTTTATCTTTACAAATCAACAAAAGGCTTTATTCCACTCTTTGGAACCAATTTTGTACAAATAGATTCCAAAGATGCACATTCTTGCATCATACATTTGCCTAAACCCAGAAGCTAGTACGGATCATTACCTTGCTTAATTTATATAATTCATTACTCATTGTTGATTATGACTTGTACAATTTGCTGTATAGAGACAATCCCCACATAGATCCTTCACCACCCGAATTTTTGTACCAGGGGAGAGTTTAGAAGCCCAAA
Organism: Quercus dentata; assembly: GCA_028216015.1. Taxonomy (NCBI): domain Eukaryota; kingdom Viridiplantae; phylum Streptophyta; class Magnoliopsida; order Fagales; family Fagaceae; genus Quercus; species Quercus dentata. The sequence goes on along the minus strand of CP116446.1, from coordinate 75,206,510 downwards.
AGCAATAGCCAATTTCTCACTATGATATCTTAGAGTAATTTCTTTGTCCTCATCTTCCATGTCTGCATGAAAAACTAAAGAAATATCAGGAACATACCCAACCAACTTCAATTCCTTTACTAACTTGTCAAGTGCCCGGAGCAAATCTGTAGAAACAGATTGCACTCCCTCCCAGAGAAGAATTCATGCACGACATTTTTCACCTCCACTGAACTACACCCAGGTACCTTCGCCACCCCCTTGTCTTTCATCAGTTTCCTCAAATAATTCACATCTTCCCATCTCCCAGCCCTTGCACACAAGTTCGATAAGATCACATAGTCTCCTCCATGAGAGTCATCCAGTTCAAAAATTCATCTAATCAATCACTTTGCCAATTCTACATTGCCATGGCTGCTGCAAGCAGATACCAAGGTTTGCCAAAGTATGGGAGTGGGCTAAATTGGTAATCCATTGATGAACTTATAAGCCTCATCTAAGTGACCAGCTTGACTAAGCAAATCCACCATACATCCATAGTGCTTGATACCTGGAATAATCCCATACTTGTCACTCATGCTATAGAAATACTCACAACCTTCCCTTACTAAGCCAGTGCGGCTGCAAGCCTTTAAAAGACCCAAAAATGTAATCTCATCAGGTCACACTCTCGCCGTCTTCATTTCTTCAAACAATGATATGGCTTTGGAACCATGCCCATGAGTTGCATATGCCATAACCATGGCTGACCAAGCCTGTGTATCTCTTACAGACATGTTCGCAAACTGCATCATGCCATCATCCAAGCTCCCCACTTTGCACACATATCTATAAGAGCAGTTTTGACCTTTACATATTTATCAAAACCATGTATCTTCACATACTCATATATCCACCTCCCTAAGTCTAATGCTCCTAACAAAGCACAAGATGAAAGTATGCTAAGCAGTGTTACATCAGTAGGCTTGAGATTACTTGCTGGCAATTCGTGAAACAATGACAACGCCTCATTGGGCTGACTACTTCGAGCATATCCTGTGATTATTGCTTTACAATAACCAACACAAGGCTCAGCTATCTTATCAAAGACGCGGCAAGCTGCATTCACATCATTGCACTCAGTATACTTATTTATCAATGTGGGACATGCATATATGTTATGGTTGAGACCAAGTTTGGAAGCAAGGCAATGCAATTGTTTAACTTCATGCAATGCCTTAGAGCTTGCACATGCCTTGAGAAGAGAAGGTATAGTCATCAGGGACGATGCCAGAGCAAAGGATATCAGAATAGAGCAAAATGGCCTGAAGAGGGGCATTGGAGCGGGAGTATTCACAGGCCATGGAGTTGAAGACCACAATGTCTGGTTTGAGAATTTGGTCGAACAGTTGGTGCGCATGGTCCATAAAGGTAGCAGAAGGATGGAAAGCACAGCAACTGATGAGCATGGCGAGGACAGTGATGTCATTTTGGAGGTGGGTTTTGATGGTAAGGGCTTGGATTTGCTTGAGCTCTCTGAGAGAAGTGCAATGGGGTAAGAGAGACAGAGGAGGAGAGTTTATTGTGTTGGGTTTTGGCGGAGAAGAAGAAAGTGGGCTGATTTGGAGAGCGTTAGCTGCTGCCATACGTGTTGGTTGTGTGACTGTGAGGTTGTGCAAGGAAAGACTTGACATATTCACATGGTAACCGCGTCCATGTAATTATTGCTTAATGCTTACCGGTTGTGACTACAGGGACCTTATCTACCAAACCAACAGGGTCCTAAAATTGCGTAAAGACGTAGAATCTATACAATTTTTTTCGTAAAAATGATTTAGATCAGTTTATATATAATTGTGTAAATTTACAAATTTGTTAGAGCAATTATATCAGTTTGTGCATAAGATTTCGTCTATTTTACACTTAAAATCTACTTTTTCTATTTTACACTATCATTTTTACAAAACATTCACATAAGCTTATCTATTTTTCAAGATATTTCAATAAAATATTCTTCTTTCTCAATTTTTTTATTATTTTTCTCAACTGCCTACATACAATACTCTCTCTCTCTCTCTCTCTCTCTCTGTGCCCATTTTTTTCTGTTTTGTTTCTCTCTCTATACCCATCTCTCTATGCCTCTCAATACCCATTTATGAACAAATCACCTCTCTCTCTCTCTATCTCTCTCTCTCTCTCTTTTCTACCTTCTCTCATTCTTTCTTAAAAACAACCAACCCAACCGGCCGATCCACGAACCACGCCGGCCGGACTTCTTCACCACTCAAAAACTACCAACCCAATCGGCCAATCCACGAACCTTTCATTCTTTCTCAAAAACTACCAACCCAACCGGCAAATCCACGAACCACGCCGACCAGACTTCTTCACCGGCCGATCCACTCTTCACCGGCCGATCCACGAACCAAGCTCCACAACCCTCTTATCAATCCAACCTCCCGGGTTTTTTTATCGACCCATTGACCCAAATCGCTCGCCATCAATGGCTTTTTCTACCGCTCCGTTAAGCCTCACACTTTTCAACAAACCTCTCCAATATTGCCGCTCTCACCCACAAGCACCAATCGTCAAGCACCGATCTATCTCTCTTCTTTTTTTATTTGGGTAAACCGATCTATCTCTCTGTTGGTTTGTTTGTGTGGGTTTGTTTGTGTGTGGGTGTGTTTGTGTGTTGATTTGTCTGTGTGGATGTTTTTGTGTGTGGGTGTGGGTGTGTTTGTGTGCATTTGAGGAAGAAGAAGATGAGGAGAGGAAAGTCACTAAGTTCATTGTGCACGAAGAAGAGAGAGAAAAAAATGTGCGAACGGAAATTAATAAAATAATAAATACACATACTACAGTATGCACGGTTACTATAGCAATTGTGCATAAATGCACAATTATGCACAAGTTGATGTGTATGTTTTTTTGCTCAAATTGTGTAAAATTAGCCACTTTTTCCATTTTGCACAATTATGCCCAAGCTGGTGTAATTGCTCTTAATCATGTAAATTTACACTAATACTATTCATTTTGTATTTAGTTATTTATTTTTTCATTACATATCTCCAAAATGAAGGAAGAGAGTAAATAGTTGTTGTTGCGTATATAGAAAGAGAAACAATTAAAAAAATTAAAAAAAATTGATATTTTAATGAAATGTAATATAAAATAGATAATCTGATATGAGATATTTTAAAAAGTGAGTATGTAAAAAAAAGTTCTTCTATCAAATAGACAAGAATTTTTGCACAAGTTGATGCATACGCTCTTTCTTATCTATCAAATTATATACCAAAGTTGGAAAAAGATAAATTAAACAAATAAGAAAAATATTGCATAAGACTATAGTTTTATTTTTTATAACAATGATTTGATCGTTACAATAATAGGAGGCATAGGAGGCGGAATTTGAATAATAATTATCTTGATAAAGGAGAAAAGGTGATATTACTTAAGTACAAAACTCTTGGCAAAAAAAACTTTCGTTTTAAATCTAATTCGAAACGAATATCATAATCTCCAATATAACTCTGTGCTACTACTAAGCTTTATATCGATTCAAAAGGTACAACTGTGTGCTTAAATTTTAAATTTAAAAAAATTACATACGCAATTAGTGACCAAAACCACAATTAACCAAGGGTGCTAATTCACACAATGGGTTTAATTGAGGTGTTTATTACTATAACATTCTTTAAATTTTAGAATGTAAATTATAGATTAAGGATTGTTAGTAATTCGCCAAAAGTCTTAAAACTTAATTGATACATTTCTATGCACAAAATATTTGGAATTGAAGGTTGTACATAACACTACTAAGGCACGGGAGAATGCATAAGTGGTTGAATCCGGACTCAACATGTGGAGCAACTGTGAGGCAAGTGAGAGTAGGTGATGGCTAAGAGACTTTGTCTTGGTCAGTGTTAAAGGCGTGATCGCCTTGGGAAGGAAGTGAGATTTACACCTGACACTGTACCCAAAGTGTTACCAAAAAGGGACATAGTGACTTTTCAAAGTTGAAGGCTATGAGGACATCCTTTATTGGTTGAATGCCTAATGAGTCACCTTGGAGACACATGTACCAATCATAGTATTCCTAATGTCCCTCTTGATGACCAAGACTTATCTCCCAAGTAGTGACAAAGCTACCTACCCACAGGTCCTAGTGCCACGTTGGTGTAGTTCTTATCCCTTAGTCAGCAGATAACATCACAACTATAAAAAGATCTCAAAAGATAGAATATGACCTGACACCTGTCCTTGTACTCGGCCATGTTCCTTAGAGTATAAAAGGAACATGCAACTGAACTTCTAGGGCAAGAACCCAAATGGATATTTTAAGATGAAAGTGGAGAGTTTGTAGAAAAAGAAAAGCAACCTCATTTTAAACTAATCTCTTTCTGATATATAATACAAGCTAAGGCGAGCAAGAATGTTATATTCTTGCTCAAATCGTGGTTTTTTTATCCATTCTCTAGGGATTTTCATGTACATCCTGTGTTGTTTTGATAGTCACTTCTTCCTTTGTCTAAATGTGCGTCTTTTTCATGTCCTACAATCACTTTCTTTATTTCTTGTTTGAGTGTTTGAGTGTCATGTCAAAGCTCCACCGCTGCATGATGAATTTTTGTGGTTGAGAGCTAAAAAAATAGCATTATACCTATATAGCACCACTGCTGTGAGTGCTCTAAATAAGCTCAAATCTAACTTGCACGTACAAAGGTCAAAGGGAGAAAGGGTTCACTAACTGAAATAGACTAAATTATAAATTATAGTCTCTAAATTTGATACATTTTCAATTCAGTTCTTCACATTTAATTTTTTCTTTCATTTCAATTCTTGAACTTTTAGGGCCCGTTTGGTAACCCTACTTAACCCACATTTTTCACATTTCAAACACACTTACACACATTTCAACATACTTTTTCACCCACATGTATATCAAAAACACCCAAAAGTTTTGCCACAAGAAATTCTATGGCAGATTTTCTATACACACACGCATCCATAAATACAACTCATACACTCTTCAAGATTGAACCCATGATCATTGGCAAAATTGTAAGCGATTCTCAAAAATAGGGGAAGGAGATATCATTTGGTCTAAAGACCTTTGGAAAGATCCTACGCAGATTCACAAAATTAGGTTTTATGTTAATTGCATTATTATATTAAGAAATGATATATATATATATATATATATATATGTGTGTGTATCAACCAAAAGAACAATTAGCATAAATTTTCTAAAAGGTCCCATGATTACTGCTCTTCGAGCCTTTTTATGGTTTTTAAAAATTAAAATAAAAGGTGCGCCTTAAATGTATATAAATAAAAATGACACTTTAAAGAGTCAAACGCGTTCAAAGAAAAGAATAACAAAAATCCAATCCTCTTTAATGGAAACCTTAAAAAGTGTATACTAGTTTTGGATCCTGAATACCTAACAAAGTAGAAGTCCAAGAATGATATGAAAAATAAAATGAAGTGATCAATTGATATCCATGATTGCCCACATTTACAAATTCAACCGAGGATGTGGTAGAAGACAACTTAAGGTTAGTTTTGTAACTAATGAGACAATCTTAAAGGAGTTTTTTTTTTTTTTTTTTTTTTTTTTTGAGAAGGAATCTCAAAGGAGTTTGAAACCCTTAAAATTTAAAAATAGTTTGTAAGTGCACAAGATTAATTTATGTAGTTGATTAATTTATAACACGGAATTTTTTTACCGTTACTTATTAACTTAATGTTATTTTAAAAACATTAATTTTATTTTGGTTTATTTCATTAATTGATGTAATTTTGTGATGTGATGTGGTGTTTAGAATTAATATTTAAAATATTTTGTATCTTGGGCATGTTTGGTAAGAGGATTTAAATGCAATTTTTTTTTTTTTTTTTGAAACCATAAAATGGTGTGTTCCACACTTGAATTTATTATTTAGCTGATGCTTTCTAAATATGATTTTCATAAAATTATTTCCTATTTTCCTGATTGAAAATTGGATATTGGGAATGGCAAAGAAGATGTTTTCAAGATACATAAAATGTTTTTAATGGCATAGTTGGTAATAAATTGAAAATGATGGACTCCATATTTTTGCCCAAACTCTTCTATGGAGTATAAAAATTTAAAATTAAAAAAATTTACATTAGTTTGATTCTCACATTTCAATTTTAAAACTTATCGTTATCCCCAAAAAAAGTAATCTACACTTTACTTTCTATAGAATAATCTTTTTTTTTTTTAAATCTCAAAGTAAAAATGGTCTCCCAAACATTATTTTTTAAAATATTTTGAAAATTGTTCTTAAATGTAGGAGCCAAACACATATAATTAAAAAATATTATTTGAAAACTAGTTTCACGTTCAATTTTTTGAAAATTTTTTTCATATTTTTTTAAAAAAATAAAAACAAAAATCCTCCTACCAAACAAACCCTTTTTTATTATATGAAACTCATTCATATATTAAACAAAGAAGATTTTCTTGATATGTTTAAATTAACCTTTTGTTTTTAAAATATCGAATGTTTAGGGCTTTAGGAATTACCTTTTTCTTTTATGGGAACTTTAGGCATTATCTTAGAATTTTCTTTAAATTTTTTACAATTTATGAAAAATTCCTTGTAAGGATACCAGTTAATGGAGCATGCAAATTGCTCATCATATATTATTCCCTTTTGATAAGAAAAAGAATGTAGAAGTAGCTTATTGAACTACTCCATTAATATGCTTAGTTTTTACTTCATAATTTAAATATTGTTATTATGGTACAATTGATTTTGATAAATTTTTTATTTTTTATTTTTTTAAAAAGAGTTATTGAAATTGATTCCATTATAAAAATTGATCGAAAATGTACAACATAATATTGTATTATTAATAAGTTTTTCAGTGAAATTTATATTTGAATTGATGATAATAATTTTAGAAATTCTTTTAAAATAAATTATGTTGGGATAAGATTCTCTCCCATTAAATCCATCAATTTACTCTAATTTTTAGTCATATGCAAGACACTTGACATTTATTTATTTTTGTGTGATTAATAAAAATTGAAAGAAACTTTAATATTTAAATGGGAGGGATCTTACTCTTATCCCAATCTAAATTAGAATGAATTAGCTTAATTAATTGGAGGAATCCCTTAGGAGATGGGGTTAGGGGTTTTGAACCCAAAACCTCATGGATTTCGTGATGTTTTCAGAACTAATATACCAACTCATTGAGGTTTTAACTATTTAGTTTAGATACATGCGTGTTAATTTCAATATGAAATCAACAAATAAATAATTATAAATTTGACTATTGTCGGTAGGTAGATCATGAGAGCTGATTGAACTTAAAAAAAAAAAAAAAAAAAAAAAACCTCAATTAGAATTTTAAAGATTCACTTGCCGATAACTATTGATGTAAAACAAATTCATCACTCATTAAAACTGATTTTTTATGTAACAATCTAATCATTGGCATATAATGTATCTATTTATGCTCCCATTAGTAATTTACTTTTTAGTCTCCACTTCAAAAGCTTTATAATTTAGAGATCTATTTATTGATTTTTACAAGTTTGTGCTTTCAAGCGCTGTATAAAGTATACAATAATTCCACCCTTGAAATAAAAGACCCAAAGCCCAAAATCAGAGCATAGAATTCAATAGATCTTCATTTGTGAAGTACAGCGTGGAGCCATAGAATTTGGGGGGGAACTCACTTTGCTCAAGGTAACTTTTCTCTCTTTTTCTCTGTTTGTTTACCGAGAAAATGAAGGAAAAAAAATATCATGCTTATGTGTAAGCTTGGCGGTTTATGTCTATATATATGCCTTTGATTTCAGAAAGAGCATCAATTTTGCCCTAGAAAAAAAATTCAAGGAAAATTAAAGAGGAAGAAATATAAAACGAGAATAAAAACTTTGAATCGTTTGTTATTGAAGAGTCCATCTCTGATTGTAGCATTCTATTGGAATAAATGTGTTCTTGTTGTGAATCTTGTAGTTTCGGTAGAATGCGGAATCTTGGGCACAAGGATACCAATCAAAAAAACCTGGGAAGGCTACCATAGAATGCCTCACAAAGATTCAGGCTTTGACTCATTGTTGGGGTTATAATATGTGTTTCTTTCAAAGAGAGCATTTATGAGGTATAGTCTGCTGCAGAAGAAGTGTAATAATATGTTTCTTCATTATTCTAGTATGAGTGATATAACGTTCGCTATTCTAGTTTTTTAGCACTACTGTTTCTCTCTTTTTTTTTTTTTTGGGTACTATAGTAGTGTTATTGTTGCTTCTCTCTATATTTGTTTTGAGTTCAAATATTGCTTTTCTTTGTCTTTGTGCTCTCATTTGCCTACACGGTGCAGTCAATGCTCTTCAAGATCTATACAGTCCCCTGAACAACCCACCAAAGGTCTTTGAAGGGATGGAGAGTCATGAACAGGAGTGTCATGTTCGATTCATCTGTTATACACCGTAATCCACTCGGCTAACCTATATTTTCTACTAAAAATGCCACATTGCATAAAAGCCCAAAACCTTACCCTTCTATGGTCTCTACTAATTTTATGCTGTAAAAAATTCAAGGACTAAACCTCACTTTGGGTGGATTGGAGGCCACTTAATAACTGCATCATTTGAAGCACCTATAACTGAAACTTCTTGTTATATTTAGCTCTTATTGAAATGGTACCTATACTGATGATTTAATTCTTTATTTTGGTTTCTTCTTTAGGGATGTCAGCTTCAATAACATTCGGGGTGAAACTGTTTTGTAACAGGAAGGGCAACTTTTATTTGTTTATATAGTAACATTCCGGTTTCTTCTTTATTCTGTCTTAGGCATTATATTTGTTTATATAGTAACAGGAAGGGCAACTGTTTCTTCTTCCCAGTTAAACTCACAAATTGGTCTTCTTTCTTGTAGTAGTTCATTTGAAGAGTTTATTGCGCAATTTAAGTTTAAGCATTGAGTGTTAAAAAACTAGATATGCTACGCCGTTCATCGTTTACACGAGAAGAGAGAATTGGGTATCGATAAGTCTGATCTTGGAATTACCCCCATGATGTCCATTTGATTGTTCTTGTTGTTTTTGAGGATACATGCAAAAATCTGTTGGGTGTAGTTGCTTCCTTTGATCCAGTGAATCAGATTTTCATGTAGTCTTGTAACTTTTCATTCTTTGTTTTGTTGTTATAATTTGAGGGTATTGGAGCACACCTTTCTTTTGCCTTGTACACTAGAACTAGATTACATTATTATTTTTATCTAATTCAATCTATTTTGTGCTTATGATTAAGCATGTTTCTCAAAGTATGACTTCTTTGAATCCAAGATATGAATCTTTGTAAGTTTTGAGGAAGAATTTGACACGATTAGAGCCATGTAGTCTATCTGCTAGTCAAACTAATTCTCTTACACATTTAAAGTAGAACATTATATAATTATTACATTTTTGTAGTCCTGAATTCATGGTGATAATACAGATATAAATATGGATTTTTCATATAAGTCCATTGGTTCTTATAGTTTCATTTAATTGAGTGAATTATGTGATGCACTCACTTTATTGCTTAGCATCCGAAAGCCTTTTTTACGTTCTTGTGAAGTTGATCTTAGGGATATCTCGTGACAACTAATATATGCATTGTTGTACATTTGCCTGATACAGGGTTCAATATCATAAACTTTTTCTATTACATCTTTGCCTGTTACGGGGGTTTTAATTAGCAGAATGGATACTTTTTATTTAAATTTTTAATGTCTTATTGCCTGTATGATGATGGTTCTGATCTCTTTTGTGAACAATTTCATAATTAAAGATATTTTGGAGGATGTTGTGCAATTTTTGTAGTTGAAACTAGGGATGTTATCATGACAAAAGTTGCGGTTGATCGATATCTGAGAATTTTATATATTAGCATTAACTCAAAAATTGAAACTGATTTTTGCTTTATTACTATGTAAATTAGAAATTTTGATCTCCTTTGTCTAAAAAAGGAAAAAAAAAACAAAGGTCTTTAGGCACCATTTATGAATTACCTAGCATGATTTTCCGAATCAACCCTAGGCTTGTGGTATTTAAATTCCTTTTGTTGAATCTGGTCATTTTCTTTTGTTGTATCGGTATTTGTAAGTCACAACCATTGCTGCACTCTCCCCACTACCATAATTTGAACTCCTTCAATATCATACTCATTTGGGAAATGGGAAAAACTGTGTAGATACATGTCCATTTTCTACTAGCTTTTACATTTAGCTTTTAGTTTTTCTTGTTTAAGTACAGACCTTTTCATTTACCTTAATTTTTTTCTTACTTTTTCAAGCACAAATATACTTTCAGTTCACTTTCCACCAAAAAGCCAAATAAGCTTATATATGTTGATAACCGAATTACACTCCGCCTTCATCTAAACCATCTAGGGTCTATTCATTTTTAATTATAATATTTCCAGTGAATATAGTTGGAGCTCCTTGTCAAGGAAATGCTTTATAATCGTGTCATAACCAGCTCCATGAGGTCCTATATTATTAGGCAGTCTTGCTATATGAGTTTCCTTGAACCAAGGGTGTGAAATCTTCCCATCATGGGCATGTTTGCATGTACCCAAGATCAAAGGGAAATGTTTGAGTATCTTCCAACTGTTTCATTCAAGGCCGGAATGTCAAAATATGCTCTTTTTATTATTGGTTTATTTTGTGAGTTGGACAGACTTAATGGTAAAAAGACACTCAAAAATCTAGTTGCCGTTCTTTATTATTGCTTCCACTGACTTGTAGGTTTCTCAATAGCTGTTCTTTGCTGCACTTTGCAACTTATATTGATCCCGATTGCTTGCGTAAACATCTCTTTCATTTGGGAACATTCAAGATAATTCTTTCAGTGGCATTATACCAAAGCATCGGCCAATCTACTAGATTATAAGCCTCGTATCATATTCACCATATAAACATGAACTACGTCTTACCAAAAGTGTTGGTATAAGCACACCAAAACTATATACATCAGCATTCTCAATTAAATAGCCCATACGCACATATTCAGGCATTGCGTACCCATGTTTTCCACGAATATGAAAAACTTGTACATGCAATTGACCTTCGGAAATTGACATGGAGAGTGAGAAATCAATCAATTTGGCAACATTGTTCTCATCCAATATAATGTTACCCGGCTTAATATATATATGTGTGGATAACAGGCCTAAAAATGCAAAGTAGAGATATGCAACTGCATTAGCTATGCCCATTGCAATCCTTAATTTGCATTTCAATGGCTTAGAGTTAAGTCCCTTAGTCGATGGGATACAAATACATTTGGAGAGAATGATGTCCCGACAAATTCATACACTCGAATCGGATTTTAGGTCTCTAAGCAACATCCTAAGAGTTTTAGAACATTTGGTGGACACTCATTTGTGATCTAATGACAATGTCTTTGATAATCTCTCCAAGTATAGGCCATGATCTCTTGCCATACTTTTTAACTGAAAATAAGTGATCTTCCAAAGAATCCTTGTAAAAGTGAAAATCATCTCGCATCCAAAAATTTGAAGTGGGTCACGAGTTGTATGTTGCTCTTCCGAGCTCTTCAAAGAGAGAAGAAGACATGAATAAGATTTCTTTCTCCATTGCAAAAGGAAATTAACTCCTCTAATAACATTCTTCGATTCTTTATAAATGGTGTCTCTGTCTCCTCTTTGGCTTTCCTCTTCATTTCAAACGTGAAATCATCTTCTTCATCAAATACTTTGGTTACATATTGGAATATTAATATACACGCAAGATATGATAAGACCGGACATGAAGAAGATGTAATCAGGCTTTACTTGAAGATATTTGGAGATCACTGACCAATCTTTGCTTATATATCAATCGGCATGCACAATTTAGAGTTTGAAACAAGTAGTACCATTCCACAATGTAAATCATGAAATGGAAACATTTGAAACAAATTTCCTACCCAAATATCAATGCTTAAAGAAGTGGGCCAACGTGTCACGACCACACATTGCAGTAACAAGCATACCAAACCAATTTAGCTATTAGTTATCATTGCTGATTATTGATAGAACTAATTATGTTTGTGCTTATACTTCAATTAATTAATACATGTTGGTGCTAATTAATACATGACTCAAGGAAAATACTAGCCATGTTTGTGCTTATAGTTCAAAGAATTAGTGTAGTCACAATTAAGGTTCCTCCTTATGGCCTGTTTGGATGAAGGGGGGAAGAAAGAGGAGTAGAGGAGAGTAGAATAGAGTTAGCTAAAAATAAACTAATTTTGTGGTAAATCTACTCGACTCTCCTTCCTCCCCCTCAATTCAAACGGACCATTAATTGAGTGTGTGTTGTGCAAGCATTGTTACACAAAGATGATATCCATTGTGTGTTTGAGTCACCACCATCAACTCCTCAAGGCCAACCAATCAGCTCACATGCTAGATGCTACCATGAGACTTGAAAAAAAAAAAAAAAACCTTTAACATAGTTCTTAACATCTTTTTTTTTTTTTTCTTATTTCTTTTCATACATATAAAAGAAAAAAAAAAATCAACTCAATAAAAGTTGAATAATGCATAGATCCTTAAATTTATAATTTAATTCTAATAGTCTAATAATTCCACAATAGAAGAAAAATAAATATGTATACATTTTATACACGGAATGCACCAACTAAAACCTAGCATCTTAGGATTAGCTTGTAATTTTTATTTATAAATGTATGTGCTATATCATTCAACATACACTTACTCATTGTTCTAAAAAATAGATTACACAGAAGTGGATTATACAAAAATTTGCCAATTATTTACAACTTATTTTATTTATTCCCTTGCTAAAATCAATTTATCTCACCCTTTAATAGTTTTATAATAAACAAAATAAAGTAGGTTTTTTTTTTTTAAGTAAGCAAGTAATTTATTTAAATGCACTTTTTATTTCAATATTAGAAAATAAGCAAATAATACACACATATATATAAAATATGGGATGGTATCATCAATCATGGTAGTAGTCTCACACAGATGCAAACTATTTTTTTGAGGTGGGTCACAGACACAAACTTTACAACCCACTGCCCAATGCAAATTACCCAGTGGCGCACTTTTTTTCAAAAGAAAAGAAAAAAAGTGCGCCACTGGGTAATTTGCATTGGGCAGTCAATTGTTTTTGGTCTGTACCTTAAAACAAAGTTGCCCCGACATTAGCTAGTGCATCTCATAACAGTCTTACTTTGATTGTGGAGTTTGACCAGTCCACCTCATTATGACCAGGGGCATTATGGGAATAAATATAAAAAAGGGAAAGACGCTCATAGGATTTTTTTTGTTTTTGGAAAGTGAGAAAGGTAAAATAGGGCATACTTAGAGTATTCTCGTCAAATATATTAAAAATGCTAAATGTTATTTTTTAACATTTTTAACACCTCAAGGGTTCGTTTGGATTGAACTTATTGTTGCTGAAACTGAAAATTGAAAACTGAAAACACTGTAGCAAAATAATTTTTAAATGTGTGAATAGTGTCGTGGGATCCGTGAACAGTACATGAACAGTGCATAAACAATGTTTTTTGTCCCCTGCACAGTGATTTTACTGTTCACGCGAAGGAAAAAAAAAAGCATGAAAACGCAGAACTGAAACGCCATTTTCAGCCCTCCCCAAACGCTCAGCAAATCACAAAAATACACCTACAATAAAGATGCTAAATGCTAAAAATTTTAGTATTGAGCTACGATGTTCGTTATTGATAATAGCTCACTATAGTTGGGTTGAAAAAAAAAAAAAAAAAAATATATATATATATATATATTCTCACCAACTCTCACTTCTCTCTTCTCTTTCCTCTCTCACTTCTCTCTTTTCTCTCCCGATGGTTGTGGTCTGGCAATGGTTGTGGGTCATGGGTCGTGGTTTAATGGTCCGATAGTTGTGGTTCGGCAAGGTGATTTGATTTTGTGGGTCGGTCCGGGTTCATGGGTCTGGGTTTGTGGGTCTGAGTTTGTGGATCATCGACTTGACTAGCGTGGATCGTCAACTTGATCGGCGTGGTCATCAACTTGATCGGCATGGGTCTCTAATCGGCATGTTGGTCATTGAAATTGTGGTGGTTGGTGGCTAGCGGTGGGTAGGATTGTTGGGTTGAGAGGGAGAGAGAGACAGTGAGACCAAGAGGGAGAGAGGGAGAGAGGATGAAAAAAAATAAAAACAAAAAAGGAATAAAGAAATAATATTTAAATGAAGTTGTAAAAAAAAATAGAAGTCTTAATATTGAGTGTATTATAAAGTGAGATGTTAAATGTTAAAAAGTGGTTTTTAGAGATACTAAATGCTAAAATTTTTAAAACTCTTGATGTGAATGCTCTTAGAAGGTATTTGGTATTGTTGTTTAAACAACAGTTTTCAGTATTTAAACAATAATAATAATCATATGTGTAAAAAGTGAGTTCGTTCAAAATTTCAAACTAGTTCAAGTGAGTTCACAAACAATAAACTCGATTATACTTGCCTAAGAGAAATTTCATTTGTTATTAAGGACTTCAAAACCTTGAAAACAAAGTGTCACAAGGTGCACCCCTGTTCAAGTTTTAAATTAGATAGTTCATTCACTAACTCCCAAAACCCAACTTAAATTCATAAAATAATGGCATGTTTGATAGACTGAAATTGGCACTGTAATGCAACTATTATTCTTATAGTATTATGGTAGTACTCAAATAAATACAAACTATTTGTTTAGGTGGGCCACAGACACAAACTTTAAAATAGTTCTTAACATCTTTTTTTCTTATTTATTTCCAAACATATAAAAGAATAAAAAAAATCAACTCAATATAAGTTGAATAATGCATAAATCCTTAAATTTATAATTTAATTCTAATAGTCTAATAATTCCACAATTGAAGAAAAAAATATATGTATACATTTTATACACAATATTCACCAACTAAAACCTAGCATCTTAGGATTAGTTTGTAATTTTTATTTACAAATTTACGTGCAATATCATTCTAACGTGCACTTACTCATTGTCCTAAAAACTAAAAAGTAGATTACACAAAGATTTGCCAATTATTTACAACTTAATTTTTTTATTCCCTTGCTTAAATTAATCTATCTCACCCTTTAATAATTTTAAAATAAACAAAATAAACTAGGTTTTTTTATTTTTAAGTAAGCCAGCAATTTAAATAAGATGAGCTCTTTTTATTTCAATTTTAGAAAATAAGAAAAAAAATTATATATAAAAAATATGATGTAATAATATGGGATGGTATCAAGGTAGTACAATACTCACACAGACGCAAACTATTTTTTTGAGACACAAACTTTACAACCCATTGCCCATTTATAATTGATAAAGTTTAAAATATATCCATTGCGCGTTGTCAGAAAATTAGAGCAAAGTCAGCAGATTACTATGCAGAATAGTACCCATAGTGTGTTTGAGTCACAATATTATTCAACATGCCCAACCAATCAATAATATTCAACATGCACTTCCACATTGTTCTAAAAAGTAGATTACAGAAGTGGATTGCACAAAGATTTGCCAACTTTTATATATATAAAAAATGTGGGAGGGTATCATGGTAGTAGTGGGCCGCTGGGTAATTTGCATTGGGCAGTCAATTGTTTTTGGTCTATGCCTTAAAACAAGCTGCACCGACACTGGGATAGACGCTCATAGGATTTTTCTTTTTGGGAAAGTGGGAAAGATAAAATAGGGCACACCTAATTTGCTGCTTTTGTCTCGGGGCATTGTAATAAATAACTTTTTTTTTTTTTTTGTGATAAAATAATATATATTTATATCAGTTAAGTGGAGCATTCTCATTAACATCTCTTTACAGGTAGCAAATGTGAATTCAAATTAATTCAAAACATTTTTCATTAAGCAGTAACACATAGCAATCAGTTTTGAAAATTTTCTGCACTAAACCATATAAGTTTTTGGTCAAAGACAATTAAGCTATGAAATTAATAGAATGAAAACTGAGGCATATTAAAAACTATAATTACTTAGATTTGAATTCTAAGTATGAACTGGATATCAGTGATAGTAATGCTGAATTCATATATTCACTTAAATGAATATTTAATCAAGATTTAAAATAAATTATAATACATATTATAAAAATATTCCAACAATCACCCACTTATTTTTATAAAATCATAGTTAAAATACATGCAAATACTTTCTAGGTTAAGATAGAACATTATGCATGATGAGGGTGTCAATAACTTGAACCCTCATTTAATGTTTCAGGCTTTCAGCAATGTTGTTCCAAAATCAATAGTAAGCTAAAGTCTTGAACTATGACTTTTTGTGTGGAAATAAGACATTACATCACAGATATAATATTTTAGTATTCTACCATGAGCTTCTAAGCCAACACATTACGGCCTTCTACTACTAGCTCTAGTGGTATTAGAATCTAATTTTCCTATTAAAAAAAAAAGAATCTAATTTATGTGGAAGGGCTAAACTTAAATGTAATAGATAAATATGAAACAGATTCCCAAAGCATATATTCAAGACATACTTAAAGGAAGTTATGATGGATTGCAGGAAAAAAAAAATTCCTCGATTTTGCATTGCCTTTTTTTTTTTTTGCCGAGACATTGGCCTTATTCTAACATGCCATAATTTACCTCTTGAAATTACATAGTATATGATAGTAGCAAAAAAACTAGCTTCTATGCATAGAGGCTCTTCATTTTTTTTTTCTTAGTACAAAACTTTCTATTCATCACAATTCGAAGTTGATGCATTTTTCAATCATGAATATAACTAGGGGTGTGATGAGATGTAACACAAAATACAAATACATCCGAAAATGCATAAATTTCATCACACTCCTAGGTATATTTGTAATTAAAAATTGCATTAACATTGAATTATGATGAATGGAAAGTTTTGTATTTAGGGGGAAAATGAGGATTTAATTAAAAAATAACTATAAAACCCAAACTATATTATTAGTTAAGCAAGGTTTGAAACAAATTTCATTTCTAACAAATCGAGTCCAGAGGACTCGATTTTGCTCTGAGAAAATCGAGTGTGAGACACTCGATTTTCAAGTGCAAATTCATCGGGCAAAATCGAGTGCAAAGAACTCGAATTGTTAGAAACTAAATATGTTTGAAACGTTGCCTAACTAATAATATAGATTGGGTTTTATAGTTATTTTTTAATTAAATCCGAAAAATGAAAGTTTAGTATATAGACACACACTAGCCTCTATGCAAGTGTTTTGCGCATGCTCATAGGCTAGTGTGTGTGTGTGTATATATATATATATATATATATATATATAAAGACCAAAAAGGTAGTAAATGTTTTTATATAAAAAAAAAAAAAGAAGATTTTTTAGCTTATTTTGTAGACATTAATTTTCTAATGAGAAAATGATGATGCTTACAAACCATTTGGTGTAGGATGAAACTTTTAAAACACAAATCAAGATATAATTTGTAATTTAGCCTAACATTTTATATATCACTAACTAAATGGATCCATAAAATACAACCAACAAACCCATTTGTAATTCATCGACTTGTTGAATATATAATCATTATTTAGGTGACGATAGTGACATTCTAAGCCAATAAAACAAATCGCCTTCTCGAAAATTATAACATGATGCCATGATGTTGTTTTTGTTAACGTGTATTGTGTTATGGGCTTTAGGCCCAATTAGGTTACTTGTATAGCATACTTGTACTTGTACTACACTCTACTTGTACTGCACACATATGCCTCCTATATAAAGGCAGTGATGTATATTCTTTCATTCATGAAATACAATACAATTATTATGTATTTCTAACATAGTATCAGAGCCACTGCTCCGACCTTTTCTTAGCAGTCTTGTCTTTATTAGTGTGACTTCCTTTCTTTACTAATGCTTCCGCCATCACAAGCTGCCGCAGACCTCTCTCCGTTGAACCTCCGACGTCATCCAGCCGTCGTCCTTGGGTTCCGGACCTGCAGCCGCCGTTATTAAGGAGTTTCACACCGCATGCACCACCACGCCCTTTGCATCACCGCTGCGAATATTGCTCCGATTTCATTTTTGAAGGTACCACCGAGATCGTCCCGCGCCGATCTACACATTCATGGAAGCCTCGCCTCCATCGGAGACCGCACGCGCCTCCACGCGCCGCTCAAAGCTGCTGCGACGCCGATCACGGGCTACACGCGCCACCACGCGCCGCCACGCGCCTCCACGCGCTCTCACGCGCCGGAACCTGGTCTGCTGACGTCGGCCCTAATCTGCGTCAAGATCCATCATTCTGCTGACGTCATCGCCACGTCATCCTGTGGCGTCATCTGCTGGCCGTTGACCGTTGACCGACCGTTGACCAGCCGTTGACCGTTGACTTTGACCGTTGACTTTTCCAGGGTTGACTTTTTCTGTCCAAGTTCTCCTTACCCAGTTTTTTTCGTAGATTTCATTTGTGCAGTCTATTTTTGCATATTTTGCTTCAAAATGAAGAATAAGGACAAGTCTTCTTCCTCTTGCAACAATCGTCGCCAACAATCCAACAAACGTTTTTGCAATTTTTGCAAACGTTTTGGCCATAATATTGAGACTTGCTATCAACGCAACAAATCATTTGTTTCCATCTCTCGCTTTGCTCTCATTGCTAACACACGAGAGTGTCCAACCTATGGCTCCCGTCTCTGCAAAGTCTCGGTCTTACGGATCCACTTTCACCATTTCCGAGATGACCTTACAAATATCATCGCCAATGTCATTCGTGACGGTTGGTAATGCATCTTATTCCTCTTCTCTCTCAACTTTATCCGGTATGTCTCCTACCTCTTGGCTTATGGATTCTCGCTTGTTGCAATCACATGACACCTCACTCGTCCTTATTTTCGACCTTAAACTCCGCACCGCACCCTCTTAATATTCGCACACAAATGGTTCCACAATGTCCGGTCATAATATAGGTTCCGTTGCGACCTCCAATCTCTCGGTTCTGGAGTCTTTAATGTTCTTGACCTTTCTTATAATTTATTTTCTCGTTGGACAATTAGGCGAGTTGGGTTATCGCATTATCTTTGATTATTCGGGTGTATTGTGCGGGATCCGAGGATGGGACAGAGCTTGGGACTGGTCCCGAGTTTGGCGTATGTTTCCGTGGACAACCTTCGTCTTCCACTTGTTGCTCCGGTTTATTCTTTGCACTGCTCATCGCTTCTTCAATTCCTTCCCTTGCACTTTGGCATGCTCGACTTGGTCATGCATCTTCCTCTCGGGTACAACAATTAGCTTCTAGAGGTTTGTTAGGTTCGGTGTCTACAAAAATTTTGATTGTGTTTCGTGCCAATTAGGAAAACAACCAGCTTTGCCTTTCAATACTAGTGAATCAATATCCACCGATATCTTTGACCTTATTCATTCGATGTTTGGGGCCCTTCTTCCATCTCTAGTATTGGTGGGTCTCGCTATTTTGTTGTCTTTGTTGATGATTACTCTCGCTATAGCTGGATTTTTAATATGAAACATCGTTCAATTATTGCAAGTATATTCTAATTTTGCAAAAATGGTTGAAACTCGCTTTTCCAAACGCATCAAAATTTTTCGATCCGATAATGCTCTTGAATATACTCAATATGCTTTCCAAGTCTGTTTTTGCATTCCTATGGCACTTTGTTCATCAACTAACTTGTCCAGTACCTCTCGGCAAAATGGTAGAGCCGAACGGAAACTTCGTCATATTCTTGACACTTTGTTCGTGCTCTTCTTCTCTCTACCAAAGTTCCTGCTCCTTTTTGGGGCGAAGTCGCTCTTCATCTTTGTTCATACTATTAATCGCATTCCGAGTCCGGTTATCCAAAATCAAACTCCATATGAGCGCCTTTTTGGGTCATGTCCGGACTATCACCACCTTCGCTCCTTTGGTTACGCTTGTTTCGTTCTTCTTGACCACATGAGCATAACAAACTTGAGCCTCGGTCAAGGCTTTGTTGTTTTCTTGGCTATGGCGAAACTCAAAAGGGGTATCGGTGTTATGACCCCTCTCTCTCATCGTCTTCGTATTTCTCGCAATGTTGTCTTTTGGGAACATCGCCTTTTTGTCGAGCTCTCTCACTTTCGTGCCTCCCTATCTTCCTCCTCTGTTTTAGATCTTTTTCCGGATGAGGCACATATTCCTTCCGTAGCTGCTCCCGATCCTCCCGTAGTTGCTCCCGATTCTCTTGTAGACTTCTCTGTCCAACCACCGGATATCACTCGATCCCTTTCCTAGTTCACCCTTTAATGAACAGTGGAAGATGAACAGGTTGAAGACGAGCTACCCAACCCCAACCCCGAGCTTGGGTCCCCGCTCTGCTCCCGCCTGAAGATCTTGCACAAGACATTCCACCTCGTCACTCAACTCGAGTAAGAACTATTCCTACACATTTACTTGACTATCATTGTTACACTGCTCTTGCTACATTACATGAGCCTTACACCTATCGTGAGGCTTCCATTGACCCTTTATGGCGGATTGCAATGAAAGAGGAACTTGATGCATTATCTAAAAATCATACTTGGGATTTGGTGACACTCCCTCCCGGAAATCTGTGGTTGGTTGTAAGTGGATCTACAAGATTAAGACTCGCTCTGATGGGTCCATTGAGCGCTACAAAGTTCGTCTTGTTGCAAAAGGCTTTACACAGGAGTATGGGATTGATTATGAAGAGACCTTTGCTCCGGTTGCTCGTATCTCATCTGTCCGTGCCCTCTTAGCTTTGTTCTTGCTTTGCTCGTAAATGGGATCTTTTTCGGATGGATGTCAAAAATGCATTCCTTAATGGGGATTTACATGAAGAAGTTTATATGCAACCTCCTCCTGGTCTCTCTGTTGACTCAAACAAGGTTTGTTACCTTCGACGTGCACTTTATGGCCTTAAAGAAGCTCCACGAGCTTAGTTTACCAAATTCAGCTCTACCATCTCTCATTTGGGTTACATGGCCAGTCATTATGATTCTGCCTTATTTCTTCGTCGCACCGACAAAGACACTATTTTACTTCTCCTGTATGTGGATGATATGATCATAATCGGTGATGACCTCGGTGGCATTCAAGAACTCAAGGATTTTCTCGATCGGCAATTTGAGATGAAAGATCTTGGACATCTCAGCTACTTCTTGGGTCTTGAAATCACTCATTCTACTGATGGACTTTATCTTACTCAAGCTAAGTATGCTTCTGAACTCTTGTCTCGAGCTGGACTTACTGATAGCAAGACTGTTGACACTCCGGTTGAGCTTAATGCGCATCTAACTCCCTCAAGGGGGAAACCATTGTCTAATCCCTCTCTTTACAGACGATTGGTTGGCGGCCTAGTTTATCTCACGATTACTCGTCCGGACATCTCCTATCTTTGTTCATCGGGTGAGCCAAGATGTCTGTCTGCTCCACGATCAACTCACTATGCTTTCTTTGTTCTGCGCATTCTTCGATACTTGAAGGGCACCCTCTTTCATGGCCTTTTCTACTCAGCTCAGTCTCCTCTTGTACTCCGTGCATTCTCGATCTTTGATTGGGCGGGAGATCCCTACGATCGCAGGTTTACTATAGGTTCTTGTTTTCTCCTTGGTTCTTCTTTGATTTCTTGGCGAAGCAAGAAACAAACTTTTGTGGCCCGCTCCAGTATTGAAGCGAATATCGTGCTCTTGCTGATATACCACATCCGAGCTCCTTTGGCTACGATGGCTCCTTAAGGATTTGGGTGTGTCCACCTCCTCTGCTACTCCCCTTTATTGTGACAACCAGAGTGCCATTCATATTGCTCATAATGATGTCTTTCATGAACAGACTAAACACATCGAGATTGATTGTCATTTTATCCGTTATCATCTTGTCCATGGTGCTCTTAAGCTTTTCTCCATCTCCTCCAAAGATCAACTTGCAGATATCTTCACCAAGTCACTTCCTAAGGGACGCACTCTTGATTTGGTTGACAACCTCAAGTTGGTCTCACATCCACCTTGAGTTTGAGGGGGGCTGTTAACGTGTATTGTGTTATGGGCTTTAGGCCCAATTAGGTTACTTGTATAGCACACTTGTACTTGTACTACACTCTACTTGTACTGCACACATATGCCTCCTATATAAAGGCAAAGATGTATATTCTTTCATTCATGAAATACAATACAATTATTCTGTATTTCTAACAGTTTTCATTAAATTATTTAAAACCCCTGAATTATTAAAGACCAGTGACAAAAATTTAATAGTTTATTATCTATAACAATATTTCACTTCGAGGACTTCTCTTTTTCTAAGTTGGGCGGCTATTAAAAATGGAGAAAAAAGAGAAGTCTTTTAGTCGGCGTTTACTAAATTAAACAATATCATAGGAATGTACTTAAGAATATGCCATGCATAATTTTAAACAAACAATTATTTTTTGGGAATCAATTTGAAAAAAAAAAAAAATAGTTGTATGCCTTTGTGGAAAGATTCAGGGGGTGTTTGGTTTGTGTTTTTAAACAACCATTTTCAGTTTTTAAACAATATTTCACGTATTTCAACGTATTTTTTCATCCACACATATTTCTACATATATTTTCAAACAATAATTTTCAATTTAAACACATGTACCAAACGGGCCCTCAACTACTCCGATTATCTTATCTTAAGAATAGAGACCAAAAACATGGTGCGTGACGTGTGACTCAATTGTAGGTTACCTTGTTGGAAGGAAGGAAGGAAGAAAAACTGTATAAGCGTGTTTACACTAGTGTTTTACTCTACTGCTGTTTTTTTTTTTTTTTTTTTTTTTTTTTTTTTTTTATATAAAAAAATGCATTTCTCGTTTTCCTGTACCTACATCCTACTCTCATACTTTCTTCTCTTCAATTGTTTTCAAACACATTTCCTGATGCACTGATCTGATTCCAATTTCTTTCTCTGATTCAATTCACTCTTTTCTTAATCTTCTGTTTATAGATCCCATCAATGGCTTTCCTAAACAATGAAGGAGCCTCCTCTTCTTCTTCCACTCGCCGATGGAGCTATGATGTCTTCTTGAGCTTTAGAGGTGAAGATGCCCGTGAACGTTTTACCAACCATTTATATAAGGCTTTGTGCAAAAAAGGCTTTTACACCTTCATCGATGATAAACTTCGGAGGGGAGAAGAAATTTCGAAAGAACTTATCCAAGCCATCAAAAATTCATCGATTTTGGTTATAGTCTTCTCTTAAAACTACACAGAGTCCAAATGGTGCTTGGATGAACTTGCTGAGATTGTAGAGTGTAGAGAAAAGGACCAGGAGGTTCAAATTCATCCAGTTTTTTACAATGTTGATCCATCAGAAATGCGAAATCAAAAGGGAAATTTTGGAATAGCACTAGCTAATTATGAAAAGAAGTTCAAGAATAAAAAGGACAAGGTGCAGAGGTGGAGGAATGCCCTAAGAAAAGCAACTAATGCTTCTGGATGGCATTACAAGAAAGGGTATGTATCTAATTGTTGATATCATGATTCATGAGTTTACTAATTTTATACGGCTAATCTGGTTTGTCATAACCCCCGCATACAAAAAGTATTCTATTTTGATCATATCATCTAGTACAAAGTTAGTCTAACAAGGTCCAATTACGAATTTCTCCCCATGTATTTTCATACTTCTAATATGATGTTAACATCAATGACAGACTAACAGATATAAAAAATATGAATTACAGTATATTCCATTTACTTTATTTAAAAATGTGTCACTTTATGCTGTTATAACTCACAACTAGATATCTTAAATTCGTAGTTTATCTTCTAGTTTAACTAATTATATGTTTTCTTATGCTATGTGATTGTCAGTTGCTCTAATATAAATCTGAATTTCACTTCATTCAAAACATTGTTGAAGAGATATCAAATGCTAAATTAAATTGGACGTTGTTATATGTTGCTGAATACCCAGTTGGAATAAATTCTCATGTAGAGGCCATAGAGTCACTTTTAGATATTGGGTTAGATGAATTTTGCGTGGTAGGGATTCATGGCCTTCCCGGAGTAGGAAAGACTACAATCGCAAAAGTTGTCTATGATAAAATTGCTAAACATTTTGATGGAAGTAGCTTTTTAATGAATGTTAGAGAAAATTTGGGGACAGATGCTGGCATAATCACACTACAAGAGCAACTTCTTAATGATATCTTAGTGGATGAAAATTGGAGAGTGGGCAACAAATTTAGAGGAATCAGTTTAATAGAGAAGAGACTTCGCTGCAAAAAGGTTTTTTTAATTCTTGATGATGTCAATGATTCAACAAGAATAGAGAATTTGCTTGGAAAATGTAATTGGTTTGCTCCTGGAAGTAGAGTCATTATAACATTAAGAGATAGATGCTTGTTAGCTGTCCTTAAAGAAAAATTTTGTACAACTTACAAGGTGAAGGAATTCGAGGTCGAGCAATTAAACAAACATGAAGCTCTTCAACTCTTCAAAGACCACGCTTTTCCTAGAAACAAACCTCATGATGAGGATTATTATAAACTTGCAACTAAATTCATAGATTTTGCCAATGGCCTTCCATTAGCTCTAGAAATAATAGCTCATGATTTGTGTGGAAAAGCTAAAGATGAATGGAAAAGTGCATTAGATATGTATAACAAAATCCCCAATAAAGACATTCAAAAAAAACTTAGAGTAAGTTATGATGGATTGCATGACACCGAGAAAGATATTTTTCTCGATATTGCGTGCTTCTTCAAAGGATGGAAGATAGATTATGTTGTAAAGATATTAAATGCTTGTGGATTATGTCCTGGCTTTGGTATTCCGAGACTTGTTAATAAGTGTCTCATAACCGTTGACGAATTTGGTAGATTGTCAATGCATGACTTGATACAACAAATGGGCAAGGAAGTTGTTCGACAACAAGCACCGGACATCCTCAAAAAACGTAGCAGGTTATGTTGTTATAAGGATCCACTTAAAGTACTAACTACAGATAAGGTATAACTTCTTTTTCTTCAATTATTTTGCTCTTTAATTTTTTTTCTTTTTCTTTTTCACTAGCTACAAGTATTGTATTTTTTTTTCTTTAATTTTTTTAACATTTTATGAAACATTAGTTATTCATTAGTATTTTTTTGCTTAAAACTTCAAAATCATTATACATTTGGATAATTCTATTATTTTCTATAGTTCACTTGATGTTTCTCCAATTAGGGATCAAAAAAAATTCGAGGCATAATGCCGCATT
The DNA here is from genome assembly GCA_028216015.1 of Quercus dentata. NCBI lineage: Eukaryota > Viridiplantae > Streptophyta > Magnoliopsida > Fagales > Fagaceae > Quercus > Quercus dentata. The sequence continues at coordinate 75,181,329 of CP116446.1, read as the reverse complement.
CACCTTAACCAGTAGAGGTGCAACTACACACTGAAGCTTTCAAAAGGATGGAAAATCTAAAATTTCTAATAATTGAGAATGTACATATTTGTAAACCACTTGAATTTCTTCCCAACAATTTAATACTTCTTAAGTGGCCCGGTTATCCTTTTCACTGGCCATCCGAATATTTTCCTGAACAACTTGTTGCTATTGAGATGCCAGGTAGTTGCATTAGATTGCCAAAACTAATCAAGCAGGTATGATTATGTATATTTTTAAATTGGGATTTTTGTTAAATTTTTATTTCAAATTCTTTTGTAGTTAACTTTTGGTTTTTTTTTTTTTTTTTTCCTACAGGAGCATCGGTTAGAAAATTTGAAAGACATCAATCTTGAACGTTGCGAATTTATTACAATATTACGTAAATTATGGGCCCCAAATTTAGAGAATATGGACCTCGCTTATTGTGAAAATTTAGTTAAATTACCTAAATTATGGGCCCCAAATTTGGAGAATTTGGACCTTTCTTATTGGAAAATTTTAGTTGAGATTGATGAACGCTTTGGATCTCTTGAAAAGCTTAAAAGATGGGATCTCTCTAATTGCAGAAAACTTCAATTTCTTCCAAGCCAACTCAGGTTGAAAGCTCTTGATTCTTTTTACCTTACTGGCTGCTCAAGTCTTGAGAAGCTCCCTAATTTTCATCAAGAAATGGAATGTTTACAGTATTTATTATTAGATAAGAGTGGTATTAGAGAGGTGCCTTCATCAATCGATAGCATCTCACTAAGCTTAGTACATTAAGACTTTATAAATGCAAAAAACTTCGGGATCTTCCAGATTGCATTTATAAATTTCAAAAGCTTCAGGAATTGGCGACTACTACTGCCAAATTGAGACCAACGTGCAATTCTTTTGATAGCTCTTCCGGATATGGGTTTGTGAACATGAAACTACTGGATTTCTGGCACTATGAAAACATTATTGAATTAGATCTTTTGATGAAGCCTGATTACTTCCCTGCACTGGAAAGCATAATTCTATCTGAAACCAATATTGTTACCATCCCTGAAAGCATTAGCAAATTTCCCAGATTAAAAAAACTTTGTATTAGGAATTGCAAGCTTCTTAGTGAAATTCAAGGACTTCCACAATCGATAAGTGTGGTTCGTGCAGAGAATTGCACGTTGTTGGATTCTTAATCAGCAAGCGGGCTATTGAATCAGGTCTCTCTCTTTCTTTAGGATATAAATACTTTACGAGATTTGCTAAATGAAAAATATTGAATTTTCTAATTGCGTGCAGGTAATAGATATTATTGGGATTTTACCAAGTAGAGTATGTGGTAGTGCAAGAAGCAACAAATTAGTGGATCCACAATTGACCAATTACTTCCCATCTAAAACTGAGGGTGCTGAATCTAAAGATGGGGACATATCAATGGATTGGCAATTGACCAATCATTTCCTCTCTGAAACTGAGGGCGTTGAATATGAAGATCGGGACGTTGATCGTACTATTCTTGTTTGGGGAACCGAGATGCCAAAATGGTTTAATCATCAAAGTGTTGATAATTCCATATTTTTCTGGGTTGGTCGCAAATTTCCAAAATTGGCTGTCTGTATTGCTCTTGGACGAGAGGGCTTCTATGGCTATGTTGACATTTCCATCAATGGTTATGAAAAACGAGAATATGAGTCTTTTGATCTACTTGGAAATAATCTACATTTATTTTCTCCAACTCAAAGGTCTCTGCAGAGACATTTGAATGAATCAAATCCAACTGACCGGAATCATGTTGAGGTTACATATAGAATCGATGACGATGAGTTTTCTATAAAAAGGTGGGGGGTCCACGTAGAATGCACCTGTCCTCCTCAAGAATCTGATGACGATGATGATGTTGATTACAGGAATGAGTTGCCATTTTATGGATTTGATGATGATGGTGTTGAATATAGGAGTGAGTTTACATTTTATGGATCTGATGATAAAGAAGAATATCAGTCTCCTCTGGCCCATAATGACACATCTATGTCGTGCATGAGTTGGCTAGTTGGGCCCACCACCAAACTTTTTAAGCTATTTTGCTTTTGCTGCCCTCCCAGAGATTTTTCTTGAAAGGGTTACTGAACTGAGGCCCTTATTAGACCTTAGTGCCCACCATCCTTAAACATTTCGTTCTGTTCTCTAGATATGTGTTTCGGCTTAACCATTAGTGGTGGGTTTTGTTTGTTTTCAACTTCAATGGTCCAATACTTTGTTAATTTCACTCTTCATTCATCGTCGAAAAAACTGAGGACATTTTGTTGAACTCTGAAGAAATATGCCTCAATCAAAAAATTACATTGAAACTGTTTCTCCTCTGTCGTTTCTGTCCGGTTTCTTTTGCATTTGATGCCAAGGTATGTTTCCCTTTTTAGTAGCACTGTTTCATTTGCGTCTTTTACCCAATGCCAATGGATATGATATCAACTTATAAGTATTTATTGTGTTTCTGTAAAAATAAATTGGGAACTGAATAAGTTTCTAAACTTAAAAATTGTTATTTATAAAATAATTATTTCATTTTGGTTAATTGGTCTTTTTTTTTTTTGTTAATGCAGTTGACTGGAATGGTTGCGGTTGAAGTCACTGGCAGGCCCCAAATTTCCTTCTGCCTTGGATGTGAGTTCAGTCTTGTTTTCATTTGTATGTTTTTGTGTTTTTTTTTATCTGATTTGTCAAATTGAGATGCATAATTTCTGCTTAGCTTATCATGTGGCCTTAACATGGTGAGGAAAGATCTTGCAATTGTTTCCTAGTTTTATTTATTTGTTTGGACTTAATTGGTTTCTTGATTTAAAATATTATGTACACCAATCGCTTAGAATCCTGACTTTTGTAGAAAATGTGTATCATTTTGAATTTTAGAGGCTACATCGAATTTGTTGGCTGTGTACAAGATTGTTTGAAATAAATCGTAAATGATTTGCATTACAACATCACACATGAATGGTCTATAATAATTTACTAGGTTAGCTGGTCATTTAAGACATGCTAACCAAAATTTAAAATGGCTGTGCATTTTAATGTCTTTGGTTGGGTCTCTGGAAGAATATAGTTCGTCTTTGACTGGTTGAAGAGCTGATTTTCGAAGATAAAATCTAAAGGCACAGGTCTTTAATATTTTTTGTTCATTCTCTATTAATTAGGAATATTTGATATAGTGAGGATCGCAAGGCCACGATTTCATTATTGTTTGCATAACAACTGTGGCGGCTGTTATAACTCTTTTATTCCTCAAATTTTTGCATTTAAAATTATCTTTCTATCCTTTAGGATCCTCTGTCCACATTTTATACCCAATTCTCTAAAGGTCAAACTAAATTTTCAAAGTAGTTTTGAGTCACACTATTGCCATTAGAATACAAGACAAGCATTAACGGGAAAGCTCCAATTTCAAGTCAGTCTTATGCAAGTAGAAAGGATAGTTGGAAAATAGAAATCAGCATTTACTATGTTAACCCACTTCTAAATTCTCAGATGGTTGTAAGCTATAAGCATCTCAATCTTCATGGCATGCTTTGCGAATCAAGACAAGGATAGTCTAGCAAATTTTTTGTGAAACCTTTAAAAAAAATCCTAGACCCAAACTTGAAGCTTTTTCTATTCACATTGATGAAGTCACCTAGACCCAACTCAGTTTAACCTACATTACAAATAGCTCTTAAGTGAAGCAATACAGGCTGAGACACATTGTCTTCTTCAAGTACTCAAAGAACTATCTCTTGGCATGCTTGTCCTCGGGTAAATAATATCCATAGACATTTGTCCATTTAAGAACTTTCCTCAATTCAACTTTCTGCATAAATAGCATATTTGAGGAGAAAAAGAAGTATACCTTCTGTAATCCAATGCAAAAGTTCCAATTTACCCATTGCCAGGTTTTTGTTATGAATTTTAGCTATGATTCAGGTTGGCACTACATCTCACTTAACTTCTCAAGCCACAAAATACATGGCCATAAACACTCTTCACAACTTAGAGAAACAAGGATTGATTATAAGAAAACTGCTAGTACCCATCCCAATACTCAAAAGACAGAAAAAGGCTTTTAAAAAATGTATATATGTATTATGCATTGAACTTGCAATTATAATATTGATACAAGGACTACTTACCAACTCATGGAAATCAGAAGCAAATTACTATCACATCTTGAAACAAAGGTTGGCTATAGATTCACACTACTTTCTAGGATGTTTTCATGTTGATTTTTAATGAAATTATATATTTATCTAAAAATGAAAAAGCAATGGGATTATTTGTTCCCACAGTTTAAATGGCTGGTAGGAAATGGGAATTCAATTCATAATGACTATGACTTTTGGCTTAGTGTAAGATCCTATGTGTATGGGGGAAATTATCCATATATTACTAGGGCTTTTGATTTTTTTGGACCAAGCTACCGCACAATGAAAGTGTGCATTAGTGAGGAATTGATATGCATCTCATGTTGCTAACTCCATTATTTAAAAGGAGCTAACTCCTAGGTCGGGAAGTGCGTTAGGGTCTATTTAGGATTCGCTTATTTTGCTAAAATTGAAAACTTTTTACTGAAAGTACTGTAGATAAAGGTAAAAGTTAGCTAAAATAGTACAGTGAAACCTATAAATAGTAGCAAAAATAAGCTGAATATTAAAATAAGCTGGCTTTTTAAGCTAGAGCCAAACGCACACTTAAACTAATTAGGCCCCATGAATTAGTCTAGTCTCTTTATCACAACCAAGCCTACTGGCTTCTCTATAGTGAATGCTTATATGGAAGGAGCAGAACTTTGAGATATAGTTCTTAAATGTGGGCTGACCTATGGTAGCTTAAATCCTTTCTCAGAGTGCTTATTTTCCTTTGGAAAAATGATAGTCTTTCGGTGAGAAGAGAGTTTACAATGAGGAATCTAATTACTGATGATCTTTTTCCATATTGTGAGTTATAAGAGGAATGCTTCTTGTTTTTTACTTTTTTTTTTATTAATTGTGTTAAATAGATATCTGTAGTTTGTTTTTTTATCTTCTATACAATTGGCTAAATGTTCTCCTTGGTTTGACTCTTTGCATCCAGCATGTCTATACTATCCTATGGCATGACTATGAATTTCTTAGATATGTTTTGCTTCATTTTCAGGTACAATGTCCATTTTCTATAGTTTTATCTAGTAAAAACCTGACAAATTTTTTCACTTTGTGTCATTGTAAACACATTGACTATCAGCTCTGTGGGGATGTGACAAATGCATCAAGTATGAAAAAAAAGTACCTTTCATATATTCTCCCCTCCTTGCATATTACATGCCTTTTCATGATCTTATAATTCAACTGCAATATAATTTTTCAGGGAGTTCATGCCCTTAAACATGCGAAGAATTGCAGTGTCTAGATTATTACTCCTATGCCTTAGCCTGCTCAAATTTATTAATAGCTTTATGCTTTATTGGACATTTGAGGTCAGTATTTCCTGTCCTCTAGCAAATGTTGTTTTCCACACTTTGTCAAGATGTTTTCATATTGCTAATGCTTTGTAATGAGTCCCTTTGCCTCAACCCCCAAGGTACCTATGGTGAAAAAATATTACATCGGGTGGTGCGCTACTGCACCCTTAAAGATAGTGGAAAACACTTTTGGAGCAATTGAATATAATACTTAGACCTAGAACTATTTGTATCTTTGGTCTAGTTGTACTCTTGTTCCTTTTCTTCTGCTATGGGCGAGCATTAGGGCCTTTCTTTTGTTTTTTAACTCTCTCTCTCTCTCTCTCTCTCTCTGTTTTTCCCCTGCTTTGAGACATTGAATGTTGCCTGCACATGCAATTTCTATTAGCAATTTAGGAATGGAAATCTACATAATCATTATTGGACTGCTAAAAATTATCTTTGGTGAAGTTTATTTTATGAAACATGTTATCTAGCACCATTATATTTTCCTTGATAAGTGTCTCATAAAATGTATTCTTTTCTGCATAAACAGTTGAAGGTTAATACTGTTGTTTATCCACAGTGCTCAAGTGCTACGATATCTTCCTTTTGAAAAAAGTAGGGGTAAGATGTTGGATACAGAGATCCGATTGAAAAGTTAGAACGAGGAACAAGGAAAATGTGAGAAAGCTCCTAATTAGGACGATGAGCACAAGAAAACTTGTGAAGATTCAGTCACTTTTGTAGTTTGTATACATTGAAAATGTGAGAAAGCTCCTAATTAGGACGATGAGCACAAGAAAACTTGTGAAGATTCAGCTCAATTTTGTAGTTTGTATACATTCGCCGAAGACTACATATCAAAGTTTGTACATTTTTTAAAATTCAAGTCATTCAAAAATCTTAGTTTGCTCTCATTTTCTATAAATAGTAAATACTATTAAACTGAAGTGCCTAACATTTTGTTGACCTTCTACAATTATGCCACGTAAGCTTTAGAAGTCTCACAAATTTACACATCACCATTATTAACTTTTTCTTATATGTGATTCATGTATATGATGGTTTACGTAGCTCTCGGACCTCATGACCAATCGGCAAAAGGATTGGCCATCGCTTAGCTACCCAAGTAGCAATGGCTTTAGGTTTTGGTCACATGAATGGGAAAAACATGGGGCATGCTTAGAGTCAGAATCTCAACTTGAGCAGCATGAATACTTTGAAGCAGCTCTCAATCTAAAGAAGAAAGTAAACCTCCTACAAATACTCGGGATTGCAAAAATTGAACCGGATGATGGATTTTACAGCTTAGACAACATTGTAAAAGCAATAATAAAGGGCACTGGGCACTGGGCACACTCCTAGGATAGGATGCAATAAAGTTTCAGAGGGTAATAGCCAACTTTACCAAATCTACTTCTGGGGAAGAAATCATTGAGTATCCAGTGCCTCCAAAAGGAAGATGTGCTTCAAATGTCCAGTTTCCTAAGTTCCAAAGATTGTGGTTGAGAACTAACTAGAGGAATATTTCTCTTATCATCATTTACTAGTTATAATCTGTTTATGTTTAGTATTGGAACAAATTACTATAATTTGTCACCTTCTCTATAGTAAACTGTTGGCAAGCTTATGCATAATTCTAATTAGTGCAATAAGTCATCTTTTCTCTGTACAAATTGGTGTATGTCATATTCAGAGAATTCCAATTAGGAATTTATACTCACTCCTAGAGGACATTATCAATTTAGTGTAATTCCCTTTGGACTTAATATAGCTGCTAAAGTCTTTCAACGATCAATAAACAAAAGAAGAAAAAATTCCCATTCATTTTCTTAACAAGGAAAATCTTTCATCCATTTATGAACTCTATTACCTAGGAAATAAATTTTTTTTTTTTCCTGAAATTTGAAGATACCTATGATCTATATTCTATATCTTCACTTCAATCTTCAGTTAAATCAGTTAAAAGACATATAAAATAAATAAATAATTCAGTTTTTTTTTTTTTTTTTTTTTTTGATGAAAATGAAATAAAAATTCAATTAAAAAGCCATTGTTTTGAAACTTCACTAGCCCACCGCTCCACTCAAAGAAGACAAAGACGCTACTACATTATTTGCTTCTCTCTGTTTGAATAATTTTTCTCTTGTTGGACAGCATTATGGAAGGTTAAGTTTATGTGAGAGTCTTCATTTGTGGAAGAATGGGGTCAAACATTCTTAATTGGGTTCCTTTTGGGCTTTGTAATAGCTAGGCATAGGCTTGTTAAAGAATCCGTTGTGTTTTCTTTGCCTAGTACATGGAGAGTTCCAAAGGTTCGTGTGGATATTACATGTACTTTTGGGCTTTGTAATAGCTAGGCATGGGCTTGTTAAAGAATCAATTTACACTCCTAGTATATGTGTTTCACACAAGTCTAAAATCTAGTTCTTGAGAAAGAAAATAAATGCATTAATATTATTGCGATGGACTGGTGATGGAGGTGAAACGAAACACCTAAGTAGAGCTAAAAATTAAAATTAAAATTAGAAAAAAAAAAGAGAGAGAGAGAGAGAGAGAGAGAGAGAAAGAAAAAGAGAGGCACTGTCCAACATATTTTTTGGATAGTTTAAGTCCAATTACGTACAATTTGCAGTCTCCAAATTTTCTTCCGCCCCGTTTAACAAAACTTTGAGGCCATTTATTCAACAAAGATTAGTTAAAAGTACAAAATTTTGTTATAAAAAAGAAAAAAACAAAAAAAACATGAGAGCTTACGTGGTTTGGCCTTATGGCCTATATTTACGGGACAAGAGTCAAAGAACTATATTTTCTCATACATTTTTATTGATAATACATTACAATAGAATCCATATTTATAATGAGATTACAATATTACAAACAAATGTATAAAAAAAAAAAATTCAATTGCAAATTGAATTTTTTTCTCAATCCAACAAATTTTTTAATGATTATTCCCATAAATTTTATCTTGAAATCAATGTATTGATTTGGTCTTCAATGACTCCTTTTTTTTTTTTTTTTGGGAGGTGTACGTGCAAGTTTAGACTTTGGAGATTATCTTGTAAAGATCTCTAAAACCTTAATAGTACATTTAGACATCATCTTTGTCAAAAATGGTGTCTTTGTGTTTGTAAGAAAATGAAGAACATGAGAGTAAAGTTGTAAGAGAAATATACATAGGTACTTTTTTTTGTGGAAACCCTCTATATTGGGAGAGAGAGAAAACCACGAGCACAAGCCAGTCGAATATTCCACTATTTTCTGAAAATGGTTACAATGGAGGTATTGTGTTACAATGGAGAAAGAGAGAAAGAAGAGGTGGAAAGAGAGCTTCCACCATAGTGTCAAAAAGTGTCTCGTGTCTATCCTCTTGTCATTGAGTCCTTTATCCTTCTTTAATAATGGTGGAAATGGGCACATGTCACTTTCCTAATGGGTAAGGTGTTGCCTTTCCACTGGAGAATGACAAGATAAAGTCTTGACAAAATGGTACCATATGCATTTGGTGCTTCTTTGACAACTGTGCTTCTGCTTGTACTACACACAAAACACTTCCTCAACAAGCTGGCCTTCTACTGTAATATTCCCAAAACCCGTAGCATGTATCTGTGATTTTTTGTTGCAGCTGTAATGGTCCATGACTAATCCTACTATCACTTTCATTCACTATCTTGGACACATGGACCACAACTAATGGCTACATGCTTGCTATGCCTTGGACACGTGGTGATGGCGAATTGGCTCATTATAAAGCAAATCCAATATGCCCCACTTTTGGGGTTGGCGACTGTACATGAGGGGAGGTCTTATTCCTTTTCAATTGCTATGGGTGAGGCTTAGTGCCATTTTTTGTTTTTTAAGTCTCTCTCTCTCTCTCTCTCTCTCTCTCTCTCTCTCTGTGTGTTTTTCCCCTACTTCTAAACATTGAATGTTGCCTGCGCTTGCAATTTCTATTAGCAATTTAAGAATGGAAATCTACACAATCAGTATTGGACTACTGAAAATCATGCTGGTGAAGTTTACTAAACAGGTTATCTAGTACCATTATTTTTTCCTTGATAAGTGTCTCATAAAATGTATGCTTATGGTTTAACTATTCTTTAGTTTGTTTATGTTTTTATTACAATGAATAGTTATTCTTTATGAATAGCTATTTTTTCAAAATGAGAAATAATTATTACTTTCTAAAAAAATGTTTTATTAGCTATTCTTGCAATAATTTCTAAAATTAATATATTTCCAAATGAACAAACTTTCTATATACATGTAACAATAATAAAAAATAACGCATATCTCTCAAATTTTAAAAAATAACCATTTTTAAGGAAATATAATTATATGAGCAAAATTTTTCCTAAAAAAATTTTAAGCTTTATTCTAATGTTTTAACTCACAACCAAACTTATGAATAGGTTTAGTTATTACATTACAACAAATTTTATTCCTAGTAATAAGTATTACAATTCTTATCGTAATCTCCATTCAGTGTACCAAACGTTTCTAACTTTTCATTACATGTCAAAAGAAAAAAAAAATAGACATTTAAAAATTGTATATATATATTATGCATCGAACTTGCAATTATAATATTGATACAATGACTACTTAGTACTTATCAACCCATAGAAAACAAAAGCAAATTACTATCACATCCTGAAACAGAGGTTGGTTGCAAATTCACATTACTTTATAAGAAGTTTTCATGTTAAATAACAAGTGAAAAGAAAATTGAACTTGAGTCAAGCTGCATATTGGGGTAGCAACTTTCTTAATTTCTAATGAAATATTATATATATATATATATATATATATATATATAGCAATGGGATTATCTATTCTCATAGAAGCGAAATGGTTGGTAGGAAATGGGAACTCAATTCCTATTAACTATGACTTTTGGCTTTTATGTATGAAATGGGGTGTCTACACCTATTGTTAATGACAATTTGGACCTACAAAAGCTCATAGACATGGAGGCATTTATAATAATCAAAAATTAAGTGAGGATGGCAAAGAGAATGTACCATGCATGCATGTAAACCCAGATAATTAAGAGAGATAGAAGTAGCTATAATATATGAAGCTCCAAAATTTGGTATTTTGTGGATGTCAAAGTGTTATATTATAAGCTTTATTATGTAATACCTATCAAAACTTTTATGTTCAACGTATAAAAGCAAGGTACTTTCTTTTCAAATTAGTATTTTGTGGATGTGGAAGTATTTGTCAACATATGATGACTTATAAGCATTGCATTGGACTCTTGGTAAATTTCATAACAATTGACTTAAAGGTTCTTGGACTTTCTTTTCAATTTGTGGACAAACTTCTTCATCAAATTTTTTTGTTTTGTTTTGTTTTTTTTATAGTTAGATAGCTCCAATAAATAGAAATCTAATATCAAAATATTAACTTGTCAAGACTTACTTTTTTAAAAACTGCATGCAATTCATTGCAATTTTTTTCTTGGTGAGTTTTTGCTTTTAAAAAACACAAAAATGTGTGTTCTTGCTATCGGCCATGTCCATGGAGCACCCCCACGCCAAACCCACATCTCAAATACCCATTGTGTGTTTGAGTCACTACCACGAAATCCTCAAGCCCAACCAATCGGCCCACATCATAATCCAAAAACAGCCACCAAAGCTACCATGAGACTTGAAAAAAAAAAAAAAAAAAAAAAAAAAAAAAAAAAAAAAACTCAATACAAGTTGAATAGTACGAAAATCCTTAAATTTATAATCTAATAGTCTAATAATTCTATAAATGAAAAAAAAAATATGATTACATTTTATACATGGAATTCACCAACTAAAACCTAGCATCTTAGGATTAATTTGTAATCTTCATTTATAGATGTATGTGCAATATTATTCAACATGCACTTACTCATTGTTCTAAAAAGTAAATAACACAGAAGTGGATTACACAAAAATTTGCCACTCATGAAGAAAAAACTCATTAAGAGACCAATTATATTTAGTATGCCAATTCATCATTGTGGATCATTCCATTTTGGAAAGAAAAAGAAGGTTGCAATAATTGTTGAACTATTTAAAAAATTTTATACTTAGTTTTACACATAACTTAATTTTTCTTATTGGGGTAAAATGAATTTTGTAAATATTTACATTGCTTTTAAAAGAAAATCCATTAGTTTTTTGCAATATGGTATTAGCAGTGAGTTTTTCATTGAATTTTGTATTTGAGTTAATGATAATAAGCTTTGGAATTGTAAAAGACTTGGGATTAGTTTCACATGGATATGAAGTAGATTTAAATGAGAAACTAGTTGTTCTATGAATTTAAAATGGTTTCAAATTAGAGGTATTTGACACAAAAGTAGGGTGAATTTGAAATCTACTTTGAAGCCCTTGGCACATAATTTGAATGAGTTAGATATTTTACAATAATAAGTTCAACTAATGTTTTTTTTTTTTTTTTTTTTTTTTTTTTTTTTTTGGGTGGGGGACTTGATAAATGCAGTTTGCCCATGGGCTTAGAGACAAAAAGGAAGGAGAAAGGTAAAGAAGAACAAGACAGGCCTTGCATATGTAAATTCCCACCATCACCTCTAATTTTTCCACTTGTCCCGCATAATTAAGACCCCCCTTGCTGTCTAATCAGCATCTAGAGCAACCCAATCCTCATAAGGACATCTCCACAAGTTGCAAGCCATTTATCTATCCATAATAGCAAGGTTCATTTCTTGTAAATACTACATCACTCTTCCAATCACATAACAGATTTCTCACCACAAGATGCAAGCCCAACCAGTTTACTAAAGCCACAAATTCTATTTTCACCCACCTTGAAATCTAAATGATCATCTATACACACTACCTGATTAGCGCCGTCCAACACCCCATCAAAGCCAACTCGACTAGTAGGAATGATCATCATCAAAGGATTACAATCCAAAAAAAAATTGTCACCCCAACCTGAACCCAACTTTGAAAAATCAACTTCACCCTCCACCAAACCATTCTACCCAAAAAAATATTAGATTCACACCGCAATATTATGAAATTCCCTTTACAACTTGCATTCTTGTCCAATTCACTGTTACATGTCATGTTGCCAAGCCATTGCAATTTACTTATCCCACGACAATGGTTATTGCTACCATTGCAGTTTACTTTAAATAATAATATCATCCTCTCAAACATTGGTTTTAGGGGTATTTTGGACATTCAAAGTATTTTTTTTAGTAATATTGGTTTTTTTTTAAGTGGTTTTTTTTTTATTTATTTTTTTTATTTATTTTTTTAGTTTTTTAGTGGTTTTGAGATATTTTAAAGGTTTTTTGGTATTTAGTCATTCTCATTTGTAAAATAAAATTTATTAATATGGACAATTTTGCTAATTGTATAAATTATTATATATCCACCAATAAGTAATATAAGATTAATCCCAAGAGGTTGCCTAAGTGGTTCCTAAGATCTTGTGAATTTTGAGTTCGAAATCTTTGGTCAGCATCTTGGGCATAACCTCGTCTGTATATATATATATATATATATATATATTGAGAAATAATTACAACATGCTGCTAACCTCGCAGTTGAACTCTTTTCTCTTTAGACCCCCAAGAACTTTGTCCAAGGAGAGGTGTTAATTCTGCTACAAGGCCTTTGGCAACCTCGTCTATATAAATATATATATATATATATATATATTTATATATAAACTAATGTAAGATTGCCACCATTTAATAAGGTAATGAGATTAGAATAATGTATAATATTTTGTAACACACAACAATTTTCACAACATTTGTGTTGACAAATTATTATTGGTGTTTATTTGTACCAATCAAGGACATTACTTTTTTACTTATCATTAAAAACTTGACATTTTGATAATTATATTTTTTTTTTTTACCTCTAGAGTTGTTTTAAAAACCTCTTAAAATGCTTTTTTTTTTTTTTTTGTTGCTTATATCTATTTATCTCATTCATTAACAATTAAAAAGAAAACTAGTTATTCTTTTTAAAGTAAGAACATCTTTAGCAGTTTCTCCAAATTTTTGTACAATTTGGAAAATTAACAGTTATTTTTGTCTTTTACTTCTTTTTTTTCAAATATACTCTCCAACAAGCTTTTTATCAATTTTTTTTATCTCATTTAAATATTATTTCTTCATTTATTTTTGTATTCTTTTTTAAAATTTTTTCTATCATTCATTTATATTCATTTCCAACAATTATATTTTTCAAATTTCCAATGTTATATCTTTTAAATCTTCTAAAAGTAATATTTTCCAAAATTTCGATCATTTTTATTAAAAGTATAATTTTAATTTGCATGTTTATATTATTTATTTGTTCATCTTTATCAAATTTTCCAATTTGGTGCAAGTTCTTTAAAAATTCTATGCTATTTAAAATTTATCAAATCTATGTAAATCGGAATAAATTTATTCATTAATATTTTCCTGATGTTATCTTTTAATTTTTAATAGTCATTAACTTATTAATTACTCTTTTTTTTTTTTTTTAGAGTTTTAACCCATGACGTCCGCTCTTAATGATAGTTCATTATCATCAGACTATGACACCAATCAGTTTTTGGTGTAAGTAGGAATTGAACCCCGGATCTCTTATATAACCATCAGAGACTTTACCAGTTGAGCTAACTGGAACCCACAATTACTCTTACTATTTTGCTTGAAGAAAAACCTATCTAAATCTTTTTTTTTGATATGATAATTAATCCTATCTAATCTTAATTTAAGGGATTACTGATATCATTGTTCTTTAAAAAAAAAAAAAAAAAAAAACTCAATAGTTCTTAGTATTAATTTTCCTTTTTAAAAAAAAAAAAAACTGTCATTAATTTTTATCAAAATAAAAACTTATCATTAAAAAAAGTCCGCACCGCATAGACAAAGATTTATCAAAAAAAAAAAAAAAATAAACACACACACACACGGACAAAGAGAGAGTAAAGAGAAGAGACATCGCCGATGAAGAATCTCCGCCCTGCTCCACCGCACCGCCACCACACCTTCGAGGAAGACCTGCCTCTTTCAAGCTAAGGACCGGTGGAGATCGGCCAAGTTAGATCGGCTTTCACCGTCCTCCTCCACACCTTTGCCAAGATTGGGTCGAGATCGGCATCTCTGTCTATTCGATTCCATCAATGACTTTCCTGAGCAGTGAAGGAGCCTCCTCTTCTTCTTCTTCCACTCCACTCGATGGAACTATGATGTCTTCTTAAGCTTTAGAGGTGAAGATACCCGCGAAGGTTTTACCAGCCATTTGTATAAGGCTTTTTGCGACAAAGCCTAGTCATCAAAAGTTCATCGATTTTGGTTATTGTCTTCTCCAAAAACTACGCCGAGTCCATATGGTGCTTGGATGAACTTGCTAAGATTGTTGAGTGTAATGAAAAGGACCCACAGGTTCAAATTCGTCCAGTTTTTTACAATATTGATCCATTAGAAATACGAAATCAAAAGGGGAACTTTGGAAAAGCACTCGCTAAACATGAAAAGAAGTTGAAGGATAACAAGGTGCGGAGGTGGAGGGATGCTCTAATAAAAGCAGCTAATGCATCTGGGTGGCATTACAAGAAAGGGTATGTATCTGATTGTTGATATCATAGTTCATGCTTTTATTGAGTTTGTACTGCTATTATGATGTTTATATCAATGACAGTTATAAAAAATATATGAATTACATACCATTTACTTTATCAAAAAATGTATCAATTGTTTGTTATAACTCACAACTAGTTATCTTGAATTCATAGTTCATCTGCTAATCTATCTAATTATATGTTTTCTTATGCTCTGTGATTATCACCTGCGCTACATATAAATCTGAATCTCACTTCATCCAAATCATTGTTGAAGAGATAGCAAATGCTAGATTAAATTGGATGCCGTTAGATGTTGCTAAATACCCAATTGGAATAAATTCTCGTGTGGAGGCCATAGAGTCACTTTTAGATATTGGGTTAGATGAATTTTGCATGGTAGGGATTCATGGCCTTCCCAGAGTAGGAATGACTACAATCACAAAAGCTGTTTCTAATATAATTGCTAATTGTTTTGATGGAAGCTGTTTTTTAGAGAATGTTAGAGAAAATTTAGGGACAGATGCTGGCATAATCAAATTACAAGAGCAACTTCTTAATGACATCTTAGGGAATGGAAATTGGAGAGTGGGCAGCAGATTTAGAGGAATCAGTTTAGTAAAGGAGACAATTTGCCGTAAAAAGCTTTTTTTTAATTCCTAATGATGTCGATGATTCAACAAGAATAGAAAATTTGCTTGGAAAATGTAATTGGTTTGCTCCCGGAAGTAGAGTCATTATAACATTAAGAGATAGACACTTGTTAGCTGCCCTTAAAGAAAATGTTTGTACAACTTTCAAGGTCAAGGAATTCAAGGTCGAGCAATTAAATGAACATGAAGCTATTCAACTCTTTAAAGAGCATGCCTTTCCTGGAAAAAAACCCGATGAAGATTATTCTAAACTTGCAACTAAATTCATACATTTTGCCAAAGGACTTCCACTCGCTCTAGAAATAATTGCTCGTGATCTGTGTGGAAGACCTAAAGATGAATGGGAAACTGCATTAGATATGTATAAAAAAATTCCCAATAAAGACATTCAATCAAAAAATTACATTGAAACTGTTTCTCCTCTGTCATTTCTGTCCGGTTTCTTTTTGCATTTGATGCCAAGGTATGTTTCCCTTTTTGGTAGCACTGTTTCATTTGCATCTGTTACACAATGGCAATGGATATCAAATCAACTTATAAGTATTTATTGTGTTTCTGTAAAAAAAAAAAAAAAAATTGGGAACTGAATAAGTTTCGAACTTAAAAATTGTTATTTATAAAATAATTATTTCATTTCGGTAAATTAGTCTTATTTTTTTGGTTAATGCAGTTGATCGATACTTGCGGTTGAAATCACTAGTAGGATTTCCTTCTCGCCTTGGATGTGAGCTCAGTCTTGTTTTCATTTGTATGATTTTGTGTTTTTCTTATCGATTTGTCAAATTGAGATGCATAATTTCGCTTGGCTTACCATGTGGCCTTTCCATGGTGAGGAAAGATCTTGCAATTGTTTCCTAGTTTTATTTATTCGTTTGGACTTGATTGGTTTCTTAATTTAAAAAATTATGTACACCAATCGCATAGAATCCTGACTTTTGTAGAAAATGTGCATCACTTTGAATTTTAGAAGCTACATTGAATTTGTTTGGTTGTGTGCAACATTGTTGGAGATAAATTGTAAATGATTTGCATTACAACATCACACCTAAATGGTCTATGATAATTTACTAGGTTAGCTGGTCATTTAAGACATGCTAACCAAAATTTAAAATGGCAGTGCATTTTAATGTCTTTGGTTGGGTCTCTGGAAGAATATAGTTTTGACTTGTCGAAGAGCTGATTTTCAAAGATATAATCTAAAAGCACAGGTTTTTAATATTTTTTGTTCTTTCTCTATTAATTAGGAATATTTGATATAGTGAGGATCGCAAGGCCATGATTTCAATATTGTTTGCATAATAACTGTAGCGGCTGTTATAACTCTTTTATTCCTTAATGGCCTGTTTAGATGTTAAAAAAAGGAGGGGGAGTAGAGTAGAGGGAAGGAGAGTAGTTCAATTACCTTGTTTGGGAGTTTTTTAAGGAAGGAGGGGGAGGGGTTTGGAGGGATTTGGAGGGGTTTCAACTACCTCCAACCCCTCATTTTTAATTCCCCCAAATTGGAGAGATTTGGAGGGAGAGTAAAGCACATAAATTATTAAATATGTAAATTACCTAATTTACCCTTATTATATTAAAAAAATTACAAGGTATTTTAACGTTAAAAAAAAAAAAAAAAAACACTGTAACCACAATCTCTCTCGGCTCTTTCAGCCAAAAATTTCTCTCAATCTCTCTCAATTCTCTCGGCTCTTTAACCCACGATTTTCTCTCAAGCTCTCTTAGCTCTCTCGACTTACGATGGCTCTTTCTTTCTCTCACGACTTCTTCACTCTCGGACTATCTTTCACTCTTCTCCCACACGCCTAGCATTCTCTCACAAAGGTAAACTCTGTTTTAATTTCTATTTCATGGGTTTCTTAAGTTGAATCAAATAAGTATGTTCTTAAAATTGTGATTTTATTGGGTAATTTCTTATTAATTGTGATTTTATGGGGGTAATAACATGTTATTTGTGGGTGGGTTTCTGATCTGAAGGCTTTTTTTCTTAAATTTTAAAGGTTCAAAGTATTGCTCATAACGTGTTTGATAAAGTGCTTGAGAGAGTCTAGATTGTGAACTGGCATAAATTTGTATATTTTGGCTATGAATCTGTGTTTCCTGTTTATTTTTATTGGGTAATTTCTTGTTTTTTGTGAATGAGTTTCTGATTTGGGTAATTTCTTGTTTTGTTTTTTTGTGAATGGGTTTCTGATTTGGCTCCTCCTAAGCCCCAACCAAAATGGTACTCTCTCGACTTTTTGATGTTCAAGTTTGAACTGGAAAATGGATCTGATTTATGTTTTTGGCATTTGGGTTTTGAGAAAACTATTAGCTTTTAGCTTGAAATCGTGTTTGCTTTCATTTTTCCCTGTTGTTTGGTTCTTTGAGAAAATAGTAAAGGAGAATTTTTGTTTGTTTGTTTGTTGTTTATATGATGTTATTATGCTTACCCATATCTTTGGTTTAGCTTGAATCGAGAAAATCTAAGTTCTTGTGTGTCTTTGTGCACCCACTTCAACACACCGCCAGCGCCTCATCTAGAGTCCATGGTTGTCGATCGACTCCATGCTTCTATACTTAATCAGTATCACTTTGGTATATCTCTCTCACTATGTGTGTTTAATTTGTGATCGGCGTGTCTTGCTACTGCTTGAAGAGTGAAGAGTTAAGAACAAAGACTAAAGCTAGACTTTTTAGTTCACAGACTTTTGTTTACTATGTGTTGTGTTATACAAATGTATTGTACTATTGTTGAACTTTAGAAATATATCTTGCTGACATTCATTTGTGGTTGTCTGCCTGTGTCATTAAAAAAAAATAGTAAATAACTTGTGGTTGTCAATTTCTTAACATTTTGTGTTTAGCATTTATAATATATTACTGCGTAGTTGATTTCTGTTGGTCATTGCCATGTAGTCATGAGTGAATGTTATATATATATATAAGAGAATGGAAAATAGACTTTCTGGTTGGAAGAGCAAAAATCTCCCTTGGGCGGGGAGGGCAACACTTATAAAATCGGTAGCACAATAAACGCTAGAGTGATAATTTTTTTTTAATCTCTTATATTACTCCATGGATGTTGTGGTCTTGAGCTCACTCAGCATGGGTCAAGAATTATGATAACCGTTTATCTCTATCTAGAACTTTTGTCCCATCTCTATCACCAGGTTACGTGCACTATGGTCCCAACTCCCAATTTTGGTTATGTTCATTTCACATAGAAGTCCCTTCTTGTAAAATGACTAAAGAATCCCTAATATGTTTGTTAACTTTTGTCAATTTTTAAGGTGGAAGAGTGGCTATCTAGAGTTACAAATTTGTCATTTCCTGTCTCCCTCCTAACCTAAATGCCATAGATTAGCTTTCAAAAGAGTTTGAATTTTTTTTTTCTTCTGGATGAGGAGGAGACCAAAAGAATAGTGCTTATTGATAGATAGTGTTTTAATAACTTTTTATCTTTTCTTGAACGATCAAATAATGTGGTGATATTGCAAATAGTTAAAGTTTAATTAGTGTCGTATTTACATATTAATAAGTGGTTTAGAGACCCATTAAACTTTGGAACATTTGTAGGGTTGTTTCAACTTGATTTTTCAGTGCAACTATTATTCCATGCTTGCTTAGAAAATTCAAACCCTTATCATTGTTAGACTCTCTAACTCTAATTTTATTAGATGGATAGACAAGAGAATAAAAGGAGACATGTATTGCAAATTTGGAAATGGAGACGTGGATTATGGGATTGGGAATGGCAACAGATGTTTTGGAAGTGGCAATTACAAGTCACTGCTAATATGATATATTTAGATAAAGAAAGATGAATTGTGTTATATAACATATAGTATATGGTTTTATAATTTATATCACATTTTGATGTTTGTTTTCGTAGATCTTATAGTCACTGTTTCAATCTGAATAGCCACACACCATTATAATTAGGAATCTAGATATAGAATTATCGAGCTGAATTTGGGGGTTTGAAGCGAAATTATGTATATATTTTTGTTACAATTTTTCTTTTGAATGTTAAGGAAATCGGAGCATTTCATTTGTGTTCGCGCATCAAAAGATCGTTTTAAGTGCTGTTTATTTGAGTAGTTTGATGATGGAATTGTAATGTTTGTATTATGTTTGCGCAGACAACTTCGAGGCGTCTTGCGGATAGGAAGGTGGAGAGGTTCGATAAGAACATTATGAAGAGAGGAGCTGTGCCTGAAACAACCGCGAAGAAGGGAAAAGACTACCCCGTTGGTCCTGTTCTTCACCGTGATGGTGGCAATTCAAAATTTGGCTGTCTTGCCAATGCTCACAATCTCTTGAGCTTGCCTTCATTATTGCTGAGCGCCTAAGAAGGAGGAGGATTACATCACAGGAAGCTCTTGCCCTCTAGGCTTCTACGGTGAGGCTTTAAGAGCCCACCAATGTGCTCTTTTTCTTACGTTAATAGCGATTATATTAGCATTAGCACTATCGGATTTTCAGTTATTTATGTTGTGTATTGTGTGTATACTAAAAGGAAGAGTTATGGTTTGAGACACTATGAAAACACACTGGAATAAATGGATAACAATTTATTTATTCCATAAGAATAGATTGCATTTTATTCTTGGTTGTGTGGTCCGGCCGGATAGTACAGTCAAAAGCTATTTCAAAGCTTATTATTTCAGATTTTTCTTATTTGAGATACCTTTCAATTGATTCTAAAAATAAAGAATAGATTTTTTTTATTAACCAAAACTCTTATGCTTCAATGTCATTGTAAGCCCTTGCCGTAGTATTCAACCTGGTGGGATGGTCGTGATTATTGAAATAGTCAAAATTCAATATTTTGTTAATTTTTTCAGTAAACAAACAAACCAAACATTTTTTTTCTTATTTTAATTATTATCAATTAAGGATGGCTTTTTTTAGTATAATAAAAAAGTAGAAAAAAATATTTAATCATAGACTAATGTTGATTATTTAAGTCACATAAAAATAATTATCAAGAAAAAATATTCTAACAAATTAATCATAGACCAATGTTACAAGTCCATTTTTAAATAGGGGTAAATTTGTCTATTTTAATCATTTCTTCTCCTCTCCATCCTAATTTTTAAAACATCCAAACAAGGGGAAGGGCTAATTACTCCCTTCCCCCTTACTAATTTTAAAAACATCCAAACAAGGTGGAGGGGAATCATTCCCCTCTACTCTCCTCCCTACTACTCTCCTTCCCTCTACTCCCCTCTACTCTCCTCCCTCTCTAAACTTCCAAACAGGCCATAAGTTTTGCATTTAAAATGATCTTTCTATCCTTTAGGATCCTCTGTCCACATTTTATTCCCAATTCTCTAAAGGTCAAACTAAATTTTCAAAGCAGTTCTGAGTCACACTATTGCCATTAGAATACAAGACAAGCATTAACAGGAAAGCTCCAATTTCAAGTCAGCCTTATATATGCAAGTAGAAAGGATAGTTGGAAAATGGAAATCAGCATTTACTATGTTAACCCACTTCTCAATTCTGCAGATGGTTCTCGAGCTATAAGCATCTCAATCTTCATGGCATACGTGTGAATCGAAGACAAGGGCGATCTAGCAAATTTTTGTGGAACCTTTAAAAAAAATCCTAGACCCGACCGAGGTAAACTTGAAGGTCCTTCTTTGAACATTGATGAAGTCACCTAGACCCGACTTGATTTAACCTACCTTACAAAATTAATATGGGGATTTACAAAACTTCAAACTTTGTTTTATTGTTTTCAAACATCATATGTGAATGCATGCAATGAACAGGAGCATACTGTGACTCAAAGCATAGTTGTTGCTATCCCGAGACAGAAAGCTCATGGATCGATTTCACCATTCGTGGACTTTGGCTTGAATACAAGGATGGCTGATATCCTTCAAACTGTGATCCTAACAGTGTCTTCGAGAAATCTCAGGTACTTATAATTTTTAGTACTATGATCTTATAAATGATTAGTGGAAGATGAATTGAGCTTATCATATATAATAACATGAATTTTTTATTAGGCTCATAGTTTCTAGGGTTATCTCATATCTGTTTTTACAAATGCCATGCATGCATCTATAAGTGAAAAAAATACAGGTCTATGCCTCGATCAATTGCCCAAGAACTTGCTAATAATATTTTCCATTCATTGGAAAAAGAGAAAGCAAATGCTTTTTAACATCTCAAATTATTTTCTTTATCATGGCCACTCATAAAACAAAAAGTTTGTCTTCTCTTTTTTGTAAATTGAATACAAGATTTGAGCTCCCATATGGAAATTAATGACACATTTTATATGGCCACTCTAAATTAAATCATGTAAAGATGCAGTGAGTAAAATGTGAAACCCCTGCCCTAGGGATATATATGAGCAAGGATATGTTCATGCACTTTAATTTTCTTATCCACTTCAAAGACCAAATGTAAAGCACACTATTATCAAGAGCTTTGTAATTTAGTGATATTGTTTGATTCTCTTTATAAGGAGAACCTAGGTTTGAATCCCACATTGACAGTTAAAACCATTTTCAAGTCTTCTCTCCCTCATTTTTGTAATTATCAAATTATAAGAAAAAGAAGAACTCTAATTGTCATGCACTTCAATCTCTTTTGAGTTTGGTACTTCACAAGCTAGGACATTTTGCCCAAGTTAATTATAAGTCTGTCTGATCAATTTATATAATACATATTTTGCCTTAAATTTTCTTATGTGATTCATGTATATGATGGTTTCTGTAGCTCTCTGACCTTGAAAGTTCAAAAAACGTGTACAAATACACTTTTGAACGTTTAGACCCCCAAAAACCAACTTAACCAACACATGTAATATGTCAAACAATTAATGTGCGGAAACTTAACATATGCTATATTATGTAATTGGTTAAACAACTATCTAAGCCATAACAAATTAAACCACAGCAGATAATGTAAAGGCGGAGATAGAGAGGAAGGAAGATGCAAACACAGCGATAACACCAGATATGTTATCGAAGAGGAAACCGAAGACCTCGGCGAAAAACCTCTCCGCCGCCCTCCAAGCGGTAATCAATCCACTAGAAAATATAGTTGGGATACAAGGACAGCAATAGACCTTCCAAGCCTAATCTACCCAATGCACCTAAGCCCTCCAAGCTTCTTGCTCCAACGAGGTTGCGCCGAACCTTTTTCTTCTCTAGCTTACCGGATTCCGCTACTACACCGTAGCATCAACCAATGAATATTGGTTCCTTCCTAATCGCTTCCCCAGAACTCCAAACGTCTCTCTCACGGAGATGATAATGGTGAGAACCAGGTTTGGTTAAAAGACCTCTCAAGGATTTGACAATGGAGAGGAAGAGAGTGAGGGAATTTGATGAGACTCTAAGGTAGAGATTGTGGGTGAGGCAATCTGGTTTTTCTTTAGGGTTTCTCTCTCAAAATTCTCTCTGGAAGCACTCTCTCAATCGTGGGTTAAAAGGGTATTTATACTGGAGTGGAGTAGAATGCGAAACGTCGGGTTTTTCCAAAACAGGGGTGGCTCGCGGCTTGACTCGGTCGCGAGTTCCATCCGCGAGATAACCGTATGGCGAGTTGTCCTGTTTTGTCCTGTAGTGCTCCAGCTAGCATGACTGTTCACCTTCCAGCATGCTTGGCACGTGTGCGGATTCTGGCGGGTTGAAGCCGCAAGTCCAGCCGCGAGACCCAGCCGCGACACTCTGTTTTCTTGCACACTCTTGAGCAATTCTTCACTCTATCTCACTCACTACCCTTACAACAATCCCACCTAATTACAGGGTTACTAAATGCTGAAATACAAGCAAATTTGGCACGGAATAAAGCCAATTAGATGGTTGAATAAATTCAACCTTACAATCTCCCCCTTTGGCTATTCCGTGACAAAACCCTAAAACAGACTCTAGACTTAACATGTGAGTTGGGAACAGTTGAACAAAACTCACTCACACCTAACTCTAGAAGTCATGAAGCACTTGAAACATATGAACATAAACTCCTGAAAACACAACAATACACTTTGATTATTGTAAGCGAAAAACTATGAATGCATATGAAACAAGCTTAAATGTGATCAAGCAAAGATGGAGTAATATACAATCCATGGCTTGATCAACTAAGTGACCACCTCAAGGTAGTGATCACGGTGTTCATTCACACTTGGAATGAACACAAGGACATACAAGTTAACAAGCACAAGGCAAGTTACTTGTATGCTCAACACTCAACCAATGCATAGCACACAAGGCATATGCATCTAGGAACAATCCTACAAGGGCACAAGAGTGACAAGTACAACAAACCACAATGCGTAACATTTGGAACAAAGTACTGATTTCAACAAGCATAAAGGCTGCCCTTAGGCATGGTACAAACCACAAGGCCTACAAACTATGCTTAAAACATTAACCCTCAAAAGCTTACAAAAGCATATGGGTACAAAACAGAAATTCCTGAATAACAGTTTTACAACACAATATATCAACTTAAAGATAAAAAGAAACAACAGAAATAAGGACACTCCCCCTTAGATAAAGATGCTCCCCCTTAGAGTAATATCCTCCCTCTTGAATATGCCTATCACTCCCCCTTTTTGTCATGGAATATGCTAGTCATCCTCTTCTAGCTTTCTCTGGATTTGATCCAACTGAGTCTGAAGAGAAGTAAATTTCATATCCCATCGGTTGCTTTGATGGTGCGGAAGCGGCGGTGAGCCCAGACATCTTTGAATTCAGCTCAAGGACAGAGGAGATAATGTGATCAAGTTTCTCATCGAGAGAAAAATTACTGAATGGAGGATCACTCGAGAGGCGTAAGTTTCTGGTTTGGCTCTCTTCCGACTATGTCCAACACTGGCATTGTATGTACGCATGTTGATTGGGCTCGGTTTAGGAAGAGGAGACTCATCAGCTGTTGGATAGATTCCCTTGAGCTTCAAGATCCGGGAAATGAGACTACAAAAAGGAAGGCATATCCGAGACTCATTTCGGAGAACCGTTTTGCGCAGAACATGAAAGATATGAGCACAAATGTCGATTTCTTCATCAGAGATGAGATCATGAAGAAACAAGGCTCGCCCGAGATTCATATACCCAGTACTTGACAAAGGGTACAAATTGTGAAACATCACAATCGTAAGTACTCTCGATTTCGGAGAAAGAGAGGAAACACTGATGGATTTTCCATTTGGTGAGAACTCAAGTCCTGACCAAGGCTTTGTTTGAGAAGCTCCTCATCGGGACATAGATCATCATAAACCGGTGAATGACGAAAAATGGGTCTATTGATGTGAAGAATATCTGCCAGGTATGTAGGAGAGATAGAAAAGCTCTTTTGTCGAACCCAGCACTTAAGTTCATCTCCTTCGACAATTACGTTAGCGTAAAATTCTTTAACCAGCTCTTCATACACGATAGCTGGATCAGAAAGAAGGTAATTCCAATCCTTGTGAGCAAAACATTTCTGAATGTCGGTGGTGTGAAGTGAGGGCGATCCACGACTCTCTCCAATAATGGTGTGGCATGAAGAAAAATACTCTCATATGACTGATAGGCGGAATAGGATCTGAATTTACTTGGATCGAATCGCTGTGATGAAGAGCAAGTCACTTTCGGGAGAGGTGTGTCTTCATCAACATCAATCACGGGTTCCTTCCCTTTAGAAGAACCTCCTTTCACAAAGACCCTTTTGAATGGAGACATGACCAATCAGATTAACAAACAAAGGAAAATGACAGAACACAATCCAACGGACTATATCAGCAGTGGGTTAGAGGAAATTTAGGAACAATGAGGAAACCCTAGCAGCTGGATGAGTATGGTCGAAAAGTAACAATGAGGGACATCAAAAGCCCAAATTAGAACACCACAAGAGATAGAGAACAAAAATAACCACATAATCACCTGAAAGCAACACCACATCAACAAGATAGCACACAAGATCGAGGGAAAATAGAAAATTTTAAAAAAACTCCTGTTTACGCAAAACACGCGATTTCCGCGACTGGATTGAGCCGCCACGAAGTCGCCAGCTCAAGTCGCCAGAATACACAAGACCAAAATTTTGAAAAATTTTTCTAAGTGTTTTTCGCGATTTGGAAGGTCTACCCGCGAGTGAGTCGCGAGATGAGCCGCGAAAATCTCTGAGTGAACTCGCGACCGGGACCTTCTACTCGCGAACAAGTCGCCAAAAATGACCAGCGAAGATGCGACTGAGGCCCGCGACTTGACACACCCGCGACTGAGCCGCCAAAACAGGGCAAAACTGTATTTTTGAAATTTTCAGATTTTTCAACCGAAATACTTTCCAAAAACACCTAAAAACACTCAAAAATCTTTTTGTGCTTGAAACAACAAAGATTGAGCATGTGAAAACAAATTTCATCAAGTACAATCACACAAATGAATATGGCATTTATCGAACATAAACTTGTGTGTTGTGTGTGGATATCAACAATGAGATAGTCCTTTGTCTAATGTAAGGCTTCAATGATCAATTCAACCAAGGCATACACAATTAGCACTAGATCATGTGACCAATCTCAATAATAGAAATATGAATATATGACTTCCCACACATAACTTGATAACATAACTTGGAGCTTTACATTTGACTCCACTTTCGGACATAACATTTGACCTTCTAGATCTTTTGAGGCAAACATCTCTCATTGTGAGAGGCATATATGTAACATCTCTCTTTCTTTGAAGAACAGGCCTTTGACCTTTTGAATGAAATTTCACTTTTAACATAAGGTCGCTTACCCTTTTTCCTAGTCAAATACTAGAATGTGCGACAGGCTTTTGCAGCTCAAAATCTCTTTTCATTTGGAGATTTACATTTGGTGAGCTCTTTTTAGCAAAACAAACAAAAAAAATGGGAAGAGATATAAACACAAGTCTATGCATGTCTCAAGATCAACATAACCATTCACTAATCATTCATGACAAGTTTGAAGATCTATTTACAACAATCACATAGATTTCAAGATTTCTCCCATCGAGATATAGGTGCATGAAAACAAGCAATGCTCGAAAATGCACAAAGCCATTAGCACAAAGGTACAAGGCAAAACAAGTTTTGAGTCAAGACTCAACAAAGTCAATCAAGCTTTTTGATTTTCTACTTTTTATGGCATTTTTGGATTTTTGACACAAGACACAAAAAAATGATTGAATAAACATAAAAAAACAACAGTATTCACAAATGGACAAACAAACAAGAAAAGGTGTGTGCTCCAACACAAACAGATATAACATATTATGAATAAGTGAAGCACACAACACACAAAAGAGTCAAGGAATTGTACCAACACCAATGGTCTTACGGAGTGATTCAAACCGTGGACCATCGAGAGGCTTGGTGAAGATATCCGCCTTTTGATTGTCGGTATTTATGAACTCAAGACACACAACTTTTTCCTCCACCAAATCCCGAATGAAATGGTAACGTATCTCTATGTGTTTGGATTTTGAATGCTGAACAGGATTCTTGGAAAGATTGATGGCACTGTGTTGTCACGAAAGACACACATCGTTTCTTGAGGAATTCCATAGTCATGAAGTAATTTCTTCATCCAAAGAAGTCGAGTGCAGACAACTTCCAGCAGCGATGTATTCTTCTTCTACAGATAGATAAAGACACTGAATTCGCTTCTTGCTCATCCACGAAACAAGATTGTTACCAAGATAAAAGCGACCGCTGAAGTGCTTTTCCGATCGTCTACTACACTGCCAGCCCAGTCAAGATCTCAATACCCAGCAAGACAAGCATTTGAGTCTTTTGAATACCACAGACCATAGTTTGCGAGTACCATTCACATATCGAATGATTCGCTTAGCAGCCGATCGATGAGATTCCTTCGGATTAGCTTGGTACCTAACACAAACGCCCACACCGAAAGCAATGTCCGGTCTCTGGTTTGTAAGGTAGAGCAAACTTCCTATGATGCTCCTATACAATGTAGGACTTACTTCAACTCCTGATGAATCCACATTCGGTTTAGTGGAAGAGCTCATGGGAGTGGAGGCATGTTTTTTGGAGTCTAGGCCAAACTTCTTGACAATATTTCTGGCATACTTCTCTTGAGATACAAATATACCCTCCTTCATTGTTTGACTTGAAGACCCAAAAAGAATGTGAGCTCCCCACCATGCTCATCTCAAACTCCTTCTTCATCTCCTCGAAAAATTCAGTAGCACGATCTTCGATAGTTGCCCCAAACACTATGTCATCAACATAGACTTGTGCCACAAGGAGATAATCTTCGTCATTTTTGACAAATAGAGTTCGATCGGCGTACCCTCTCTTGAAACCTCTATCTAGAAGATAATGTGTAAGACGATCGTACCAGGCTCTAGGCGCTTATTTTAAACCATATAGTGCTTTCTTCAATCTTAATACATGATCCGGAAAATGAGGATCTTCAAATCCTTTTGGTTGCTCAACATAAACCTCTTCATTTAGATATCCATTCGAAAAAGCACACTTGACATCCATTTGATAAAGTTTGAACTTCAAGGTGCATGCAATGGACATAAGGATTCGAATGGATTCGAGTCTTGCCACCGGAGCAAATGATTCATCAAAATCCACCCCTTCTACTTGTGTGTATCCTTGAGCCACCAACCGAGACTTGTTTGAATTATCTCTCCATCTTCATCAGTTTTGTTTTTAAAAATCCACTTTGTGCCTATAACATGAACGTTCTCGGGCCGTGGAGCAAGTTCCCATACGTCATTCCTCACAAACTGATTAAGCTCTTCATGCATTGACTCAACCCAATTCTCATCTTGAAGAGCCTCTTCAACCCTTTTTGGTTCAAAAACTGCAAGATAACGGTGATACGTTACATGATTGGCTAGCGAATATTTCCTTTCCCGAGGCGAAGACCGTCATCAAGTGATCCTATGATATTACTTTCCTGATGATTCTTGATAATTCTTGAGGATGGCCTTTTTGTAGTGGAAACTTCATCACTACGAGAGATAGGAGGATGAACTTCTGGAGGAGTAAGAGGACTTGAAGTTCTAGACATCGATCTCGTTTCCCTTCTTGGGTTGATGGGAGTCAATTCTACTTCTGGTATAGGTTCTTTATCTTCTATATCCAAAGCTTCTACCTCAACATCGGGCTCTTCGATGCTCGGCCCTCCTATATCATCAATCATTTCTACCTTAGGTAAGGCATCATCAATCTTGACATTTATGGATTCCATCACAGTCTTTGTTCTTTTGTTAAACACTCTGTATGCTCGACTTGTAGTAGAATAGCCGAGAAAGATACCTTCATCACTTCTTGCATCAAACTTCCCAAGATTTTCTCGATCATTCAAGATATAGCATTTACTTCCAAATACCCTAAGTACTTCACTTTAGGCTTCTTCCCATTCCATATCTCATATGCGGTCTTACGTGTACCAATTCGAAAGAAAATCCTATTGCCAATGTGACACGAGGTGTTGACAGCTTCTCCCCAAAATTTTTGAGGAATTTCCTTATTAAGCAACATGACTCTAGCCATCTCCTGAATCACACGATTTTTCCTTTCTACCACTCCATTTTGTTGTGGAGTTTTGGGAGCTGAAAACTCTCTCTTAATTCCATTCTTCTCACAAAAAGACTCGAATCTCGCATTCTCAAATTCTCTCCCATGATCACTTCTAACTTTGGCTATTGGAATCCCCTTTTCATTTTGTAATTTCTTGCACAGAGAATCTCCGGTCTTTCACAAGCTTCTGATTTTTCTCTAAGGAATTCAACCCAAGTGTATCTTGAGTAGTCGTCCACAATGACCATAATATATCTTTTTCCCCCTAAGCTTTCGATTCTGGTGGGCCCCATCGAGATCAACATGAAGTAACTCCAAACAACGAGAGGTGGCTATCACATTTACCTTGTGATGACTTGCCTTAGTTTGCTTCCCCATTTGACATGCACCACAAATGGTCTTCTTTACTTTTCCAAACTTAGGAAGTCCTCGACAGACTTCAAGTTTGGAGACTTTTGCTACTTGTTTGAAGTTGGCATGCCCAAATCTGTGATGCCATAGCTCCATCATATCTACCCGAGCACTTCTACATGATATTGGTACCGTGGGAACTATTCCATAACAATTATCCGTAGTCCGATTTCCTTCCAACACCTGAATCCCCTCTTTATTGATGATCAAACATCCTTTCTTGGAGAATTGTACCAGGAAGTCGTCATCACAAATTTGAGTGATGCTCAAAGAAATTCGCCTTGACCCTTTTATGAACAGCACATCTTTCAACATAGGCAAACCGGGTATCTCGATGGTTCCATTGCCTAGGACTTGAGCATGGCTTCCATCCCCAAAGGTCACATAGTCACCCACCTTTTCTTTGAGTGACTTAAACAATGACTTGTCCCCTGTCATATGGCGAGAACACCCACTATCAAGATACCACAAACATGCATTAAACACCTTTAATGAGGTATGAACAAATAGATTCACATGTGACAGACATTCTTGACCTTCAAAACCATACTCATTATCGGTTTCATGCTACTATTAGATTGATTTTTCATTTTCAAATTCTCAATCATCTCACACAACATTCTATTCTTTCTTTTATATTTCTTAATCAAAGATTTTGATTCGGATATGCTACTTTGTAAGGCAAGATTCTCGATTCTCAAGATATTTCAGCATTTGAACAAAAACTCTAGCATGTTTCTTAGTTAATAATAACTCTACAAGATCATCAAAGAAGACACCTTTCGACATATGCATAGAGACATTATCACAAACACTTGAGCTACAATTCAGCATGTTATAGATGAAAACAACAACCACAACACAGGGGTCTAGGATCACACAAATGGTAATGAAACCAAACAAATGTGTACCTGCTCTGATACCAATTGAAAGTTCAAAAACGTGTACAAATACACTTTTGAACGTTTAGACCCCAAAAACCAACTTAACCAACACATGTAATATGTTAAACAATTAATGTGCGGAAACTTAACATATGCTATATTATGTAATTGGTTAAACAACTATCTAAGCCATAACAAATTAAACCACAAAGAGATAATGTAAAGGCGGAGATAGAGAGGAAGGAAGATGCAAACACAAATGATAACACCGGATATGTTATCGAAGAGGAAACCAAGACCTCGGCGAAAAACCTCTCCGCCGCCCTCCAAGCGGTAATCAATCCACTAGAAAATATAGTTGGGATACAAGGACAAAGAATAGACCCTCCAAGCCTAATCTACCCAATGCACCTAAGCCCTCCAAGCTTCTTGCTCCAACGAGGTTGCGCCGAACCTTTTTCTTCTCTAGCTTACTGATTCCGCTACTACACCGTAGCATCAACCAATGAATATTGGTTCCTTCCTAATCGCTTCCCGAACTCCAAACGTCCTGTCTCACAGAGATGATAATGGTGAGAACCAGGTTTGGTTAAAAGACCTCTCAAGGATTTGACAATGGAGAGGAAGAGAGTGAGGGAATTTGATGAGACTCTAAGGTAGAGATTGTGGGTGAGGCAATCTGGTTTTTCTTTAGGGTTTCTCTCTCAAAATTCTCTCTGGAAGCACTCTCTCAATCGTGGGTTAAAAGGGTATTTATACTTTGGAGTGGAGTAGAATGCGAACGTCGGGTTTTTCCAAACAGGGGTGGCTCGCGGCTTGACCTCGCGGCTTGACTCGATCGCGAGTTCCGGTCGCGAGATAACCGTATGGCCAGATTGTCCTGTTTTGTCTGTAGTGCTCCAGCTAGCATGACTGTTCACCTTCCGGATGCTTGGCACGTGTGCAGATCTCGGCGGGTTGAAGCCGCGAGTCCAGCCGCGAGACCCAGCCGCGACACTCTTTTTTCTTGCACACTCTTGAGCAATTCTTCACTCTATCTCACTCACTACCCTTACAACAATCCCACCTAATTACAGGGTTACTAAATGCTGAAATACAAGCAAATTTGGCACGGAATAAAGCCAATTAGATGGTTGAATAAATTCAACCTTACAGACCTCATGACCAATCTGCAGAAGGATTGGCCATCACTTAGCTGCCCAAGTAGTAATGGCTTTAGGTTCTGGTCACATGAATGGGAAAAGCATGGGACATGCTCAGAATCTCAAATTGACCAACATGACTACTTTGAAGCAGCTCTCAATCAAAAGAAGAAAGTAAACTTGCAACAAATACTCGGGATTGCAAGAATTGAACCAGATGATGGATTTTACAGCTTAGACAACATTGTAAGAGCAATTATAAAGGGCATTGGGCACACTCCTAGGATAGAGTGCAATAAAGATTCACATGGTAATAGCCAACTTTACCAAATCTACTTCTATGTGGACAGTTCTGGGTCAGAAATCATTGTGTCCAGTGCCTCCGAAAGGAAGATGTGCTTCAAAAGTCCAGTTTCCTAAGTTCTAAAGATTGTGGCTGAGGATTAGCTAGAGGAATATATCTCTTATCATTATTTACTAGTTATAATTTGTTTATGTTTAGTCTTGGAACAAATTACTATAATTTGTCACCTTCTCTATAATGAAATGATGGCAAGCTTATGCATAATTCTAATTTGAGTAATAAGTCATATCTTCTCTGTATTGGTCTATAAAATTTTAATTATTATTTTAAAGATATGATAAAATTCTTCCTTTTATTCTAAATTAATCAATAAACTATATTACTACTAATTAGAATAAATAAACATGACATTTTATTTTCTAATTAGTAGTAATATAGTTTATTGATTAATTTATAATAAAAAGAAGAATTTTATCACCTTTGGCTGCTAATGGATATGGATTTGTGCGTATTAATCCTAAATAAATACTAAATAAGGAGATTGGGTTTCAGCATCCCAAAAAAGGCTCCAGTAGTTTCAAACAAACACCTGAACAAGGTGTATGCCATATTCAAAGGATTCCAACTAGGAATCTATATATGACACTCCTAGAACTAGAAGACATTATCAATTGAATGAAATCCCCTTTGGACTTAATATAGCTTCTCAAGTCTTCAATAAAAAATAAAAAATGTCATTCATCTTCTTAACAAGAAAAATCTTTCATCAATTTATGAACTCTATTATCTAGGAAATAAGGATTTAACTTTTTCCTGAAGATTAATTCTTTGAAGATACATATGGTCTATATCTTTACTTTAATCTTTAGTTAAATAAGTTAAAAGATGTTTATAAAAAACAATAAAAAATCAGTTAAAAGTCATTGTTTTGGAACTTGTAGATTATTCCAATCAATTTAATTTAGGACTGATCTCTATATTAAAAGACGCTACCTTGAGACCACCAGCTGAAGCTATCTACATTATTTGCTTCTCTTTGTCTGAATAATTTCTCTCGTTGGACAGAATTATGGAAGATTAAGTTTGTGTGAGAGTCTTCCGATGTAGAACAGTAGAAGACATGGGTCAAACAATTTTAATTGGGATCCTTTTGGACTTTGTAATAGCTAGACATGGGCTTGTTAAAGAATCCATTGTGTTTTCTTTGCATAGTACATAGAGTTCCAAAGGTTTACATGGATATTAGGGTTTATTGGATACCACTTTTGCTGAAAACCATGGTTTTGAAATCTAAACCGTTCAATAAACCATAAAATAGAAAGGTTCAAGGTTTTTAAGGTCAGACCGAAATCGAACCGAGGTCAAACCGTGATGACATCATAATTAATTTTATAATTATTTAAAATATAAATAAATATATTAAATTAGTAAAAATGAAAAAAAAAAAGACTAAAATAGTCCAAGTAAATATAGAGTTCTATCGTTCAATGAACCGTAAAATAGAGAGGTTCAAGGTTTTTAAGGTCGGACTGAAGTCGAACCATGATAATGTTATAATTAATTTTATAATTATTTAGAATATAAATAAATATATTAAATTAGTAAAAAATGAAAAAAAAAGACTAAAATAGTCCAAGTAAATATAGAGTTCTACCTTTCAAATGTATTTTTTTATATTATAACTTTCATAAGATAAATAAAAAAATAAGAAATCCTAAGCAAATATAATAAGCGGAACATATAACAATATCATAGTTGATCTACTAATTATCAAAAAAAAAAAATTATTAATTTACATTGTAATATTTACATAACATTTACATTATAAACTAAATAAATGTGTATAGTATTATATTTTTTTTATGTAAATATATTCAATATTTTACGCTTTATATAAATGTGCAGTCAATTGATTACAATATCAACCAATAATTATTTAGCAAAAGAAACATGGTTGATTTATCAAAACAGTAAGTAAACAAATAATAAACCACTGGTATCAAATTTAAATCTAACATAAAATATTACTAAAATATTAAAAAAGTGAGTTGATGAAGTCAAAAGTCATTGTGTACCCAAATATCAACAAAACTAATAATTAAATATAACAAATATTGGTGAAAATCTGAATTTATGTGGTCTTGATAGAGTGTGGTACACAAAGTGGCAGGCCTCATTTCCTAGAACACCCTTTCCAAATAACAATAAATATCAAAAAATTTAGTTAGTTGTCACATTTCAAAACAATGTCAAAAAGTAGCATCTCGAGTGTCTAAAACTCGAGTTCCAAAAAAAGACTCGAGTTTTTAAGTCTCGATTTGTAAATGGATGGGTCTGATGTGGAAAAAATCCACATGGAAATCGAGTTTTAAAAACTCGAGTTCCATAAGGAAAACGCCGCTATAAAGCTTTAAAACGTCACTATAGGGCTTAAAAACACCACTATAGGGCTCCCTGAACTGATCATATTAAAAAAAAAAATTTGTAGGAAAACGCTGCTATAATGATTTAAAACGTTACTATAGGGATTAAAAACACCACTATAGGGCTCCTTGAAGTGTGGGGTGATCATTAAAAAAAAATTTGCAGGAAAACGCCGCTATAGGGCTTTAAAACGTCACTATAGGACTTAAAAACACCACTATAGGAACTTGAGTTTCTAAAACTCGAGATCTATGTGGCATTTTCAATCCAACTCATCCAGCAAAACACTCACAAAGCGAGTTTATAAAACTCGATTTTTAATTGAATCTCGAGTTTTTAAAACTCGAGATGTTACTTTTCTTAAAACTTTGAAACGGTTCCTAACTTACTACTTTGAATCTCTATTAACAGCTATTTTGCACATTCCCTCCATTTCCTAAGCTAGAAAGTGGAAACTATTTTTGCCAAATAGATAGATAGAGTTCAAGTCTTCAACAAGCAAATGACAGAACGAGATGAGAGTTCTCGGCAAGGAAACAAGAACAGTGAGAGACATTGCTCACTAGTCATTGACTGGAGGCTGCAGAAGACAAGGATTGAAGGTGTGATCAAGCGTCGGATGACTTGTGGAGGCAAACATTTGAGTTATTACAATGTGGACACTGCAGCTGTGTAAGAAAAAATTTTAGTTTTTTTTTTTTTTTTTTCTATTTGGAGGGATCTTGTAATAGAAGATTTTTTTTTTTAAGTAAGATTATTGATTCATTGAAGATTAAGTAATTCTTATACTGCTATTTCTTTTTGGTTCTATGTATCAATTGATTCTTCTTTTGCCTTCTCGGATTTTCTTAACAATGGCAAGGTGTTGTAATTTTTTTTTTTTTTTTTTTTTTTTTTTTTGCTTTTTTAAGCTCTGATCTGAACCGGGAAAACCGTGTATAGTTTTTAAAACAGGGGCGTTCGACCGCGTTTCACACGGTTGGCTAACTTATTTACTTATGCCGGTTTTGGGAGGTAAAAGTACCGTTTTAAAGAACAGTTCACGGTTAACCGGATCGGACCGTGTGGTCCGGTCCGAATTTTAAAACCCTACTGAAAACTGAAAACATTGTAACAAAATAATTTTTAAATGTGTAAATAGTATCGTGGAACCCAATTTTAAAGTTTTTTTTTTTTTTTTTTTTTTTTTTTTTTTCTGAAAAAGGACCTGTGGGTTTTGTGAATAGTACACGAGACTTGCTAAAAAACACAAGGGACAACACGCAAACATTGAGGGAAAAACGTGGTAGCCAAACTAACACTACGTATGTGTTTGGGTCCGACAGATGCGTTTGCATTTTTCTGTTCTTTTTTTTTCCTCTTGCATGCATTTTAGAGGGGATAGATTTCACTGTTCATGAACAAGAGCCAAAATTATTGACTTTTCAGCACACACCAAAGGGTCCCATGCACTGTTCACGGGACCCATAAACTTCACTTTTTATAACTTTTCATTAAAAATGGGTCCCATGGTACTATTTACACATTTAAAAATTATTTTGTTACAATGTTTTTCGTTTTTCAGTTTTCGATTTCAAATGGTATCCAAACGGACCCTACATGTACTTTTAGGCTTTGTAATAGCTAGGCATGGGCTTGTTAAAGAATCAATTTACACTCCTAGTATATGAGTTCCACACAAGTCTAAAATCTAGTTCTTGAGAAAGAAAATAAATGCATTAATATTATTGCGATGGACTAGTGATGGAGGTGAAACGAAACAGCTATGTAAAGTTTAATAAAAAAATGTTTCTTAAAAAAAAAAAAAAAAAGAGAGAGAAAGAAAGAAAAAGAGAGGCACTATCCAACATATTTTTTTTGGATAGTTTAAGACCAATTTCATAATAATTTTTTTTCTCAATCCAACAAATTTCTTTAATAATTAATCCGATAAACTTTTTCTTGAAACCAATGTATTGATTTGGTCTTCAATGACCTTTTTTTCTTTTTCTTTTTCTTTTTCTTTTTGAGGGGAGGTCTTCCAACAGAAAGACATTCAAATTGCTTATCCTAAACAACCCACCATACTTCACAGGGTACACCAATTTCATTCAAACAAGTGAAATTTTAATTCTTCATTCAAACGAAGGACTCAAAAGAAACATGAGATAGAAACTAGATGGCCCTTCTAGTGTTTGATTCACTTTATTTAATCCAACAAAATCTCTCCAAATAAAATTCCTTTAATAAACATTGACATATAAACTTAGTGTATTAC
This sequence comes from Quercus dentata, assembly GCA_028216015.1. Lineage (NCBI taxonomy): Eukaryota > Viridiplantae > Streptophyta > Magnoliopsida > Fagales > Fagaceae > Quercus > Quercus dentata. Next base: position 75,144,717 of record CP116446.1, on the reverse strand, counting down.
AGTATTATTTTTTTGCTGAATATGGTGGGGGATTCAAAAAAATATCAAATTATAAAATCAAATAATGCTATTGAGTTAGACTATTCGCTTCTTTATTTTTCATTTACCAAAGCTTCAAATATAATAAACCCTAATAATTAGAGTCATTGAAAACCCATTCTCCCAAACTCAGCTCTCTTCTCTCCATCCACAAAGAGATGTACCATAAATTGGACTCTCATTGTGGCATTCACACTAGACTGAACATGAACTCAATGTTAGCTTGTGGGCTATCAGATTTCAAGGGCATCTTTCAAAAGAATAATCTTTGAATAGAAGAATATTTCATTGCATTGACCTGTCCATGGTGTGTATGTAGGACTTATCAATTATCAGTCTGGCTATGTTTTGAATGTGAAGGCATTTTGAGATGTAATTGATGAAAGAAAAATGTGTTTCTAATTTTCTATAACCCAAAAACATAAATAAAAAAAGTTATTGGTTCTCAAACCAAACAAAATCCAATCATTTTTATATTAGGTGTGTGCGCTATGCATGTCTTTATCCTAATCTTACCATAGGTCCAGTGCCAATCTTTTTTTTTTTTTTTTTTTTTTTTGGGGGAAGATGGTCCAATGTCAATCTTAGTTGTCCCAAATATGAAGGCATAAATTGTTGTATTAGGCTTTTATGGGCTTCGGCATAATTACAGATTTTGGCATTAATGAACTTTGGCCTAATTACAGGGATGGTTCTTACCCTTCAAATTGTGATCCTAACAATTCCTTCAATCAGGATAAGGTACTTGAAATCTTTTTATTTTTTATTTTTTATTATATCATTGTATTTTGGCATCAAAATCATAGCAAATTTTGTTCTTAATGTTTTTGTGAATTGTTTTCTATTCTATTAGATGAAACAAGGTTACGAGATGACCAGTCACAAGTATAACAAAGTGTAATTTAGCTATGAGATTCCATCAATTTCTACAAGTCCGGCCACGTAATTAACAGAAACTATTTTAATTGGACAATTTTTTTTTTTTTTTTTTTAAGAAATGACTAGACTATTAGCTATATACTATTACCATGTATAAACCAACTAATAATGCCAACTCTCAAGGAGAAAACTGCCCTCTTACTTTTATAAATTTTCCCATTTTAGATTTTTTCCCCCTTTTTTAGGTGAATGCATATCTAAAACATTTTTGTTTCTCTCCTTCCTCAATTCATGGCAAGAGAAATGGCATCCTTTACTTATTATTATAGATTGAGTAATGCTACAGACACAAACTATTTTACAACATTTTTACAAACTGCTGGTGTGGCTTTAGCATTTTCCAAATAGTTATTGTGAGTAAAAATGTGATGTTAGTGATGGGCTCATATTAGAACTAGTAAGAAATCGCCACATCAACAGTTTGTAAAAATGTTGTAAAATAGTTTGTGTTTGTAGCATTACTCTTATAGATTTAGTTAACAAAAATCCAACTATTTTATGGAAATTTTGATACCATTTTCATGAAACAAAGTGTTTGTAAGAATGCCTAAACCAAACTTTCCATCACTCGGGAAGTACAAGGTAAAAACTTTCCATCCTTACTGAAAGCTATTTTGTATCTTAACTTCAATGTGAATCCACCAATGAAATCTTAACTGGAAATTGTGTCCCAAGCATTGTTTGTGTTATATAGAAAACTGGTATAGGTTTATCATACTTTAGCATTGAATCTACCTTTTTATCTAATTGTTAGTCTCTCTCTTTCTCTCAAGTTCTTCACATTTTGTCCTACTCTGCTGTGATCTCTAGAAAGGACTTGCAATTTTCTGTTGAGGTTAATAGAACCATGTTTCCTTAGTGAAAGTTATTTTGTATCCAAACTTCTATCTGAATCCTTGAATGATAGATATCTTTACTAGAAATTGTGCCCAAGCATTGTTTATGTGAAATAGCAAACTGAGAGAACCAAGAAACAATACCAACATTTTTTTTTTCTTTTTCTTAAATCATTGATTGTGTTCTAATGCTTTGCCAGATTAAAATTTGATTGTACATACCCCGTGTAATGCAATTTAGAAGGATAAATATTAAATAAACTTTACAAACTAAACAACAGAAGGTATGGAAAATAGTAAACATACCATTATGCACTATAATTGCAATGGAAATACAAATTTGTTATAATCATTACCATTACATGGGTATGGGTTGCATTTGATTTCCTCTAGGCTTCACTAAAAATTTTTTAGATATGCTTTGGCTTTGAGGAAGAAATTTCCTACTAAAATAGTAGTCCTATTGGTAAGTGCTTTGCTTATATTCCTTTTGGAGATTAATATATACTTTATGTGGATGTTTAGATTTTCTTAGGAATTTTGATTCATGGGGACTGCTTTTGTTAAGGTGGTGATGTTGTTCTTGAAAGGGGAAAATGATGTTCATAAGAAGCCTAAATATGAGATAAAGAAAGGGTATTTCTTCCCCATTGTTAGAGCATCTCCAACAGTCAATGCATAGCCAAAATATAGAGAATATTTTACATTGTTCATGCTCTATATGCTCCTGTTCATGCTCCAGCAGACTTAGCTATATCCGAAAATTTTTTGCTAATGAACAGTAGCCCATCAAGTCCGATGGGCTCTTGTTCATTCTTCAAATCATTTTTTTCTATTATAATAATTTGGTATTGAATAAAAAATGTTGGAAAATGTGTAGTTGTTAAAAAAAGAATAAATAATGAATGAAGAAATAATATTTAAATGAAATAGAGAATGTGATAGAAAATCTGTTGGAAAGTGTATTTGAAAAAGTGGGTAGATAAAGGTAAAAGTCACCGTTCATTCTCCAAACAATACAAAAATTTGATGAATTTGCTGGAAATGCTCTTAGGAAGCTAAAATATGCAAAATATTGATAACCTAAATTGCTTGTTACGTACCAAATACAGTGATTGATAATCTAAATTGCTTCTTACTTCCCAGAAATGCCAAAAGTAACTGTTGTTGCACCTGAACTTGGGACCTCTCTGCCTTGAATTGTTTAAAAACTTTGTATCTCTGAATTAATTTAGTAATAATTTTATACATTTTTTAATCCAACTTGTTTTCTTAAGATAGGTTTTTCATCTATCCTTTGTTCGCCAATATGGAAATATCTGCTTGCTTCTAATGGTCAAGGTTTCAATAACTACTTCTTTGCACTATCAATGTTAAAGCTGTTCTCTATATGCAGGTGCTGAAGGTATTACTGTGGCGGCTGCTTTTAAAGATAGCACCCTAAAGGCTATAGACGAAGGTAATTGGAAAAAGCCAATAAGTTGTAACTCAAATGGCAAAGAAGGAAAGCAAATAAATTAAAGCAATAGGATGAACCCTTTTTGCTTCTTCTTTTTTTTTTTTTTTTTTTTTTTTTTTTTTTGTTTTGGACGTGTATGCCTAAGTTTTTGTTGGCTTGGTTTCTTATTTCTATTCCATGGTCAAACATTCTTTGTATTTTTGTACCATGCTCCAAAGGTCGTAACAATCGACCAGTTAGGATTTTCTATTTAACAAAGATTCTTAGAGAAATTCTAATAAAAACTGCAAAGCACCTCGTTTAATATAAAATCATTGATAGTAAGTCCCATGTTTCTCCCATTCATGTGACCAAAATGAGGAACCACTGCTGCTTGGGCCGGTCAGTGTTGGCCAATTTACTTGCATTCTGCTAATTAGGTCTGAAATCTATAGAATAGTATACGATGAACTTTATTAGTGATGGAATTTAAGTACTTATGTTGTCGATGTAGCACCAATTACCTTTATTATCAAGCTAATTTATAAGTTTCATATAATAAAATTGATAACAACTTTAACACTTTCCTAATGAGAAATTGGTTCCTTGGATTTCACAAAAGGGCTGTTAGGATTGCAGCTGGGTGGGTATGAGCCATCATTGTAATTAGGCCAAAGCCATTGAATGCTGAAATCAGTTTTGGGTTTTCCTGTTGTTGGATAGCAACAACTTTGTTTTGTGTCATAGTATTATCCAGACCACTGCATTAGAGATTTAAAGTGGTGAAATCAAGAAAAAAGTTCTGATGTTATGACAACATCAAATAAGAGTAATTAGCATTCAAAAGGATGATCTCTCTCTTAAATAATCCCACTCACTTGTTGTTCAAGGTAGAAGAAATTGAAACTCTGTGAAACACAGTCAATTGCTAGGCATTGTACTATTAAAAGCTTGATGAAGATTGCATAATTAGGTTTCATACTTTCATCTGTGTCTGTCTCTGTGTGTGTGTGAGAGGTGTGGAATTTGTTTTTGGACTTAGTGTGATAGTTTCATGATGTGAATGGCAGTATTTATAGGCAAAAACGTACGTGTGGACAGAATATTTGGTGCAACATATCTTGCTATTACCATTAATTTATCACCTGTGTTGTGTGAAACAAATGCCCCTGATTAGCCTTTCACACTGGGAGTTTGGGACAAAATTATTGACTTATTTCCGCAACTTCATTGGTTTTGTCTGTATTTTTGTGAAAAAAATAAATTTACTAAAATTATTATTTACTTATCATATTGAAACAACTAACTTTGACTTCTTATTTTTCCTTGCTACATAAAAAGTTACAGAAAACCAACCACAAAAAAGAGCAACAAAAGAAACTCAGACCTATAAAATGTCCTCATTGAGAGCAGGAAAAACTTTTGCCACATCATTTTCCTTTGCTTTGTGTTTAAAAGTTGACTTTAAAAGTAATTGATTTGCCTAAATTACAAAAGGCTTTATTCCACTTTTTGGAACCAATTTTTTATCTGTACAAATCAACAGAAGGCTTTATTCCACTCTTTGGAACCAATTTTGTACAAATAGATTCCAAAGATGCACATTCTTGCATCATACATTTGCCTAAACCTAGAAGCCGGTACAGATCATCAACTTGCTAGATTTATATAATTCATTACTCATTGTTGATTATGACTTGTACAATTTTCTGTATAGAGACAATCCCCACATAGATTCTTCACCACCTGAATTTTTGTACCCGGGGGAGAGTTTAGAAGCCCAAAAGCAATAGCTTATTTCTCACTATGATATCTTAGAGTAATTTCTTCGTCCTCATCTTCCATGTCTTTACAAAAGGCTTTATTCCACTTTTTGGAACCAATTTTTTATCTGTACAAATCAACAAAAGGCCTTATTCCACTCTTTGGAACCAATTTTGTACAAATAGATTCCAAAGATGCACATTCTTGCATCATACATTTGCCTAAACCCAGAAGCTGGTACAGATCATCAACTTGCTAGATTTATATAATTCATTACTCATTGTTGATTATGACTTGTACAATTTGCTGTATAGAGACAATCCCCACATAGATTCTTCACCACCTGAATTTTTGTACCAGGGGGAGAGTTTAGAAGCCCAAAAGCAATAGCTTATTTCTCACTATGATATCTTAGACTAATTTCTTCGTCCTCATCTTCCATGTCTTCATGAAAAACTAAAGAAATATCAGGAACATACCCAACTAACTTCAATTCCTTGACTAACTTGTCAAGTGCCCGAAGCAAATTTGAAGAAACAGATTGCACTCCTTCCCCAAAGAAGAATCCATGCACTACATTGTTCAACTCCATTGAACTACACCCAGGTACCTTCACCACCCCCCTGTCTTTCATCGGTTTCCTCAAATAATTCACATCTTCCCATCTTCCAGCCCTTGCGCACAAGTTCGATAAGATCACATAGTCTCCTTCATGAGAGCCATCCAGTTCAAAAATTCATCTAATCGCTCACTTTGCCAATTCTACATTGCCCTGGCTGCAAAAAGCAGATACCAAGGTTTGCCAAAGTATGGGAGTGAGCTAAATTGGTAATCCACCGATGAACTTATAAGCCTCATCTAGGCGACCAGCTCGACTAAGCAAATCCACCATACATCCATAGTGCTTGATACCCAGAATAATCCCATACTTGTCACTCATGCTATAGAAATACTCAACCTTCCCTTACTGAGCCAGTGTGGCTACAAGCCTTTAAAAGACCCAAAAATATAATCTCATCAGGTTGCACTCTCGCCCTCTTCATTTCTTCAAACAATGATATGGCTTTGGAATCATGCCATGAGTTGCACATGCCATAACCATGGCTGACCAAGCCTGTGTATCTCTTACAGACATGTTCGCAAACTGCATCATGCCATCATCCAAGCTTCCACTCTTTGCATACATATCTTAAGAGCAGTTTTGACCTTTACATATTTATCCAAACCATGTATCTTCACATACTCATGTATCCACCTCCCTAAGTCTAACGCTCCTAACAAAGCACAAGATGAAAGTATGCTAAGCAGTGTTACATCAGGAGGCTTGAGATTACTCACTTGCAATTCGCGAAACAATGACAACGCCTCGTTATGCCGACTACTTCAAGCATATCCTGTGATTATTGCATTATAAACAACAACAGCCGCGTTCACATCATTGCACTCTGTATACATATTTATCAATGTGGGACATACATATATGTTATGGTTGAGACCAAGTTTGGTAGCAAGGCAATGCAATTGTTTACCTTCTTGCAATGCCTTAGAGCTTGCACATGCCTTGAGAAGAGAAGGGAAGGTATAGTCACCAGGGACAATGCCAGAGCATAGGATATCAGAAAAGAGCAAAATGGCCTGAAGAGGGGCATTGTAGCGGGAGTATCCACAGGCCATGGAGTTGAAGACTACAATGTCTGGTTGGAGAATTTGGTCGAACAGTTGGTGGGCATGGTCCATAAAGGTAGCAGAAGGATGTAAAGCACAGCAACTGACGAGCTTGATGAGGACAGTGATGTCATTTTGGAGGTGGGTAACCACGTCCATGTAATTATTGCTTACTGGACCTAGTTGTGACTACAGGGACCTTATCCACAAAGAAAAATGATATGTCCACAATATTTTCACAATATTTTACAACAAATACTAAGTAGCAGGTTGTTATTGTTAGGGCAAAAAAGTAATATAGTATTAGGTTCAAATTTGAAACAAAAACAACTAACCACTTGTGATTTGATGTAAAAATGTTGTAAAAATGTTATGGACATAGAACCTCTCATCTACAAAACCAACAGGGTCATTGGTCATCTTCTTAGATAGCATTTACGGGTATACGTTAGTTCCTTCACTTCCTTGCTTTCTCACGGGCACAATGACATTGCAAGTGTACTTAAGATCGACCAATTCAATAGATATATCCACGGTTTAAATTTTCACATCCTAAGAGCATTCACATCGGTCCAAGTATAATTGAAAAATATGTAAAATTTATACAATTTTTCCTAAAAATGTTCATATCAATCCATATATAATTATGTAAATTTTCAAGTTTGCTAATCGTGTTACACTGACATTATTCATTTTGTATTTATTTATTTATTCTTTCATTAGGTATCTAAAAAAGGACAAGGATTTCCTGCACACAAGGCTTGCATCGATTCTTTGCATACAAGGACAAATCAAACAAAAAGAGAGACACATGTGCAAGGTCATGTGCAACGCACATGATAAAACTTCTGTCAACTCTTAACGTTAATGATCTCTCTCAACTTCTCAAGTACATGGTAACAAATCTCTCTCTCATCAAAACCCCTTCAATGCCTCTCTCTCATCCTCGAACTTCATTCTTATCAGAAACTCCAGCCAAAAAACCACCGCCACATGCTTAAGGGCCGATCCCATTAACCATGTCTCCACTGTTCCCTCCCCTCGGCCAACATGAAGACGAACTCTGGATAAAATTCTCGACTTCAATCTACCAAAAAAAAAAAAAAAAACTACAATCAACCAAGGGTGCTAATTCACACAATTGGTTTAATTGAGGTGTTTATTATAACTTTCTTTAAATTTTAGGATGTAAATTATAGATTTAGGATTGTTAGTAATTATCCAAAAGTCTTATAACTTAATTGATAAATTTCCATGAACAAAGTATTTGGAGGTAGAAGGGAGAAAGGGTTCACTAAATGAAATAGACTAAATTACAAATTATAGTCTCTAACTTTGATACATTTTCAATTCAGTTCTTCACGTTTAATTTTTTCTTTCATTTCTATTCTTAGAACTTTCATTATTTTTCCAGGAAAATTCTAGGTCCACAACTTTTGCCACAAGAAATTCTATAGCAGATTTTCTATAGACACAAGCATGCATAAATACAACTCATACACTCTTCAAGATTGAACCCATGATCATTGGCAAAATTATAAGCGATTCTCAAAAATAGTGGAAGGAGATATCATTTGGTCTAAAGACCATTGGAAAGATCCTTTGCATATTCACAAAATTAGGTTTTATGTTAATTGCAATATCATATTAACAAAGGAAATATATATATATATATATATATATATATATATATATATATTTTTATGACAAAACTTAAGTACGATACCTTAGGTGTTGTTCCTTAAATTCCCCTTTTAAGATTTAGTTATGTGGCTACTTAACTAAAAAATACATTTCCATCCTATGAGAAAAAATCCACATGACAGAATCTTAAAAGGAGAACCTAAGGAACAATACTTAAGTACTATACCTAAGTCTTACTCATATATATATATATATATACTAGCCTCTGAGCACGCGCGCTTAAAGGCTCATCTATTTTTTGAGTAAGGGTTAATTTAGAGCATTTATTATACTTTTGAATTACTACATTTTCCAATCACAAAAAAAACCTAGGGGTGTGATGACAGACCTCGTATTCTGCTTCAAATGTAACACTTTGACGTCTTTCCATAATAGGGACTTGACTATGCATGCATCAATCATTTCTGCCTTTGTACCTTTTGGAACAACTGGAAGTACTTGACGAAAATCTCCCCCAAAAATTAGCACCTTCCCACCAAAAGGTAAATTTACTTCCATAATATCTTTAAATGTTCTATTTAAAGATTCAAGTGCATGTCGATTTACCATTGGGGCTTCATCCCAAATAATTATGGTGGCACGTCTAATAAGTTCTGCTAAATCTAATTGTTTTCTTATTAAGCAAGTAGATGAAGCATCGGGAGTTAAAGGAATCTTAAACTTGTAATGGTAATTGCAATGTGACCGGCTTTTCTTAAGGTTGCCAATGTTGTGCGATACAAAAATTTTTTCCCAGTTCCTCCTGGCCCATCGACAAAGAATATCATGCTTTCCTTACGATCAATAACTGTCATGATTGTCTCATACGCAACTCTCTGGTCATTATTCAACTTCTTAATTAAAGTGAGTTCTTCATCTACATTAGGAACAGTTAGCTCATCTTGTATGAGTCTTGGTACAGTCGAATCATTGTCACATTCTCCGGTTGAAATCTGCAAATTGTACTCCGTGATGTGCTTTCCATGTTGCAAGAGCAATGCCTCTAAATCATTGAGAAGTATATTTGTACGACGTGTCTCTGTTGTAACTGATGTTGATGGGTAATCTTCTACCATATATGGGTAGAACTCATTCCACAATTCTCTTACTCCAATTGGTAGAAAAAATACCAATATTGTTGCAAACAATTTTCTTAAAGCTAACTGCATTCGAATGTCTCTTGCCTCAAGCGGACAATCGTCGTATCTGTTATCATTTTCTAGTAAACCCATTTTTTCAGCTGCTTGCTAAAAAGTTTGATAGGTTATCTCATTGACAATTAATAAATCGTCAAATCCTATTGGCCCCTTGACATGATTAAGAAGAACACGCAGATTGAACTTCCCTCCATCAAATGGTGAAACAAGATATACCCTACCCACTACTTTTTTATAAGATCTTCTTCGTGTCCATGTTTTGTTTTTATAATCCCAACAATAATGCTCAGGAAACTCTCTATATAGATAATTTCGTGTATCATGATCAATCATATTCATATAAAAAAATTCAGTGAGCATTGTCTTTTTACTTCTCTTCAAAACATTAGCAATAGGTTCATGTGCTCTAAAGCGCACCTGTTGTCTATCTGGAAGATGAATTTGCAAAAGAAAAACAGTAGGTTACATTTGATACATAGGAAAAGCAAATATCCTCCAACATGCCTCTGGAGCACATACCTATCTTGCATCAATGCACTGTTGGACCTCATCATAATTTGGGCCTAGTCTAACTTCCATAGAGACACGATATGGGCCTTTATACACATATTTATATAAGTATTTTACACTCTTGATACTGCAACATATTTCAACATTAATATGACAATTATATTTCAGCAGTAACCAAGGATTATATGGAACAACCTAAGTGTTATCTACCATAATCCTGTAATGATCATTCAATGGCACAGGATTATTAGTATCATATCGTTTGTGAACAGGATATGAGTCATTGTCTTGGTAGGTTTCTGGCGAGAAAGGCTGTGGGTATCCTTTATTACATTGCCCATTTTTCATACACGGTGATCTTGGATTTTGTATTCCGCAAGGACCATGTATCATATGCCCCGATGCAGCTTTATGTAACTAAGGTTGTTCTTCTTTAAAAGGTATTTCTGCTTTAACAACCCGATTGTAATCCTCTGGATTATGCAATTTATCATCTTCATCGAGAATTATAAGCATATGTGCATGTGGTAAACCCGTTTTTTGGAACTCAAAGACTTGCACAAATACAACAACTCCTCCAAGAACACCCTTAACCACGATATCATCTTTCAATTCTTTAAATTTTGATTTGAAAATTCTTGCAAGCAAGTCTGGACGATCTTGTGCGGTTTGTGCGGGTAAAAGCTCATTTTGGATTTCTTCCCATCCTAGATTGCACGTCATTGTGACGAATAAATTTGGCTTTCCAAACTTTTGAACCAATGACATTGCATCTTGAAATCGTTGGATCATATCCCGTGGGCTTCCCACAAATGATGATGGTAAAATAGTTCTATGTCCAACATTTCGTAAATATAAGATGAAAAAGTTAGGCCATTAATAAATATTGATGCTAATTCGCCATTAATGAAGTAATTTAAATTTCAAGTGTGAAGTTTACATTACTAGTATCACACTCTCTTTCGTGGAAAGCATCTTGTAGGCCTTGGTACAAATCCGCCCTAATAAAATCTTGATTGTGCTCAAACCACCTAAGCTTGTGTGTTTCAATTTTTACATAATTATCAACATATTGTTGTGAAAGGCGTCCTCCATACCAAATCATTGATAGATCATCGGCCTGAATCTTCGACAATAGTAAAAATAGATTTAGGTTCGATTATTTCATAGTGTAAGCAGCATTTTGAAGTAATAGATTGAAAATAATAAAACTGTTACCTGAAGGACGTATGCATAATAATCGTGACATGACACTTTATTTCTATTAGTGTCACATGTGTTGATATCCCATCCATATGTTCCAAATGGAAAAAGTATTGGGTACTGCAATGGATCATAATATCCTGCTGTATCTTGAACATTGATCAAATTACCACCAAACGTTTGAACCAAAATTTCTCTGCCACTTAAACTTCCAACTTCTTCACCTCCTACAATAATAGCTGCCACTTAGGAAGCGCTGGGAAGGCAATATTGAGGTTGGTTTAGAGGTTGTTCTTTAATGAGAAGTTTACATTTATGTAAATTTGGAGTTCAAGATAGTTGACGAAATCTCTCCACAAATGGGTTATGCATGTCTAAGATCCTTTGAATAAATCGAACAATATCTTCGTGAGCTTCTACAGATTGAGGCATTTTGCATTATATTTCAAGATTGGTGTCGTAGATATACAATTGTATATGCCGCACACTTAGAGGTGTATGTGGTAAAAGACTACCAATTCTATGATAGATGACACCTTGGGCACAAAATGTATATATTCCTTGACTATTCGAGGCCACGCTTTCATCCACATGCACACCCATTGAGGTAAATGCAAACATGTTATTGTAAAACCGTATATATTTCCTGAAATGTCTACCTCATGGTGTTTCCTCACAAATGAGCTCCATAAATTCAGGACAAATTGGTATGTTGGGTAAGGATATTTTTCCATCCTTGCAACACATCAAGGATGTCTCTCGATGGAACAAACGGGAATTACAAAAGCGACTTGTCTTTGGTTGTGGTAGTTGGTACCTAATGGTCTCTCTACCTTCTTCAAAATCTTTGGCACAATTGTATCTGCCTCGCAAACAATTTGTTACATGTGCAGTACTATCAAATGTGTTGTCAACACCTAATTTTAATTTTGACAAAAAAATTAGAGATAAAGAGTGTAATGATAGTTGTAAAAGAAAATATTAAAAATTGTATCAAATATTATGTTGTGAAATAAGCAAAATATTAATAATGTTTCGAATATGCAGCATGTAAACAAATAATAAAATTGATAATAATAAACATGTAAATTGAAATAAAAATGGTGACATTGAGTAACAAACCTTGTTCTCTGTAGCCATCCCAATGATTTTGATCATTTATATTTTCAATTTCTTCAGTTTTTTCTACATCTGCAATGTAATTATAGAAAACGCTAATTTAAAAAAAAAAAAATACAATGGTGCAAAGTTTATAAATATTTGACATAAAACTTACCATCATTAACATTAGAATTTATATGACTTGGTCCAGCCTCAAAATCATTTGGCATTATAGTTGGATGTATTGGAGGTAAACCTAAAGTTATTATAAACATTAAGCTAGCATTGTTCTTGATATTGACATAAAACTAACATGCCTTAATATATATTTTTCCCCAAAATAATCATAGTCCAACCAATGAATATTTTTTAAAAGGTACAAAATTATGATCTCACCATTAGTTTCTTGCATAGCATTTCGCTCAACTGGCATATTTCACGCCAAGTTACGGATATGCATAAAACGACAACTTGGTGTAGCCTCGCGATTAGGTGGTATTAGTGATACACATGATGATGTTGAATTAGATTGCACAACGTCTTCATTTAAATTTGTTGGACTTCCCACTAACGTAATATCACCACCCAAAGTTTGTTGTCTTCGTCTTGCATAATTGGCACGACGTCTTGCCAATCGAATTTGTCTGCTTTCATTGTCTTCTATTTGTCTACTACGTCGATCATAATATCTTCGTAGTTCTCAATGACGTTCTACGTCATTGGTATGAGTCATAGGTGTATTTTTCAAACTCATTTCTACATTAAAATAGACAAAAAAATAATTGTGTTAGTTGCACATATATACATATTTAGTGCAATAATTATTCCCTAGTCCAAAGAGGGTGTATTTAAACCTGTAAACATTGGAGTAAATTATAAATGCAAGGCACTTCCCCAATGACATGTAAGAATTGTAGTAATATGTGCAATTCTAATAAAATTTTAGTAAAAGTGGAAGCATGTGCTATGTTAAAATTTTGTAGTCAAATTTGTTATATAAAAGTTTTGCAAAACAATATTGCACCCTTATTTTTGAGTTGCAATGGCCTGACACTAAAATATGTAAACACAATATTTTAGCCATAATATAAATTTAAAAAAAAAAATAGCTGAATTGGTTGAAATTTTCCTACCCCAGCTATTGAAGGATATTAATTATTATTATTTTTTTTCGTATAGAAAAGGCTTCATGTTATTAATTGGTTGAAAATCTATAAAACGTACGTGGTTTTTATTTTTTCCTCTTTTCTTTAAATATATAAGTATAAAATCATGGAAAAAAATTACTTCTAAGTAATATCTAAATAATAGGCAAAATTTTAGGAATAAAAATACTTAAAACATTTAAAAAAAAAATTAAATGTAAAGCATATTATTAAAATACCTAGAACATCGGGATTTTTTTTTTTTTTTTTTTTTTTTTGCTTGAAGTTGCAAAAAAAAAAAAAAATAGAAAACCAACGTTAAAGGACTCACCACCCTCAAAAAATAAAATGATGCAAATTTATTAATTGAGGACATGTAACACTTGTTGCAAATTCAAAAGGCATGGTTTGTTTAGAGTCTTTTTGTCTTTTGGTAAGTTATTTTGGATCAGATTAAATTTTACCGATTTTTAAAATTTTAAAATTTTACCCCTAAAAGTTAGTCTATTATTTAGAAGCAATTTTCACCACAATTTTAAAATTTTATCTTTCAAGATAAGTTCTCCAATATCATTCTTGCTTTAGCAAATTTGCATATATAACAATTGCTTACAAAATCATCAAATGTGCAATGAAAGGCACAAAAAATGACAATATTAAATTTCATAACGTAGGATATTTACCAAAAAAAAAAAATTTAACAACTACTTGATAGATCGACTACCACTTCGCTCACCCGAATTCATCCAATGTGTCTGCTATGCAATCTAACCAAATTGTTGATACGTCAACCTAAAAAAAATTCAAAAAAATAGAGAGTGAGGCTTAAATGTAAGAAAAACAACAAACAAAAATAATAAGAGGAAGAGAGGGCACCACTTAGAACACATACAATAAAATAATGAGTCAAACCCGATAACCACAAAAAAAAAATCAATATATATCATTCCTATTCTTTAAAAAATAGTCATTAATTAGATAAAATACTTAAACACCCATCAAACTGACCAAATAAAATAATAAAATAAAATAAAAAAAGAAGAAGAAGAAGAAGAAGAAGATAAGATAAGATAAGATAATGATATGGAAAGGATAATGATAAGAAAGTGTAGTCCTTTTAGAATGTAAATCATGATAAAATAATAGGTTTTTGTTGGAGATAAAACAACCCTTTTTTAAAAATTAAGCAATAATTATCCTAGCATTTGAGATTGAGAACCTCATATGATTTTATTCCTGAAACAAAACTCAGAAACAAAAGCTCAAAACATAAAAAATATAAATAAAAAAAAAAAAAAAAACTCAACCTTTCACAGCTATCACGTCGAAAATCAGACTTGCAAACCATAACAATTAAATCTAAGGTGAAAAATGCAAGTTTTAGAGTTAAAAACGAACCAAAACTATCAAAAAAAAAAAACTCAAGCTTTCACAGTTGTCGCCCAAAATCAAACTTGCAAACCATAACAATTTAAGGTAAGGTGAAAAATGCTAGCTTTAGAGTTAAAAATGAACCTGTTTTGATGTGGCCCTGAGGGAAATAGAAGACACGTTTGTTTTGAGCTTTAATAAAAAAAAAATACGGTAGCATTATCGTGATCTTTCTTCTCTCTGCACCAAACATATATATGACGATCACTATGAAGGTTAGGTTATGCATCAACAGTTTGGCAGCCAAACTTAAACAAAAACAAAAAGGAGGAAAACAGAACTGCACAAAACTAAGTCAGAAATGCATAATAAGGGAAATAAAATATAAAAAAACCACCAACACAACACAATCGCAACAATTAAAGTCTTAATTAATTTGGCAATATAGAAATCTGTGGTTGAAAGCCTTATGACCACACAACCTACAATTTTCCAACTTTAAATTGCGGCCCCTCCTAAACCAAAAGGCCTGTAAAACAATAGATCAGAAAATATCCAGTAAGTTTTGAAATAACAATAAGCAAAACATGACCAAATAGAGAGAGAAATTGAAGTGAGAAATGTAGAAATAAAAAAGTGAGATTAGAGAGAGAGAGTGTGGGCTGAAATTTGATCTAAGAAAGAGGTTACCTCAAATCTATCTGTTGTTGTTGTTGTTTGTAGTGAAATCTGAAGCAAAGAGGTAGGTGAAGGGAGTTTGAAAACAAAGAATTGAAAGAATTGAAGAACTGAAGAAGCAATTTGATTTTGAAAACCAACGTGAGTGTACTGGGAGTGTGTTCTTATTTTGTAGATAGTGTTTTACATGGAAGTTAAAGAAACATTTTTACCAAGTTTTGCCCTTACTTAAACATAGACAGTAGAGGTATTTTGGAACCAAAAAATAAAATCTGGTCCAAACAGGGGCAGCTCCTTAAATAGTAGTATAGATAGATAGAAAAAATTAGTTTTTTTTTTTTAATGGGAAACAAATAAAATTTACTTTTTAAGTCCCATGCTATGAAATAGGGGTGTCAATGTTCGACCCAACCCGCAAACACGACCGAAACCCAACACGGGTTTTTACGGGTTAGGGTTATGCCTTAATGGTTTGGGTCATAAACGAGTTAACCCGAAAGCGACACAATAAGAAATGTATCATAAGTGGGTTAACCCGCATAACATGCAATAGACATATTTGACACGCCAATTTATTTGGGTCAACCTAAAATGACCAACTTAACACAACTTGTTTAACTCATATAACAAATAATATTCATTTTATTTTAGATTTGTCAAATACCTTTTATATCCAACATATATTTTAAATTTAAAAAGAAAAGTGAGTAATTACAAAAACTTACAAGGGATATAATTGGAAATTGAAAATTTACAAACCCTAGATCTCTAAACCCTAGAAACCCTAAATCTCTAAACCTTCTTATAAATATCTTATTTTATTTTATTTTTTTAATTTCAGCCGTACTACTCACTCCACTATCTTATAGTCTCATGCCCAATTCTCAAACTCAAAGTCTCAAACCGGTTATTGCTCTCTCTCTCTCTCTCTCTATGGATGATAATCGTAGTCATAGTCGGGATTAGTCTACTATTTGCTCTAATTCTTTCAATATTGATACTTAGCATTTAGCGAGTTCCAAGGATATTATATTTTTGTTGAACTATGTTATTTTTGTTAAACTATGTTATTTTGAATTTGGGTTGAAGTGTATGCACTTCTTTTAAAGTGTAAAGAACTTATTTCTAGATGAATGTTATATTTTTGTTGAACTATTTTATTTTGAATATGGGTTGAAGACTTGAAGTGTATGCACTATTTTTGGGAAGTAAAAAAAATATATTTATAGATGGATGTTACATTAAATATTATGTAGGTTGAAATGGATTGTGTTATATTCATGTCAACCCAACACGACTCATTTATTAAGTGTGTCAAATGGGTTGGGTTAGGTCAACCCGCCTTATTAACAGGTCAGGTTAGGGTTGAAGGATCATGACATGATTATTAAATGTGTCGGGTTAGGGTTGAGCCATTTAGTCGAATACCCCTACCTCGACACGACACGAACCCGACACGCTAACCCGAATTAACACCCCTACTATGAAAGACCCAAAGCCCATAATCAAAAGCATAAAAATGAGTTTTCGTTCAGTCTCCAACAACTAGCTGAGGCACGGTTGTCGGTGATCTCAGCTCTGCCACTTCTTCAGGTCTCTCTGATCTATATAACACTCTGTTTGTTTCCCGAGAAAAATTTTTGAACAAAATTACATTTTCTATTACTAATTGTTTGTTTGTTGATTAATTTATTGATTTACCGGTTTAATTGAGAAAATTTTTTGTGTGAATTCAATAGATTCTTCATTTGTGAAGTACACCGTGGAGCCAATGAATTTGGGGGAACTCACTTTGCTCAAGGTGACTTTTCTCTCTTTTTCTCTGTTTGTTTACCGAGAAAATGAATGAAAAAAATATCATGCTTATGTGGAAGCTTGGTGGTTTATGTCTATATATATGCCTTTGATTCAGAAAGAGCAACAATTTTACCCTAGAAAAAAATTCAAGGAAAAGTAAAAAGGAACAAATATAAAACGAGAATTAAAACTGTGAATCGTTTGTTATTGAAGAGTCGATCTCTGATTGTAGCATTCTATTGGAATAAATGTGTTCTCGTTGTGAATCTTGTAGTTTCAGTAGAATGTGGAATCTTGGGTACAAGGATACCAATTTAAAAAAAAACATGGGAAGGCTACCATAGAATGCCTCACAAAGATTCAGGCTTTGACTCATTTTTGGGGTTATAACATGTATTTCTTTCAAAGAGAGCCTTTATGAGGTATAGTCTACTGCGGAAGAAGTGTAATAATATGTTTCTTCATTATTCTAGTATGAGTGATATGACATTCGCTATTCTAGATTTTTAGCACTACTGTTTCTCATTTTTTTTGGGTACTATAGTAGTGTTATTGTTGCTTCTCTCTATATTTGTTTTGAGTTCAAATATTGCTCTGTTGTGTTGTGCTCTCATTTGCTTACATGGTGCAATCAGTGCTCTTCAAGATCTATACAGGTCCCTGAACAACCCACCAAATCTTTGAAGGGATGGAGAGTCATGAACAGGAGTGTCATGTTCTTTTTGATCTGTTATACACCTCTAATCCACTTAGCTAACCTATTTTTTCTACTAACAATGCCACATTGCCACAAAAGCCCAAAACCTTACCCTTCTATGGTCTCTACTAATTTTATGCAGTAAAATTCAAGGACTAAACCTCACTAGGTGGATTGGAGGCCAGCTTAATAACCTGCATCATTTGAAGCACCTGAATCGAAACTGCCTTGTTATATTTAGCTCTTATTGAAACAATTACTGTCTCGTTTATTTAATTCTTTATTCTGGTTTCTTCTTTAAGGATGTCAGCTACAATAACATTCAAGGTGAAACTGTTTAGTAACAGGAAGGGCAACTGTTATTTGTTTATGTAGTAACATTTTGGTTTCTTCTTTATTCTTTCTTAGGTGTTATATTTGTTTATATAGTAACAGGAAGGGCAACTGTTTCTTCTTCCCAGGTTAAACCGTCAAATTGGTCTTCTTTCTTGTAGTAGTTCATTTGAATAGTTCATCGCACAATTTAAGTTTAAGCGTTGGGTTGTTAGAAAACTAGATATGCTACGCCGTTTGTTGTTTACACAGAAGAGGAATTGGGTATCAATAAGTCTGATGCTGGAAATACCCCATTATGTCCATTTGATTGTTCTTGTTGTTTTTGAGGATACGTACAAAAATATGTTGTAGTTGCTTCCTTTGATCCAGTGAATCAGATTTTCATGTAGTCTTATAACTTTTCATTTGCTGTTTTGTTGTTATAATTTGAGGGTATTGGAGCATAGCTTTCTTTTGCCATGAACACTAGAACCAGATTACATTATTATTTTTATCTAATTCAATCAATTTTGTGTTTATGATTAAGCATGTTTCTCAAAGTATGACTTCTTTGAATCCAAGATATGAATCTTTGTAAGTTTTGAGGAAGTATTCGACGTAGTTAGAGCCATGTACTCTATCTGTTAGTCAAACTAATTCTCTTACACATTTATAGAACATTATATAATTATTACATTTTTGCAGTCCTAAATTCATGGTGATAATATAGATATAAATATGGAATTTTCATAACTCCATTGGTTCTTATAGCTTCATTTACTTGAGTGAATTGTGTGATGCACTCACTTTATTGCTTAGCATCCGAAAGCTTTTTTATGTTCTTGTGAAGTTGATCTTGGGGATGTCTCATGACAACTAATATATGCAATGTTGTACATTTGGTTGATACAGGGTTCAATATCATAAACTTTTTCTATTTACATCTTTGCCTGATACAAGGGTTCCAGTTAGCAAAATGGATACTTTTTATTTAAAATTTTAATGTCTTATTGCCTGTATAATGATGGTTCTGATCTCTTTTGTGAACAATTACATAATTAAAGTTATTTTGGAGGATGTTTTGCAATTTTGTATTTGAAACCAGGGATGCTATCATGACAAAAATTTTACTGAATTTTTCTTCATTACTATGTACATCAGAAATTTTGATCTCCTTTGTGGTATTTAAATTCCTTTTGTTTGATCTGGTCTTTTTCTTTTGTTGTATCAGTATTTGTAAATCACAACCATTGCTGCACTCTCCCCACTGCCATAATTTGAACTCCTTCAATATCTTACTCATTTGGGAAATGGGAAAAAGCGTGTAGATACATGTCCATTTTCTACTAGCTTTTACGTTTAGCTTTTAGTTTTTCTTGTTTAAGTACAGCTTTTTCATTTACCTTAATTTTGTTTTTCTTACTTTTTCAAAGCACAAATATACCTCAGTCCGCTTTCCAAGAAAAAGCCAAATAAGCTTATATATGTTGACAAACGAATTACACTCCGCCTTCATCTAAACCATCGGGGGTCAATTCATTTTTAATATAATGTTTCCAGTGAATATAGTTGGAGCTCCCTTGTCAACTGGGTGGAGCTACATTGCTCCATGGCCCCCCCAAATTTTTTTTTTCCCCTACAACTATACTAGTAATAGGATATAGTCCTCCCAAAAAATTAGAACTGGCCCCCCCAATTATTTTTAAGATTTCTAGTTAGTCCAATGGATTTTTAGTTGGCCTCCTCAATTGTTCAAAACTTTATTACCTGTCCACTCCAATTATTCCTAAGATTTATAGTTAGTCCAAAAGATAATGACTAATAGTTGATCTTCTCCATTGTTCAAAAAATTTACAATTAATTCAATGGATAATAACTCACTCTCTAGCATCATTGACAACCCATTTCCCAACATAATTTCAATTTTTTTTTCATCTTTAGGTACTTACGGAGCTTTGTTGTAGCTACTAGTGCCAGCCCATTGCCTCATTTTATTTCTTCTCAACATAAAAACTCTTATCTCAACCAAAATTATTAATCCATTTTTTTTTCTTGGTGCAACATCATCTTCTTGACCTCTAAAGAAGTGAATATGCAAGTGTATTTTCTTTTCTCTCTCTTTTATCAACCATCATTGTTATTTTACCATTAGTATTATTTTTGTTTCTTTCTTCTGCCACTATGTGTGTGTTGATATGCATAAGGGTATTTAAGATTTTTTTGTTCACATTTTTGTAATGCTATCTTTATTCCATTAAAGATTGTTGGGCATAATTTTGATGTGAACTGTTCTTTTATTGGTTTTTTTTTTTTTTTTTTGGTATTTGTCTATAATAAACTATATAATTTTTGTATGTTCATTAATATTTAAGAATATAACAATATATCAAAGTTAATAATTTTGTGTTCAATATGAACTATGGTTAATATATCAACATTACAATTTGGCCCCCCAAGTAAAATTTTCTAGCTACGCCCCTATTGTCAAGGGAATGCTCTATAATCTGTGTCATAACCAACTCCAATAAGGTCCTGTATTATCATGCAGTCTTACTATGAGTTCCCCTAAACCAAGGGTGCAAAATCTTCCCATCATGGGCATGTTTGCATGTACCCAAGATCAAAGGGAAATGTTTGAATATCTTCCTACTATTTCATTCAAGGCCGGAGTGTCAAAATATGCTCTTTTTATTATTGGTTTATATTGTGAGTTGTGTTGGGGTTTATGCCCTAAAACCCAATTTATTGGCATGTCATAAATAATTAATTTTTTTAATTATATGAGACTATTTATAAATGAACTAATGGGACATTATTATAGTCCATGAGATACATTGTATGTGATTTAGTCACAGAAGATATAAATCACAAGTTCCTTGTAAACTCAAAATGTAATTCGTAGTCGGTGATGAA
Organism: Quercus dentata; assembly: GCA_028216015.1. Lineage (NCBI taxonomy): Eukaryota > Viridiplantae > Streptophyta > Magnoliopsida > Fagales > Fagaceae > Quercus > Quercus dentata. The sequence goes on along the minus strand of CP116446.1, from coordinate 75,123,466 downwards.
ATTTGGCGTTTCATTTGTAAAGACTATAACATATCAACTAAGATGATTTGTCTTGATCATGGAAGTAGAGACTTCTAGTTGATATGTTGATATGTTTTAAGAGTTAAGACATATTGAATTGGACCGCTGTGAGATTTATTATTCTCCTAACGACAGTCAAATGAATAACAAATCTCATGACTTTTATTTACATGAACTCTTAATCTTGAGAGAATAATGGACTTGATCATGAGGTGTAGATTGCTTTGATATATCAGGAGTGAGATCTAAAGTCACGATCAAAATCTCAGTATGTTGGGCAACCACATTTAATGTTGATGGAATATATATTCTCAAGATGGAATTCATAGTTTCTTAACGGAGATACAAAATATTCCCTTGAGATAAGTTTAATGAGTTTGGTTATTCAGAGAGTTGGGTCCAACCACTTTAGTAAGGAGTTACTAAAGTATATATTTATGGAATTGGATTTCATAAATATATGATGAATAACTTAAAAGATTAAACCGGGTACTCAAGGATTAAGATGTAATAATCTTCAAAGTGGCAGTCTACATTCATGACTTTGTATTACTACGAATATTTTATGAAGGGGTTGCATGTACAATAAAGTCTTGGGATATAATTTATAGATAAGGCCTAGAGTGCAACTATATTTATATAGGGGTATTAAATATAGTTAATGATAACTTTGGACTTGTTAAGAGTTGATAGAAAAGCCTAAGGCTCACTGGAGCTAATGTCTTATTTGTTCCCTTTTGGTCCCACTCCAAGCCACACGCTAAAGCCTAATTGGAATGACCCAATAGGCCAGCCCAATTAGATAATCAGTTAATTATAAAGGGAGAAACATACATAATTTTATTTAAGAGAAGATACATCGTTGTGAAATGGTGTGAATGTGTGAGTGAAGCCACTCAATTATTCTCCCTTAAAAACTGATTGAGAGACCACACTTATTGGGCGTAAAGTAGAATTAGAGTGAAGATTAAAAGTGTTCCCAAGTACTTATAATCTTTTATTTTGAATTTCACCACACCAAGGTACGCTATCTTATTCTTAAATTCTGAAATTTACATAGTGCATGTTATCAATCATGAATGAAATAGATCCATGTTTGTTACTTCTGCTATGTGTTTTATATGAGATACAAAACCAGTTTTTCCAACAAGTTGGACAGACTTAATAGTAAAAAGACAATCAAAAATCTAGTTGCCATTCTTTATTATTGCTTCCACTGACTTGTTGGTTTCTCAATAGCTGTTCTTTGATGCACTTTGCAACTTATATTGATCCCGATTGCTTGCTTAAACATCTCTTTTGCCAGGAACATTCATGATAATTCTTTCGGTGTCATTATACCAAAGCATTGGCCAATCTACTAGATTATTAGCTTCATTATCATATAAACCGTATAAACATGAACCTCATCTTGCCAAAAGTGTTACTATAAGCACACTAAAACTATACACACCAGCATTCTCGGTTAAATAGCCCATACGCGCATATTCTGGTGTTGTGTACCCAAGTTTTCCACGAATATTCAAAACTTGTACATGCCATTGACCTTCTGGAATTGCATGGAGAGTGAGAAATAAATCAATTTGGCAACATTGTTCTCGTCCAATATAATGTTACCTAGCTGAATATATATGTATGGATAACAAGCCTGAAAATGTAGTATAGAGATATGCAATCGCATTCGCTATGCCCATTGCAATCCTTAATTTGCATTTCAATGGGAATGGCTTAGAGTTAAGTCCCTCGATTGATGGGATACAAATACAGTCGGAGAGAATGATGTCCCTTACAAATTCATACACTAGAATCGGATTTTTGGTCTCTAAGTAACATCCTAAGAGTTTTAGAACATTTTGGTGGACACTCATTAATTTGTGATCCAATGACAATGTCTTTGAACATCTCTCCATGTATAGCCCATGATCTTTTGTCATACTTTTTAATTTCAAATAAGTGATCTTCTAAAGAACCTTGTAAAAGTGAAAACCATCTGCATCCAAAAAAATTTGAAGTGGGTCATAGTTGTATGTTGCTCTTCCGAGCTCTTCAGCAGAGAAGAAGACATGAATAAGATTTCTTTCTCCATTGCAAAAGGCAATTAACTCCTCTAATAACATTCTTCCATTCTTCATAAATGGTGTCTTTGTCTCCTCTTTGGCTTCCCTCTTCATTTCAAACATAAAATCATCTTCTTCATCAAATCCTTAGGTTAAATATTGGAATATTAATATAACACAAGATATGATAAGATAAGACATGAAGAAGTCAGAATCGGGCTTTACATAAAGATATTTGGAGATAATTAACCAATCTTTGCTTACGGATCAATCAGCAAGCACAATTTAGAGTTTGAAACTAGTAGTACTCTTCCACCACGTAAATCATGAATTGTAAGTATTTGAAACAAATTATCTACCTAAGTACATGATAAGAAATCAAAAGGCTTTTATTGATGACCCAGGTTGGCTAGTCTTATCACTAATGATTCACATATCATATGAGCAATTGGGTAGTGAGAGTGCTATCATATCAATTTTTGCGCAAAAGGTTATCAAAAAGCCTACGTCCAAAGATAGTAGTTCTCAAATTAACAATAAGAACTAGAAAAGATCAAACAAAGATATAATAATTCAAAAAAAAAAATTGAAGTTAAAATATGAACCTAGATCCACATTAAACAATATCAATTAAAATTCAGCAAATAAGTAGACACATGAATCCTAAAACAGCATGATCTTGATCCCGCTTTGACCGTTCAACGTCATGTAATGAATTAGAAGTAGAATCTCAACTACTATACCTACCGTAAGTTCTGTGAACCTTATCCCATTTTTATGACACATCGACATATCGGTTCCTCCTTGCAAAGGTGGGATACACGATACTTAACCTCCCTAAAAGCGTTTTTAAACTCTAAGCCAGCGTGAGCTTGGGAGTACGCAGAGTCTATTAAAAAGAGATGAAGGTGTTGCCACTTATTATAGGTCTAGAAACCAAAACATGACTCCATGAATGTCTTGCAACCAAACTAGGTTCGAAGTTAGGGTATAAGATGGGAAGAGGTTAGGCACCCCAAGTTTGCCCATCCGTAGTTGGCCTTCATATATCGTTACTCAATCGGGATGGCATATAAATTATCCTAGAGACTCAAGCAAATATGCATCTATATCTAAAGCCTAAAGAGCAATCGACGTGTCCTATGAAGCAGACAAAGAAAGATAAAACAAGTGACCACAGAAACATGTGAAGAGATATACAAATAAAGAGACAAACAACTTGCGACATCAAGTTCAAATCATCAACATATAGGCGGGGATGGACCCAGGTGGGGGCCCGGGCCCCCCTAGCCCTTTTTTTTACTTATGATATTTTTCATTTTTTGTTGTTGGCCCCCTTTTCCAAAATCTTAAGCCTTCCTCCTCCTCAATCAGCCTAGCACAATTAGTAACTATTCAACCTAAAAATTTAACAAAAATAATAAAAGCATTCACAATGGTGATTTTATTTTAGTAAAAAAAATAATAATAATTTTACCACCAAAGAACCAAAAAACCATGTGTTATTGAAGAAGTTAAAACTAAATTTTTTGCAACTACAATAAACTGGTATAAATACTAGTTGGCAGTAGCAAGTTGTTAAAAATAAAAGACAATATTTTATTAAGATTATCTCTCTTCCTTCAATTAAAAAACTCAAATTCTCTCTCTTCCTTATTATTTTAATGAGTTGTTTATATTATTTTAAATGAAGTGGTAAAAAAATAGAACATTGATGTTGGGTGTATTGTAAAGTAAGATAGTAAAAATAAATAAAGTATTGTGAATAACTTCAACCAAAAAAAAAAAAAATCCTAGCTAGCCTAGTATTAAAAAATCCTAGGTTTTTTTTTTTGGGGGCAGATAATTACATATAAATGTATTAAGAAACAATGATTTAGTGTATTTATAATTTGTTAATACTATATGAATGCGTATTTGAATTTTTTTTTTTTTCATTTATACTCTAGCCCCCTCTAACTTAAAATCATGAGTCCGTCCCTACATATAGGCATGGAGAACATCATATCAACTTCACTCAAGTGTGTGCATATGTATACCTAGTCATGCATGTGTATGAGACACATGCATGTAGATATCAACCAAGATTAAGAGCTTTGTTTAAAGTTGGGTGATTAAGTCTTATGAGAGAAGAACTTTAATTGAAGTGAAAGTTTCATTAAAGTTTGAGTATCTTCCCTTATTAAACTTAAATTATCTCGATTCGTCCTAAATGATCTTGCATGTTTTAAGGATTGACTTGAATCTTGATTAATTGAGGAAGAGTTAATTTGACTTTTATGTTTTCATTTAAGTTCAAATCAAATATCTCAATTATCTTGGAGCTTTTAAGATGTCTTCGTCCAATTAAGCCTTAATTGAATTATTGCTTAAATCTTGAAACCAATCTTATTAAATGTTACTTTCATTTATGTTTGAAAAATCAATTAACTTCCAAAAGGGATTGAAACCCAATTAATTGTTGTTACCTTCATTTATGAGTCAAATGTCTTCCTTATTTATCTCTAGTTTTTTTAGTTACCTTGTGAGGTTGAAATCAAAATTAAAGTTAATGAGAGAGAAAAGATAAGATATTTTAGGTTTTAGGTTCAAATAAGGAAAGAAAGGAAAGATCTTTTAGCTAGGTATCTTGAGTTTTATTACATGTGATACAAAAGGAAATAAAACAAGGTAGAAGATATGTATTTAAAAGAAAACATAGCAATTAAGAAAAGATAGTGAAACATAGAATTAAAACTGATGCAATAAAAAAGGAAAGGAATTAAAATAATTCAAAAACACAAAATAAACAAGAGTCAAGGATGAGAATATGGATCATGGAAAAGATCTACATCTCCTCGTGGAACTTATAGTGTTGTTGATGCCCAGCCCCTTGGCTAAAACCCACTACCACAATTGTGTCTATAGAGCAAAATAACTTGGAATGATTTGGCTAGGATTTTTTGAATGACCCTAGGTTATTTGCTAACAAACTTTGAATGTAACACCAACTAACTAAAAGTTTAGAATCTTAGCGAGTAGGAGATTATCTTTTAACTAAAGAATGGCTGAAGATCAATCAAATACTCACTATTTTTGCCCCTCTAGCCTTCAACCCTTTGGTTTTGGGTTTCAAGTGATATTTTAGCATAGTTTTAGTCAGGGGTGGAGCTAGGGGGTCGAGGGGGCACTTGCCCCCCATGGCCCCACCCAAAGCGTCTATTAATATTTCTTCTATTATATTATATAATACAATAAATGCATTTAAAATTATATAAATAAATAGTTAATAAATAAGATGATTTTTTAAACCAAAACCAAAACCCTCATGATATAACATTTTTTATAATTACAATTTCAAAATGATTTTTTATGTAAATAAACCCCTGATAGATAAATAATATAATGAATATGTTATTTTATTTTGAATTTTCTTGCATTCAAACATTGCTTAATATACACATGAATGAATTGTTATTTTGCAAATTGATCTCAAATACTATATGTGTGTGTGTGTGTGTGTGTGTGTGTGTGTGTGTGTGTGTGTTCGCTTGCACGTGTAAATGAGATGTCAAATGTAATTTTTGCCCCCCTTCAAGTCGGATCCTGGCTTCGCCATTGGTTTTAGGAGGTGGAAGAGTTTAGCCTCTTTGGATGGTGAAAATTGGGGTTTTTATAGGAGAGCCAGTATTCTAAGGTTAGGTTAGATGTTTGTGTAGCTAGTTGCCCTAGAATCTCATCAAAATGGAAATGGACTGATATGAGTTTTTTGTCCAAAAGGTGTGTACATCACAAATTGGGTGCGTGCACATCATATATCTGACATATGCACCTTTTGTAAGCCTCAGCCAAATTAGGTTAGAAATGAATTTTTGGGCTTAGTTCTTGGGTTATAATTGGGCTTGGGCTTAGATTGTATTAGGCCACTTTTGGGTTAATCTACTCATTGGGCTCCACAAACGATGCTAATCATTTTGGTAGTAGATATTGTATACGTCAAAATGAAATGGGGTGTCTACACCTACTATTAATGAAAATTAGGACCTACAAAAGCTCATAGACATGGAGGCATATATACTGATTGAAAATTAAGTGAAGATGACAAAGAGAATGTACCATGCATGTGAATCTAGGGAATTAAGAGAGATAGAAGTAGCTATAACATATGAATTTGGTATTAAAGGTCTATTATGTAATACCAATCAAAACTTTAATGTTCAATGAGTAAAGTCAAGGTAATTTCTTTTCAATTTAGTATTTTGTGGATGTGGAAGTGTTCGTCAACATATGATGACTTATAAGCACCGTATACTCTTGGGAAATTTCCTGAAAATTGACTAGAAGGTTCTTGAACTATATTTTCAATTTGTTGACAAACTTCGTCATCAATTTTTTTTTTTTTTTTGGTTTATCGTTAGATAGCTCCAACAAATAGAAATCTAATATTAGAATATTGACTTACCTTTTTTTTTTTAAGTTGCATGCAATTGATTGCAATTTTTTCTTGTTGTGCTTTTGCTTTTGGAATACACAAAAAAGTAATTTCCTGCTTTCGGCCGCGTCCATGGAGCACCCCTAAATATCAATGCTTAAAGAAGTGGGCCAACATGTCACGACCACACATTGCAGTAACAAGCATACCAAACCAATGTAGCTATTTGTTATTATTGCTGGTTATTGTTAGAACTAATTATGTTTGTTCTTATACTTCAACTAATTAATACATGTTTCAAGGAAAATACTAGCCATGTTTGTGCTTATAGTTCAAAGAATTAGTGTAGTCACAATTAAGGTTCCTCGTTAATTGAGTGTGTGTTGTGCAATCACTGTCACACAAAGATGATATCCATTGTGTATTTGAGTCACCACCATGAACTCCTCAAGGCCAACCAATCGGCTCACATGCTACCATGAGACTTGAAAAAAAAAAAAAAAAAAAAAAAACTTGAACATAGTGCTATCATCTTTTATTTATTTCTTTCTTTCCATAAATATAAAAGAATTAAAAAAGAAAAAAATCAACCCAATATAAGTTGAATAATGCATAAATCCTTAAATTTATAATCTAATTCTAATAGTGTAATAATTCCACAATAGAAGAAAAATAAATATGTATACAATTTTATACACGGAATGCACCAACTAAAACCTAGCATCCTAAGATTAGCTTGTAATTTTTATTTATAAATGTATGCGTAATATCATTCAACATGCACTTATTCACTGTTCTAAAAAGTAGATTGCACAAAAGTGGATTACACAAAGATTTACCAATTATTTACAACTTATTTTATTTATTCCCTTGCTAAAATCAATTTATCTCACCCTTTAATAGTTTTATAATAAACAAAATAAAGTAGGTTTTTTGTTTTCAAGTAAGCTAGTAATTTATTTAAACGCACTTTTTTTTTCAATATTAGAAAATAAGCAAATATATATATATATATATATATGGTATGGTATCATCAATCATGGTAGTACAGTCTCACACAGATGCAAACTTTTTTTTTTTGAGGTGGGTCACAGACACGTACTTTAGAGCATCCACAGCAGTGGAGCTAAAAATTTAGCTTTTTAGCTCCACCAAAAGTTACTTTATCTATGTTACTTTATCTATTTTACCTACATACATGCTGCAGAAGTAGATCTATTTTAGCTTTTAACACAATAAAATAATATAAACATCATAATAAATAATATATTTATTACAATAAAATAATATATCCACTACAATAAAATAATATATCCTATACAATAAACAACAATCACAACCACCTTCAATTGCCACCGTCGCCGACGACTCTTTTTCCACCACCGTCGCCGCCGCATGATAGCAAATAATCGTCTAGTGTTAACAAGTGATTTTTTTTAACCCCAAATTATACTCGTACATTTTTTTTTTACTAAAACAATTTCTCAATTATCATGATAGCCTATTATTGTCTCAATTGTCCGGAAGCAACCTTGGAACAATGTGAACTATGAAATGAAGGAACTTTATAAGAAAACATATAAAATAGAATACATATTATAGCAAGAACAATGTAGTCCATAAATTTGCTCACATACATAACTCAAACCAAATTACAATAAAACTCACACACTCGCACAAGTTCCTATGACTCATACTTCTCAACATACAAAAAAGAAAGTTCCTACGACTTGCCTTGCAATTGCCATAAATGTTCAATAAGGTCCGACTAGAGTTGAAAATGAATTTCTCGGTCTCTAATGCGCCCATGCCTCTCAATGTATGACAAAAATTCATCACTTTGTTCACGTAACATTTGCAGAGGAGGATTATCCACTCCATCATTTTGTTCATAATCCAAATCTACCACTTCATTATCATCCCACTCATCTTCCCGCTCATCTTCAACAATCATATTATGGAGAATTATGCACGCTTTCATGATCTTTTTTAGTGTTTCAAGATGAAAAAATCGTGTAGGTCCACGGACAATTGCGAAACGTGCTTGAAGCACTCCAAATGCACGCTCAACATCCTTCCTATACGCCTCTTGGGCTGCTGCAAATAATTTATACTTCTGTCCTTGTGGAGCTGGGATTATTTTCACAAATGTTGCCCACTTTGGATATATACCATCAGCAAGGTAATATCCCATAGTGTAGTCATGACCATTAATTGAGTAATGTATTGTAGGAGCACGTCCTTCAACAAGTTCATTAAATACATGAGATCACTCTAACACATTAATATCATTATTTGACCCAGGTAACCCAAAAAATGCATACCATATCCAAAGATCATATGATGCTACTGCCTCCAAAATAATAGTAGGCTCACGAATATGACCACAATATTGACCTTTCCATGCAGATGGACAATTTTTCCACTTCCAATGCATGCAATCAATTGAACCTAACATACCTGAAAAACCTCGACGTTCACCGTGAGCTAACAGTCTAGCAATGTCTTCATTGTTTGGCTTTCTCAAGTATTCTTCGAGAAAACATCAATTACCACAAGAACAAATTTTTTCAAACTTTCTAATGCAGTAGTTTCTCCAATCCGCACATATTCATCTATCAAATCACCCGATACTCCATACACAAGCATTCTAAGTGCAGCAGTTATCTTTTGTAGTGAAGATAAACCAAGTTTGTTGGCACTATTTCTTTTTTGGACAAAATAAGAGTCATGAGCATCAACTTGAGATTGAATACGAAGAAAAAGAGAATGCTTCATCCAAAATCTCCTACGAAATAAAGCTGGTGGATATATTGGTGTGGGAGCAAAATAATCAAGAAAAAGCCTCTCATGGCCTATCAAATGATTACGTTGGATAGAACGACGACGACGCTTAGGTTGTGATGCTTCCATAACAAGTTCTTCGATTATCTCATCTTCATCTGAGTCATCAAGAAGGAACTTGCGAAACAAAAAGTGATTCATGGATGCAACCTTCAAGACAATTGGAAATCAATGATTACTATAGATGCAAGATTAAATTAAGTGACACAAACTACAACAAAATGAATATAACTAATTCACGCACAAATCACAACACAAACACATACATCTAAAAAAAAAAAAAAAACTTGGAAATACTATGAATGCTCATTGTTCATAGATTTATTCTAAAACCTGTCATCTCAAAACCAAGCATATGATACTAGGAATGTTCAATGAATAGAAATAATTGGATGAAAGACACTCATAGTGACTGTAATGTGACAAGATATATAATAGCAAAATATATAATAGGCACTCATAGTGGTCTGTAATACTCATAGTTGATCAAATAATAGTTTCATTGGATCAAAGAATTATATCAATGCCTATCACAAGATCACATGGAACTTAACAAAAGATAAAAAAGATTGCACTTCAAAGTCTTTGTTAGATTGCGCTTCAAGTCACAACACAAATACATACATATAGTTTAAGATAATTCATCAAGTGACATAAGTCACTACAAAATACATAAGCCACTACAACTTGTGGTGGCCACTACAAAATACATAAAAGTCTAAACTACATCCAAAATACAATTAAACCCATTAATTACGTGATCTTCGTTTTGCCATGATTTCCTCTTGGAGTTGTTCATAAAAAGCTTTTTGTGTTCCGGTTAAGCCACTTGTATCTATCATCATGATTCTCTCTTCCTCTAACCTTTCTTCCCACTCACATTTTTTCTTCTCAATCATCATTCTTTCCTTCTCAATCTTAAGTTTTTCTTCCCTACTTTCCTTTTCAATTGCAAGTTTTTCCCTCTCAAAAGACATTTTTCCCTCTTCCAACCAAGTTACATCCTCAATCAATTTCAATTTTTTGTTCAAATATTTCCCTACATCTTTTCCGGTGGCTTTGTTCTTTCGGATGGCCTTTTCGGCCTTCCTACCAATAGGTCTCTCAAAATTGGAAGTGTCACCAAGTCCGGACCCACAATCCCCTTCAATAATAGATATTGCCTCCGAAGTTGGAGACACGGATGATCTCGATCTAGCATTGTTAGGATCGGCAAACTTTGGTTGGTCCTTTAACATGAGCTAACAATGGTCAAGAAGAAAGGGTTTCTTGTGCTTCTCTAAATACAAAGCCTTCGCATTGATAATCTAAAAAAAATTAAAACAAATATAAGATGATTAATATTTTCAAACTATTGGTGAATGGACATTTTAACACTATTGTAATATAATTTATACCTTATCTTCTTCAATTATACCACTTTGATGAAGTGCGTTAATTTGAGCCATACACCCAAAAAACTTATTTGTCTTTTCACTAATCGTACCCCAACGACTTAGCAAGGAGATAACAATACGTGTGGTATCGGATGTATTGTACTGCATAAAATATTCCCAAACTTTTTGACGAAAGGTATTTTGTGTTTGTTTATTATCGTTTATGGCATCAATACTAGTATTGAGCCATGCTGCCACTAAGAGTTTATCTTCCTCTCACAATGAAAGTTAGAGCCCCGTTTTCCTTTTGTAGAAGAGACATTTTCAACTTGTGGTGGTGGAGGTGAAGAATCAGAAACTGACATAGGAGTATTTTGAGACGTTCCCAAAAATTGTGAGTCAATTTCTATATCCCCGTTCATGATACCCGTGATAAATGTTAGGTCTCTACGTAACTCTGTGTCTCTACGTGACTCCATAAAATTAGAAAAAATATATATAAACTTCCCTACACACGAAAAGTTTCCAAACTAACATTTATATCAACACAACAAATTACAGAGATAAATTACACAACAAACTTACATTATTTATATTACAGAGACATTTATATTACATTTATAGACAAATTACAAATTACAGAGACCACACAACAAATTACAGTGACCCAATACATTCATGTGGTTTTGTGCAACACAGGAATGTGGTTTTGTGCAACACAACAATTTATAGAGACCACCCAAATGTAACTCTGTGGTTTTGTGTAACACAACAAATTACAGTGACAACAAAACATATAAACTTCCCTGCACAAATTACAACGACCACGTAATCCACACAACAAATTCCTGCAAACAAAAAATTCCCAATACAGAGACCGCATAATCCACACAACAAATTCCTGCAAACAGAAAATTCCCAATACATTCCTCCATTCATATATTATACCCAGCAAAAACAGCAAAAAAATAACACCATTTGCCCAAATCAACATAGCAACAACATCATTTTTCACCACAAAATAACACTAAACCCATAAAAATTAAGCCATGAAAAAATTCACTACAAAAGAAAAGAGAGAGCACCGACCTGAAGTGGATCGATTGGGACGGCGACGGCAACGACGATGGCGTGGGCTGGACTGGGACGGCGACGGTGTGGAGAGCTTGATGAATGAGATGAGAGCTTGATGAGTGAGAGAGATGAGAGCTTACGACCGTGCGTGGGTTTGGGCTGGGCTGGGACGGCGACGGACGGCGTGGGCTGGGGCTGGGACGGCGACGGATGGCGTGGGCTGGGGCTGGGACAATGACGGTGATGAGTGCTTGATGGAGTGAGAGAGATGAGTGAGGGAGATGAGTGTTTGATGAGTGAGGGAGATGAGTGATCTGAGTACACAGTGAAGAAATGGAATAAAAGAATGAAAAATATAAGATGAGTTTTATTATTTTATTCGGTAGTGGGATTAAATTTTTTTTTTTTTTTTTAGATGAGTGCTACAGTGCACATCTATAGATAGATGTGCACTGTAGCAAATAAGCTAAATTTTATGGATTTGGCTCCACTTTGCAAAGCCCTTTTTGCTATATTGGTGGAGCTAAAATAGTATTATAACTTTTTAGCTCCACTGCCGCAAATGCTCTTACAACCCACTTCCCATTTATTATAATTGATAAAGTTTATATCCGTTGCACATTATTATTCAACATGCAATTACACTTTGTTTCAATGCCCACTACATTAGCTTTCTTTGACTGCACTCATTGTATTTACACTGTACAAGCACAGTAGCGGTAATAGTGCTTTGGTGAGGCACTTTTTTTTTTTTCCAACCCTTTTGGCCAATGCCCGCTACGATTAGGTTTCGACACTGTACACTTATTGTATTTACACGGTACAAGCAATGTAGCGATAACAGTGCTTTGGTGAGGCACTTCTTCTTTTTTTTAACCCTTTTGTTTAAGATTTGCCTGAAGCTACGATGCCAGGCACACTCGTAGCTACGATGAGTTACATTTTTTTAGTCTGCTGTTTGTATTTTTTTAATATATATTGTTATATTGACACAACAAATTTCATAATATTTTCACAATTATTGAGGTGTCATTTTCTTATAAATCAAAATAAAATAGTAAAATATGAAACCGTGATCAACCACAACTGAAAATAAATGTTTTGTGAAAATGTTGTGACACTTGTTAGTACAATATTTTTGCACTGTAGCTACAACACCAAGCAGCACTATAGCTACATTGCCTAATTTTTTTTTTTTTAAGTAATTTGTTTGTGTTTTTTTTTCCTTTTAAATATTTATGTAAGTTGGTATATATATTGTTATATTGACACAACAAATTTTACAATATTTTCACAATTATTGACATGCCAATTTCTTACAAATTGAAATAAAATAATAAAATATGAGACTGTGACCAACCACAACTAAAAATAAATATTTATAATAAAAGCGTGAATGCGCGCACAGTGTCTTGGCACTGTACATCCAATGTTTTTGCAATGTGCAGCGCTATAGCTACAACAATGCTTTGGTTTAGTTAGTCTTTTTTTTTTTTTTTTTTTTTAGTAATCGGTTTGTGTTTTTTATTTTTGTTTTAAATATTTATGTAAGCTGATATTTATATTGTTATACTGACACAACAAATTTCATAATATTTTCACAATTATTGGCGTGTCAATTTCTTACAAGTCGAAATAAAATAATAAAATATAAGGCTATAGCCAACCTCAACTGAAAATAAATGTTTTAAAAAAAATGTCACAACACTTATTATTATCATAATATTTTCACAATTGTTGAAATCTCAATTTCTTATATATCAAATAAAAAAATGCTAAATCCACAACATTTTAACATTAATTTCACAACAAATCATAGGTAAACTATTATTGATGGATAGCACTGGAGCTACAATGCTTTTGGTTTATTCAACTCACATTCGTAGCTATAGTGCCTAAAGTTTTTTTTTTTTTTTTCCAATAATCGGTCTGTGTTTTTTTTTCTTTAAAATATTTATGTAAGTTAGCATATATATTGTTATACTGACACAACAAATTTCACAATATTTTCACAATTATTGACGTGTCAATTTATTACAAGTCGAAATAAAATAATAAAATATGATACTATAACTAACCACAATTGAAAATAAACATTTTAAGAAAATGTTATAACACTTATTATTATCACAATATTTTCACAATTGTTGAGATCTCAGTTTCTTATAGATCAAATAAAAAAAAATGCTAAGTCCACAACATTTTAACATTAATATCTACCGTATCTAAAGTTTTTTTTTTTTCCCCAAAGAATCGGTTTGTGTTTTTTTTCTTCTTTTAAATATTTATGTAAGCTGGCATATATATTGTTATACCAATACAACAAATATCACAATATTTTTACAAATATTGAAGTATCAATTTCTTACAAGTCGAAATAAAATAATAAAATATAAGACTGTGACCAACCACAACTGAAAATAAATGTTTTGAGAATAATAATAACAATGTTATTAGTTTAAAACCAATAATAACTTGTCATTTAGAATTTTTTCTAAAAATGTTATGAATGTAGCATTTCTCTCAAATAAAATAAAAATAATATCTATTCGGATTCTAAAAATGAAGATATTGTGAAAATATTGTGATATTTTGTTGTATTCTTAAACCTTTTTTTTTAATATAATCAAATTAAGTGAGCCAAAATTCACGATTACACACATAAAATTTATATTAATTTTCTTACTACTCGGGTAGCACGTGCCTTGCACGTGCAACCAACACTAGTTTTTGTTCAAAAAAGTAGATTACACAAGTGGATTACACACGAAGATTTGCTAACTTAGCATAAATAAAAGTGGGAGGGCATGATGGTAGTAGTGGGCCACTATATAATTTGCATTGGGCAGTCAATTGTTTCTGGCCTATGCCTTAAAACAAAGTTGCCCCAACAATAGTTAGTGCATCTCATAACAGTCTGAGTTTGACCTATCCACCTCATTATGACCTTGAAGTACTTTGATAAGCACTTTGATATATCATAAGTACTCATAAATCGTACGATATAATATGCGTATTGTATAAATCGTATCGTATTGTAGAATTGTACGTTTCGTTTATATTTAGACAAATACTTTAAAATGAGATTTTTTGTTAAAATTTATACTTTTATTTGAATCTAACAGATTGTTAGACTTATTTTTAACAGAAAATTATTAGGTTACATAACTTAGCCTAATAAAATAACATATTCATAAGTTTTTTTTTTCCTCTCTTTCTCCTACAAAATTTGGACTACATAGTACACGCTTACGCTTCACTTTAATATTTACAAATATATTTTATATACTATGAATAAGATACTAATTGATAATATAATTTTTTTTTCATTATTTTTATAAGTCCAAGAAACTAGAATGCCAAGAAGAAATATTTTTGAAAAAAATTATTAAAATAAAAAGAACAAAAAGAGATCGTATATGTCAATAGCGATGAAAACCGTTTTAATGAAGAAATAAGTTTGCAAAATGATAAATGTGATGATAGCATTGACTTTGATGAGGTTGATTAGGCAGTATGATGAATATGATGAAAAAATTTATTATTTTTGGGTCATTTGTAATATATTATCACTTTTGAATTTAAGCAATTTGAATATGTATGTTATAAATATGTGCTAGTTTGATTTATTTAGTTAACTTGTTAAATATTATTACATAAGTGATGAATAAATTATTCATTGGTTGAATATATTCAAAATTTATAATGAATAAATTATTCAAAATTGATTCACAATACAATTCACATTTTTACAATTATGCTAATAACAACTTATTACCTATAATTTATTGTAAAAATATTATAGATGTAAATATTTTACTTATTTTATTTTATTTTTTATACGAGAACTGGAACCCTTTTGGTTATTTGGGAATATTGAGTCATATGAACCTGAAACTCCCTGCTCCCTTCCATGTCCACATTTCACCTCTTTCGTCACATTTATTCCAAATGACACATACCCTATAAGAGCATTCTTATCAAGGTTTGCAAAAAATTTAGCATTTACCCTCTCAAAACCCAATTTTATAACATATAACACACCACTTTACAACATTACTTCCATCAAAACTTCTTTTTTTTAACATTCCATTTAAATATTCTTTCTTTATCATTTTTTATTTTTCCTTCTCTCTCCCCTGTCTCTCTCTTTCTCAACCCAATTATTCTCGGATCGCGGCCACCGCATCCACCCATGCATACCACATCCACCCGCCATCACCGCCACTAGCCACCAGCCATATCCACCACAACCACAAACAACAGTAGAGAAAAAAAAAAGAAGAAAAACCTCCACATCCACCCACCACACCCACCATATCCACATCCACCGTTGGACAAAAAAAAATCAACAGCAATCGGACCAAATCACCACCAACCACAACAAGAAAAAAAGGAAAAAAAACCCACAAACCACGACCAAATCGGACCACAACCCACAAAAAAAAAAAACCCACAAACCAAATCAACCAAATCGAACCACGACTCCTTTGATCCACGCTCCGACCCGTGCTCCATGGTTGACCTCCAAGCTCCGTCGCACGATCGGAGCCCAATCGGACCCAAGAAGAACCATGCAGAACACTAAAAAAAAAAAAAAAAAAAAAAAAGAAAAAGAAGAAACCTCCATCGCCGCCACCGGACCACAGCCATCGGACCCACGATCCATGAACACAATCATCGAACCATAGCCATCGGCATCCCACAATCGCCGGAGCACAATCATCGCCGGAGCCCACTCATTGATCGAGCAGAGGGAGAGAGAGAGCAGAGCAATGATGAGAGGGAAGAAACGGGAAATGAGAAAGACAAAGACAAAGAAGAAAAGAAAGTGGGCCCTGCTTGAATAAAAAATTAATATAAATTTTACACTTGGTGAACAGTGCGGTCTCATATTCATCCATGCAAAAAATTATAGCTTTTACCACTCTTGATGGAACAAGCTTTTGGGTCAAAAATGCTAAAAGAAAGCATCTTTTAGCATTTAAAACCCTTAATGGGAATGCTCTAACCTTTTCTATCTCTAACTCTCTTTATATGTACACCTATCCTTAATGATAATTTGGACACCTGAAAACTCATAGACATGGTGGCATATATAATAATAAAAAATTAACTGAGGATGGCAAAGAGAATGTACCATGCATATCAACCCAAGGAATTAAGAGAGATAGAAGTAGATATAACATATGAAACTCCAAATTTTGGTATTTTGTGGATGTGGTGAAAATGTTATTTTATAAATTCTATTGTGTAATACCTATCAAAACTTTTATGATCAACAGGTAAAATCAAGGTACTTTCTTATCAATTTGGTATATTGTGGATGTGAAAGTGTTCATCAACATATGATGACTTATAAGCACCATATTGGACTCGGGGAAATTTCATGACAATTGACATGAAGATTCTTGGACTTTCTTTTTAATTTGTGGACAGACTTCTTCATCAATTTTTTTTTGTTTTGTTTGTTTATAGTTAGATAGCTCCAAGTCTCTAACAAATAGAAATATATAGGGCTTGTTTGGTATCACAACTTAAACACATGTTTTCAATTTTTAAACAATATTACATGTATTTTCACACATTTTTTCATCTACACATATTTCTATACATATTTTCTAAATATATTTTCTAAATATATTTTCAATTTTTAAATACATATACCAAACATTTTCATAATATCAAAATATTTACTTGACTTGACTTACTTTTTTATTTTTTTAAATGGCATGCAATTGATTGCAATGTATATTTTTCAATGCGTTGGCATGTACCGTGGATGATTCATTATTGAAGTTTATGATTCATTGCACGTTGTCAGAAAATTATTAGAGAAAAGTCAGGAGACAACTGACACATATGGGATGGGATGGTATCATGGTAGTACTCACACGGACCCCACCCACTACTCATCTTTTTCAATCCGTTCACACTCTCTTCTTAATCTGAATTATCCTCAGTCAACAAGAGAAGAAGGCATGTATTGTGGAAAGAGTAGTAAAGCTTCTGTTGTACGTTTGAATGAATATATGGGTAATTGATAATGACTGATAAAAATTCATTGCCCCTTGTCAGAAAATTATTAGAGGAGACTACTGTACATTAGAGGAGACTTCGTGGAAAACACGGGTTTAGAGTGCTACATACCATTGCAGTTTACTTCAAACATTCTTTTTAGTGGTTTTGATGTATTATAGAGTTTTTTTTTTTTTTTTTTTTTATAAGTATAATAAATTTATTAGTATGCACAATTTTGTTAATATAAATTATTATATTTTTACTAATAAGTAAAAGAAGAGAAATGAAAAGATTTTAAAGAATCTAACAAAGTATATCTAAAGAGATTTAACTCTTAAATACACAACACATATTGTTATTAAGAATTGGTTAATTAAATAATGATAAGATAAATTGTGAGTTGGACTGCTTTGAAGTAGTCCATTTATCCATTAGTTCATAACAACTTTAGTGCATTTCTTTTTATTCCTAGCTTATGTGCTTAAATCTATTTATCTCACATTTAATAATTAAAAAAACAAACAAAATAAACTAGTTTTTTTTTTTTTTTTTTTTTTTTTTTTTTTTTTAAAGTAAGCTAGTAATGTATTTAAAAGCACTTTTTATTTCAAATATTAGAAAACAAAAATATATCTATATATGAGATGGTATATAATGGAAGTATTCACGAAGACCGTAAAATTTCTCTTATTAAGAGCCCGTTTGGTAGGGTATTTCAAACATCAATTTTCAGTTTTTAAATAATATTACATATATTTTTACACATTTTTTTACTTACACGTATTTTAAAAAACTACAAATAACACTACTCAACCTCCTCTACATCCTAAGTTTTAACAAATTTGCAGAAGATAAATAATATCTCAAAAGGTTTAATAAACTAATTTATTTAAAAACCGTTCAAGATAAATAGGAAGGAACATTCCAGTTTTCCACATGGTTCTTTCCTTTTTGCTGAGTAGCCCTCATGGCTTTTTAAGTTTTTCAGAATAAAATAACCCCACTAGTACGTTTTGCCTCTCTACCACAAAAAAGAACCCCACTTAACTTCTGTCTCTCACAGACGGATACGGATCCTCTCCATTTCCCTTTGAAATGGAGAGGCTCCAATCACGGTCGAGGATTTCGTCCAAAATGATCCACGCTAAAAAACTGGACACGTCATTTAAAATTTTAACACCACACTTAACTCGAGTTCAACGCACTTAACTAGGGTTTAACTCAACCGGACAAAAAAAACTCAAGTTAAACTCTTAACTCTCACCAGCCGTTCAAACTCTCTCTCTCTCAAATTTCAAAGTTCAAACTCTCTCAACCTCCACTTCTAGCATACTCAACTCAAACCCATCAGCAAAAACAAAAAAAAAAACCTTAGCTCACCGGAGATCCCGACACCCATACACGCATCCTTTTTAGACCCGGATCGGAGAGAGAGTAAGGGTTGGGGTTTGGAGAGAATCGGGTGTAAAGAGAGACATTGATGCTTTTCGGACCCAAATCGGAGAAGGTTAGGGTTTGGGTTTGGAGAAAATGGGGAAAGAGAGAAGTTGATCGACTTTTCGGGTTTGATCTATGGAGGGAAATGAGATTGAGAGACAGAGAAAGAGATTTTGGTCGAAGGAGAGAAGAAGTCACCATCGAAGGTGGTGGTTGCGGTGAGCCAGCCTTGCCGATTTGGTTCGGACCCAAATCAGAGAAGGTTAGCGTTTGGGTTTGGGGAAAATCGGGAAAGAGAGAAGTTGATGCTCAATCTCCATGGCTACCGCTAGCAGCCGCCGTGTTCCGCTCCACCAATTCCGACCGTGGTTACGGTAAAGTTCTCTGTCTCCCTCTTTGATTTTTCCTTCTTTTAATTTTCTCAACAAAAAAAAAAAGATCTTTTAATTTATAGTATTGTATTAGGATTTCGTTTTCTTTTGATAAAGAAATTGAATTCCCTGTTGTACTTGGGAAAAAAATAATGTGGAATTTGTGTAATTGGATACAGATTGTTCTTGGCCGAGCTTCATCTTGTAACCACACTATCGCCGGCGGCGATGCATATAGACGGTGTTTACACCATTGGTGGCCGCTGGTACTCTTCTTTTTCTCTCTATTGTCTCTTCTCTTTTTATTTGCTTTTTAGATATGACCGAAACCCCCATTTTGTTTCAGTTTTTATTAGTGACTAAGTTTCCTTTTGCATAAAACAATGGAGGTTTTTGGGTACAGCCAAATGTGCTGTGATTGAAGGGAAAGTGGCCTGCTTGTAGTTGTTGTGTGTTGTTGTCTTTGACATCAGTAAAGTAATTGTGTTGCTTGGTCTATGCTAAAAAAATCATTATGAAATTTCTCTTTTTGTCCTAATTTTTCTTAGGTACTGTTATTTTCCTAAATTGCGGATGGTATTTTGCGTGTTGTAGTTTATTTTAAAGGTATAAACTGTGGCTCTTGATAGGCTAACTTGAGGGGAAAATCTTTGCTTGCTTGAATTGTTACCAATCATACTTAACAAGTTTAGCCCAAATTTTAAGTAGTCAATTTAGATTTTTATATGTTAAGGCCTCCCTCAAATATTCTGTTTTTGGTTCAAAAGAATGTTTGAAAATTTGGTGATGTGTTTTTTTCTTTTAATAAATCTTCAAATATTTCTAGATGAACTTTAATTCTTGGGCATTTCAATGTTATACGAGATATGTTACTGATTTATGAACTCTAATTCTAATTGGGCATTTCTAAGTTATACAAATATGGTAATGATCTATACAATAAAGCAGAAATTGCATTTAAATTTAGGGACAATTGAGCTTATGAACAAGAGTTTGTTTTATGAATTTTCCCCATTTATTGTGGCCAAAGCTTTTAGATGGATTAATAACTATATGTCTCTTGTTTTCTTGTTAACAGGATAACATGTTTTGAAGCATTCCATGATCTAAGACACATTCAGAAAAGAGCATAGCGGCTAAGACACATTACATGACAAATGCTACATAAAGAAAAGCTTGACGTAAAAATTGCTAAGAATATGAAGTGTTGGTACTCTGCCCGGAAAATAGTAGCTCTATCAAAGATGGCCTTTGGTTGTAACTTGTAATTGAATTTTTTCGAAGTAGAATGTGATGTCTAAAGAAAAGAAGTGCAGATTTGAAAGGGAGAAGATTACATGGAAGACTTGGCGTTGTGGATAGCTATTGCATTTGAAATTCATATTTGGATTACTAAGGAGTTGCTGTTGCATTCATATTTGAATTATGTTATTTAGATAAAGTTATACCTGATTTGGTACTTGTATTTGAGTTTCTAGGAAGTTGAGTCCCTTTTGGATTATCTGTTAGTATTCTGAATATTCATAGGAGTATCTATTGTTATTTGGATTCCTAAGACTTGTATTTAACGTAGAATGCAATTAATAAAGCAGCAGAGAATTATTATCCCAATTTCCCTCTCTATTCTCTTATTCAGGAGACCGGTCATCTTGAATACGACCAAATAACTATCCATTCAGTTAGAAATTAAACCCAGTCATAACATAGAACCTGTTACAAGCACTCCATGATGTATTGAAGCCATATCTTGTTGTCAATAGGCTAATTATTTTCAGTATAACTGAAACTTTAAATGTATTTTCTATCTTGATACTAGGTAGTTTCATTGTTCATTTACAAAAACTTTAACAAGGATTTAGAATACAAACCAAGAAAAATGTAACAAAATTTAGTTACATTGGTTTGAGTGTGTAATGCAATGTAATTGATTGTGCGCCTTTTTATTTCTAATTTCTTGTAATGCTTCAAATTGAACAATTTTGATGTTACCTAACGGTCATGAATTGATGCACGAGTTTGATCCAATAATAAATAAAGTTAATAATGAACAAAACTTAATTGAAATGTACACTTTGATTACAAGACTATTAGAACAAGAGCCCTAACAAGAATTCTACCTCTTGCTTCTTTTTTGATAATCAGCTATAGTAGTATTAAACCAAAACAGGAAAAACAAGAGAGGGGCAATCAACCTTACAAGTCGATCGCAGCGTGGGAAGATTGCCATTATTACAACAAAAAGTAGAGGAAGAACCTAAAGCTAACTTGGTAGCAGCATGAGCTGAGCCATTACAACTCCTATTGATCCAGCTAAACGAGCAAACAGAAAACGACACAAATAAACTACGAATATTATCAGTCAAAGTAGAAATGGACCAATCCACGGACTGGTACTTGCCCGCAATTGAGTCGAAGCAAATTTTTGAGTCGCCCTTTACCATCACATGACTCCGACTTTCGAGAAATAGCTAATTATACATTCCATCCAACTTGCCCCATCTCTTGGTATGAATGTATGATGCTTTGGTATCAAAGCTTTGGGATGTATCATAGCTCCAAAGGCCCTTCCAAATTACGATGATTAGGATCAATGAAACCTACAAGCAATATTAACAAATCTCAATCCTTCAAAATTACAAAGAAACCAATAACAGAACCTGTCCAAAAATCTAATCCCAATTCAAAAAAAAAAAAAAAAAATCAAAAACCCCAAGAAATTATAATTTGCATCAATTAAGCGAATTTCAATCCAAATTCTCAAACAAAGAATACCTACAATAAGAAAGTTAAGACAACTGCAAAAAATAGATAACAGAAATCAACAGTTAAGAAAGTGACGTATGAAATCATTACCTATATGCCTGACCAAGTGCAAGTTCTTCACCCGCCCATACTCGCTCATAGCCTAAAACACCAATAACCATATTTTCCATTAACAAATAACAATTCATTAAAAGAACATAATTTTTTTAATATATATAATGAAAAATTAGACATATCATAAAAGTAATAATACGGAAGAAAAAGAAAATAAATTGAATTTGGAAAGTTGATACGGACTATATACGGAACCAAAGGAAAAGAAACTAAAATTTCTATACGAGCATTAAATTTTCTCAGCAACCAAACAGACATGAAATTGAAATGATATTGACACTTCAAATACTAAGTACACCAAAAAAAATTCAAATTCAATTATTAAATTTTTTATTTTTTTATTTTCCTTTAAGCTATCTCGGCAACCAAAAAGAGAGTGTGAAAGGGTTGAAAAGAGAAGAGACCTCGCGAAGAGTGTCTTCGGAGGTGTGGCGAGAGAGGCGGCCGACGAAGACGGTGCGATGGGGTCTCCGATGACCTTGCGATCGCCAAAGGGGTCATTTGCAAAAAGAGCGAAAAGTGATGGGTAGAATTGGAATTGTGAGAATTGGAGGAGAGAGAGAGAGGGGTATATATACAGAGTCCAGCAGAGGCGCAGAGGTGGGCTCTGTAAATGGTGTTGTCGTGAGGGAGAATATCGGTGCCGTCAATGCTTCCTGCTTGGATCGGATGATACGACAAAATCTCTGCTTGGATCGATGCCGTGAGGGGTATTCATTTTTTTCTTCTCTTTTCTCTTTCCAAAATCTCTGTGTTACTCTGTGCTTCAACTCTCAAAAAGATTGCGCAAGGCCTTGGGTTGGAGATGAGAGAAAATCCTCGGAGATGAGAGTTGGAGATGAGAGTTTGAACTTTGAAATTTCAGATGGGTTGGTGAGGGAAAAGAATAGGCTGATCTAACCTTGGGTTAAGTTCATGTGGTTTGGGTTAAGTTTATGACGTGGCACGTTTTTGAGCGTGGATTATTTTGGATGAAATCATGACCGTGTCTTTCGGAGCCTCTCCATTTCAAAGGGAAATGGAGAGGATCCGTATCCCTCACAGACCCTCTCTCCCACTCTCGGTTCTCAATTCTCAATCATCTCTCTCTTTCTACCTCGGCCTCACTTCGCGATCGTAACCCGAGGCCAAGCGGATCTGGAAAAAGCAGATCTATTTCACTTATTCACCCTCCAAACAAGCGGATCTGGAAAAAGCCTCTAATCTATTTCAAGCCATCCCGTCAGTTTCTCCCCAAACAGACAGATCCGGCAAAAAAGAGGTAACTTCGGCTTTTGAGTCCCGACAACCATTGCATTTTTAGAAAAAATTAATTAATTTAGGGAAAGAAACCGGCAAACCTATGCACGGTTCCGACAACCGGACGGTTTGACCGCGGTCGGAACGGTTTCCTGCAAAGATAAAATTTCCGGTTTTGTGGGTTTAAAAAACCGGACTAGTGACCGGTTTCTCTCTCTTTCTCTCTCTTTTTTTGGCTTCATTATACCTGATCCATATCTGTTTTTTTGTAGTTCAAGAATCACCAAGTTAACATCCGATGGCTTTTATGGGCACAGAAAGCGCATCCTCATCTTCTTCTTCCATCATGTCCGGATTTAAATATGATGTCTTTCTTAACTTCGGAGGCGGTGACACCCGTAAAAATTTCACAGACCATCTCTATGCTGCTTTGAAGCAGAAAGCTATATTCACATTCAGAGATGATGAAAAACTTGAGCAAGGAACATTCATTGCTCCAGAGCTCTCGAGAGCAATAGAAGAATCTAGATTTGCTGTTGTCATTATCTCACGAAACTATGCTTCATCGAGTTGGTGTTTGGTTGAACTAGCAAAGATTGTTGAGTGCATGGAAAAGGAGAGGCTTATAGTTTTGCCTGTTTTTCACTACACGGATCCTAGTGATGTGAGGAATCTGAGGAAGACTTTTGGAGAAGCCTTTGCTGAACATGAAAAGCGTTACGAAGATAACATAGAGGAAGTACATAGATGGAAAGCTGCTTTGACAAAGGTTGCTAGTATAGCTGGATGGGATTTACAAGACAAGTAAGAATTTCTTCACTTCACCATACGATCACTTTCTTTTCTTGTCTTTTTGCTTTTGATTTTCTACTGGCTAGTGGTATTTAAGTCAATCAAATTCCAACTTTGATAATTGAGTAACTTTTGCAAAGTTTGTATATAATCAATTACACTTCAAAGGGAATTTGACGAGTTTCGATTTCTCGTATAAATTTTCAAGTAAAAAATATTTTTCAATTTGTTTGTCCAGTTTGAAAAGGCAAACATTTTAAGGGAAAATTATTTATTTATTGTCTTGTTTAGCTTTTAAAAATGTATAAGTTTTCAAAACTACTCTTAAATAAATTTATCAAAAAATTAAATTATTAATAAAATAAGGGTATAATAGGAACATTAGTAAATTAATGACTTTTATTTTTAGAATCAGGAAAATATTTTGGACATCTCAATATGAAATAGAGAATAAACAAAGTGGGATGGAGGGAGTATATAAATCACACATAAGTTACTTTATGTATATTTGTTAAAGATGGCAAGTCACAAGTCCATCATTCTTGTCTAATTCCATTGTAGAAAATACATCTAGTAGTATTCCATTCATGCCCTTTAAACTTGCCTATTCTTAGTATTTTAATTTTTAAAAAAGTAATGCACCAATATTCTTCGAGGTTTCACAAGATGACACTTAGGGTTTGTTTGGATATAATTTATTTTCTTGAAGCTGAAAACCGAAAACATCGTAGCAAAATAATTTTTAAATATATGAATAGTACCGTGGGATCTATTTTTAATGAAAAACTGGCTAAAAATTGGAATTTGTGGAGTGCAGTGAACGATTGCATGAATGCACTCGTTCACGAAAGACTTGGTCAAAAGTTGCGGTTCATGCACTCGCTCACGAAGACTTGGTCAAAGTTGCGGCTCTTGTTCATAAACGATGAGTCGCTTGTTTGGGGGGAAAACGCGTGCGGGAAACTAAACGCAGGAAAACGCAACGTGTATCCAAACCCCACCTTAGTACCTATTTGGATTGCGCGTTTTGCGCGTCTGCGTTCAGCGTTTTGGGTTTTTTTTTTTTTTTTTTTTGCATAAACAGTAAAATTACATGAATTTCTTGTGCGGACAAAAAATCACTTTGTTCATGCATCAGAGCAAAGATTGTTTACACATTAAAAAATATTAAAAATGGGTCCCACGGCACCATTCACACATTTAAAAATTATTTTGCTACAGTGTTTTAAATTTTAGCAAAAATAAGTTCAATCCAAACAGACCCTTAGGTGCCGTTTGGATTGGGCTGAAAGCTCCGTTTGCATTCTTTCTTTTTTTTTTTCACTTCACGCGTTTTGCTTTAGGCTAGGGACAATTATCACCGTAGCAAGATCTTGTTCATGCACTGTTCATGGGACCCAAAACCACCTTATTCAAAAAAAAATATTAAAAATGAGTCTCACAGTACTATTCACACATTTAAAAATTATTTTGCTACAGTATTTTCAGTTTTCAGTTTCAGCAAAATAAGTTCAATCCAAATGGACCCTTATTCCCAAACATTTAAAGATATGACACTCTCGTTCTTGAAATTCTATAAATACAGATAAGTTTATCTCCCCTCAAATCATTACTTTTCTAATTGAATATTCCATTATATAAGAGTGTTGTTATAACTTATAAGAGGTGATGAACTTATCTGTTGCATCTGGGGTGGAGCCAGACCAGCGGGGTGGAGCCAGACCAGCAGGGTGGGCGCAATTGCCCCCAACCCCACCCCTAAATTCCCTCAGGTTCTCTTAAAAATTAAAATTTTAGTTTTGTGTGTATAAAATATTCTTAATTTAAAATTTTAATTGAAAATAACACTCTTCAAAAGCACAAAAAAATCTTGTTTGTAACCTTAAAATAATAACATGATATACATTCACATTGAATTAAATTTCTGTCATTATCTAAAAAAAATTATAACATGATATACTATCGCAATATCCCCTAATCAATCTGCCAATTTTTATATGTTGTTGTTTTCAGAATTCTTTGGAACTGCTATATACTTTAGTCTTTTAACTCTCCCAATATAATCAAGGAAAAAAAATTCTTATTTGTAGCATAAAAATTATGACATGGTATGTTTTCACAATTTTTTCTAACCAATTTTTTGAATTTTAGTTGTTGTTTTAAAACTTTTTTTTTACATTGCTATATACTTTTTAAACGACTTTAAAAAATCAAAGACATACATAGAGCATTTTAAATTTTTTGAATATATGACCATACCATTAAAACTTCCAAGTTAATTTATTTTTCATCTCACTTTTAAGCATTCAAATTATATGTTTTACTTCTTTGTAATATATATATATATATATATATTAATTATAGTCAGCTTAAATTATGATGTAGTTTAAACATAACAATGACGTCATACTAATTCCAATAATACTAGGAGCTGTCCAAAAAAAAAAAAAAAAAAAATCCTTTAATACTAGGCTCAAATAAGAAATTGAAACCAATGACAAAAAAGAAGAAGATATAACTTACATCTACACTGTTTTCTTTATCAATCAATTTTTTTTAATAAATTAACTATTTTTTATTATATTAATAAACATTTTTGGAATTAATTTTTTTCTTCAATATTTTATTTTAATCTTATCCCCATAAACCCAAATTCTGGCTCTGTCACTATTTTCATCTATTAAACCTCAAGGTAAAAATGTCATTTCAAGAAATCTCAAGGGAAGATGGTGCATTTTGCCAAAAAATAAATATCATTAATTCTCATATCAAATGGTATGCTTTTTGTTGTCGATTGGTTGGTTTTGGACTTTGGCTAAAACAAATTCGTGTATTTAAAGTCTTTATAATGAATTACCTAAACAATTACATTAGATTTGTGAGGATAGATGATCGATGACTGTTGTTAGTGTATACATGTTAGCTTACTGGGCTTGGGCCCATTATAGTATTAAATTTGCCCTATATTCTTATAGCTTATACTACAAAAAAGATACGTCTATATAAAGACTCACTTTTACATTTTTTTTTTACCCAAAATAATATACAGACAAAATTACACAAAATAATAGCTCATTTTTATAGGTTAAATTACAATTCATGCTCAGTAATATGTGGTTTTGTTATTTTGAAAATTTTTAATTAAAAAAATTATAAATCAGGGAAAAAATATTTTCTTTTTCTTTTCCAAATTGGAGGAAAAAAAGGGAAAGGAATTTTTTTTTAAAAAAAATCTCCTATAGAATACCTAAATACAACAAAAAAATTATACATATTTAACCCCCAAAAAAAAAAAAAACTCCAAATTTTCTATACAATATTTTTTCCGAAACAACTTTTCTTTACCTTTCCAAAATTTTCCCAACAAACAAACAACTTCCACACATTACGGCCTTCTCCATCACCGACAATTTGTTTGTGGCGCAAGGGATGCAAGTCACCCTTGGAGCAAAACTCCATGACAATGCAACAAAGATGCGAGGCTTCAAACTCGGCGTGGAGCTTAGGCAAAAAAGGATGGATGGTCCAACATCTTCCTCTCCATCTCTGCTCTCTGCACCTTCTTCTTCTTCTTATTCTTCAGCAAGGCCTCTTTGTCCACCACCTTCATTGGGTAGATGTCACCTGCATTTTAAAAAGTTTGTATTAGTTTTTTAGATTTTTTAATTTTAAAAAATGTTTTTGGGGACAATAACAGTATGATCTTAAGCACTCGTTTAGGAGGATGAAATAAAATTAAATGGAAATGAATAAAAAAAATAATTTTAGAATATTTTTCCCTTCCTTTATTTGAGAAAGTTTTAATGGAGGGAATGTAACCATTCTAATTTTTTACTAAAACTCTCAAAATACTCCTACATATTCAGCCATTTATTTTAAAATAGGGGTATAATGGTAATATTTTAGTAAAATGATTCCTTCTCTTTCCTTCTATGTTATTCCCAAACAAGGTTACTTACATTCCATTCATTTCCATTAATTTATTTTAAAACTTTCAAACAAGGTTACTTAATTCAATTTCATTCCTTTCTTTTTCATTCATTTCTCATACTTAAATACATTCCATTCACATCCATTTCTTTATGATTATTTATTTCCATTCCATTTCATTCCCTTATGAACTCCCAAACGCCTACCTACAAAGATCTTAATTGAATAAATTTGAAATTTTAAAATTTAGAGGACTCGATTGAATGGAAGTGAAGTTAGAGAACTAAACTGAATCTTGGTCGAAGTTAGATGATGCAAATTGTAATTTAGTCTTCTTTTATAATATGACAATTAGTGAATTTTCATCTATTGAATTTTCATCGATAAATCTATAATAGGATTGTAGGGTTTAGAAAATGTTTAACTCTTGTAAAACCATATAACATTTAATTTGAACCCATCCTTCTTATATATTGTTTTACTAGACCTTGCAAACGAGGTGGGTTGATCGGGTTTGGGTTTCAACCTAGTTGAGTTTGGGTCAAATTGGTTTCGGGTTATAAACAGTTGTCCTAAACGGGTCACAAAACCTATGGCTCTAACCTAGTCATTTGAGGGCTGGGTCGACTTGATATCACACATATCTTTTCACATTAAAAATATATATAAAAAAAAAAAAAAAAATCAATCATTCTATCTTCTTTCCTTTTATAACAAATAAGAGAACTTATAAACAAAATCACTTAAAAATAAATGTTGAATAACACATAAAATCTTTTTTTTTTTTTTGACAAAGTTGAATAATACATAAAATCATAAATGAACATAGTCCAAATTAAATAATACATAAATATTTAAAGTTATATGGTCTTTGCTAACTCGACAAATTGTTGTCCTATGTTTGTTGCAGGCATGAGGCAAACGTTGTTGAAGAAATAGTTAGAAAGATATCTAATAAATTGATTTCTACATACTCAATTGTCCACAAGGATTTTGTTGGAACAAACTCTCGTATGGAGGAACTGGTGAATTTATTAGGCATGGGGTTGAATGATGTTCGCTTTATAGGGATTTGGGGAATGGGGGGATTGGGCAAAACAACTCTAGCACGAGTTGTTTATGATAGATTTCGTTATTATTTTGATGGCAGTAGCTTTCTTGCCAATGTTAGAGAAGAATGTGAAAAACATGGTTTAGTTCATTTACGTGAAAATGACTTCTCTCTGATAACTTGATTGAAAGAAATATTGATTTTTCAGATGTTCAATGGGGAAGTAATGTGATAGAGAAAAGATTATGTTATAAAAGTGTTCTTATCGTTCTTGATGATGTGGATCAACTTGATCAATTAGAAGCGTTAGCAGGCGAGCGAGTTTGGTTTGGTCGACGGAGTAGAGTCATTATAACAACAAGAGATCAACATCTATTGATCAAACATGATGTGGCTAGAGCTGAAATATACAAGGCTAAGAAATTGAATAGTGATGAAGCTCTTGAGCTCTTTAGTCGAAAAGCCTTCAAGAAAGACCATCCTTTAGAAGGTTATGTGGAGTTTTCCAAGAAAGCGATATGTTTTGCTCAAGGCCTTCCTTTGGCTCTTAATGTTTTGGGTCCCTTCTTGAAACATAGAAGCCCTGATGCATGGGAAAGTGCCCTAGATAGACTAAAAGAAACTCCTCCGAAAAAAGTTTTGGATACACTACGGATAAGTTTTGATGGCTTGGAAGAAACAGAGAAAAAAATATTTTTAGATATTGCTTGTTTCTTCAAAGGAGAAAATAAAGATTGCGTAACAAATATACTACAAACTCCTCGATACAAGCCAAGCATTGATATAGATGTTCTTGTTGAAAAATCTCTTATAACCATCTTCGAGAATTATTTGTGGATGCATAATTTACTGCAAGAATTAGGTCGGCAAATTGTTCATAGCGAGTCCCCCGAACAACCTGGTAGTCGTAGTAGGTTGTGGCTCAAGGATGATGTCCTTCATGTACTGAAAAATAACACGATAAGTTGATTATGTAGAATTTTTCTCTTTATTTTTTTTTTCTATCATTTTATAAAATATTAGTTCATTAGTATTATTTTTGCTTAAAATTTTAAAATCATTATACATTTGGAAAATTCTATTATGAGTTGACTTGATGCTTCTCCAATTAGGGATCAAAAAAAATTCGAGGCATAATGTTGCATTCCCCCCAATCGTTAAAAGTGCAACTACACACGGAAGCTTTCAAAAAGATGAAAAATCTCAAATTTCTAATAGTTGAGAATGTACATATTTGTG
Source organism: Quercus dentata (assembly GCA_028216015.1). Taxonomy (NCBI): domain Eukaryota; kingdom Viridiplantae; phylum Streptophyta; class Magnoliopsida; order Fagales; family Fagaceae; genus Quercus; species Quercus dentata. Next base: position 75,092,726 of record CP116446.1, on the reverse strand, counting down.
AACCACTTGAATTTCTTCCCCACGGTCTAATGTTTCTTAAGTGGCCCAATTATCCTTTTCACTGGCCATCCGAGTATTTTCCTGAAAAACTTGTTGCTATTGAGATGCCACATAGTTGCATTAGATTGCCAAAGCTAATCAAGCAGGTATGATTATGTATATTTCTAAATTGGGATTTTTGTTAAATTTTTTTTTTCAAATTTTGTTGTAGTTAACTTTTGAATTTTTTTCTTTACAGAGGCGTTGCTTAGAAAATTTGATAGATGTCAATCTCGGTGATTGTAAATTTATTACGAAATTTCCTAAATTAAGGGCCCCAAATTTAGAGAATTTAAACCTCTCTTGTTGTGAAAATTTAGTTAAATTTTCTAAATTATGGGCCCCAAATTTAGAGAATTTGTACCTCTCTAATTGTGAAAATTTAGTTAAATTACCTAAATTATTGGCCCCAAATTTAGAGAATTTGGACCTCAATTATTGTAAAAATTTAGTTGAGATTGACGAATGCTTTGGATCTCTTGAAAAGCTCAAAAGATGGTTACTCAGTGGTTGCGGAAAACTTCAAATTCTTCCAAGCCAGCTCAGGTTGAAATCTCTTGAGTTTTTGACTATTTCTCACTGCTCAAGGCTTGAGAAGCTCCCTAATTTTCATTCAGAAATGGAATGTTTAAAGACTTTATGTTTAAGGGAGAGTGGTATTAGAGAGGTGCCTTCATCAATCGAGCATCTCACTAAGCTTGAAGAATTAAGCCTTTATAATTGCAAAAACCTTGGGGATCTTCCAAATAGCATTTATAAATTGCAACAGCTTTGGGACTTGCAGACTCCTACTGCCAAATTGAGACTGGTGTGCAATTCTTTTGATAGCTCTTCCGGATATGGGTTTGTGAACATGAAAAAACTGTGTCTCAACTACTATGAAGGCATAATTGAATTAGATCTTTTGATGAAGCCTGATTACTTCCCCGCATTGGAAAGTATATATCTATCTAATACCAATATTGTTACCATCCCTGAAAGTATTAGCAAATTTCCAAGATTAAAAGAACTTTATATTCGGAGTTGCAAGCTTCTTCGTGAAATTCAAGGACTTCCACAATCGATAAAGTGTGTTGATGCAGAGAATTGCATGTTGTTGGATACCCAATCACCAAGTGGGCTATTGAATCAGGTTTCTCTCTTTCTTTAAGATATATATATATATATATATATATATATATATACATATAAAGAAACAATTTTTGTTACTTTCTCTAAATACTTTACGAGATTTGCTAAGTGAAAAATATCTTGAATTTTCTAATTGCATGTAGGTAATAGAAATTATTGGGATTTTACCAAGTAGAGTATGTGGTAGGGCAAGAAGCAACAAATTAATTGATCTGCAGTTGACCAATTACTTCCCATCTGAAACTGAGGGTGCTGAATATGAAGATGGGGACATATCAATGGATCCGCAGTTCTCCAATAATTTCCCATCTGAAACTGAGGCCTTTGTTGAATATGAATATAGGGACATTGATGGTACTATTTATTTTTGGGGAAATGAGATACCGAAATGGTTCAATCATCAAAGTGTTGATAATTCCATATTTTTCGTTGTTGGTCTCAAATTTCCAAAATTGGCTCTGTATTGATCCTGGACGAGAGTTTGTTTCTGGCTCTGTTCACATTTCCATCAATGGTTATAAAATATCAGATCAGTATTCATTTTGGTTTGGAGGAAATAATCCATATTTATTTTCTCCAACTCAATCGTCTCTGCAGACACATCTGCAGAGATGTTTGAATAGATCATATCCAACTTACCAGAATCTTGTTGAGCTTTCAATTACATATGACACCGGTTATTCTATAAAAAGGTGGGGGGTTCACGTAGAATGCACCTGTCCTCCTCAAGAATCTGCTAATGCACCTATTCAGTATTCTTTAAAAAGGTTGGGGGTCCAAGAAGATGATGTTGTTGATTCCCTGCCAACTCCGAAGAAACTGAGGACATTTTGATGAACTCTGAAGAAATATGCCTCAATCAAAAAATCACATTGAAACTGTTTTTCCTCTGTTGTTTTTGTCTGGTTTCTTTTTGCATTTGATGCCAAGGTATGTTTCCCTTCTTGATAGCATTGTTTCATTTGCATCTGTTACACAATGGCAATGGATATCATATCAACTTATAAGTATTTATTGTGTTTCTGTAAAAAAAAATTGGGAATTGAATAAGTTTCGGAACTTAAAAATTGTTATTTATAAAATAATTATTTCATTTCGGTTAATTGTTCTTATTTTATTTTATTTTTTTTGTTAATGCAGTTGATTGGGATGGTTGTGGTTGAAGTCACTGGTAGGCTCCAGATTTCCTTTTGCCTTGGATGTGAGCTCAGTCTAGTATGATTTTGTGTTTTTTTGATCTGATTTTTCAAATTGAGAAGCATAATTTCTGCTTAGCTTACCATTTGGCCTTACCATGGTGAAGAAAGATCTTGCAATTGTTTCCTAGTTTTATTCATTTGATTGGACTTAATTGGTTTCTTGATTTAAAAAATTATGTACACCAGTCGCTTAGAGTCCTAACTTTTGTAGAAAATGTGTATCATTTTGAATTTTAGAAGCTACATCAAATTTGTTGGCTGTGTACAAGATTGTTTGAGATAAATCGTAAATGATTTGCATTATAGCATCGCACCGGAATGGTCTTTAATAATTTACTAGGTATGTGTTTGGATTGCGTTTTCCTTTGCTGCGTTTGCGGGTTTTTTTTTTTTTTTTTCTTTTTTTTTTTCTTTTTATTGAGAAGAGTGTTTTCACGTGGGATGTTGTCTGTCAATACCTCTTTGATTGTCCAAATTTTTCATTGGAATGTGACTGTTCGAGTGGGTCCTCATTTCACAGGACCCACAAATCTCTTTTTTCATCAAAACTTTCATTAAAAATGGATCCCACGGCACTATTTACACATTTAAAAATTATTTTGCTACAGCATTTTCTTTTTCAAAGAAAATAAGTGGTATTCAAACACACCCTAAGTTAGCTGGTCATTTAAGACATGCTAACCAAAAATTAGAAAATTTGTGCATTTTAATGTCTTTGGTTGGGTCTCTAGAAGAATATAGTTCGTATTTGACTGGTTGAAGAGCTGATTTTCAAAGATATAATCTAAAAGCACAGGTCTTTAATATTTTTTGTTCTTTCTCTATTAATTAGGAATATTTGATATAGTGAGGATCACAGGGCCACGATTTCATTATTGTTGGCATGGCAACTATAGCATTGTTATAACTCTTTTATTCCTTTAAGTTTTTGCATTTAAAATGATCTTTCTATCCTTGAGGATCCTCTGTCCACATTTTATAGCCAATCCTCTAAAGGTCAAACTTAATTTTCAAAGTAGTTCGAGTCACCCTATTGCCATTAGAATACAAGACAAGCATTAACGGGAAAGCTCCAATTTCAAGTCAGTCTTATGCAAGTAGAAAAGATAGTTGGAAAATGAAAATCCGCATTTAATAGGTTCATCCAGTTTTGAATTCTACAAAAGGTTTTGAGCTATAAGCATCTCAAACTTCATGGCATCTTGTGAATCAAGACAAGGGCAGTCTAGCAAATTTTGTGTGGAAACTTAAAAAAAAAAAAAAAAACCCTTTGATGAGCCCTCTACACCGAGGTAAACTTGAAGCTCCTTCTCTGCACATTGATGAAGTTACTTAGACCCAGACTCGGCTTAACCATGCATTACAAATACAGGATAAGACACATTATTTCCTTCAAGTTGGAGGAAATGACAAACCTTTCAAGTACTCAAAGAATTGCCTCTTGGCATGCTTGTCCTCGGGTAAATAATGTCCATAGACAATACATTTGTCCATTTAAGAACTTGCCTCAACTCAACTTTCTACATAAACAACATATTTCATGAGAACAAGGAGAGTTTGTGCTTTACTTGGAATAGACTCAGGTATCGAGGGTGCTACAAGAGATTCAAACTTGATTCTATCCAGATTAAGCGTATTGGATGAGAATGAATTCAGTAATTGTATCAATAGAGGCCTTGAGCATTAGTTTCAAAGCTACTTTCGGGTCTCGCTCTTTCACACTCACACTTACACTGTCTCTCTCTCACTCTCACTCTCTCATGAAGCTCCATAATTTCACTTTTACAGGGCTACTCTATTCAATGCTATATTTATAATGACTGTTTCCTAAATGTGAAATTCCGGAGAGGTTTTGCCATCAAAGTGGTTCTTTATTGAGAATCCAGCTACCTCCAAATCTTTATACTAATTCTGACTGGATAGGAATTGCTCTATTTGCTACGTTCACGATGCACAAGCATCCAACTCTCATTCTTGACAATTCGGCTATAGAAATTTCTCATGGCTTTTCTTGTTCTTTGAGAAGTGACATGGGTAGCTGGATGGTGTCAAATAAACATTACATCACCGAGTCCGAACACAACAAATTTTTTGGTTAAAGCAACGTAAATTCATATGGATCATGCATATACCTTGTGCTCGATTTTCAAACAAGTTGAATTGTAGCAATCTCTTAACTGCTTTATTTGGTAGTGATAGCCAAGACTTGATGGTGCAAAACTATGGTATTGGTCTTGTGTACCAGCAAAATGTGGGAGAGTTGGTGCAAACATTAGTCCAATGCTCAACCATGTTTTATGATAATTCCGATCTCATCCATCAATTTACTGCTCATCAATCTAGAACAAAGCAGCAGAGCCATGATGATGATGATGATGATAATGAGGAGAAACCGATGGGCTCAAGGATCTAATGGGACATTGAAAGTGCCACATTATCAAGAAAAAGTTTGTGCAGCTTGCTATCAAGAATTCATTGATGCCGGGGGGCCAACCCATTATTGTCATCATCGAAAAGCTCACGAGGTACCTCTCTGTTTCTCTCATGACCTTTATATGTCTAATTTACAAGACATTCATTTACACTTTACACCATCTATAACCTTCTATACCATTGTTAAAGAGAGCACAACTTTTTTGGTGTCTATTTTTTAAATGATCCAAAATACTCTTATACATTAATTATAATAAGTTTAAAAAACTTAAAACTAATAAGATCAAATAAAAAATAATTAACTTCAAACATCTAACTTTTGAATACACATGTTGCACTTGTGAAGAGCTTTTTTATTATAATTCTGATATAATCCCATAAATTTTTTAAAGTCCAAATTTTTTTACAAAAGGTTTTGCATTTTGGAAGTTCATATTTTTTCACGTCATTATTCTAATATGTATTTTTTAATTGAGTTTAAATTTTATAAAAATTCTTTATAAAACCTATTATGTTTATCCCATCAATTGATCAACGCTTATCAAATATTGACTACTATAAGTCTATAATTATCAAATTTATATTTTGTTGAAATTTTCCCAACATTGTATGTGTTACTGAATAGTTATCAATATATATATTTTACAGGAATTTCATTTACACTATCCATATGATCGTTGTTTCCCTCCAACTAAGATTCCAGAGTTATTCAGCCATTACGCCTCTGGATCCTCAATGGCAATCCAGTTACCCTCAAATTTGCATAATGATTCTAATTGGCTGGGATTTGCTATATGTGCTACATTTTCAGTCCGAGAGTATCCAACTGAGTTTCTTGACAATCAGGAAACTGAAATTCCCCACCACCTTAGTTGTCTGTTTGATATGGATATAGGTGGTTTGAAACCTCTCCGTGTATATAGCACCTTTAAAGAACTCAAGTGGTTACATCTACATGGATTCATTTGGCTATCTTATATACCATATTGGTGGCTTTCAGATAAGATAAATCAATGCAACCACATAGAGGTCTCAATTGCAAGCGACTGGCCAGGCTGGATTGCACAGAAGTGTGGACTTCGTCTTGTGTACCTACAAGATGAACAAGAGTTTTGGCAAATTCGATTCCACTAGAGTGGAACACCGACCATTAAAATCATCCTCAAATCAAACATTCTCTATGAATAAATGTTTTCCTCAAAGTGAAATTCTGGACTGGTTTAGGCACCAAAGTACAGGCCCTTCTCTGTCTATCCAGCTATCTTAAAATTTCAGTAATGCGAGTACTTGGATAGGACTAGTTTTATGTGCTTCATTTTCAGTCCATGAGCATCCAACTATCACAAGTGATAATCTGGATTCAGACATTTCCCACCGCCTTATTTGTCATTTGTATGCTGAGAAAGGTAGCCTAGAATCTCCCTGTCTCTATCAAATCACTGAAGAGAACTTCATGTGGTTAAATATACAGGGATTCATTTCGCTATACTACATACCTCGTGGGTCATTGTCAGAATTTTTTTAATCAGAGCAGTCAGATTGAGGTTTCAATTGAAAGCGACTTCCCAGATTTGATGGTGAAGAAGTGTGGGCAACATTTCTTATACCATCAAGATGTGGAAGAGTTTGAGCAAACGATCACTAAGTGCTCTACTGTGCCTTTTTACAATATTGAACTCATCCATCAATCAGTAACAAGTGATACTCCAACTGATAAGCCAAAGAATGAAACTGGTTGTTCTTATGAGGATCCAAACCTTGGAAGGTTGAGAAGACCCATTTACCCGGAGCAAAGCAGTAGAGATAGCATCTATCTTGAAGATCAACACCGTGATAATCAACTCAGAAAAAGTGATTTACAGGTAACCAATTAATGTGTATTTCCTTTCAAATTACTATCAAGCTCCTTTCTAGTTCAGTCATCAGTGGCATTGTCTGATGCCCCTTATAAGGAGAGCCATAGTTGAATTACCCCCCCTCTTTTACTGATTTTAACAATTTTGAATTGTCGGAAAAATTCTCTCATTGAACATCATGTTCCTATTTTACAGGAATTTGATCGGAGTTTGGTATATAATTCTTGAGTGGTTCAACCATCGTAGTGGCGAGCCACCAGTGACAATCCATCTACCACCAAATTTATATGATGATGGTACTTGGAGGGGACTCGCTCTATGTGTTTCTTTCTCAGTCAACATCAAGGATCCTATTGCCATCCTAGACATTGTTAATTCAGAAAATGCTCATCATCTTTATTGTCATTTGGAAAGCAATGTTGGTTCTTTGGAACCTCTCCATGCCTATTGCCTTACTAAAGACGATGTCACGTTGTTACATCTAGGTGGATTCATGTGGCTCTCCTATATACCACGTAGCTCATTTCCAGATTGGTTGAATCAATGCAATCACATTGAGGCTTCAATTGTTAGCAATTGCCTAGACTTGATAGTGGTGAAGTGTGGACTCCATCTTGTACATCAGCATGATGAGGAAGAGTTTAAGCAAACTACAAGGCACGGCTTGGCCTCATTGTCTGACAATTGGGGTCTCATCCTTCATTTGACGGCTCACAATAGAAAAAGAAATAAGCAAAACCTCTCCATGCTTAAAGAGAAAGGCAAGCATGTGCTAGAATAGCATCTCCTTTTATTGTTCTGCTGCTTTTCTTAGCGGTTATCCTTTCTGTTCTCAATTACAAGTCCAACTCAATATTGGTCTCGAGTTTCTTGTTCCTTGGACTAATGTGAGCACTATCTTTAGTTTTTGCATTAATAGGAGGCAACGAAGGCATTGTCACAAATAGTGAGCTGTTAAAAATATGCTTTAATTTTATTGGAAGGAACGATTAAAAATGAACTCTTTGTTTGCACATTTTCTTCGTTTTAAGGGAATAAATGCATGTTCATGTAGTAATCACTAGAAAGTGATCTCTATGTTGAGATAATTGAGTAGAAAACAATTATCATAAACAATAATGTGACTTCTACAAATGTTGGAAACACTTTCTGTAAGGTGATAATTGCCCACACAGTTAAGAAGTTAAGAAGGTAGGCTTAATTGGATTTGTATATAGTAGCTGATTGGAATAAGGTTGTCAATCTTAAAGAACATTTGGAGCCTATTCACTTGGTCGGGTTTCTGTGAGTAGCCTAGGTGCATAGGCATTTATTGAGAAATAAGTGCTTACGTATGGTGAAAATACCCAAGAAATTCCTTTGTTCATTGTTATTGATTTTTAATAAATTGAAATTCCTTTGTTCATTGTTATTGATTTTTAACAACAATTTATTGTTTGCTTTAAAATAGTAATAATAATAATAAGGGAAAAGGAAAGTAAAATGGTGGATAGAAGATTGTGCTTGGAGGAAAAGATGGACAATTTTTTTTTTTGAATTATTTTTATAATAATTCAATTGTTACCAAGTGGAGGAGAGGAGATTTTTTTATATAAATTTTTACAAGTGAGGGAATGAGGATTTGAATTATGGTTCTCCTCAATCCTCATAAAGGAGATCATTCAATACCACTAAATTACAAAGCTTTTGGTTGGAGAGATTTGATTCATTTGAACTTAAATTGAAGACGGATGAACTAATAAGTAATTGGACACACATCTCTCAAGTGTTGGCACAAAAAGTTATGAAAAAAATAATAATAATAGAGAAAAACGATATGTGCCTATAAAAGTTAACATTTACCAAGTGTATCATTCATAGTAAATTAATACTAGAAGATAAAGATTGGATCCAATGCTTTGTACAACGAACCCGTCAAAATTATGACACTTGTTCATTTTTAACCACATGTCATGTCATGATCTTGATGGTCATTGGACCAAGCCAAGTCCAATTTTAGGTACCTTGAGTTTTATATATTGTTTTCAAATCATGGTAAATATTTGGACCACTAGCTTCATGCATCTACTTCATAGACCAATTTTACTTCTATTCTATTTTCGTCTTATATATTATACTACCGTCATGTTAATTCTTCACTAAATTATCCATTACTATTTAACTACCATCTCATACTAAAAGAAAATCAACAAGTTTGAACTCCCAATCATAAAAGGTTCGAATCGTGTCGACTTACTACTAAATGCAATTGATACAATCGCCTAAGACCCCAAGTATAAAGAAGGGCCCAAATTTTAATTTAGTTAAGCCTAAATATTAGCCAATAAATAGATAAAAATGCTACTTTCACAACATTTTTCACAACATTTTTACAACAAATCCTAAGTAACAAGTTGTTATAGGTTGTTATTGATGGCAAAAAATTAATTTCAGTGATGGGTTCTATTGTGAATGTTACACTTCTCGAAAAAAAAAAAAAAAAAAAAAAAAAAAAAAGGAAAAAGAAAGAGCAATACACACACAAAATTCATAACATTTTTCACAATAGTTGAATTGACAAGTTTTTACTAGATCACACCTATGTCCACCACTAACATCACACTTTTACTTACCAATATCATTCTATCACATCAATAAGTATGACAATTTCTGTCAAACTTTTTTGCATTATCGACTTTTGTTGTGAAATTTTAAAGTACTTGCAAGTATACGAACCATACCAAAGTATAGTTTGACAAGAACGAGATCGAACCCACAGGGACTTGAATGAATGTAGGAAAATTAATCAAATCTTAACTAAATTAATCCTAATCTATACTTTTGATAATAAATAACTAGTCTTGTAAAAAGAAAAATATTATTTGATTAATTGGAATATTCTTTAAAACATAGAAGGAAATATAAAAAATGAATTGCACGTATGTATTAGATAAACATAGGTGGTTTGTCAGTGCGTTGGAAATTTTAATATTGTTGAAAAGATCATTCTAGAGTTTTTGAGAATAATTTGAAAACTTTCAATCCCATAATGTTTTCTTCGTAATTCTCCTCTTCCAAAGAAAGAGAATTCTAAAAAGTGAAAGTCTAATTAATTATTATGAGGATAATTAATTGTTTTTTTTCCCCTATATTTAATAGGGTATTGTAAAAGAGTTGCTCATGCTTTGCCAAAGACATTACAAGAGGAGGACTCCCAGGTTTGAGTTAAGTATTGTCCTCCTTTTATTCTATCCCTTTTACAATCTGATTTCCATGCTCAAATTGTTGAAGTGGGCTCGTGTGGCTTGAATTGCTACAAGCCCAAGTTGACCGAATTCAACTAGGAATATAATTCCTAGTACAAATGACTTTGACATATATATATATATATATATATATATTAGGTTTGATATCAAGGGTAGCCATGAGAGATAATTTCTAATAACCTAGCAGCCGCTTGTCTTGTGTGTGAGAGAGAAATATTATAGCCGCAAGTTGTTCTCTGTATTTTTCCCTGATAATAGTGAAATCCCCGCAACTCCATGGACGTAGGCAAATTGCCGAACCACGTAAATATTGTCTTGTGCGTGTGATTGTTTTCTTTGACGTGTGTTTTCTCTATTTGTTTTGTTTCTCACAGGTTGGGAATTTGGTGTAATTCCCTACAATTGGTATCAGAGCCTAGGGTTAGGTTTTGAGTGCGAGCAATGGCGGAGGAAGCAAGAAAGGCGTCTGGAATAGAAAAGTTCGATGGCACAGACTTTGGATTTTGGAGGATGCAAATCGAGGATTATCTTTATGGGAGGAAATTGCATCTACCGCTTCTAGGGGAAAAAACCGAGGCTATGAAGGCCGAGGAATGGGCTCTTCTTGACAGACAGGTATTGGGAGCTATTAGATTAACTCTATCTAGATATGTTGCACATAATGTTGTAAAGGAGAAGACCACAGCAGATCTGATGAAGGCTTTGTCCGGTATGTATGAAAAGCCGTCCGCAAACAACAAGGTACATCTGATGAAGAAATTGTTCAATTTGAAGATGGCGGAGAATGCATCAGTAGCACAACATCTGAATGAATTTAATACTATCGCAAATCAATTGTCGTCTATAGAAATTGATTTTAATGATGAGATTCATGCTCTGATTGTCTTGGCTTCTTTGCCAAACAGTTGGGAGGCAATGAGGATGACAGAAAGCAATTCTACAGGAAAAGAAAAGCTGAAATACGGTGACATACGAGATTTAATTCTGGCCGAGGAGATTCGCAGAAAAGATGCAGGCGAAACCTCAGGATCCGGTTCTGCCCTAAACCTTGAGACAAGAGGCGGAGGTAATGACAGAAATTCAAACCGAGGTAGATCAAAATCTAAAAATTCTAATCGTAATGAAGCAAATCTAGATCGGGGCAACAAGTACAATGCTGGAACTATGGGAAAACAGATCACTTTAGGAATCAATGAAAAGTCCTAAGAAGAAGAATGAAGATGATTCTCGCTAATGTTTTATGTGAGAAGAGGTACATGATGCACTACTTCTTGCAAAGAGTCCACTTGAAGATTGGGTTTTGGATTCAGGAGCTTCGTTCCATACCACTCCACACCGAGAAATCATACAAAATTATGTTGCGGGTGATTTTGGTAAGGTGTATTTGGTTGATGGTTTAGCCTTGGATGTTGTGGGTATGGGAGATATCCGGATATTGTTGCCCAATGGGTCTGTTTGGTTCTTGGAGAAGGTTCGACATATTCCTGACCTAAGGAGGAATCGATTTACGTTGGACAACTTGATGATGAAGAGCATGCAATACTATTTGTTGGTGGTACTTGGAAGGTTACAAAGGGAGCTAGGGTATTGGCTCGTGGAAAGAAAAATGGTACTCTGTACATGACCTCAAGTACAAGAGACACAATTGTAGTTGCTGATGCAAGTATCGATACAAGCCTATAGCACCGCAGACTTAGTCACATGAGTGAGAAAGGGATGAAGATGTTGTTGTCAAAAGGAAAACTACCAAAATTAAAGTCCATTGATTTTGACATGTGTGAAAGTTCCATCTTAGGAAAGCAGAAAAAAGTGAGCTTCTTGAAAAATGGTAGGACACCGAAGGCTGAAAAATTGGAGTTAGTACACACCGATTTGTGGGGGCCTTCTCCGGTTGCATCTCTTGGAGGTTCAAGGTACTACATCACTTTCATTGATGACTCAAGCAGAAAGGTATGAGTTTATTTTCTAAAAAATAAATCTGATGTATTTGAAACTTTTAAAAAGTGGAAGGCCATGGTTGAGACAGAAACAGGTTTGAAAGTAAAATGTTTGAGGTCAGATAATGGAGGAGAGTACATAGATGGAGGGTTCGGTGAGTATTGTGCTGCACAGGGGATGGAGAAGACCATTCACGGGACACCATAGCAGAATGGTGTGGCTGAGCGCATGAACAGAACTCTTAATGAGCATGCTAGGAGTATGAGGTTGCATGTTGGACTACCAAAAACTCTTTGGGCTAATGTCTTTAGCACTGCAGCTTACCCGATAATCCAAGGACCATCGGTTCCCATGGAGTTCAGACTTCCCGAGGAGATTTGGAGAGGTAAAGAGGTAAAGTTTTCACATTTAAAATTTTTTGGTTGTGTTTCTTATGTTCATATTGATTCTGATGCGCGTAGTAAACTTGATGCAAAGTCTAAAATATGTTTTTTCATTGGCTATGGTGATGAGAAATTTGGCTATAGGTTTTGGGATGAACAAAACAGGAAAATCATCAAAAGTAGAAATGTGATATTTAATGAACATGTTATGTACAAGGACATGTCAATTGTAATGTCAAATGTTACAGAGATAGATCAAAGAAATCTGAGTTTGTCAACTTAGATGAATTGACTCAAGGTATTGTCCAGAAAGGGCGTGAAGAAGATAAGGAGAATGTAAATTCACAGGTAGATTTGAGTACACTTGTAGCTGAAGTTCGCAGATCTTCCAGGAACATTAGACCTCCACAACGTTATTCACCCACTCTAAATTATCTCCTGTTGGCTGATGGTAGTGAGCCAGAGTGTTATGATGAAGCCTTGTAAGATGAGAATTCAAGCAAGTGGGAGTTAGCCATGAAAGATGAGATGGATTCCTTGTTGGGCAATCGGACATGGAACTGATTGAATTACTAGTAGGAAAGAAGGTTTTGCACAACAAGTGGGTATACCGAATAAAGAATGAGCATGATGGTAGCAAACGTTACAAGACTAGATTAGTTGTTAAAGGGTTCTAGCAGAAGGAAGGCATTGACTACACAGAGATATTTTCTCCAATTGTGAAGATGTCAACAATTAGACTGATCGGGAATAGTAGTCAGAGAAAATTTACATCTTGAGCAGTTAGATGTGAAGACAACATTCCTTCATAGTGACTTGGAGGAAGACCTTTACATGATTCAGCCGAAAGGGTTCATTGTTCGGGGACAAGAGAATCTAGTCTCAGAACCGAGAAAGAGCTTGTATGGCCTAAAACAAGCTCCTAGGCGGTGGTACAAGAAATTTGACAGTTTTATACATAGAATTGGGTTCAAGAGATGTGAAGCTAATCACTATTGCTATGCTAAGTCTTTTGACAATTCTTACATTATATTATTGTTGTATGTGGATGATATGCTTATTGCGGGGTCTAGCATTGAGGAGATTAATAATCTGAAGAAGCAATTGTCCAAACAGTTTGCAATGAAGGATTTGGGAGCTTCAAAGCAAATCCTTGGTATGAGAATCATTAGAGACAAGGCTAATGGTACATTGAAGCTTTCACAGTCAGAGTATGTGAAGAAAGTTCTTAGCAGGTTCAACATGAATGAAACTAAACCAAGAAACACACCCTTGGGTAGTCATTTAAAACTAAGCAAAGAACAATCACCGAAGATAGAAGAAGAAAGGGACCACATGAGCAAGGTGCCCTATGCCTCGGCTATTGGCGGCTTGATGTACGCTATGGTGTGTACAAGGCAAGACATTGCACATGCAGTGGGAGTTGTGAGCAGATTCATGAGTAGGCCTGGAAAGCGGCATTGGGAGGCGATCAAGTGGATTCTGAGATATCCGAAGGGTTCATCAGATACATGTCTTTGGTTCACAGTGCAAGCTTGAAACTGCAGGTTATGTAGATGCTGATTTTGTTTGGTGATATTGATAGTAGAAAGAGTACTCTTGGGTTTTTTTTTTACTCTGGGTGGTACAGCTATATCATGGGCTTCAAATCTACAGAAGATTGTTACTTTGTCTACTACAGAAGCTGAGTATATTGCAGCAATTGAAGCTGGAAAGGAGATGATTTGGCTACATGGTTTCTTAGATGAATTGGGTAAGAAGCAGGAGATGGGCATTCTACACAATGACAGTCAAAGTGCAATCCTTCTTGCCAAAAATTCGGCTTTTAATTCAAAGTTGAAGCACATATAGACAAAATACCACTTTATCCGTTATCTTATTGAAGATAAGCTGGTAATACTTGAGAAGATTTGTGGATCTAAGAACCCGACAGACATGTTGACTAAGGGTGTCACTATTGAGAAGTTGAAGGCGTGTGCGGCTTCAATTGGTCTTCTAACTTGAGGACAAGAGGATGAGTTGCGGGGATGAGGGATTGTGTTATGGAGGATTGTGGTTGATGTTTGCGGCTTGTGAGCCCTTAAGGGCTAATGTGGAGGCGATGGAGGAGTTTGCTAGTGTAGCTTGATCAATTCAAGCCAAGGTGGAGATTTGTTGAAGTGGGCTCGTGTGGCTTGAATTGCTACAAGCCCAAGTTGACCGAATTCAACTAGGAATATAATTCCTAGTACAACTGACTTTGACATATATTTAAATATATATATATATATATATATATATATATATATATTAGGTTTGATATCAAGGGTAGCCATGAGAGATAATTTCTAATAACCTAGCAGCCGCTTGTCTTGTGTGTGAGAGATAAATATTATAGCCGCAAGTTGTACTCTGTATTTTTCCCCGATAATAGTGAAATCCCCGCAACTCCATGGACGTAGGCAAATTGCCAAACCATGTAAATATTGTCTTGTGCGTGTGATTGTTTTCTTTGACGTGTGTTTTCTCTATTTGTTTTGTTTCTCACAGGTTGGGAATTCGGTGTAATTCCCTACACAAATCTCAATAAATTGACTATTGTTTATTATAAATTAAAAAAAAAAAAAAACAAACAAACTTCATTTTGTTACTAAGGAGACAATCTCGAAGGAGGTTTTTTTTTTTTTTTTTTTTTTTTTTTTTTTTTTTTGAATCTCAAAGGAGTTTGCAACCCTTAAAATTTAAAAATAGTTTGTAAGTGCACAAGATTAGTTTATGTAGCTGATTAATTTATAACACGAAATTTTTTTACTGTTACTTATTAAAGTAATGTTATTTTAAAATACTTTAAAAAATTAATTTTATTTTGGTTTATTTCATAAACTGATGTCATTTTGTGATGTGATGTGGTGTTTAGAATTAATATTTAAATCCATATATTTTGTATTTTGGGCCTATTTGATAAGAGGATTTAACCGCAATTTTTTTTTTGGTTTTGAAAACCATAAAATAATGGGCTTTATACTTGAATCTATTGTTTAGCTGATACTTTCTTAATACAATTTTCATAAAATTATTTCCTATTTTCCCGAATGAAAATTGAATTTTGGAAACAGCCAAGAAGATATTTTCAAGATACATAAAATGTTTTTAATGGCACAGCTGGTAATAAATTGAAAATAATGGACCTCATAGATTTGCTCAAACTCTTCTATCTCTTAAATTAAGAAGTTTACCTTTATCACAAATTTGAATTTTATCATTATATAAAAAAAATATGTACATTAGTTTTATTCCCACATTTCAATTTTGAAATTTATCGTTATCCCCAAAAAAAGTAATCTACACATTACTTTCTATAGAATTTTTTTCTTTTTAATCTCAAAGCAAAAATGGTCTCCCAAACATTATTTTTTTCAATATTTTGAAAATTGTTCTTAAATGTAGGAGCCAAACACATATAATGTTGTGTGGGTTCTTTTTTTTTTTTTTTTTTTTTAAGGATTCGAGCCCAAGTAGAAACAAGGATCCTGGGCCTAGGACTGATTGTTTTAAGGGACTGGGCTTGGTTCACCGCAGCTAATTGGGTTGATTTCAAACCAAGTGGTGCACAGAGCACGAATCCTACAACACATACATGCTAACAAACAAGAAATATTTGCATTGAATAACAAGAAATAGCAAAGGAACGAAGTCGTAAAGAAAAAAAAAAAATAAAACAGGGCATTAGGGATCCTTAAAACAATGTGAAATATTCCATTAATTTCTTAATTGCGTAATACACTATGCTCACTAGGACGTGTTACAAGGTCCAAATAAGTTCAAAAATCACAGACTTAGATGGCTCTTCAGGCTTCTAAGACTTGCAAATTTTGAATCCCTTTGAATTCAAGTGTGTTCTCTAATAGTTGTCCGAGGATACTAGGCGGTATTTCCCTCTCTTTTCTCTCTTTCTTTGAATTCCGACAGAGTTTCTCAAAGTTTTTTACTCTAATCCACTGTTGCTGAATGCCTTTCACTTGTTGGTCGCTTCTCCTTTTATAGTGTCATTCTAAGGTTTCCGGGGTACCACCGATTCCCTCCATTTGCTCCCCTGCGTACTAGAACCAATGTTGCGTCGGCAACATTGGTGGCTGGTCCCTTCCTCATTCCTCATTATTTTCTTCTTTTGGGGTTTTTTCCTCAAAAGTTTTCTGCTATCTTTCCGTTCTGGGGTGTCCCTAAGAGCTGACCTTAGGTCTCTCTTCTTTCAAGGCTTCTAGATCCCATCTTTTCAAACTCAACTTTTAGCTGCCTTTCCCTTTGTCATTTTTCCCAAGTGAGCTGATTCCTTCCTGCCAGGTTGAAAGTTCCCTAGCCACCTTCTTTCATGGCTCTTATTTCTGGGTTCCCCGAGGTACCAGCCCCTTGTTCATGCATTGTTGGTTCCCAAGCTTTCGATTCTTTTACGCATCATTGGGTGACCGATAGGGACATATCTACTCTCGTTCCTTGTGTTTCTTGGCGCCCTACTAAATTGTCTTTATCTAAACCAGGCCTTGCTGCACATCCCGAGGACCCCAGGCTCCTAGGTGTTCCCAGGTATCCTGGCCCAGTCATTTTCTCGGGCTCCCTAGCGATTTTCCTGACTTTTAAGGGCTGGGTTGGGCTTCTTCTCTCCTTTATTCCATGAGGCCCGAAACCTACCCATCCCCGGGCCCAGGCCTCTCCGTATGGACCCTTAACGGGTTTGGGCCTCTCCCTTTTTCCCTTATTGGATGCCCAGTTGTCTTATGATTTTAGTCCTTTGTGTTGTTTTTTGGGTTTTGGTACAACAGTGTGATTTTTTGGACCTCAACAAATGTAAAAATTATTATATGAAAACTAGTTTCACATTCAATTTTTTGAAAATTATTTTCATACTTTTTGTATAAAAAAAACAAAAATCCTCCTACAAAATAAAATTACTAAAATTGATTTTGATAAAATTTTTATTTTATTTTTTAAAAAAAGTTACTAAAATTGATTCCATTATAAAAATCGATCGAAAATGTACAACATAATATTGTATTATTAATAACTTTTTCAATGAAATTTATATTTGAATTAATGATAATAATTTTAGAAATTCTTTTAAAAAAATTATATTGGGATAAGATTCCCACCCATTAAATCCTTCAATTTCCTCCAAGTTTTAGTCATATGCAAGACACTTGACATTTATTTAATTTTGTGTGAGTGAAAGAAACTTGAATATTTAAATGGGAGGGGATCTTACTCTTATCGCAATCTAAATTAGAATAATTTAGCTTAATTAATTGGAGGAATCCCCTAGGAGATGGGGTTAGGAGTTTTGAACCCAAAACCTCATGGATTTCATGATCTTTTCAAAACCGTTATACCAACTCATTGAGGTTTTAATTATTTAGTTTAGATACGTGTGTGTTAATTTCAATATGAAATCAGCAAAAAAATAAGTATAAATTTGACTATTTGTTAGTAGGTAGATCATGAGAGCTGATTGAACTTAAAAAAAAAAATACTCAATTAGAATTTTAAAGATTCACTTGGCCGATAACTATTAATATAAAACAAATTCATCACTCATTACAACTAATATTTTATGTAACAATGTAACCATTGGCATAAAATGTATCTATTTATGCCCCATTAATAATTTACTTTTTAGTCTCCATTTCAAGAGCATTATAGTTTAGTGATCTATTTATTGATTTTTACAAGTTTGTGCTTTCAAACGCTATATAAAGCATACAAAATATTCCACCCTCGAAATAAAAGACCCAAAGTCCAGAATCAAAGCATAAAAATGAGTTGTGTGTGAATTCAATAGATTCTTCATTTGTGAAGTACATCGTGGAGCCATAGAATTTGGGGGGGAACTCACTTTGCTCAAGGTAACTTTTCTCTATTTCTTTACCGAGAAAATAAATGAAAAAAATATCATGCTCATGTGGAAGCTTGGTGGTTTATGTCTATATATATGCCTTTGATTTCAGAAAGAGCAACAATTTTACTCTAGAAAAAACTCAATAAAAGTAAAGAGGAACAAATATAAAACTTTGAATCGTTCATTATTGAAGAGTCCATCTCTGATTGCAACTCTATTGGAATAAATGTGTTCTTGTTGAAAGCTTGAATAAGTGTGAAAACACAAGAGCTTTTTAGACCCCCCAAATTAAAACTTACGGCTCAGTTGATTTTACTCTAACTTAAACTAAGTGCGGAATAAAGTAAATGCGAGCGAACAAACAACAAAACTACTCTAAGCCATATTCATCAAAACACAGCAGTAAAATGAAAGTTAAAAGAGTAGGGAAGAAGGATGCAAACACAAGATAACACCACGATGTGTTATCGAAGAGAAAACTCAAGAACTCGGCAAAAAACCTCTCCGTCGCCCTCCAAGCAAGAAATCGATCCACTAGAGAATAAGTTGGAGTACACGAATAACAAAAGACCCTCCAAGCCTAGTCAACCCCATGTACTCGAGCCCTCCAAGCTCCTGCTACCAACTGACTTGACGAAGCCTTGTCTTCTCTAACTCTTCGGATCATGCAATTCAGTCCGATTGCATCCACCAAACAAATGGCTTTTTCCAATGTTTCCCAGTAGCACCAAAACCTCACTTTACACTCGGGATGGGTGTAGTAAGTGTTTGGGCTATCAACCTCTCAAGGATTTGGATATGGAGAGGTAGGAGTTGAGGAAAACCACAATGGATTGTATAGAGCATTGTGGGTATGACAATCTCTAACTCTCAAGGGTTGTGGCTAGGGTTTTCTCTTTTAAAAGAACTCCTCTCAATACGTGGGTAATGATGGCATATATAGTGTGGGTATAGACATAGTGGAGCAGAAAAGCCAAAATAGCAAAAAGTAATGTTTCGCAGGTGTTAGGGTACTTTTTTTTTACACCTAATTTTATTTGAATACCAACTATTTATTTTCAAACACCACTAATAAGTTATTGGGTTTTTCCAAATATTTTTTGCTCTATTATGTTAGTCACAAATGTTTCATATCTTATCATCTAAATTGGGTTATGATATAAAATATCACAAAAAGGCCCAAAAACTCATATTTTATCCAATTTTATTATCATTATTTAGCTAAGCCCAAAACCGGCCCTATGAACCCAATAAACATATCCTATTCTATTTAAAGCCCAAGAATACTTATGTTTGGAAATATTTGAGAAGCCCATGATTCATCCATGGCAAAACAATTTTATCAATGGAATTCAAATTCATAATCAGAGCCCATGGTTTAAACCCATGGCAATTTATTTATCCAAAGCCCAATTCTCATTGGCAATATCAAAGCCTAGTTTTCGCTGGCAATATTTAAAGCCCAATTTTCATTGGCAACATCAAAGCCCAATTTTCATTGGCAATATCAAAGCCTAATTCTCGCTGGAAATATTTAAAACTCAATTCTCATTGGCAATATCAAAGCCCAATTCTCATTGGCAATATCAAAGCCCAGTTCTCGCTTGCAATATTTAAAATCCAATTCTCATTGGCTATATCAAAGTCCAATTCTCATTGACAATATCAAAAGTTCAACTTACGTTGGCACTAGTAAAAGCCCAAGCTAACTACTTGGCACTATTCTATCGAAAGCCCAAGGTTATTAATACTTAGCAAAATACTATATCATAATTATTTCATTTAAAAGTCTAATAATGAACGATACTTTAGATTCTTAAACCTATTACTACAATATTACAAGCTCATGGAATTTATGAATTATCTATTCTCAAAACCCATGGCAATCATCTTATAAAAGCTCATAGAAAGTTATGACTCATGACATTTATTTATTTCATATTATAAACTCATGTTCACTATCTATCTTACATCACAAAATTCATAATATTTATTACCAAAACTCATGGTAATTATTCATCCTACATGTCCATTGTGATTATCTATAGAGAAACTCATGAGAACATCACATTATTCCATTATAGTGGTTGTTACCATATTTATTTAAAACCCATGGTAAATATTATTCTCAAGAACAATATTGGAGGTCATTATTTAAAAAATCCCCAAAGAAAATATCATTTACAAAGTAATCCATAGTAAAAATTATGAGAAACTAAACAAGTTGTTATTTAAAGCCCATGAGAATTAATACCCAAAATTTATCATAAATATTTATTAAAGCTCATGGATTCATTTTATTTCTACTAACAACTAAAGCCCATGAGGAGTAAAAACTCATGGCAAAGCATGTCTTTAATGCCCATTTTGTAGGCCCAAGAATCTCATGAAGTAAGGAACAAGTCCAAGCAAAGAAAGGGCCATGTGGCCCAACTAAAAGTGCTGAAATAGAGAAAAGTTCTAGTCCAAAAGGTCCCCAAAGAAGAGGCTTGAAAGTGGGCAACCAGCCCCTATTCATCCCTAACCAAAAAACAACTAGAGACCACTACAATAGAACCAAGCTTTTGAGGATGAACTAGGGGCTGTCCCATCATTTTTCTGCCACCCTCTACCTGATGTGAACAATGCCCGAGGGTTGTCATATTAGCTGAAGTCTGAAGGATGATGGAACTCCATCATCTTTCTCAAGACTGTACCTCCAAATGAAAGGAGAGCTGAAACCAAGTTATCCAAACCTCAACAAATTGATGCTATAAATGTTAAAAATGTTCAAGACATGATTCATGTACCAATCCCATGAATCCTAAAGGGGAAAAATTGGGAACGTGTGGTTTGGAGAGCATAAATGGATCTCCAATGAGAACCCCTAAAGTGGACTTAGAGTTTGACACCTGGCTTGGGGTGTTAAATCTCACTTCTTGGGGAACCAAATCTCGATTGCTGCATTAGGATTCGTTCTCGATACACGCCTTAATCCCATTGATTAGGCTCAGTCCAAGAAATCCTGGCATTTAATGCAAAGCACTCTAAAATCCCATCATTACCTAAAGAGGCAAGGCAGCCCCTAAAGTAAATCTCCTATTTCTGACCAAAAATCCCAGGAAGATTAACCTTGATTCATTACCTTTGATTAGTCATACATTTTTTGGATTCTTTTTAATTAATGCTTCTCTAAAACTCCATTATAAAAACATACACACCTCAGCTCATAAGGGGAGAGGAAGTCTCTTTAAAAATTTCTGTCATTGGCTACACTCTGCAGAAATTCAATCTCTATTAAGCTTTCTTTAAGCTTCCCCAAGCTCTCTTGAGCTCACTCATAACCTTTCTCAGCCTATAGTCAGCATAACACCAACATTCACCACCTTGCTTACGCCTTCCCACTCCATAAACATCCCATAACTGACCAGGTGGAGCTATCCTCTCTAAAACTCTTGGTTCGTTTACTACTTTGCTCGTGGTTTAGCTTTCCTCAAGCACACCACTCATCATCTTTAGCCCACACTCATCTAATCTCGGATACTATTTTCCCCCTTTCACACAATCACAGCCCATAAATGTCTCTTAACTAGTCATAAACAGCCCACCACTCACAAAAAGCCTTAACCTCAATGTTAATCCCATTCCACTCACTCAAAACAACCCACATTACCTCATTCATGCCTTATGCACACACACTCACCAACCAAAATCTTAGTTTAATACTTGCTGCACCGAGCTGGGATCTCTCTCTCCTTTCATTCCATCCTATTTTTCCTCTTTTATTTGTAACTATGGAGCCTTTAATCCTTATTTATTATTATTATGATGAAGGCCATAATTTTTTGGATGCTATGAAAGTTTTCCCCTATGTTGACTTAATAATAATAAGGAAAACATATGATTTTTACCATGTAAACACACTTATTAACCTGAAATTACCCCACCGCTGGAGATAATATCGCATCGCTAGAGGACTGATTTAAACTATGATGCTATAAAATAATTAATAATATAACAAACTAACAATAGTAACGTGTTTATTGTGCTTTATTGTTGTTTTCTTGTTAAGGTGCAGCCTCTATCTCTTGCTTGAGCGGACTTACACGACATCGAAAGCCTTTGGGCTTTATTTAAAGGGCCCATCGTCGAGTTTCTACTGGGCTACCCCATATTTTATTTGGGAACATCAAAATTTTCCCCTCAACAACGGGTATCTCGCAGAAAAGCCTTACCAACGAAATACTCACGAAAACCAGCTGTCACCATCTATCATGACTCTTCGCATTCCAGTCATGTGTTGAGCACATGGCTTCACTTCACAAGAAGTCTTCTCAAGTTACCCACGAAAACTCCTTTGATCTTCAATGTTGTCTTAAGTCTTCACACTCTCTCTCACACAAACAATCCATACAATGAAATCCAACATGCAATACAGGGTACATGAGATTGAACAAAATTACAGTCAAATTTCACACGGAATTAAAGTCATTTAGGTTCTAAAGACTTAGGTTTTTATGTATTTAGAACTCTAATATGTATAGTTGGCAAACCATGATCAAAACAATATGTTTAGTAGTGTTTACTCTTGCTCAAAGTTATATGTTTTATGTAAAGTTGGAATCGAGCTGATGCAGAAGTTATTATGCATTTCGGCCTGGCTTGATCGATTGAAGCTTAGGCTCGAGCGATCGAATCTCGGACAGAATGCATTTTTCTGCAAATTTCCAACTCAGCCCTAGTTTGTTTAAAACGTTTAGGGTTTTCTAATTTGTCCTAAGTATAAAAGGCAAACCCTAGCCACGTTTTAATGTTGCTCATATTGTTGTTTGTGTAAATCTCTTGTGAGATCTAGAGGAGCTTTCCTTTACACAAACTTAGGGTTTTCAAGAAAGAGATATTTTCTACACCTTGATGATCAACTCGATTCTTTGTCATTGGAGCTTAAAGAAAACATAAGCGGGTGTGCTTGTATCTGGTGGTGAATCCAAGAAAGAAGAAGTCCGTGGATTCGGAGCTTACACGTGGTCGTGTCGGTAAGTTCTATTGGTGGGTAGCAATAAGAAGTCAAGCGTGGGGGCTTGTAAGTCTTATTGTATGAACTTTGATTCTTTCAAGATAATGGATTCAGGTTTACCTTGAGGATAGCTAGGTTAAATCCTCCCCAGGTTTTTACCAGTTTGGTTTCTTGGGTGATCATATCATTGTCGTATTTATTTTCCGCTGCTATGCATGATATGATTGATTGATTGTGATAACCTAGACTTGAATTTGGACTAAGTAACAACTTGGCTAATTAACTATGTTAATCCAATTGTGTTTTAAGGGGTCTAAAAACATTACAAGTGGTATCGGAGCATGGCACTATTATGAGAAATAAATCAAGACTTGTTGCTCAAGGTTACACACAAGTGGAAGGGATT
Organism: Quercus dentata; assembly: GCA_028216015.1. Classification (NCBI taxonomy): domain Eukaryota; kingdom Viridiplantae; phylum Streptophyta; class Magnoliopsida; order Fagales; family Fagaceae; genus Quercus; species Quercus dentata. Next base: position 75,069,234 of record CP116446.1, on the reverse strand, counting down.
GACTTCGATGAGACCTTTGCACTGGTAGCAAGATTGGAATCCATTAGGATATTGTTGGCTATAGCTAGTCATCCGAACTTCAAGCTATATCAAATGGATGTCAAAAGTGCTTTCTTGAATAGTATGTTGCAAGAAGAGGTATATGTTGAACAACCGAAAGGTTTTGTTGATCCTTACTGACCGGATGATGTGTATAAATTGAAGAGAGCCCTGTATGGTTTGAAACAAGCTCCACGGGCTTGGTATGATAGGTTGACCGCATATCTCACTGAGCATGGATTCAAAAGGGGATTTGCAGACACTACTCTTTTCATAAGAAAGGATAAGAATAGTTTTGTTGTAGCTCAAATTTATGTTGATGATATTGTTTTTGGTGCTACTAATGACTCTCTTGCTCATTCTTTTGCAGATGAAATGAAGGCTATGCTCGAAATGAGTATGGTTGGTGAACTAACTTTTTTCTTGGGATTACAGGTGAAGCAAATGGACTCGGGAATCTACATCAACCAAGCAAAATATGCAAGGAATCTAGTCAAAAGATTTGGACTCGACAATGCTGCACATGCCAAAACACCAATGGCCACCAATGCAAAATTAACGAACGATCCGTCGGGTGAGTCTCTTGATGTTACATTATATAGAAGCATGATTAGATGCCTTTTATATTTGACTGCTAGTCGGCCTAATATTGCTTTTAGTGTTGGTGTTTGTTCTAGATTTCAATCTAATCCTAAAGTTTCACACTTGAATGTTGTCAAAAGAATCATTAAATATGTTGGTGGAACTTGTGATTATGGATTATTTTATAGTAAAGAGTCTAATATGTCTTTTGCTGGTTTTTCTTATTCTGATTGGGCTGGTAATGCTGATGATAGAAAAAGCACCACCGGTGGGTGTTTTTATGTAGGAGCCAATCTTGTTGCTTGGATGAGTAAAAAGCAAAATTCTGTGTCTTTGTCTACTGCAGAGGCGGAATATATTGCTCTTGAAGTTGTTGCTCACAGCTTCTTTGGATGAAAAAGGTTTTAATCGATTATGAGATATCCCAAGATACCATGGTTGTTTACTGTGATAAGTCTAGTGCTATCGATAAATCTAAGAACCCTGTTCAACATTCTAAGACTAAGCACATAGAGATTAGGTATCACTTCATTAGGGATCTTGTTGAAAGAAAGATTGTGTGTCTTGAGTATATCCCTATTGAATGACGAAATGCTTGACATCTTCACCAAACCTCTTGATAGAAGTAAGTTTGAGACACTTCGTCAAGTAATTGGTGTGATTCTGTGTCCCCGATCTGTCTTGGCTTTCTTGATCCTTGCTTCATTGCTCTACCCTTTGTGACCATTGTTCTTTGGTTTTTTTTTTTTTTTTTTTTTTTTTTTTTTTTTTTTAGTTTCTAGGATTTGCATTGCATAACATTCATGCATTTCATTCTAGGTGTTTTTTCAAAATAAAAAAATAAAAAAAGGAAAAAGGGAAGAAAGAAAAAGGAAGCATATTGTGTTTTGCACTATATTTTCTTGGTTTTTGAGAAAAATGTTGGTCAATTTATTTTCACATAACATGTCTTATGTACCTTGTTTAGCTTTGATGAGCTTACTTATTGCACTTTCTTGGTTGAAGCTTTGTAGTGCATGTTATGTGGGAAAGATGTTTATGGTTTTGATTATTTTGTCTTGATCTTAAAGTCACATGTCTTTGACTATCGGACTTGAACTTTTTGAGAAAGACATAAATAACCATCTCACCACTGTTCACTAGCCAATCATAAACACCTTAGTGCATATCGTAAGATTTTGTGTTCGAGAAAGTGTAGCACATGCATAAAAAGAACATAAGGTGTAGCCTCGATTTAATTGCTTAATGCTTAAAATTGGTGTGTACTACTAGGCTTGATGCCAAATCACATAATTAAAATTGGTGTGTACATTATCCTGGCTTTTTAATAAGTTTCTGAATAAATTAAAATTGGTGTGTATATTATGAGGCAAATTCAAGAAACTTACATGATTGCAAGATTATGTTCTAAGAGATGTGGGAGTTATATGACGTAACTCTTTAGGTGATAGTCTCTTTTAACTTCTCTGTGATGAATTTTGTAGACTTTGTGATTAATTGCTATTTACATATCACTTCACATGTATCTCGACTTTTTGCTAGTTGCACACACTACACGAGTTACTCTTTGCTAAACAGTGTACATGTTATTGTGTGTGTTTTTGGTCCGACCAACCAAGTTTACAAATACTTTGAATTTTGCGCAAAATTGATTTGATGCTTGAAAATTTATGGAGATTGGAAGAATTTTTTTTGGGAAATTTGGGCTTCAATTCTTGTTTTTGAAAATCATATCATCACATACTCATGCATTTTATTCCTTAATTTCAATGCTTTGAGTTATCTCTAAATATTTTTCAAAAACCTGTGTTTTTTCTCAAAAACTTTGTGAGCCTCTGTCCATTTCGATTGATCCAACCTAATTTTCGATCAATCGAAATTGTTTTTGAAATTGTTTTAAATTTTTTTAAAGAGCCTCTGTCTGTTTCGATCGATTGAAACTGATTTTCAATCAATCGAAACTCGTGAATCGGGTTTTTTAAAAATCCGTTTTGACTTGTTCCTCTCAATTTTTCAAAACTTTCTCTCTCTCTCTCTCCGACTTGGCAAGGCTCCACAGAGAATTTTTTGTCGTTTTCGGCCATTCTTTTTGCAAGGTTTTTCTCTCCATAAGCCGGTATGTCCATATTACCCTCTCTTTTTCATTTATTTTCAGTTCTACATGCATTTTTCATGCATTGAAGGGTTATTTTCGAACTTAGCATATTTTGGGGTTTTTGATGATACAAACCGTATTTTGTGAAATTGATCATTGGGATTTGTTCCTATATTGCTATAATCATATTATATGATGGTTAATTTGATCAATTTGGTGTTTTGTGAGAAATTGAAAAATCTAGGGCTTGTATTGAACCCGAATTGGGGATTTTGTTCAAATTAGTTTCAATTGATGAAATTGGCTTGTTGAATTGATGTAATTGGTCATTATTTTCTGAAATCTATTTTGTATGATGATCAATTAGTCAATTTCTTTCAAATTGATCAAGTGGTCTTTTAAAATCTTTGGGGTTTTTGTAGAAAACTCTATGCTCAAGCCAAATTTGTGAACTTGAACTTAATTTGAACTTAATTGCACTGCATTAGAGCATGCATCATGCCATTTAATTGTTCATGTATCATATAGATTTTTGTTCTATATTTTTTTTGTGCTAACTTACACTCTGCTCTTGGTTTTTTGTTTTTTTTTTGCTTTGTGTCTTGGTCCTTATCTTAGCACCATGCCTAGGAAAACTAGAGCCCATAGGACCCCCTCCACTTCCTCCGAGTCTCTCTCTAGGAGTGAGTTGTTTAGGAATGACAAAAGTAGAGAGGCCTTTGAGAAATTGAACAATAAGCATAAGATTTGGGCTAAGCGTTCTGTGGTTTTAGATGAGGTTGATTCGGCCATTAAGGCTAACTTTGAGTCTCAAGGTTGGTTGTCCTTGTTAGAGATAGATCATTCACCCCCGACCGCCCTGATTAGAGAGTTCTTCTCGAATCTCTCTTGTCACGTCTATGATTCCAACACCCTTATTAGAAGTTGGATACGAGGTGTAGAGTTTACCATTACTCCTCGGATAGTGGTCAAGCTCTTGGGGTTCCGGTCGTTAGGGAGCCTCTCTATCCCTATGATGAGTTTCCACCCTTAGATGACGTCATGTCATACATCACTGGGTCTTTTATCTAGTGGGGTTCTGATCCTCGAATCACGTTTGCTGAGCTTATCGAGACCGCCTATCTTTTCTTTAGGATAGTGTGTCATTTTTTGTGGCCTATTTTTCATCTCCACACCATCCCTCTAGAGCGATGTGTGTTTTTGTACGCTTTTGTTTTTGGTGCGTCTATCGCTTTCCCTCATCTGCTCCTTCGTTCTTTGAACGAGGTTCATAGGAGTTCTGCCGTAGGGCATGCGCTTATTTATCCTATTTTCATTCATAGGACTAGAGGTGCATCTTCTGGTGCTGTTCCCCCTCCTCCCTCTTCTACACAGTCGATCTTTGCTTGAGACGCCTGGTGGTGGTGGTGCTGCTGATGCTGATGTTCCTCCACCGACTACTTCGGATGATTCAGACATTCGACGTATATTGGATCATGTCTTGACCGTTCAGGCGGCTCATGGACAGATTTTGGTGGACATGCTCGATGAGATCCGTATTTTGCGTGCAGAGTTGGCACAGTTTCGACGATCTTCACCGCCACCTCCTTTTGATGATGGATTTTGATTACCCTTTAGCATTCCGTCACAAAAAGTGGGAGTACATTTTGAGCACTTTGTAGAGTTTTGTTTTTAGGGGGAGAGTATTTTTGTTGGTTGGAGCTTGTGAAGTTTAGATTGTATCTAGGTGCTTCACATTGTATTTTATCTTTCTTAGCTCTTGCCATATTTTTGTTGGGATATTCATGTTAGGGGGAGTTACTTTTATTGGTTTATATGTTTCTTGTTTTCAACTGCTTATTGATATATATTTATGAGTTATTCATTGATATATGTCGTTATTGTGTGTTGTTTGAAATCAAGAATTTATTTTGTTTACTTTATTTTCCACACATGCGCTTATGCATTTTGTTTAGTGTTTCAGAAAATATATAGGTTGATTCAATTGAGCTGCTATCTACACTTGCAAATGATGGATAGTAGTTAGGATTGAATTTGTTTTCATGTGCATTATTTTTAAAGGGCTTTTCTTTGTAAACTTTGAGCTTCTAGTGTATTTTGTCACGTATTGCCAAAGGGGGAGTTTGTTAGATTCTAAAGACTTAGGTTTTTATGTATTTAGAACTCTAATATGTATTATTGGCAAACCATGATCAAAACAATATGTTTAGTAGTGTTTAATCTTGCTCAAAGTTGTATGTTTTATGTAAAGTTGGAATCGAGCTGATGCAGAAGTTATTATGCATTTCGGCCTAGCTCGATCGATCGAAGCTTAGGCTCGATCAATCAAATCTCGGGCAGAATGCGTTTTTACGTAGATTTCCAACTCAGCCCTAGTTTGTTTAAAACGTTTAGGGTTTTCTAATTTGTCCTAAGTATAAAAGGCAAACCCTAGCCACGTTTTAGTGTTGCTCATACTTCTGTTTGTGTAAATCTCTTGTGAGATCTAGAGGAGCTTTCCTTTATACAAACTTAGGGTTTTCAAGGAGGAGATATTTTCTACACCTTGATGATCAACTCGATTCTTGCCATTGGAGCTTAAAGAAAACACAAGCAGGTGTGCTTGTATCTGGTGGTGAATCCAAGAAAGAAGAAATCCGTGGATTCGGAGCTTGCACGTGGTCGTGTCGCAGTTCTACTGGTGGGTAGCAATAAGAAGTCGAGCGTGGGGGCTTGTAAGTCTTATTGTATGAACTTTGATTCTTTCAAGATAGTGGATTCAGGTTTACCTTGAGGTTAGCTAGGTTAAATCCTCCCCAAATTTTTACTGGTTTGGTTTCTTGGGTGATCATATCATTGTCTTATTTATTTTCCGCTGCTATGCATGATATGATTGTTTGATTGTGATAACCTAGACTTGAATTTGGACTAAGTAACAACTTGGCTAATTAACTAGGTTAATCCAATTGTGTTTTAAGGGGTCTAAAAACTATCAAAAGCCAATACAAAATAGTTGTAAATCACAACTTTACACTTGTTGTGAATCTTCTAGTTTCAATAGAATGCGGAATCTTGGGTACAAGGATACCAATAAAGAAAACCTGGGAAGAATTGTAATAATATGTATTTCTTTCAAAGAGAGCATTTATGAGGTATAGTTTGCTGCAGAAGAAGTGTAATAATATGTTTCTTCATTATTCTAGTATGAGAGATATAACGTTCGCTATTCTAGTTTTTTAGCACCACTGTTTCTCATTTTTTTTTTTTTTTTTGGTACTATAGTAGTGTTATTGTTGCTTCTCTCTATATTTGTTTTGAGTTCAAATATTGCTCTGCTATGCTGTGTTGTGCTCTCATTTGCTTACATGGTGCAATCAGTGCTCTTCAAGATCTATATAGGTCCCTGAACAACCCACCAGTGCTAAAGGGATGGAGAGTCATGAAAAGGAGTGTCATGTTTTGATTCATCTGTTATACACCCGTAATCCACTTAGCTAACCTATTTTTTCTACTAATAATGCCACATTGCCACAAAAGCCCAAAACCTTACCCTTCTAATGGTCTCTACTAGTTTTATGCAGTAAAATTCAAGGACTAAACCTCACTAGGTGGATTGGAGTCCAACTTAATAACCGGCATCATTTGAAGCACCTGTAACTAAAACTGCCTTGTTACATTTAGCTCTTATTGAAATAGTACCTATCCTGTTTATTTAATTCTTTATTCTAGCTTCTTCTTTAGGGATTTCAGCTTCAATAACATTCGGGGTGAAACTGTTTAGTAACAAGAAGGGCAAATCATTATTTGTTTATATAGTAACATTCTGGTTTCTTCTTTATTATGTCTTAGGCATTATATTTGTTTATATAGTAACAAGAAGTTTCTTCCCAGGTTAAACATTCAAATTGGTCTTCTTTCTTGTGGTAGTTCATTTGAAGATTTCATCGCGCAATTTAAGTTTAAGCGTTGGGCTTTTAAAAAACTAGATATACTACACTATTTATCACTTACACAGAGAGGAATTGGGTATCAATAAGTCCGATGTTGGAAATACCCCATTATGTCCATTTGATTGTTCTTGTTGTTTTTTAGGATACATGCAAAAATTTTTTGGGTGTAGTTGCTTCCTTTGATTCAGTGAATCAAATTTTCATGTAGTCTTATAACTTTTCATTTGCTGTTTTTTTGTTATAATTTGAGGGTATTGGAGCACAACTTTCTTTTGCCATGAACACTGGAACTAGATTACATTATTATTTTTATCTAATACAATCAATTTTGTGCTTATGATTAAACATGTTTCTCAAAGTATGACTTCTTTGAATCCAAGATATGAATCTTTGTAAGTTTTGAGGAAGAATTCGATGTAGTTAGAGCCATGTAGTCTATCTCTTAGTCAAACTAATTCTCTTGCACATTTATAGAACATTATATAATTATTACATTTTTGCAGTCCTGAATTCATGGTGATAATACAGATATAAATATGGAATTTTCATATAACTCGTTCTTATAGTTTCATTTACTCGAGTGAATTGTGTGATGCACTCACTTTATTGCTTAGCATCCGAAAGCCTTTTTTACGTTCTTGTGAAGTTAATCTTGGGGATTGTAAAGTTGTAATTTACAACTATGTGTTTTGTTGGCTTTTATTCCGTGCCAAATTTTATTGTAATTTTATTCAATCTTTTGTACCCTGTATTTATTGTGGGATTTAATTGTAAGGGTTGTGTGTGAGAGAGAGATAGTGTGAAGACTCAAGCAAATTGAAGATTGAAGAGTTTTCGCGGGTAGCTCGCGACTAATCATCCCATGAAATGATGCATATGCCCTACACGTGACTCGAATGAGAAGAGTCAGGACGGGATGGAGACAAAATGTGTTTCGCGAGTAGCTCGTGGGTGAGGCCTTCCCGTGAGACACTTACAAAACATTCTGTTTTGCCAGACTGTCCTATCTAATACACACCTTCAGTACCCACACTATATATACCCACATTACCCACAAATGTTGAGGAGTGCTTCTAAGAGAAAACCCTAGCCACAAACCTTGAGAGTTAGAGATTGTTATATCCACAATCTTCTACATAATTGCTTGTGGATTTTCCTCAACTTCTACCTCTCCATTTTCATATCCTTGAGAGGTTGATATGCCAAACACTTACCACACCCTTTCAGAGTGTTCAGTGAGGTTTTGGTACTGCTGTGAAGCATTAGAAGAAGCCAAGGATGGTGGATGCAACATGGAGCTTGTTGCGAGATCCGTAGAGCTAGACAAGACACGGTTACGAGAAGCCTTGTTGGAGTAGGAGCTTGGAGGGCTTAGGTACGTTCAGTAGATTAGGCTTGGAGGGTCTCTTGCTAACCCATCTATTCCAACTGATTGTCTAGTGGATCGATTATCGCTTAGAGGGCGGCGGAGAGGTTTTACGCCGAGGACTTCAATTTTCTCTTCGATAACACATCACCGTGTTGTCTTTGTGTTTGCATCTCTCTTCCCTACTCTTTTACCTTTCATTTTACTGCTGTGTTATTATGAATATGGGTTAGAGTAGCTTGTTTGTTTATACGCTCGCATTTACTCTTTTCTACACTTAGTATAAGTTAGAGTAAAATCTATTGAGCCGTAATTTTAATTTGGGGGTCTAAATAGCTCGTGTTTTTACACATTTTAGAGCATTCAGGGATGTCTCGCGACAACTAATATATGCACTATTGTACATTTGGTTGGTACAGGGTTCAATATCATAAACTTTTTCTATTTGCATCTTTGCTTGATACAGGGGTTCCAATTAGTAGAATAGATACTTTTTATTTAAAATTTTAATTTCTTATTGCCTGTATAATGATGGTTCTGATCTCTTTTGTAAACAATTGCATAATTAAAGTTATTTTGGAGGATGTTGTGCAATTTTGTATTTGAAACTAGGGATGTTATCATGACAAAAGTTGCGGTTGGTGATCTGAAATTTTACATATTAGCATTAACTCAAAAATTGAAGCTGAATTTTACTTCATTACTATGTACATCAGAAATTTTGATCTCCTTTGTGGTATTTAAATTCCTTTTGTTTAATCTGGTCATTTTATCACTCAATCACAACCATTACTGCACTCTCCCCACTACCATAATTTGAACTCCTTCAATATCATACTCATTTGGGAAATGGGAAAAAGCGTGTAGATACATGTCCATTTTCTACTAGCTTTTACATTTAGCTTTTAGTTTTTCTTGTTTAAGTACAACTTTTTCATTTACCTTAATTTTGTTTTTCTTACTTTTTCAAAGCACAAATATACCTCAGTCCACTTTCCATCAAAGAGCCAAATAAGCTTATATATGTTGACAAACGAATTACACTCCTCCTTCATCTAAACCATCCGGGGTCTATTCATTTTTAATATAATGTTTCCAGTGAAAATAGTTGGATCTTCCTTGTCAAGGAAATGCTCTATAATCTGTGTCATAACTAACTCGGTAAGGTCTTGATTTATCGTGCAGTCTTGCTATGAGTTCCCCCGAACCAAGGGTGCGAAATCTTCCATCATGGGCATGTTTGTATGTACAAGATCAAAGGGAAATGTTTGAACATCTTCCTACTGTTTCATTCAAGGCCGGAGTGTCAAAATATGCTCTTTTTATTATTGGTTTATTTTGTGAGTTGGACAGGCTTAATGGTAAAAAGACACTCAAAAATCTATTTGCCATTCTTTATTATTGCTTCCACTGACTTGGAGGTTTCTCAATCGTTGTTCTTTGCTACACTTTGCAACTTATATTGATCCCGATTGCTTGCTTAAACATCTCTTTCGCTAGGAACATTCAAGATAATTCTTTCAGTGGCATTATACCAAAGCATTGGCCAATCTACTAGATTATAAGCCTCGTAATCATATTCACCGTAAAAACATGAACCCCATCCGGCCAAAAGTGTTAGTATAAGCACACCAAAACTATATACATCAGCATTCTCAATTAAATAGCCCATATGCAAATATTCAAGGATTGCATACCCATGTTTTCCACGAATGTGAAAAACTTGTACATGCAATTGGCCTTCGGGAATTGACATGGAGGTTGAGAAATCAATCAATTTGGCAACATTGTTCTCATCCAAAATAATTTTACCCAGCTGAATATATATGCATGGATAATAGGCCTGAAAATGTAATATAGAGATATGCAACTGCTGCATTAGCTATGCCCATTGCAATCCTTAATTTGCATTTCAATGGTAATGGCTCAGAGTTTCCCTTAGTTGATGGGATACAAATACAGTTGGAGAGAATGATGTCCCTTACAAATTCATACACTAGAATCGGATTTTGGTCTCTAAGCAACATCCTAAGAGTTTTAGAACATTTTGGTGGACACTCATTTGTGATCCAATGACAATGTCTTTGATCATCTCTCCAAGTATAGCCCATGATCTTTTGCCATACTTTTAAACTAAAAATAAGTGATCTTCCAAAGAACCCTTGTAAAAGTGAAAACCATCTGCATCCAAAAAATTTGAAGTGGGTTACAGTTGTATGTTGCTCTTAAAGAGAGCTTCAACAGAGAAGACAAGAATAAGAATTATTTCTCCATCGCAAAAGGCCATTAACTCCTCTAATAACATTCTTCCATTCTTCATAAATGGTGTCTCTGTCTCCTCTTTGGCTTCCCTCTTCATTTCAAACATGAAACCATCTTCTTTATCAAATCCTTAGGTTACATATTGGAATATTAATATACTCGCAAAATATGATAAGACAAGACATGAAGAAGTCAGAATCGGGCTTTACAAGAAGATATTTGGAGATCACTAACCAATCTTTGCTTATAGATCAATCGGCAAGCGCAACTTAGAGTTTGAAACTAGTAGTACTCTTCCACCATGTAAATCATGAATTGTAAGTATTTGAAACAAATTACCTACCCAAATATCAATGCTTAAAAGAAGTGGGCCAACATGTCACGACCACACATTGTAGTAATAAGCATACCAAACCAATGTAGCTATTAGTTATCATTGCTGATTATTGTTAGAACTAATTATGTTTCTGCTTATACTTCAACTAATTAATACATGTTGGTGTTAATTAATACATGACTCAAGGAAAATACTAGCCATGTTTGTGCTTATAGTTCAAAGAATTAGTGTAGTCACAATTAAGGTTCCTTCTTAATTGAGTGTGTGTTGTGCAAGCACTGTTACACAAAGATGATATCCATTGTTTGTTTGAGTCACCACCATGAACTCCTCAAGGCCAACCAATCAACCCACATGCTACCATGAGACTTGAAAAAAAAAAAAAAAAAAAAAACCTTTAACATAGTTCTTAACATCTTTTTCTTTTTTTCCTTATTTCTTTCCATACATATAAAAGAATAAAAAAAAAAATCAACTCAATATAAGTTGAATAATGCATAGATCCTTAAATTTATAATTTAATTCAAATAATCTAATAATACCACAATAGAAGAAAAATAAATATGTACACATTTTATACACGGAATGCACCAACTAAAACATAGCATCTTAGGATTAGCTTGTAATTTTTATTTACAAATATATGTGCAATATCATTCAACATGCACTTACTCATTGTTCTAAAAATTAGATTACACAGAAGTAGATTGCACAAAGATTTGCCAATTATTTACAACTTATTTTTTTTTAATTCCCTTTCTTAAATCAATTTATCTCACCCTTTAATAGTTTTATAATAAAAAAAAATAAAGTAGGTTTTTTTTTTTTTTTTTTTTTAAGTAAGCCAGTACTTTATTTAAACACACTTTTTATTTCAATATTAGAAAATAAGCATTTTTTTTTTTATGCCTAGTATATATATATATATATATATAAAATATGGGATGGTATCATCAATCATGGTAGTACAGTCTCACACAGATGCAATTTTATTTTTTTTTTTTTTTTTTTTTTTGAGGTGAGTCACAGACACAAACTTTACAAGCCACTACCCATTTATAATTGATAAAAGTTTAAAATATATCCATTGCACATTATTATTCAACATGTACTTACAGATTGTTCTAAAAAGTAGATTACAGAAGTGGATTAGTTCATCCAAAAAAAAAAAAAAAAAAAAGGATTACAGAAGTGGATTACACAAAGATTTGCTAACTTATTATAAATAAAAGTGGGAGGGAATGATGGTAGTAGTGGGCCACTGGGTAATTGGCATTGTGCAGTCAATTGGTTTTGGTCTATGCTTTAAAACAAGTTGCCCCGACCATAGTTGGTGCATCTCATAACAGTCTCACTTTGATTTGTGGAGTTTGACCTGTCCACCTCATTATGACCCAGGGGCATTATGGGAATAAATATGAAAGAGGGATAGACGCTCGTAGGATTTTTCTTTTTAGGGTTTGTTTAGGATCCATTTATTTTACTAAAATTGAAAACTTTTTGTTGAAAGTACTGTAGATAAATGTAAAAATTAGTTGAAATAGTATAATAGAACTCATGAATAGTATCAAAAAGTATAATGAGATCCATAAATAGTAGCAAAAATAATCTAAATGGTAAAATAAGTTGGTAAAAATAATTTTAGCCAAATGGACACTTAGGGAGGGAAAGTGGGAAAGATAAAAAAATTTTAAGTAATGAGCTAAAAAGTAATTTTAATAATAGGTAAAATTAATAATCATGTGTAAAAAGTTTTATATTGTATTGATGTATCATAAGTGCTCATGAATCGCACGATACAATGTGTATATTTTATGAATCGTATCGTATTGTAGAATTGTACGTATCGTGCAGACATAGAGAAATGCTTTAAAATGAAATTTTTTGTTGAAATTTATACTTTTATTTGAATCTAACAAGTTGTTAGACTTGCTTTTAACAGAAAATTATTAGGTTACTTAATTTAGCATAATAAAATAACATATTCATAATTTTTTTTTCCCTCTCTTTCTCCTACAAAATTTGGATCACACATGTTGTAGTGGTACACTCTTGCCTTCAGCTAAGGCTTATAAGGCATTAGTAGGGCACATCTTTCTTCGATGTGGGAGCAAGTCTCAAAAACTACTCACGTCGCTTGAAAAGAACAAAATTGTGCGGGTCCTTCGGCCCCAAAGTGGACAAAATGCTTGAGGGTGGATCTTCCCCCACAAAAAGGCGCTTTTGAGGGTAGTGCCCATCAAAGGTATTGTCCGATTTGGGTGGTAGTTTTTGAGACTTGCTTCGACCGCATGGTTTTGTTACCCCGAGGGGCACGCCTCTACCACTATTGTGTTGTAGTGGTACACTCTTGCCTTCAGCTAAGGCTTATAAGGCATGAGTGGGGCGCATCTTTCTTTGATGTGGGAGCAAGTCTCAAAAACTGCTCACGTCGCTTGAAAAGAACAAAGCGGTGCAGGTCCTTCGGCCCCAAAGCAGACAAAATGCTTGAGGGTGGATCTTCCCCCACAAAAAGGCGCATTAGTAGTGGTAGAGGCGTGCCCTTCGGGGTAACAAAACCATGCGATCAAAGCAAGTCTCAAAAACTGCCATCCAACTATCACAAGTGATAATCTGGATTCAGACATTTCCCACCACCTTATTTGTCATTTGGATGCTGAGAAAGGTAGCCTAGAATCTCCCCTTCTCTATCAAATCACTGAAGAGAACTTCACATGGTTAAATATGCAGGGATTCATTTGGCTATACTACATACCTCGTGGGTCATTGTTAGATTTTTTTAATTAGAGCAGTCAGATTGAGGTTTCAATTGGAAGCAACTTCCCAGGTTTGATGGTGAAGAAGTGTGGGCAACGTTTCTTATACCATCAAGATGTGGAAGAGTTTGAGCAAACGATCATTAAGTGCTCTACTGTGCCTTTTTACAATATGGAACTCATCCATCAATCATTAGCTAGCGATTCTCCAAATGACAAGCCAAAGAATGAAGCTGGTTGTTCTTATGAGGATCCAAACCTTGGAAGGTTGAGAAGACCCATTTACCCGGAGCAAAGCAGTAGAGAGATAGCATCTATCTTGAAGATCAACACCCTGATAATCAACTCAGCAAAAGTGATTTACAGGTAACAAATTAATCTGTATTTCCTTTCAAATTACTATCAAGCTCCCTTCTAGTTCAGTCATCAGTGGCATCGTCTGATCCCCCTTATAAGGAGAGCCATAGTTGAATCACCCCCTCTTTTACTGATTTTAACAATTTTGAATTGTTGGAAAAATTCTCTCTCATTGAACATCATGTTCCTATTTTACAGGAATTTGATCGAAGTTTGGTGTATAATTCTTGCTTTCCTCCAAGTGAAATTCTTGAGTGGTTCAACCATCTTAGTGGCGAGCCACCAGTGACAATCCATCTACCTCCAAATTTATATGATGATAGTACTTGGAGGGGACTCGCTCTATGTGTTTCTTTCTCAGTCAACATCAAGGATCCTACTGCCATCCTAGACATTCTTAATTCAGAAAATGGTCATCATCTTTATTGTCATTTGGAAAGCAATGTTGGTTCTTTGGAACCTCTCCATGCCTATTGCCTTACTAAAGACAATAGGCATGTTGTTAATAGTCATTCTTAATAAGATGTCATGTTGTTACATCTAGGTGGATTCATGTGGCTATCCTATATACCACGCAGCTCATTTCCAGATTGGTTGAATCAATGTAATCACATTGAGGCTTCAATTGTTAGCGATTGCCCAGACTTGACAATGGTGAAGTGTGGACTCCGTCTTGTACATCAGCATGATGAGGAAGAGTTCAAGCAAACTATAATGCACGGCTTGGCCTCATTGTCTGACAATGGGGTCTCATCCTTCATTTGACGGCTCACAGTAGAAAAAGAAATAAGCAAAACCTCTCCATGCTTAAAGAGAAAGGCAAGCATGTGCTAGAATAGCATCTCCTCTTATTGTTCTGCTGCTTTTCTTAGCAGTTCTCCCTTCTGTTCTCAATTACAAATCTAACTAGGCACTCATAATCTCTGCTGCTTAGTTAACTCAATATTGGTCTCGAGTCTCGAGTTTCTTGTTCCTTGGACTAATGTGAACACTATCTTTAGTTTTTGCAGTAATAGGAGGCAACAAAGGCATTGTCACTAATAGTGAGCTGTTAAAAATATGCTTTAATTTTATTGGAAGGAACGATTAAAAATTAACTCTTTGTTTGCACATTTTCTTCATTTTAAGGGAATAAATGCATGTTCATGTAGTAATCACTAGAAAGTGATCTCTATGTTGAGATAATTGAGTAGAAAACAATTATCATAAACAATAATGTGACTTCTACACATGTTGGAAACACTTTCTGTAAGGTGATAATTGCCCACACAGAGTTAAGAAGTTAAGAAAGTAGGGTCAATTGGATTTGTATATAGTAGCTGATTGCAATAAGGTTGTCATCTTAAAGAACATTTGGAGCCTATTCACTTAGTCAGGGTTCTGTGAGTAGCCTAGGTGCATAGGCATTTCTTGAGAAATAAGTGCTTCCGTATAGTGAAATACCCAAGAAATTCCTTTGTTCATTGTTATTGATTTTTAACAGCAATTTATTGTTTGCTTCAAAATAGTAATAATAATAATAATAATAAGGAAGGGAAAAGGAAAGTAAAATGGTGGATAGAAGATTGTGCTTGGAGGAAAAGATGGACAATTTTTTTTTGGAATTATTTTTATAATAATTCAATTGTTACCAAGTGGAGGAGAGGAGATTTATTTTTTATAAATTTTTACAAGTGAAGGAATGAGGATTTGAATTATGGTTCTTCTCATAAAGGAGATCATTCAATACCACTGAACTACAAAGCTTTTGGTTGGGGGAGATATTTGATTCATTTGAACTTAAATTGAAGACAGACGAACTAATAAGTAATTTTTCACACATCTCTCAAGTGTTGGCACAAAAAGTTATTAAAAAATAATAGGGTAAACCACATATTTGGTCCCTAATCTTTACATTAAATGTCAATTTGGTCCTTAACCTTTCAAATGTGTCAATTTGGTTCCTAACATTTTGATATTGTGTCAAAAAAGTCTCTACCGTTAAGTAGTAGATGGAGAATACTGACATGCCTAAGGGTTAAAATAAAATATTGGTTTTAGGCCACCTAAGATTGCCATTTGGATTGCCATGTTAGCCTAAAAAAAAAAAAATAACGTGAGGCTTATTAATCTCTTTTTTTTTTTTATTTTTGCTAATCTGGCCTTTTTATACTTTAGTGTTGTTGCAGTTCTATTTTCTAAAAACATCATTTTATTTTTATTTTTAATTTTGGTTTGGTT
The DNA here is from genome assembly GCA_028216015.1 of Quercus dentata. Classification (NCBI taxonomy): domain Eukaryota; kingdom Viridiplantae; phylum Streptophyta; class Magnoliopsida; order Fagales; family Fagaceae; genus Quercus; species Quercus dentata. The sequence continues at coordinate 75,053,291 of CP116446.1, read as the reverse complement.
CTGATTGACATGCTTGTTTAATTGAAGTCCAAAGGCTGGGTTTGTTCTTCAATAACCATGAATTCTTAAAACAATCCAACAGCTATGTCGCCACCAAGAAATCGTATCAACCCCATAAATTCCAAAGCCCACAACTATAATCCCCAAAATTTGTTGCCTAATCCTCAAATCCAACCAAAAATTACCCTTCGCCGCCACTCAAACTACCGTTGCAAAACCCCGTCAAACCCCTAACAAAACCTCAACTAATACGTGCCCACGACTCTTTATTCCATTAGATGAATCACCCAAATCTTCCATCCTATCTTGAGTCTATGCTAGCAATTAAAGCGGCAGAGTCCAAGAGGAGAATAGATTTAGAGAGGGAGAGAGAATAAGCGAGATGGTTTTCACCGTTTGGCCGCTTTCTCTCTCTTTTGCTATTTGGTCTTCTCCTCCACCTTTTTCTCTCTCTGGCGACAAGGCTCGCGTCTCAATTTTGCCGTTTGGCCACCACAACCATCTCCTTGAATCAACGAGATGGTTTTCATCCTCTGGCCATTTGGTTGTCATCCATGGTAGTTTGGTCATTTGGTTGCTTATTTTTTTAATTGGAAGAGAGGTGGAGTTGATCTGGGTTGTTTGGCTCGGTTTAAGTTTTGTTGATGTTGATTTGGGCTGTATCATCATCATGTATGTGAAGAGGTTGATTTTGGAGAAAGAGCAAGGAAGAAAAAAAATTAGTGGGACGACTTGGGTTGAAAGGAACATAGACAGAGGAAGAAAAATAGTAAAGGCATAGTTGATTTGGGTTGGAGAGGAACACTGAACAAATGAAGAAAAAATAATAAATAATGAACAAAATAATAATTTAAAAGTTGAAAAATTGAGTTTTCTAAACTGGGGTGTTTTTTTTTTTTTTTAAATTTATGTTAGAGCAATCTAGGTGGCAGTCTTATATGGCCTAAAATCAATATCTTATATTGAACATTAGCCACGTCAGCATTTTTCATCTACCATTTAATGGTAGGGACCATTTTGACACAATACCAAAATGTTAGGGACCGAATTGACACATTTGAAAGGTTAAAGACCAAATTGACATTCAACCTAAAAGTTAGAGATCAAATATGTAATTTACCCAAAATCATAATAATAGAGAAAAACGACATGTACCTATAAAAGTTAACATTTACCAAGTGTATCATTCATAGTAAATTAATATTAGAGGACAAAGATTGGATCCAATGTTTTATGCAACGAACCCATCAGAATTATGATACGAGTCCCCTTTTAACGACATGTCACGATCTTGACTATCATTGGACCAAGCCAAGTCCAATTTTTGGCACCATGAGTTTTATATATTGTTTTCAAATCAAGGTGAATATTTGGACCACTAGCTTCATGCATCTACTTCATAGACACCAATTTTACTTTTGTTCTATTTCCCTCTTATATATTATACTATCGTCATGTTAATTCTTCACTGAATTATCCATTACTATTTAGCTACCATCTCATACAATCAATTTCACTAACAACAGAATATAATAATACATATGTTTATAAGAAAATCAACAAGTTCGAACTCCCAATCATAAAAGGTTGGAATTAGTGCCGGCTTAATACTAAATGCAATTGATGCAATCGCCTAAGGCCCCAGGCCCCAAATTTTAATTTATTTAAAAAAAGTAAAAAAGCTTACCTTTATCACAAATTTGAATTTATTATATATAAAAATTAAAAAAAGTACATTTGTTTTATTCCCACATTTCAATTTTGAAACTTATCATTATCCCCAAAAAAAGTAATATACACATTACTTTCTATAGAACAATCTTTTTTTTTTTTTAATCTCAAAGTAGAAATGGTCTCCCAAAGGACCCAAGCATTATTTTTTTTAATATTTTAAAAATTGTTCTTAAATGTAGGAGCCAAACACGTATAATGTAAAAAATTATTATTTGAAAACTAGTTTCACTTTCTCTTTCACATTCAATTTTTTGAAAATTATTTTCATACTTTTTTTAAAAAAACAAAACAAAAATTCTCCTACCAAACAAACCCTTATTTATTATATGAAATTCATTCATATATTAAACAAAGTAGATTTTCTTGATATGTTTAAATTAACCTTTTTTAAAAAAAAAAAAATATATATATATATATATATTGAATGTTTATGGCTAAAAAATTATCTTTTTCTTTTATGGGAACTTTAGGTATTATCTTAGAATTTTCTTTAAATTTTTTACAATTCATGAAAAACTCATTGTAAGGTTACCAGTTAATTGAGAATGCAAATTGCTCATCATGTATTATTCCCTTTTGATAAGAAAAAGAATGTAGAAGTAGCTTATTGAACTACTCCATTAATATGCTTAGTTTTTACTTCAAAATTTAAATTTTGTTATTATGGTACAATTGATTTTGATAAAATTTTTATTTTTTATTTTTTAAAAAGTCACTAAAATTGATTCCATTAATAAAAATCAACTGAAAAGGAACAACATAATAATGTATTATTAATAAGTTTTTCAATGAAATTTGTATTTAAATTAATGATAATAAGTTTAAAACTTCTTTTTAAAAAATTATGTTGGGATAAGATTCCCTCCCATTAAATCCTTCAATTTTCTCCAAATTTTAGTCATAGATGTAGGGATAAGGGGCCCAAAATTATATGTTGGGCCTTGGGCCTTGGCCAAGGGCGTTGGGTGGTTTGAGGACAAATAAACAGTAGTGATGATGTAAGACTCAGAGCCCAATGAGTAAGTTACAAATAAGAAGGTTAGGGAACCTCCTCGGATAAACGAAGTATAGATCAAAGTGTAAATCCTATCATCCAAGGTGGCATTCCAGGAAATTCCACTGATAAGGACATGCGTTACAAACGTACAAGAGGGGTGAGAACTAAGAAATATCTAAGAGAAAGCTGCTACCACTGCATTGAATGCTCTGTAGCTAACTCTTTGGCCGCATTAATGAGGAAGTGATATCTGAACAGTGCTTTTCACCTTACAAACTACTCCCAAAGACTTTAGAAGGGTGCTAACGGGACAAGTATCAACCCAAGCAATCTACCATCCAAGTGGAGGGTAAAGATGGGAGGTGAGAAGTAGTATAAATTAGAAGGGAAACCCTAAGAGAAGGGAGAGGAGGGAGAAATTGAAGAAAGAAAGATTGTAACCATTAACACTGTATTTGTAATCAACTTCAAGTAATATATACATGAACTAATCTCCTTGGACTATGTCGAGAACGATTTTCTTAAGATAATACCTGTTCACTTTTGCTTTACTGTGATCTGGATCCATTGTAATTGTCACCCAACTCATTATAATCTAGTATTCTGACTCACTCTCTACAATCATTGTACTAGGCTCATTGGGCCTGGATCCATTTACTTTTTGGGCCTAGGATCAAAATTGTGTCCTTACACAAGACATTTGACATTTATTTAATTAAAATTTTAAAGATTCACTTGGCCGATAACTATTGATGTAAAATAAATTCACCACTCATTACAACTGATTTTTTATGTAACAATGTAATCATTGGCATAAAATATATTTATTTATGCCATATTAATAATTTACTTTCTAGTCACCACTTCATAAGCTTTATAGTTTAGTGATCTTTACTAATTTCCTTATGAAATGCACCGGAGTTCAAATTCCCATTTTTCAATTCTTGTAACAATTCAATTATTTAAGAAAGAAATTACTTTTATTTTTTAAAGGGAAACAAATAAAATTTACTTTTTAAGTCCCATGCTATGAAAGACCCAAAGCCCAGAATCAAAGCATAAAAATGAGTTTTCGTTCGGTCTCCAACGACTGGCTGAAGCGCGGAAGAGCCCAATGTGGAATGCTCTAATAGAAACTCTGGCCCAAAAAAATAAAAAATAAAAAGACCAAAGCTTCAGGTTTTTATCTTCTTGGGTCATCGAAAAAGGCCCAGCTAGACTATAACATAAACACCTGAGAGAGCGAAATTCCAGCCATTGGCATTTCTCGGAGTTCCAACATATAAAAAAAGAAAAGAATTCATGAAGGGATTAGCTTTAATGTTGTCGGAATTTCCATAATCTTCATTTTGGGTTTGAAGGAAGGAAGGAAGGAATTCATGAAGGGATTTTTAAGCTCTTTCACTGTAAGTCATATGAAACTTTTGAAAAGGCTTTTGTTACTGTTGTTTAAAGGAATGGAATGGGCATATTCTATTTTGTTTTTGTAGAGGGTTGGTGGTGTTGGAGGTTATTCAAGCATAAAGAAGGTTGAAGGGATCAAGCATGCCACTTAAAAGAAAGAGTCCACTTAGCAATAGAAGGTTTTTTTCCAAAGTCAAATTCATCATGCCATTATCAACATAGCTACCATGCCTTGTAACATCCAAAGAGAGAGCACAATATTAAAGTGTTGTTAAAAAAAAAAAAAAAAAAAAAAAAAACATGATTAAGGAAGAACAATGATTACAGATATTCCAACTTGTCCCCCTCACCACGCAGATTATTCCTTTTTTTTCTTTTCTTGCCATACATGCTTTGCCACGTGCGCGACGACGCAATTGTCACCCCCATGCAGATAAACAGTACGACAAACTTGACATATCATAAGGGTATTGGAAAATTTTCATTGGCTTAGTTGAATATGAGTTCAATTCAATTTTGTATTCTATGATGATACAAGAAATAAATAAAGATAAATAAAATGAAGAGTGATGGTCGACAATGTGTAAAAAGTTGGTGTACAAGACAGGCAGAATCTTATCGTATCATAACCTTGCTAAAGAATGTAAAATGGTGTCGGTTACAGATAATACATATGTAATCCCTAAGAACTTTTAGCAAAATGAAGATTATGGAAATTCCGACAACATTTAAAGCTAATCCCTTCATGAATTCTTTTTTTATATGTTGGAACTCCGTGAAATGCCAATGGCCGGAATTTCGCTCTCTCAGGTGTTTGTGTTATAGCCTAATTGGGCCTTTTTCGACGACCCAAAAAGATAAAAACCCGAAGCTTTGGTTTTATTTATTTTTTTTTTTTTTTGGGCGAGTTTATATTAGAGCATTCCACATGGGGCTCTTCCAACGGGCTTTTTTGCTAAATTTTGTGTGAATTCAATAGATTCTTCATTTGTGAAGTATACTGTGGAGCCAGTGAATTTGGGGGAACTCACTTTGCTCAAGGTAACTTTTCTCTCTTTTTCTCTGTCTGTTTACCGAGAAAATGAATGAAAAAAAATATCATGCTTATGTGGAAGCTTGGTGGTTTATGTCTATTTATATGCCTTTGATTTCAAAAAGAGCAACCATTTTCCCCTAGAAAAAAACAAGAAAAAGTAAAGAGGAACAAATATTAAATGAGAATTAAAACTTTGAATCGTTTGTTATTGAAGAGTCCATCTCTGATTGTAGCATTCTATTGGAAAAAACATGTTCTTTATGGCCGGCTCAACAAATTTGGGAGCCTTAGGCGAAAAATTTAGGTGGAGCTTTTATTAATTATTTAAATATTAATTAGATAATATTTATTTAACTTTTAATTTTTTATATCCAGAATCTATTTATCATTCTCTTTGAGATACAAAATTACTAATTATATTTTTACATTTAAGTTTCATTAACATTTCCTTTTAATATCACTTAATCTTTTAGTAAACATTTATAATTAAAATGAAACATGATCCGGAATAGAAAAATTATTAATTTTTTGGAATAAAAAATTATTTATCACATAACTTAACAAATTAATTTTAATATAAAATATATTATCCTAAACTTGTAATTTAATTAAATTAAGACAACACTCTACATATAAGAGCAACCACATTAGTTCGTTCAAAATTTCTATCTATTTTACAAGAAAAAACTTACTTTTTCTATTTTACACATCCACTTTTACAAAACACTCACATTAGTTTATCTATTCTACACATTTATTCAATAAAATATTCATTCTTTTACATTTTTTATTATTTTCTCACTCACACCCCCTCTCTCTCTCTCTCTCTCTCTCTCGGACCCAACCATCGTCATCATCAACCAGCCACCATCAAGCCAAAACCCGGATCTCTCAAACCCAAGCTTTGTGATTTTTTTTGTTTCTCATTCTCATGGTTGATCAAAGCCAAAACCCAGACCCATTCAAGTAGAAACCCAAGGTTGATCAAAGTGAAGGTTGATCAAACCCATTCAAGCCGAAGTCGACGCCAACAAAGAGGACCAACAGAGAGTGAATGAGAAAAGAAGAGGTTGATCAGACCCATTGAAGCAAGTTGAAAAGAAAAGGTCGACGCCGATGCCGACAAAGAGGTTGATTAGACCCATTGAAGCAGAGAGTGAATGAGGAGTGAGAGAGAAGGAAAAATGAAGCAGAGACAAGAGAGAGAAAAAATGAGAAAAACGAAGACCAATAGAGACAAGAGAGAGAAAAAATTAATAAAATAATTATAAACGAGCTACGGTAACCATGTAAATATACACGATTCTTCGTAGCTCGTGGAAATGTTTACACAATTTTACACATTTTTACACCCACTGATGTAGGTTTTTTTTTTGTTCAAAATGTGTAAAATTTGTACTTTTTTCTATTTTAGAATACTATACATGGACTGATATGGATGCCCTAACAAATTAATGACTTTTTAAATGGATGGGAAAAAAAAAAAAAGCAAAAAAAAAATAATAATCATCACTAGATAGTCTTAAAGTAAACGTGTAACTATAGTGTTGAAAATAGAAGCACTAAAATAAAGTGGAATGCTTTATGCAAAAGTGTAACTATAGTTTGCAATTCACATGGGTTCTGACTTCTAATAACTCCTGCAGATTGACATGATAACTCATAGTATAGAAAAAAGTGGAATACTTCCCAGCCATAAATGTGTACAACTTGTACTTGGAGAAAAATATTAAAAATTTTAAACGTCTAGTAAAAAGACCTGGGTGGTGACTATGACTAGAGAGCGTTTAGTTCCAATTCCTAAAGAAAAAAAAGAGAGAAACCGAAATTAGTGAAACTCAGCAACAAGTAAAAAAAAAAAAAAGAAACTTGTAGCAAGAAGAATAAAAAGAAAGGAAGAGCAAATAGAAGCAAACTTGAATGAAGATCAAAGAAGAGTAGCTAGCCAACAACGAAGAATGCTATAAAAATAGAATCAAGATGGAGACTAGAGAGAAGCAAGGTAAGCAGGGAAAAAAAAAATACTAATCTTTTTTTTTTTTTTGAGAAAAAAAAAAATACTAATCGATCTCGTATTTGATTTCTTGTGATTTAAGATGGAGAGAGAATGTTTTTTCAGTCTGTTTTTTCATATAGATTCAAGTAATAAAAGTTAGTTTCTATCAATGAAGTTATTTATAAAGACATTAATTCAGATTTTAAATAGGAACATTATCTCTTCAATTTCTATGTTTTGGGAAAGGGGGCTTTAATTTTTTTTTTGATAAACCATCCGTTACAAAGGGGCCGAATTTTCTCTCTTCAAGCATCCTTAATTTTCGCTCTTCATATCAATTTATTTCTATTAGTGGTGCCTTAAATTTATTTCCTAGATGAAGGAGTCGTAATTAATTTGCATTGAGGGGCCTTCTTTTATCTGGGGCCTTAGGCCATTGCATCAATTGCTTCTATGATTGAACTGGCACCGTGGTGATGATGCGTGGGTCAGCGATGATGCGTGAGCTTCGGTAAACAAAGCAAATTGAGCCCCATATGCAAACACACACACACACACACACACACACACACACACCCAAAAGCAAAATCAACGGATCAACGAAGGATGATAGATGAATGGAGCTGGGCTTCGAAGATGGGTGAGGAAGATGATGAATCGGGTCGGCGGTGGTGTGTGGGTTGGTGATGATGTGTAGCTTCGATGCGATGGTTCGTGATCTTTGGTGGTGGCGGTGAGGACGATGATAAATCAGTGAGGATGATGGATGAGGAGGATGGTGGGTGAGGATGATGGATGAATCGGTGAGAGTTTGTAGTTGAAACTAGGGATGTTATCATGACAAAAGTTGCGAGTTGATCGATACAAAGTTTTATATATTAGCATTAACTCAAAAATTGAAGCTGATTTTTACTTCATTACTATGCATATCAAGAAATTTTGATCTCCTTTGTCCAAAAAAGAAAGAAAAAACAAAGGTCTTTAGGCACCATTTATGAATTACCTAGCTTGAGTTTCTGAATCAACCTTAGGCTTGTGGTATTTAAAATTTTAAATTCCTTTTGTTGAATCTAGTCATTTTCTTTTGTTGTATCTGTATTTGTAAATCAACTCTCCCCACTACCATTTGGGAAATGGGAAAAACTATGTAGATACATGTCCATTTTCTACTAGCTTTTACATTTAGGTTGCATTTGTTTCGCCAGAAAACGGTTTTAGGAAATTATTTTACACCCTTGTGGGTGTTTGGTACCTACAGAAAATATGGTCAAACGGAAGATACGGTACATGTTGACTGGAAAATAAGACCCTTTGGCTGTAAAATCGTTTACACCCTTATTTTACCTTCAATGAATTTCTAGAAAACACACTCAAAGAGAGAGAGAGTGAGAGAGAGCTCAAGCACACTCCACCTGAAGTGATTCCCAAGCACATCCTCTCCGGTCAAATCGCCATCCTCGTCTCCTCCATGAGGACTCACACACCCGAAGATAGAGAGAGAGCTAGAAGGGAAAGTAAGGAAGACAACCCAACCTTCGCCGGTCTGATCGCGCCGTAGGTTCATGCCTTAGCCTCATCGGACTGTCATCGTCTTCGCCACATATCTACACCGCCGATCAAGGAAGCTTTCTCTTCTCTCTTCCTCTCTCTTTCCCACTAACCAACCAAAACCGAGAAGCTATCAGACCCACCCACGATCTCCGATCTACAAACCAATCTCGTTGCCGTCACCTCCTTCAGACCCACCCATCGATCTTGCCGCTATCGGACCCATGTCACCGATCTACCTTTTTTCTCTCTACCCATGTCAAGCAAACCACCACAAGACAAGCGACCCACTGTGACCCGGTCGCCTCCGCCGCGCGATTTTGCCTCTGCTGCCTTTAGATAGAACCAAACACACCCTTAGCTTTTATATTTTCTTGTTTAAGTAAAGCCTTTTCATTTACCTTAATTTTTTTTTCCTTCCTTTTTCAAAGCACAAATATACTTTGGTCCACTTTCCAACAAAAAGCCAAATAAGCTTATATATGTTGACAAATGAATTACACTCCGCCATCATCTAAACCATCTGGGGTCTATTCATTTTTAATATAATGTTTCCAGTGAATATAGTTAGAGCTCCCTTGTCAAGGGAATGCTCCATAATCTATGTCATAACCAACTCCAATAAGGTCCTGTATTATCGTGCGGTCTTGCTATGAGTCCCCCTGAACCAAGGGTGCTAAATCTTCCCATCATGGGCTTGTTTGCATGTATTCAAGATCAAAGGGAAATGTTTGAATATCTTCCTACTATTTCATCCAAGGTCGGAGTGTCAAAATATGTTCTTTTTATTATTGGTAAAAAGACACTCAAAAATCTATTTGCCATTCTTTATTATTGCTTCCACTGACTTGTGGGTTTCTCAATAGCTGTTCTTTGGTTCACTTTGCAACTTATATTGATCCCGATTGCTTGCTTAAACATCTCTTTCACGAGGAACATTCAAGATAATTCTTTCAGTGGCATTATACCAAAGCATTGGCCAATCTACTAGATTATTAGCCTCATTATTATATTCACCGTATAAACATGAACCTCATCTTGCCAAGAGTGTTAGTATAAGCACACTAAAACTATATACACTAGCATTCTCAGTTAGATAGCCCATATGTGCATATTCAAGCGTTGTGTACCCAAGTTTTCCACGAATATGAAAAACTTGTACATGCCATTGACCTTCAGGAATTGACATGGAGAGTGAGAAATAAATCAGTTTGGCAACATCGTTCTCATCCAATATAATGTTACCCAGCTGAATATATATGTATGGATAACAGGCCTGAAAATGCAATATAGAGATATGCAACTGCATTAGCTATGCCCATTGCAATCCTTAATTTTCATTTTAATGGTAATGGCTCAGAGTTAAGCCCCTTAGTTGATGGGATACAAATACGATTGGAGAGAATGATGTCCCTTACAAATTCATACACTAGAATCGGATTTTTGGTCTTTAAGCAACATCTTAAGAGTTTTAGAACATTTTGGTGGACACTCATTAATTTGTGATCCAATGACAATGTCTTTGAACGTCTCTCCAAGTATAGCCCATGATCTTTTGCCATACTTTTTAACTGAAAATAAGTGATCTTCCAAAGAACCCTTGTAAAAGTGAAAACCATCTGCATCCAAAAAATTTGAAGTGGGTCATAGTTGTATGTTGCTCTTCCGAGCTCTTCAACAGAGAAGAAGACATGAATAAGATTTCTTTCTCCATTGCAAAAGGCAATTAACTCCTCTAATAACATTCTTCCATTCTTCATAAATGGTGTCTCTGTCTCCTCTTTGGCTTCCCTCTTCATTTCAAACATGAAGTCATCTTCTTCATCAAATCCTTAGGTTAAATATTGGAATATTAATATACATGCAAGATATGATAAGATAAGACATGAAGAAGATGTAATCATGCTTTACATAAAGATATTTGGAGATCACTAACCAACCTTTGCTTACAGATCAATCGGCACGCACAATTTAGAGTTTGAAACTAGTAGTACTCTTCCACCATGTAAATTATGAATTGTAAGTATTTGAAGCAAATGAGCTACTTAGTACATGATAAGAAATCAGAAGGCTTTTATTGATGACCCCGATTGGCTATTCTTATCACTTATGATTCACATATATGAGCAATTGGCTAGTGAGAGTGCTATCATATCAATTTTTGCGCAAAAGGTTATCAAAAAGCCTACGTCCAAGGCAGTAGTTCTCAAATTAACAATAAGAACTAGAAAAGATTAAATAAAGATATAATAATTCAAAAAAAAAATTTGAAGTTAAAATATGAACCTAGATCCACATTAAACAATATTGATTAAAATTCTGCAAATAAGTAGACACATGAATCCTAAACAGCACGATCTTGATCCTGCTCCGAGCATTCAACGTCATGTAATGAATTAGAAGTAGAATCTCAACTACTATACCTACTATACCTACCGTAAGTTCTGTGAACCTTATCCCATTTTTATGACACATCAACATATCGGTTCTTCCTTGCAAAGGTGGGATACACGATACTTAACCTCCCTAAAAGCAGTTTTATACTTTAAGCTAGCGTGAGCTTGGGAGTACGCAAAGCCTCTTAAAAAGAGATGAAGGTGTCACCACTTGATTATATGTCTAGGAACCAAAACATGACTCCATGAATGTCTTTCAACCAAACTAGGTTCAAAGTTAGGGTATAGGCTGAAAAGAGGTTAGGCACCCCAAGTTTGCCTAGCCGTAGTTGGCCTTCATATATCATTACTCAAATTGGATGGAATATAAATTATCCTAGTGAATCAAGCAAATATGCATCTATATCTAAAGCCTAAAGAGTAGTCTACGTGTTCTATGAAGCAAACAAAGAAAGATAAAACAAGTGACCACAGAAACATGTGAAGAGATATACAAATAAAGAGAAAAACAACTTGTGGCATCAAGCTCAAATCATCAACATATAGGCGGGGATGAACCCAAGTGGGGTCCAGGCTCCCCTAGCCAACCTCAGCCTAGCACAATTAGCAACTATTCAACCTAAAAATTTAACAAAAACAATAAAAGCATTCACAATGGTGATTGTATTTTAGTAAAAAAATAATGATAATAATTTTACCACCAAAAAACCAAAAAATTATGTGTTATTGAAGAAGTTAAAGCTAATTTTTTTTTGCAACTTGATAAACTAGTATAAATACTAGTTGATTGTAGCAAGTTGTTAAAAATAAAAAGACTATTTTATTAAGATTATCTCTGTTCCTTCAATTAAAAAACTTAAATTCTCTCTCTTCCTCATTATTTTAATGAGTTGTTTGTATTTTTTTTAAATGAAGTGGTAAAAAAATAGAACATTAATGTTGGGTGTATTATAAAGTGAGGTGGTAAAAATAAATAAAGTATTGTGAATAACTTCAACCAAAAAAAAAAAATCATAGCTAGCCTAGTATTAAAAAATCCTAGGTTTTTTTTTGTCTTTGTTGGCAGATAATTGCATATAAATGTATTAAGAAACAATGATTTTGTGTATTTATAATTTGTTAATATTATATGGATGCCTATTTAGAATTTATTTTTCATTTATACTTTGGCCCCCTCTAACTTAAAATCTTGGGTCCGTCCCTATATATAGGCATGGAGAACATCATATCAACTACGCTCAAGTGTGTGCATATATATTCCCAATCGTGCATGTGTATGAGACACATGCATGTAGATATCAATCAAGATTAAGGGCTTTGTTTAAACTTGGGTGATTAAGTCTTATGAGAGAAGAACTTTAATTGAAGTGAAAGTTTCATTAAAGTTTGAGTATCTTCCCTTATTAAACTTAAATAATCTTGATTCATCCTGAATGTTCTTGCATGTTTTAAGGATTGACTTGAATCTTGATTAATTGAGGAAGAGTTAATTTGACTTTTATGTTTCCATTTAAGTTCAAATCAAATATCTCAATTATCTTGGAGCTTTTAAGATGTCTTCTTCCAATCAAGCCTTAATTGAATTATTGCTTAAATCTTGAAACCAATCTTATTAAATGTTGAAAGCTCGGATTTGTGTGAAAACACAAGAGCTTGTTCGGACCTCCAATTAAAAATTACGACTAGATTGCTTTTACTCTAACTTAAGCTAAGTGCAGAGGAAGAGTAAATGAGCGCAAACAATCAATAACACTACCCTAAGTCATATTCATCCATGATCAACAATTAAAGAAAAGCTTAAAGAGTAGGGAAGAGAGATGCAAACATAAGATAACAACGAGATGTGTTATAGAAGAGGAAATCATAGAACTCAGCAAAAAACCTCTTCGTGACCCTCCAAGTCGAAATCAATCCACTAGAGAATAAAGTTGAAGTACATGAATAATAAAAGACCCTCCAAGCTCCTGCTACCAACTAGCTTCTCAGAATCTTGTCTTCCCTAGCTTTCCGAATCCCGCACTTTAGCCCGATTTCATCCGCCAATGAATGGCTCCTTCCAATGCTTCCCAATAGCACCAAAATCTCACTTAACATTCAGAATGGGTGTGGTAAGTGTTTAGGCTATCAACCTCTCAAGGATATAGAGATAGACTATGACTTGAGGAAAACTACAAGGAAATGTATAGATGATTGTGGGTATAACAATCTCTAACTCTCAAGTGTGTTTTCTAGGGTTTTCTCTCTGAAAAGCACTTCTTATAATTTGTAGGTAATGAGGATATATATAGTGTAGGTAAAGACTTGGTAAAACAAAACATGACATTTTGCCAAATAGAATGTTTCGCAAGTATTTTGCGAGTATTTCACGAGACCGCCTTACCCGTGAGACACTTGCGAAATCCTCTAAGCTGGCATGACTCTTCACCTTCTAGTCATGTGCTCTACACATGGCTCTTTCAAGGGTTAGCTTCTCGCGAAAAGAAAACATAATAGTCAAGAAAAGATAGTGAAACATAGAATTAAAAACTGATGAAATAAAAAAGAAAAGGAATTAAAATAATTCAAAAACACAAAATAAACAAGAGTCAAGGATGAGAATATGGATCATGGAAAAGATATACATCTCCTCCTCGTGGAACTTATAGTGTTGTTGATGACCAGCCCCTTTGGTGAAACCCACTACCACAATCGTGTCTATAGAGCAAAATAACTTGGAATGACCCTAGGTTATTTGCTAACAAACTTTGAATGTAACACCAACTAAAAGTTTAGAATCTTAGCGAGTAGGAGATTATCTTTTAACTAAAGAATGGCTGAAGATCAATCAAATACTCACTATGTCTGCCCTTCTAGCCTTTGACCAATTGGTTTAGGGTTTCAAGTGATATTTCAACATAGTTTTAGTAGGTGGAAGAGTTTAGCCTCTGGATGGTGAAAATTGAGGTATTTATAGGAGAACTAGTATTCTAAGGCTAGGTTAGATGCTTGTTTAGCTAGTTGATCAGGCTAGTTGCCCTAGAATCTCATCAAAATGGAAATGGACTGATATGAGTTTTTTGTCCAAAAGGTGCATACGTCACAAATTGGGTGCGTACACATCATATATCTAACATATGCACCTTTTGCAAGCCTCGGCCAAATTAGGTTAGAAATGATTTTTTGGGCTTAGTTCTTGGGTTATAATTGGGCTTGGGCATAGATTGTATTAGGCCACTTTTGGGTAAATCTGCTCATTGGGCTCCACACACAATACTAATCATTTTGGTAGCGGATATTGTATAGGTCAAAACAAAATGGGGTGTCTAAACCTATTGTTAATGAAAATTAGGACCTACAAAAGCTCATAGACATGGAGGCATATATAGTGATTGAAAATTAAGTGAAGATGACAAAGAGAATGTACCATGCATGTGAATCTAGGGAATTAAGAGAGATAGAAGTAGCTATAACATATGAATTTGGTATTTAAGGTCTATTATGTAATACCAATCAAAACTTTTATGTTCAATGAGTAAATTCAAGGTAATTTCTTTTCAATTTAGTATTTTGTGGATGTGGAAGTGTTCGTCAACATATGATGACTTATAAGCACCGTATACTCTTAAGAAATTTCATGACAATTGACTCGAAGGTTCTTGGACTATATTTTCAATTTGTGGACAAACTTCGTCATCAATTTTTTTTTTTAATCGTTAGATAGCTCCAACAAATAGAAATCTAATATCAGAATATTGACTTACCTTTTTTTTTTTTAAGTTGCATGCAATTGATTGCAATTTTTTCTTGTTGTGCTTTTGCTTTTGGAAAACACAAAAAAGTAATTTCTTGCTTTCGGTCGTGTCCATGGGGCACCCCTAAATATCAATGCTTAAAGAAGTGGGCCAACATGTCACGACCACACATTGTAGTTACAAGCATAGGGCTATCTACAAGTCGGGCGGGTCAGGTTTATGCCCAACCCACAACCGACCCGTAAGAGATCGGTAGGCGGTGTGCCTAACCCGCAACGGACCATAAGAGGGTCAGGTTTCACAGGTCGGTTTTTCATTGGGTGGGCATTGGTTTCGGGTGAAGCCAAAACTCGCTTGAAAACCATAAAAAATGGGCGAAAATCAACAAGATCTCGCTTGATCCATTCAAGATCCGGTGATCTAGTGAGATTTGGCAGAGATTTCGTCAAATCCGATGATTTTTCCCCCAAGTTGTGCCAAGAATCGCTAGATCTGGTGTATTTATGTCGGATCTGATTGTTTTGGTCACCGAAATCTGCCAAATCAAGTTGAAAAACTCGTCCGAAAGCTTGAAAAATCGCCAAAATTTGATGTCTTTAGGCAGGTCGGGTTTCACGGGTTTGAAGGAAGGGACTCGAAACCGACCCATCGGCGTCGAGTTTTGGAGCTCGAGACCTGCGTCTGACCGCGGGAGTAGTTGGATCAAGTGGAAGTGGGTCGAGTGCGGGCGGTTTGGGCGGGTAGGTGGGTGGGTTGGACAGCCCTAAACAAGCACACCAAACCAATGTAGCTATTAGTTATCATTGCTGATTATTGTTAGAACTAATTATGTTTGTGCTTATACTTCAACTAATTAATATGTGACTCAAGGAAAATACTAGCCATGTTTGTGCTTATAGTTCAAAGAATTAGTGTAGTCACAATTAAGGTTCCTCATTAATTTAGTGTGTGTTGTGCAATCACTGTTACACAAAGATGATATCCATTGTGTATTTGAGTCACCACCATGAACTCCTCAAGGCCAACCAATCGGCTCACACGCTACCATGAGACTTGAAAAAAAAAAAAAAAAAAAAAAAAAACTTGAACATAGTACTATCATCTTTTATTTATTTCTTTCTTTCCATACATATAAAAGAATTAAAAAAGAAAAAAAGTCAACCCAATATAAGTTGAATAATGCATAAATCTTTAAATTTATAATCTAATTCTAATTTTGTAATAATTCCACAATAGAAGAAAAATAAATATGTATACAATTTTATTCACGGAATGCACCAACTAAAACCTAGCATCCTAAGATTAGCTTGTAATTTTTATTTATAAATGTATGTGTAATATCATTCAACATGCACTTATTCATTGTTCTAAAAAGTAGATTGCACAGAAGTGATTACACAAAGATTTACCAATTATTTACAACTTATTTTACTTATTGCCTTGCTAAAATCAATTTATCTCACCCTTTAATAGTTTTATAATAAACAAAATAAAGTAGGTTTTTTGTTTTTAAATAAGCCAGTAATTTATTTAAATGCACATTTTATTTCAATATTATAAAATAAGTAAATATATATGGGATGGTATCATCAATCATGGTAGTACAGTCTCACACAGATGCAAACTTTTTTTTTGAGGTGGGTCACAGATACAAAATTTACAACCCACTACCCATTTATTATAATTGATAAAGTTCATATCCATTGCACATTATTATTCAACATGCAATTACACATTGTTCTAAAAAGTAGATTACACAAGTAGATTCATTACACGCGAAGATTTGCAAACTTAGCATAAATAAAAGTGGGAGGGTATGATGGTAGTAGTGGGCCACTGGGTAATTTGCATTGGGCAGTCAATTGTTTTTGGTCTATGCCCTTAAACAAAGTTGCCAGACATTAGTTAGTGCATCTCATAACAGTCTCATTTTGATTGTGGAGTTTGACCTGTCCACCTCATTATGACCTAGAGGCACTTTGATGTATCATAGGTGTTCATAAATTGTACGATACAATGTGCATATTGTATAAATCGTATCGTATTGTAGAATTGTACGTATCATGTGATATATAGACAAATGCTTTAAAATGAGTTTTTTGATTAAAATTTATACTTTTATTTGAATCTAACAAGTTGTTAAACTTGTTTTTAACAGAAAATTATTAGGTTACCTAATTTAGCTTATTAAAATAACATATTCATAAGTTTTTTTTTTTCCTCTCTTTCTCCTACAAAATTTGGACTACATAGCACACACTTACACTTCACTTTAATATTTATAAATATATTTTATATACTAGGAATAAGATATTAATTGATAATATAATTATTTTTTATTTTTGTCATTATTGTTATAAGTCCAAGAAACTAGAATGCCAAGAAGAAATATTTTTGAAAAAAATTATTAAAATAAAAAGAACAAGAAGAGATAGTATATGTCAATAGCGATGAAAACGGTTTTAATGAAGAAATAAGTTTGCAAAATGATAAATGTGATGAAAGCATTGACTTCGATGAGGTTGATTAGGCAGTATGATGAATATGATGAAAAAATTTATTATTTTTGGGTTATTTGTAATATATTATCACTTTTGAATTTAAGCAATTTGAATGTGTATATTATAAACACGTGCTAGTTTGATTTATTTAGTTAACTTGTTAAATATTATTACATAAGTGATGAATAAATTAGTTGTAAGGACCTGATTTGAGTCCCTAGCCCAAAAGATGGATGGACTTAGGCCCAAAAAGCCCAAAACAATGAATTTGTAGAGAGTGGGTTGGAAAATTGGGCTAAAATGAATTGGACAACGTATAAAATGGGTTCAAATGACAAGCACAGAAAGATAGATTAATTTAAACTGAAGAAAATCATTATCGGCACAGACTGAGGAGATCTGTTCTTATATATATTTCTTTCAAGTTTGATTACAAAGTTATTTCTTGATGACTACAGTATTTTCCTCTTAATTTCTCGATCCCCTTTTTCCTTAGGGGTCTCTTACATTATATATATCCCTTTTAATGATTTTGGCCCTCTGTTTGTCTCATCGGACACCTTCTCTAATCTCTGTGAGTTGGGGTAGCCAAGGCAAAGACCTTTGTTCAAGGGTTTTCTCCACATAAATGTAGCCAGAAAGTTAGTTGCTGATCATTTAATGCGGTGGCGATAGCTTTCCCTTAAATATTTCATAGCTCCCACTTTGTCCCGTATGTTCATAGCGCATATCCTTATCAACATAACTTCCTGGAATGTCACTCTGGATAATAGAATTCTCCTTCTGATCCCTTCTTTGTTTAGCCGAGGAGATACTCCTCCTCGGCTTACCTTTCCTAGCCTTTACGGCCATAGCTGGCTCATGAAGTTCTTGGTTTTATTCATTCCTTTCTGTTGATCCATCTTTGGACCACCGTGCCTCCTCAGACAAGCTCAAGGCCCAATATATATTTGGGCATGCATCCCCACATTAGTCATTGGTTGAATATATTCAAAATTTATAATGAATACCCTTTATATATATATATATACATCTATAAGACTATAATCTTTTTAATAATTTTATTAAGTATTTGTTTATCTTATGATACGCGATACTATAAGATACATGATAAAGAAAAATAAAAATTTGATTCACGATACGATTCACATTTTTATAACTATGCTAGTAACAACTTACTACTTATAATTTATTGTAAAAATATTACAGATGTAAATATTTTATTTATTTATTTTATTTTTTATATGAGAACCAGAACCCTTTTGGTTATTGGGGAATATTGAGTCATGTGAATCCGAAACTCCTTGCTCCCTTCCATGTCCACATTTCACATCTTTTGTCACATTTATTCCAAATGACACTTACCCTATAACATTTTTTGTCTCTAACTCTCTTTGTATGTACACTTATCCTTAATGATAATTTGGACATCTGAAAACTCATAGACATGGAGGCCTATATAATAATAAAAAAATTAACTGAGGATGGCAAAGAGAATGTACTATGCGTATCAACCCAAGGAATTAAGAGAGATAAAAGTAGATATAACATATGAAACTCCAAAATTTGTTATTTTGTGGATGTGGTGAAAATGTTATTTTATAAGTTCTATTATGTAATACCTATCAAAACTTTTATGATCAACAAGTAAAAGCAAGGTAATTTCTTTTCAATTTGGTATATTGTGGTTCATCAAAAAAAAAAAAAAAAATGATATATTGTGGATGTGGAAGTTTCCGTCAACATATGATGACTTATAAGCACCGTATTAGACTCTTGGGAGTTGGGAAATTTCATGACAATTGACTAAAAGATTCTTAGACTTTCTTTTTAATTTGTGGACACTTTTCATCAATTTTTTGTGTTTTGTTTTGTTTGTTTATAGTTAGATAGCTCCAAGTCTCCAACAGATAGATATATAATATCAAAATATTTACTTGACTTGACTTACTTTTTAAAAAAAAAAAATGGCATGCAATTGATTGCAATATATATTTTTCAGTGCGTTCACTCTGTGTTCATAATTTTCACTTTTCAGTCAAAAAGAGAAGGCATGTATTGTGGAAGGAGCGGTAAAGTTTCTGGCATGTAATGTGGAAAATTAGAGGGAGGTGAGGAGACAACTGTATAGTATGGAAAACGCGTGTTACAGTGACACCGACACGGACAACCCACTACTCATCTTTTTTCAATGCGTTCACACTCTCTTTTTAATCTTAAATTTTTAATCCTCAGTCAACAAGAGAAGAAGGAATGATTCTCAAAAATAAAAAAAAAAAAAAAAAACCAAGAGAAGAAGTCATGTATTGTTAAAAGAACATATGGACCAACGGTGTCTTGGTCTAGTGGTGCCAGGGGCTAGACTTGGTAGGGAGAACTACGGTTCGATCCCCCGCAAGTCCGTTGGGAGGAGTTTAAAACCTTAACCCCGGGACCCGCTCCGAAACCGGATTAGTCGAACCTACTTGGGAAACCAAAAAAAAAAAAAAAAAACAACATATGGGTAATTGATAATGATTGATAATTCATCAAAAAAAAAAAATGATAATGATGGATAAAAATCCATTGCGCGTTGTCAGAAAATTATTAGAGGAGATTACTTTACAGTATAGTACATGGAAATTACGTGTTTATTATAGTGCTACCATCGCAGTTTACTTCAAACTATAAGGGCCTTTGGTATTGTTATTTGAATTATAATTTTTAGTTTTTAAATAATATTACATATATTTTCATACACTTTTTCACTTATATATATTTTTAAAAAATATAAACAACATTATTAGAACAATATTACCAAACGACCCTAATATTCTCTTTTTAGTGGTTTTGAAGTATTTTAGAGGGTTTTTTTGGATATTTTAATCATTTTTATGAGTAAAATAAATTTATTAGTATGTACAATTTTGTTAATATCTATACTATTATTTAAGGGGTTTCCCCTGTTTGGATTCCTTATTTTTAGTTCAAAAATGCCCCTATACCTATATGTTTAAGTAGAGATAAAACTACAGGACAATCTGGTAAAAATGCAACTCTAACTCCCACTAAAACATTGCCTAAAAAATAGGACAACTTTCCTGTTCATTTTCAAATTACTTTATCCACTTATAAATTAGATTTTCAAAATAAAAATTATATATATATATATAGAATAAAGAAACACTACAAAATAGGATCACTAACTATTAAAAAAAAAAAAAAAAAAAACCGCATCGCACTTCTAAATTCAAATACATTCCCAAGCGATTACGAACTCAAATCTTATCCACTAACCAGCGGTTTCACTCCATATTCCAGACTTAAAACCACGATGATTTTGCCTTTAACAACTCTTAAATCTGTTTTTGTGGTTCTACGGAATTTCACTACTAGGTAAGAGGGATACTCTACTTATTTCTCCAATTTCATTTTTTTTTTCCTTTTGGGTATTTATGTTTCTAATGACAATTTTTTTTTTGCATAAATAATTCGGGTTAATTACTGATGTATTGCGTCTTGATCGATGTGATTCTCAACCATTTTTTTATTTAATTATTTTACTTAATCTCGGGTAATCGGGTTAGATGAATTTTTCTGCCCATGAACTAATACAATTGTTTTCAGGTCTTAGTACTTAGGGTGTTAGGCAATGGTTGCTTAATCTCAGGTAATCGGATTAGATGAATATTTCTGCCCATGAACTAATACAATTGTTTTCAGGTCTTAGTACTTGGGGTGTTAGGCAATGGTTGCACTTGAAGATATTATGGTTCTTGGAAAGCCTGTGGTTGGACCTATTAGAATTTGGTAAAAATTGTGGAAGAGTCAAACATGAAACAATTATAGATCTCAAGGAAAAATTAGGAAAACCGCATAAAGGAATTAGATAACTATTTACTGGAGAGTGATGATTGAGAGTGAGTTTGATTTCGTTACCCATTATCTTGCACTTCGGATAAACATCATAAAAAATAACTTTAATGTTTTTGTTTTATTAACTCTTTTTTTTTTTTTTTTTTTTTTGGTGGTGTGTGTATGTGAATGATTGTATCTCAAGTTGAGGAACACGAAAAGAAGGCTATCTTAGCCCTTTATTAGTTGGATAAAATGTTGTAATTTAAATTTTCATCCAACCAATCAAAAAAAAAAAAAAGAATAGAAAGAGGATTATTATTATTTTTCTTTCTTTCTTTCTTATATCTATAATTATGAGGATTTGGATAGTAATAAAGTAAAATACATAATCGAAGAAGGTATTTTTGTACTTTTTATTTTTGTTTTTTCAAATACCATTAAACCAAAGGATAGTGACTCCCAAAAAAAAAAAAAAAAAGATAAGTGCTTTTAAATATTTTTTTTATTCTATCTTTTATCTCTCTCTCTCTCTACATATAAATATATATATATATTTATTTATTTAAGTATAGTTTTCTACACCCCAAAAAAAAAAAAAAAAAAACCTTATGATGGTGCTTATTTATATCTTGAGCTTTTGATTTCATAAATTTTATCATTGATAAATATTAGATTTTGAATTCAAAAATCTATCCACACAAAGTCATACTAGCCTCTAAGTTTCATCACGCCTCTAAGTATTTTGTGACTAGAAAATATAGTAATCCTAAATTATAATAAATGCTCTAAATTAATCCTTATCGAAAAAATAGAAGAGCCTCTAAGCACGTGCTCACGTAAATATAATATTTTCATCAATAAGTAATGTAAGATTACTATCATTTAATGAAGTGATGATATTAAAGTAATGTGAAATATTTTGTCATCCTAAATTACCATAATTTTGTATGAAAAATGATAAACCAAAAGCTGTAATTGTTTTTTTAACTTCTAAAGTTGTTTTAAAAACCTTTTTTTAATTTTTATTTAATTTTATTATTTAAGATTTTATTTTTGTTATTAGGAATTGTTTAATTAGATAATGATAGGATAAATTGTTAGTTACGCTCAATTAGGGATCTTAATTCCCTCGAAGCAACCAATAAACTAATTAAGTTCATAACACCTTTAGTGCATTTCTTTTTATTCCCTTGCTTATGTGCTTAAATCAATTCATCTCCCCATTTAATAATAAAAAATAAATAAATAAACTAGATTTTTTTTAATAACCCAGTAATTTATTTATTAAGAGCACTTTTTATTTCAAATATTAGAAATCAAAAATGTATCTATATATGGGATGGTATATAATGGTAGAACTCACAGACACAAACTTGACAACACGTTAGAGCATTAGTATTGGTGGTGCTAAACTACCACGCACCTTTGGTGCGATGGTCATTCTACAAGTATAAATGTGTGGGGTGTGAGGGGAAAGGGCCGGTGTTCAAGTCTCCAAAAAAATTTTTCACACACATATGCACTTAGATTAAGGTAGAGTAGAAATTCTATTTTATATAAAAAAAAAAAAAAAAGTATTAGTGGTACTAAAAATAGCTATATGGGATGGTATATAATGGTAGTACTCACACACAAACTTGACAACACGTTAGAGCATTAGTATTGGTGGTGCTAAACCACTGCGCACCCTTAATGCCCCTTAGTGCGATGATCATTCCACAAGTATAAATATGTGGGGTGTGGGAGGCAAGAGCCATAATTCAAGTCTCCATAAGGAAGCTTTACACATATATATACTTAGATTAAAATAGAGTAGAAATTCTATTTTGTAAAAAAAAAATATATATATATATATATTAGTGATGCTAAAAATAGCAATATAGTACCATTAATACTAAAAAAAACAAATATCAATTTATCATAAAAACCTTTCCATACGTTCTCAGCCCCGGCAGTTAAGTCTCCCCTAACTCCCTATGCTGTAGTAGTCCGTTTCCTTCCATTTTTCGTGAAGATGACTGGTTTTCTTTCTAGTTTTTAGTCAGTTCTTTTATCTTTCGGGTTTGCTTAACTATTTGCTCTCATATTCGTGGGGTATTATGGATGATCTTACTACAAGTTGGAAAAAACTCTCCTTGTCTGATAAGGAGGGGAAGAAATTGGCCTTAGCAAAAACTAAGAAAAGGGTAGAGTTTGTTCTTGCGACCAAATTTCTTACAAAGAGGAATGTTAGTGTTGATGCAGTGGCTAAAACATTTAGACCTTTATGGCGTACAAGTAGTGATTTCTGTATTCGTGATGCGGGTGACAATCATCTACTCTTTACCTTTGAACTTGAATCTGATTTAGAAAGGTTTTAATGGGAGAGCCATGTTCTTTTGATAGACATTTGGTGGTTTTGCAAAGATATGATGAGATATTGCCTACGGAAAAAGTGGATTTCTCGAAGTCGTCTTTCTGGTTTCAAATCTATAATCTCCCTCTTAGTTGTTTGGCTCTTGAAATTGCTTTGGAAATTGGAGAATCGTTGGGGACTATTAACAAATCTGTTTGTATTTCGGACATGGTTGGTGGGAACTTTATGCGAATCCAAGTGCTTATTGATATAACTAGACCTTTATGCCGTGGCGGAATAATTTCTTTGGGCTCCAATGATGATCGTTTTATTTCCTCAAGTATGAAATGCTCCCCGATATCTGTTACTGGTGTGGAATGGTTTCTCATGATGACAAAGACTGCACTATCTTGCTGAGTAGTAAGGGTTTTTTGAAAGTTGAAGATCAACAATTTGGTCACTGGTTAAGGGCTACACTAGTCAATCCATCGAGGAAATCTGTCATGGATGTCAAAGGATTTGAGAAGAAAGATACTCAAAGCCGTGTTACAAGTCTTTCAGATGCGAGCTCTTCGTCTGTGCATGAGGGGATTCTAGCATTAAAGCCGGTTCCTGAAACGTTTATAGAGGCAGAATATTGTACAGGGGTTGATTCGAAGTCTGTCATGGAATTTTCTCTGGTGGGTGTTGCACGACAGAGGGAACAGTTGCAATTTTCAGAGGAACGGTTACAGGCAGTTAATCTGGATTTGGAGGAAGATGCAAATAAGGAAGACTATATCACGTTGCTTGGGAACAAAGCGCCAGCTGTGGCCAACGTAATTGATAAGGCCAACGTGTCTTCCATATCATTAAATGATGAGGGCTGTGTCACGAATTTCAATAATGTGTCTTCCATATCATTAAATGTTGAAGGTTGTGTCACGAATTTGACTGCCTTAAGGAGTTTCGGACCGAATGGAAAACAGGACTACAGTGTTGTACAGGTTTCAAAAGACATTGGGATTAAGTTTGATCCTCAAAGTGTGACATCCTCTCAAACTCTACCTATTCTATCTGCTCAAGGTGATCAGGATTGTCAAATTCATCCTATTGGGGCTGCGATGGAACAAGAGGGTCATCAAATGAATGCTAATATGGTAAGGGTTTCTGAAACAGAATTTGCACCAGGCCGGGTTGATGGTGTTACGGTACATGAAGGCAATATGGTACAGGCTTCTGAAACAGAATTTACACCGGGCTGGGTTGATGGTGTTATGGTACATGAAGGCAAGAATAAGCATAAAGGCACAGAATAGATGGCACTTCCTGCTACTCATGTCAAGTTGGAACATGTAAAAAAGGGTGGACTTAAAAAAGGTAAATGGACTAGATTAAGCAATAGAGTTGGTGTGGATTAATTGCAGACTAATAGTCCTACCAGCTGTTCAGGTGCAAAACGTAATTTTTTTGGAAATATGAGGCAATGGTTGAGGATACTGAGATAGAAAAAAAACTTAAATTGGAGAATGAACCTAACGAGCAAAGTGACATCTTGGCTTCACATTTGGGATTGGCGGAGGCTGTTGATCAGTCCCGCCGGGACCAATGAGTCTTTTAAGCTAGAACTGTCGAGAACTTGGGAACCAATGGACAGTTAACACTTTAAAAAAGATTATCAAGGCATAAGTTCCCAATTTAGTTTTCCTTATGGAAACTAAATCTAACATAGGCTGGATGGAATATGTTCGTGATCAATGTGAATTTAAAAATGGATTGTTCATGCCTAGTGATGGAGCTAGTGGTGACCTAGCTTTACTTTGGAGGAAGGAGGTTACAATTCATATTCAGAATTACTCATCTTCCCACATTGATGCTTTTGTTGATGGAGGTGTTGATGGGTGGTGGCATCTTACAGATTTTTATTGTAACCCAGAAACATCTAGGCGTTGTGAATCATGGTCTTTGCTTAAATCTCTCGATGAATTATTCACGATTACCTTGGCTTGTTATTGGTGATTTTAATGAATTGGTGGGTTTGTTTGAAAAGGAAGGTGGAGCTTCTAGACCTGCAAGTCGGATGGAACGCTTTAAGGAAGTTATTGATGTGTGTGGACTTAAGGACCTTGGCTTCATTGGTCCTCGGTTTACTTGGTTATATCAGAAATTTGATGGTACACAAATTCGTGAAAGGTTGGATCGGGCTTTGGCTACATGTGATTGTATTAGTAAGTTTCCTACAACAAAACTTTATCATCTTTCCTCTTCTGTTTCTGATCATTGTCCACTAGCTTTGCATTTTGTTCAAAGAAAAAAGAAGAGTAGGTATCATCAGCCTTTCAAATTTGAATCCATGTGGTTAAAACATGAGAAATGTGAGCAGATTGTTCATAAAGCCTGGGATAAGGGATTGATGAGGGATTCAGCCTTCCCTTTAAATTCTTGTTTGGAATCTTGCCGTGTGAGTTTAGATGCATGGAATAAGAATGACTTTGGGCATGTTGGGTAGCAAATTACACGATTCTGAAAAACTCTTGAATGGTTGGAGTTCTGACCCACTTCTCCTTCAATCATTGCTGAGATGCAGAAAACAAGAGTGGAATTGAATTGTTGGTTGGAAAAGGAAGATGCCATGTGGTTACAAAGGTCTAGAATCAACTAGTTTAGAGAGGGAGATAGAAATACTAGGGATTTCCAAGAATTTGAGGTAAAGACAGCCTTAAAGCGGATGTATCCTCTTAAAGCGCTTGGTCCAAATGGTATGCCCCCTCTTTTCTTTCAACATTTTTGACCTTTAATTGGACATGTTGTCACAAAAACAGTACTTGGTTTTCTTAACTTTGGAATTGTTCCTCCAAATTTTAATGAAACTCGTATTGTTTTAATTCGTAAAGTCAAAGAGCCAAAAAAAGTTATTGATTATCGCCCAATTAGCTTGTGTAATGTTGTTTATAATAGATTGAAGAAGATTTTACCACCTATAATCAGTGACACTCAAAACGCCTTTATGCATAATAGATTAATTACTGACAATGTTTTGGTGGCTTTTGAAACTATGCACCATATCAATATGAAAAAGGGAGGGAAAAAAGGAGAGATGGCACTTAAATTGGATATGAGTAAGACATATGATAGGGTGGAATGGGGCTGCATTGATAAAATTATGGAGAAATTGAGATTTGAGGGTAGATGGAGAAAGTTATTGTTGACATGCATCTCCACGATTACTTACTCTATTCGGATTAATGGGAAGCCACATGGGCATATAGTCCCTTTAAGGGGATTAAGGCGGGGTGATCCATTATCTCCATATCTTTTCTTATTATGTGCTGAAGGCCTCTCGGCTTTGATCAAGAAAGGGGTTGGAGATGGTCGGCTAGAGGGTATTTTCGTTTGTAGGAGTGGACCCAAATTATCTCATTTATTTTTTCAGTTGATAGTCTCATTTTTTGTAAAGCATCATTGCAGGAATGTGACTCCTTACAAAGGATTCTCCAAGTTTATGAGAAAGCTTCTAGCCAACAATTAAATAGAGCAAAGACTTCTCTTTTCTTGAGCTTTAATATAGATCATTTAGTTCAAGAGGAAGTTAAACGAAGATTTGGAGCTCAAGTTATCAAGCAACATGAGAAATATCTTGGTCTTCCTTCACTGGTTGGAAGAAAAAAGCGACGTACTTTCAATGACATTAAGGAAAAACTTGCAAAGAGGCTAGTTGGATGGAAGGAAAAATTGCTTTCTAGGGCGGGTAAGGAAATCTTAATCAAGGCGATGACTCGGGCAATACCAACTTATACTATGAGTTGTTTCAAACTTCCTGATACTCTCTATGAGGAATTGACGAATATGATTCGTAACTTTTGGTGGGGTCAAAAATAGGATGAAAGAAAACTGAATTGGATAAGTTAGGATAAACTTTGCATGCCTAAGGGAGATGGGAGAATGGGCTTTAAGCAACTGCAACCTTTCAATTTGGCTTTATTAGCTAAGCAAGGGTAGAGGCTGCAAATGGGTCAGAATTCTCTTGTTTATCATGTCTTTAAAGCAAAATATTTTCCTAATTGTGATTTTGTAGAAGCTTCACTTGGTGCTAACCCATCATATATTTGGAGAAGTCTTATGGCTGCTCAAAAGCTTGTGCAAGATGGTCTGAGATGGCAGATTCGAAATGGGTTCAAGGTACAGGTATGGAAGGACAAATGGTTGCCAAGTTCTTCAACTCATAAAGTTGTTTCTCCTAGGCTGAATGCTCCTGAGGACCTTCAAGTTCCTGAGCTCATTGATATGGAGAATGGATGCTGGAATCTTCATTTGTTGCAACAATTATTTCTACCGTTTGAAGTGGAGGAAATTTCTAGCATTAGCAACTCTCTGCCATCTGATAAGCAAATCTGGACAAGGACTTCTAATGGCTTGTTCACAGTTCGAAGTGCCTATATATTGGCTATGGAAAGCTATGGTAATTCTGGGGGTGCATCTTCTTCGAATGACAGCAACTTACGCTGTTTTTGGAAGAAATTATGGCGGCTACCAGTCCCTCATAATGTTAGACATTTTTTATGGCATGCTTACCGTGATATTCTTCCAACAAAAGCAAATCTTATGCGTAGAAAGGTACTATCTGATGCTCTTTGTGAGGAATGTATGCTAGCGGCCGAAAACTCAGGCCATTTCTTTTGGGCATGTCCGAGAGTTAAATAGGTGTGGCGCTGTTCTGGGCTTCTCAATCCGGATTATGCAGGTCCGAATTCTGCAGGTCAGTTCAACAGCATCATGGATTTAGCATGGAAAATGATAATGGTTGATCATTGTGATGATAATATGGTTGCTTTGATGGGAACAATTGCGTGGAGGTTGTGGGGTAACAGAAATGAGATTTGTAATAGAGGTAAGAGGCTGGGTGGATTGGATTTATGTCAACGTGCCTCACTCTGGCTTCTGCAATATCAGGAAGCAAATAATGCCACTGCTGCTACGATACCTGTGCAATCCGAACCTATGCTTCAACGTTCTTGGCTGCCTCCCTCAAATCAATTGTATAAGGTAAATGTAGATGGGGCTATTTTCAAGGAAAGAAATGAATCTGGGGTGGGAGTAATAATACATGATGTTGCTGGTCTGGTTGTGGCTGCTATGTGCAAAAAAATCCATGCTCCTTTGGGTCCTTTAGAGGTGGAAGCCAAGGCTTTTGAATCTGGTCTACAATTTGCCAAAGATGTAGGATTACAGGAGTTTATTTTGGAAGGGGATTCACTTAATATGGTTCGTGCCCTTCAAGGTTTGTTGCCTCCATCAGTTTCGGTGATGTCTATCATTTATGGGATCCAAAGCTCTTGTAATGATGTTAGGAAAGTGTTGTTTTCTCATGTATGTAGACAAGGAAATAGGTCTGCCCATATCTTGGCAAAACATGCTATTAGTATTATTGACTTTAAGGTTTGGATTGAAGAGAATCCTTGTTTTTTGGAATAAACTCTCTATCATGATACAACATTTTCTTTTGTTTAATACAAGTTTTCAAGTTATCTATCAAAAAAACTAAAAAAAACATGCCCAAATATTTTTTTTTTTTTATTCACCCCCTCGTTAAAATAATATTTATTTATTTCTTTTTCTGTTTCTTTTACTTTCACACTCGTGTCCGTTTATTTTGTTAAAACTGAAAACTGAAAATACTGTAGTAAAATAATTTTTAAATGTGTAAATAGTACCGTGAGATCCATTTTTAATGAAAAAGTTTACGAAAAGTGAAATTTGTGGAATCCATAAACAGTGCACTCATCACTA
The DNA here is from genome assembly GCA_028216015.1 of Quercus dentata. Classification (NCBI taxonomy): domain Eukaryota; kingdom Viridiplantae; phylum Streptophyta; class Magnoliopsida; order Fagales; family Fagaceae; genus Quercus; species Quercus dentata. Next base: position 75,024,010 of record CP116446.1, on the reverse strand, counting down.
TTCCCGGAAGAAAAGTCAAAACATGCGGCTGAAGAAAGAAAAAAAAAAGGAAGGAAAACGCACAAACGCGCAAAATGTAAACGTGCCATGTATCCAAACAGATACTCATCGGGGTTTGTTTGGATTAAACTTATTTTTACTGAAACCGAAAACACTGTAGTAAAATATTTTTTTAAATGTGTGAATAGTGCCGTGGGACTTATTTTTAATGAAAATATTACTGAAAAGTGGAATTTGTGGATTCGTGAATAGTACATGAGTGCACTATTCACCGTAGAAAAGTCAACATTTGAGGCTACTGTTTATGAAAAATGTATGAACAGTAGCCACATTACTCCTGAAACGTGTGAAAACAAAAAAAAAAAAAAAAAAAAAAAAAAGAAGAAGAAGAAGGACACGTTTACTGCGTTGACTGTAGCGTGGGTCCCATGTCCAAAACGCAAACGCTGAAACACAATAAAACATCCAAACCAAACAGTTACTCATTCTCCCTTTCTCAAATAAGCTCTCGGACTCTCCACCGATTCATTATCAAAAAGCTGCTGAAAAGTGGAATTCGTGGATCCGTAAACAATACATGAGTGTACTATTTATTATGAAAAAATCAACATTTATAACTACTGTTCATGTATATAAACAGTAATTACATTACAAAACAAAAAAAATAAAAAAATAAAAAGAAAAGAAGAAAAGAAGGACGCATTTACGGTTTTTACTGTAACGTGGATCCCATGCCCACTACGCAAACACTGAAACGCCTTAAAATGTCCAAACCAAACGGTTACTCATTCTCTCTTTCTCAAATAAGCTCTCAGACTCTCCACCGATTCATCATCAAACTCTCATCCTCCTCAAACTCTCACCGATTCATCCATCATCCTCACCCATCATCCTCCTCATCCATCATCCTCACCGATTCATCATCGTCCTCACCGCCGCCACCGAAGCTCACGAACCATCGCACCGAAGCCCACGCATCATCGCCGACCCGATTCATCATCTTCCTCACCCATCTTCGAAGCCCAGGTCCGTTCATCCATCATCCTTCGCCGATCTGTTGATTTTGCATTTGGGTGTGTGTGTGTGTGTTTGCATATGGGTCTCAATTTGCTTTGCTTACTGATGTGTGTGTGTTTGCATATGCGTCTCATTTGGCAGTGTAGTGTGAGTAGCAGTGTGTGAGTGGTCTTTGCATTGGGTGAGATTTTTTGCATGTATTTTTGATTAAATGATCATTTAAATCAAAATTATAATTAATTGTTCAGCTGTTTTGTGATGCTTTGGTTTGAGTGTTGTGAAATGTCTGATTGGTGTGTGTATGGAGATTTTAAGTCCTACTAGAACATAGTGAACGTGAATTTTGTTAGCAGTGGATATAAATTGTTATGTATGTATGCTCTTTGGAACATTTTTACAAAAGTATTCTAATTTTGATTAATTGATCATTTAAATCAAAATTTATAAAATTTTCTCAAAAAAGAAAAAATCAAAATTTATAATTTGCTATTATTTGGTTGTGGCTGTGGTCGCGGCCGCGGAGGTTCTTGTGATGGTTAGTTATTGGGTGGATATATATTATTTTATTGTAGTAAATATATTATTGTATTATAATAAATATATTATTTTATTGGATTGGAAGTTAAAATAAACCTATTGACGTTGGAATGATTTATAAAATAAAAAAGTAAAATAAATAAAGTAGGAGAGCTAAATAGCTAAAATCATTACTCCACCGATGTGGGTGCGCCATTTATAATTGATTAAGTTTAAGTCCATACCATTGCGCGTTGTCAGAAAATTAAATGACAGTATAGGAACTTCGTGGAAAACGCGTGTTTACAGTGTTAATGTCCTTGAAAGCTGCTGTTTTGTCTTTTATCGGTGAAAAATTATTAGGTACTCCCAGAATACTATAAATACGTATTTTCTTCTCTCATATGAATGATGGGTCCTACCATGAATTTAATTAGTGAGACTCACCATTTATATGAGAGAAAGGAGTACGTATTTATGATACTGGGAGTACACAATAATTTCCCTTCACCAGTTACCTTACCGTGTTTTACTTTCTTTTTTTTTTTGTTGAGAAATACTGTGTTTTACTCTATTGCTGTTTTTAATTATAAAAAATATATGCATTTTTCGTTTTCCTACACCTACATCCCACTCTCATACTTTCTTCTCTTCAATTGCTTTCAAACGCATTTCCTGTTGCACTGATCTAATTCCTATTTCTTTCTCTGATTCAATTCACTCTTTTTCTATTCTTTTGTTTATAGATCCCATCGATGGCTTTCTTGAACAGTGAAGGAGCCAGCTCTTCTTCTTCCACTCGCCGATGGAAGTATGCTGTCTTCTTGAGCTTTAGAGGTGAAGATACCCGCGAAGGTTTTACCAGCCACTTATATAAGGCTTTGTGTGACAAAGGCATTAACACCTTCATTGACGATAAACTTCCAAGGGGAGAAGAAATTTCGGAAGAACTTATCCAAGCTATCAAAAATTCATTGATTTTGGTTATTGTTTTCTCTGAAAACTACGCTGAGTCCAAATGGTGCTTGGATGAACTTGCTGAGATTGTTGAGTGTAGAGAAAAGGACCAAGAGGTTCAAATTCGTCCAGTTTTTTACAATGTTGATCCATCAGAAATACGAAATCAAAAGGGAAAATTTGGAAAAGCACTCGCTAAACATGAAAAGAAGTTCAAGAATAACAAGTACAAGGTGCGGAGGTGGAGGGATGCTCTAAGAACAGCAGCCAATGCAGCTGGATGGCATTACAAGAAAGGGTATGCATCTAATTGTTGATATCATGATTCATGAATTTACTAATTTTATATACTGTTAATCTAGTTTGTCATAACCATTGCATGCAAAATTATGGAAGTCATTCTGTTTTGATCATATCATCTAATATGAAGTAAGTTAGTCTACAAAGGTCCAATTACGAGTTTCTCTTATGTATTTTTATACTTCAAATATGATATTAATATCAATAACAGTTATCAAATATATGAATTACGTTCCATTTACTTTATTTAAGAAGAATGAGTCAGGTGTGTGTTACAACTTACAACTGGATATTTTGAATTCGTAGTTTATTTGCTATTCTTACTAATTATATGTTTTCTTATGCTATGTGATTGTCGGTTGCTCTACAAGTAAATCTGAATCTCACTTCATTCAGAACATTGTTAAAGAGATATCAAATGCTAAATTAAATTGGGCGCCGTTATATGTTGCTGAATACCCAGTTGGAATAAATTCTCGTGCGAGGGCCATAGAGTCACTTTTAGATATTGGGTTAGATGAATTTTGCGTGGTAGGGATTCATGGCCTTCCCGGAGTAGGAAAGACTACAATCGCAAAAGCTGTGTATAACAAAATTGCTAAACATTTTGATGGAAGTAGCTTTTTAATGAATGTTAGAGAAAATTTGGGGACAGATGCTGGCATAATCACACTACAAGAGCAACTTCTTAATGACATCTTAGTGGATGAAAGTTGGAGAGTGGCCAACAAATTTAGAGGAATCCGTTTAATAGAGGAGAGTCTTCGATGTAAAAAGGTTTTTTTAATTCTTGATGATGTTGATGATTCGACAAGAATAGAGAATTTGCTTGGAAATTGTAATTGGTTTGCTCCTGGTAGTAGAGTCATTATAACATTAAGAGATAGGTGCGTATTAGCCGCTCTTAAAAAAAAAAATTGTACAACTTACAAGGTCAAGGAATTCAAGGTCGAGCAATTAAACAAACATGAAGCTCTTCAACTCTTCAATGACCATGCCTTTCCCGGAAACAAACCTCATGATGAAGATTATTCTATACTTGCAACTAAATTCATAGATTTTGCCAAAGGCCTTCCACTAGCTCTAGAAATAATAGCTCGTGATTTGTGTGGAAAAGCTAAAGATGAATGGGAAAGTGCACTAGATATGTATAACAAAATCCCCAATAAAGACATTCAAAAAATACTTAGAGTAAGTTATGATGGATTGCATGACCCCGTGAAAGATATTTTTCTTGATATTGCATGCTTCTTCAAAGGATGGAAGATAGATTATGTTGAAAAGATATTAAATGCTTGTGAATTATATCCTAGATCTGGTATTCCGAGACTTGTTAATAAGTGTCTCATAACTGTTGACGAATTTGGTAGATTGTCAATGCATGACTTGATACAACAAATGGGCAAGGAAGTTGTTCGACTACAAGCACCAGACATTCTCAGAAACCGTAGCAGGTTATGTTGTTATAAGGATTCACTTGAAGTACTAACTACAGATAAGGTATAAGTTCTTTTTCTTCAATTGATTTGCTCTTTAATTTTTTTCTTTTTTCACTAGCTACAAGTATTGTATTTTTTTTAACATTTTATAAAATATTAGTTCTTCCGTATTTTTTTTTTTTTTTTTTTGCTTAAAATTTCAAATTCATTATTCATTTGGAAAATTATATTACTTTCTATAGTTGACTTGATGCTTCTCCAATTAGGGATCAAAAAAAATTCAAGGCATAATGTTGCATTCGCCTCAATTAGTAGAGGTGCAACTACACACTAAAGCTTTCGAAAGGATGGAAAATCTCAAATTTCTAATAGTTGAGAATGTACATATTTGTCAACCACTTGAATTTCTTCCCAACAAGTTAATACTTCTTAAGTGGCCCCATTATCCTTTTCACTGGCCATCCGAATATTTTCCTAAACAACTTGTTGCTATTGAGATGCCACATAGTTGCATTAGATTGCCAAAGCAAATCAAGCAGGTATGATTATGTATATTTTTAAATTGGGATTTTTGTTAAATTTTTTATTTCAAATTTTGTTGTAGTTAACTTTTGATATTTTTTTCTTACAGGAGTGTCGGTTAGAAAATTTGATAGATGTCAATCTCAGTGGTTGTGCATTTATTACGAAATTACCTAAATTATGGGCCCCAAAATTAGAGTATTTGGACCTCTCTTCTTGTGTAAATTTAGTTAAATTTCCTAAATTATGGGCCCCAAATTTAGAGGATTTGGACCTCTCTTTTTGTCAAAATTTAGTTAAATTACCTAAATTATGGGCCCCAAATTTAGAGAGTTTGGACCTCACTAATTGTAAAAATTTAGTTGAGATTGATGAATACTTTGGATCTCTTGAAAAGCTTAAAACATGGGATCTCATTAATTGCAAAAATCTTCAAATTCTTCCAAGCCAGCTCAAGTTGAAATCTCTTTATTCTATTTATCTTTCTGGCTGCTCAAGGCTTGAGAAGCTCCCTAATTTTCATCTAGAAATGGAATGTTTAAAGACTTTATATTTAAGTGGGAGTGGTATTAGAGAGGTGCCTTCATCAATCGAGCATCTCACTAAGCTTGAGATATTAAGCCTTGATAATTGCAAAAATCTAAACCTTCGAGAACTTCCAGATAGCATTTATAAATTGCCACAGCTTAGGGAATTGTGGACTCCTACTACCAAATTGACACTGACGTGCAATTCTTTTGATGGCTCTTCCAAATATGGGTTTGCGAACTTGAGAACACTGGCTTTCCGGGAATATGATGCCATAAGTGAATTAGATCTTTTGATGAAGCCCGATTGCTTCCCCGCATTGGAAGAAATATATCTACTTGGTACCAATATTGTTACCATCCCTGAAAGTATTAGCAGACTTCCCAGATTAAAATCACTTATTATTAGCAATTGCAAGCTTCTTCGTGAAATTCAAGGACTTCCACAATCGATAAAGTTTGTTGATGCAAGGAATTGCATGTTGTTGGATACCCAATCACCACGCGGGCTATTCAATCAGGTTTCTCTCTTTCTTTTAGATATATGTAAAGAAACAATTTTTGTTACTCTCTCTAAATACTTTTAAGAGATTTGCTAAGTGAAAAATATCTTGAATTTTCTAATTGCATGTAGGTAATAGAAATTATTGGGATTTTACCAAGTAGAGTAAGTGGTAGGGCAAGAAGCAACAAATTAATGGATGCACAGTTGACCAATTACTTCCCATCTGAAACTGAGGGTGCTGAATATGAAGATGGGGACATATCAATGGATCCGCAGTTCTCCAATAATTTCCCATCTGAAATTGAAGGTGCTGAATTCGAAGATGAATATGAATCTGAAACTGAAACTGAAGGTGTTGAATCTGAATCTGAAACTGAGGGTGTTGACTATAGAGATTGGATCTTTTATCCTGCTATTCATTGTTTGGGAACTAGGATGCTGGGATGGTTTAATCATCATAGTGTTGACAATTCCATATATTTTTGGGGAACTGAGATGCCGGAATGGTTTAATCATCAAAGTGTTGACAATTCCATAATTTTCTTTGTTGGTCGCAAATTTCCAAAACTGGCTGTCTGTATTGTTCCTGGACGAAAGGTTGAACATGCCTGTGTTCACATGTCCATCAATGGTTATAAAAAATCATATGTGTATCTTCAATATTCTGGATTTCCATTTGTGGCTTTTGGCTCCAGGTCTTCCCTTAGAGAAAATGATATATTTTTATTTTCTCTAACTCAAAGGTTTATGCAAAGACATTTGAATGAATCAAATCCAACTGACCAGAATCTTGTTGAAGTTTCAATCACATATGCGTCAGATGACACCTGTTATTCTATAAAAAGGTGGGGGGTCCACGTAAAATGCACCTGTCCTCCTCAAGAATCTGCTGTGCCTTTTTACAATATGGAACTCATCCATCAATCAGTAGCTAGTGATTCTCCAAATGATAAGCCAAAGAATGAAGCTGGTTGTTCTAATGAGGATCCAAACCTTGGAAGGTTGAGAAGACCCATTTACCTTTTGCAAAGCAGTAGAGATAGCATCTATCTTGAAGATCAGCACCCTGGTAATCAACTCAGCAAAAGTAATTTACAGGTAACAAATTAATGTGTATTTCCTTTCAAATTACTATCAAGCTCCCTTCTAGTTCAGTCATCAGTAGCATTGTCTGATCCCCCTTATAAGGAGAGCCATAGTTGAATCACCCCCTCTTTTACTGATTTTAACAATTTTGAATTTTCGGAAAAATTCTCTCATTGAAGATCATGTTCCTATTTTACAGGAATTTTATCAAAGTTTGATATATAATTCTTGTTTATCTCCAAGTGAAATTCGTGAGTGGTTAAACCATCTGTGGTGAGCCACCAGTGACAATCCATCTACCTCCAAATTTATATGATGATAGTATTTGGAGGGGACTCGCTTTATGTGTCTCTTTCTCAGTCAACATTAAGGATCCTACTGCCATCCTAGACATTCTTAATTCGGAAAATGCTCATCATCTTTATCGTCATTTGGAAAGCAATATTGGTTCTTTGGAACCTCTCCATGCCTATTGCCTTACTAAAGAAGATGTCATGTTGTTACATCTTGGTGGATTCATGTGGCTATCCTATATACCACGTAGCTTATTTCCAGATTGGTTGAATCAATGCAATCACATTGAGGCTTCAATTGTTAGTGATTGCCCAGACTTGACAGTGGTGAAGTGTGGGCTTCATCTTGTACATCAGCATGATGAGGAAGAGTTTAAGCAAACTACAAGGCACGGCTTGGCCGCATTGTCTGACAATTGGGGTCTCATCCATCATTTGACGGCTCACAGTAGAAAAAGAAATAAGCAAAACCTCTCCATTCTTAAAGAGAAAGGCAAGCATGTGCTAGAATTGCATCTCCTCTTATTGTTCTGCTGCTTTTCTTAGCGGTACTCCCTTCTGTTCTCAAGCCTTATGCCCTCAAGAAGATCAATGGCTCATTTCTCTAAACATAATGCTGGTTCTTGGCGAAATTTGGCACCTAAGAAACAAAGTCACATATTAGGAGGCTCAAGTCAATATCCCCACTTCTATCAAGTAGATTCGGTTCAACATCCAAAAATTTACCTCTCTGGTAGTACAAGGGATATCCCCCCCTGTCCCGGTCAATCACCTTACCTGGGAACCTCCTCCCTCTGGTTTGATAAAGCTCAACGTGGATGCGGCAATATCTGTATCCTCCTCGGCTCTTGCTGTTGTGGCTAGAGATCACAAAGGCACTGTCATCAAAGTTTGTTCCAAGCTCCACCAACCTTGCCCCCCCATCTCTGCTGAGGCCTATGCAATCCTTTGGGCAATGCAAATTGCTATCCATAAATGGTGGAGTCATGTCCAGATTGAAGGAGATGCAAAACGCTGCTTTGATGCGCTTTCTGCCAATGATGTCCCTCCAGATTGGTCTATCTGTAATATCATTAGTAGCATTTTAAGTCTTAAAAATTACATTGTTAGTATTTGTTAGAATGCACCTGTCCTCCTCAAGAATCTGCTAATGCACCTATTTGGTATTCTATAAAAAGGTTGGGGGTCCAAGTAGATGATGCTGCTGATTACTTGCTAACTTCGAAGAAACCGAGGACATTTTGATGAACTCTGAAGAAATATGCCTCAATCAAAAAATCACAATGAAACTGTTTCTCCTCTGTCGTTTCAGTCCGGTTTCTTTTGCATTTGATGTCAAGGTATGTTTCCCTTTTTGGTAGCATTGTTTCATTTGCATCTTTTACCCAATGGCAATGGATATCATATCAACTTATAAGTATTTATTGTGTTTTTGTAAAAAAAAAATTGGGAATTGAATTAGTTTCTGAACATAAAAATTGTTATTTATAAAATAATTATTTCATTTCGGTTAATTGGTCTTATATTTTTTGTTAATGCAATTGATTGCGATGGTTGCAGTTGAAGTCACTGCTAGGCACCAGATTTCCTTTTGCCTTGGATGCGAGCTCTTTCTGGTATGATTTTGTGTTTTTTTGATCTGATTTTTCAAATTGAGATGCAGAATTACTGCTTAGCTTACCATGGTGAAGAAAGATCTTGCAATTGTTTCCTAGTTTTATTCATTCGTTTGGACTTAATTGGTTTCTTGATTTAAAAAATTATGTACACCAGTCGCTTAGAATCCCGACTTTTGTAGATAATGTGTATCATTTTGAATTTTAGAAGCTACATCAAATTTGTTGGCTGTGTACAAGACTGTTTGAGAAAAATTGTAAATGATTTGCATTACAGCATCACACCTAAATGGTCTATAATAATTTACTAGGTTAGCTGGTCATTTAAGACATGCTAATCAAAAATTGGAGAGGCTGTGCATTTTAATGTCTTTGGTTGGGTCTCTGGAAGAATATAGTTCATATTTGACTGGTTGAAGAGCTGATTTTCAATGTATAATCTAAAAGCATAGGTCTTTAATATTTTTTGTTCTCTCTCTAATAATTAGGAATATTTGATATAGTGAGGATCACGGGGCCACGATTTCTTTATTGTTGGCATAGCAACTGTAGCGGCTGTTATAACTTTTTTATTCCTTTAAGTTTTTGCATCTAAAATGATCTTTCTATCCTTTAGGATCCTCTGTCAACATTTTACAGCCAATCCTCTATGGGTCAAACTTAATTTTCAAAGTAGTTCGAGTCACCCTATTGCCATTAGAATACAGGACAAGCATTAGTGGGAAAGCTTCAATTTCAAGTCAGTCTTATGCAAGTAGAAAAGATAGTTGGAAAATGAAAATCCATGATTAATAGGTTGACCAGTTCTAAATTCTGCAGAAGATTATGAGCTATAAGCATCTCGAACTTCATGGCATACTGAATCAAGACAAGGGCAGTCTAGCAAATTTTGTGTGGAACCTTTAAAAAGAATCCTTTGATGAGCCCTCTACACCGAGGTAAACTTGAAGCTCCTTCTCTGCACATTGATAAAGTCACTTAGACCCGGACTCGGCTTAACCCCGCATTACAAATACGGGATGAGACACATTGTTTACTTCAAGTTGGAGGAAATGACAAACCTTTCAAGTACTCAAAGAATTTCCTCTTGGCATGCTTGTCCTCGCCTAAATAATATCCATAGACATTTGTCCATTTAAGAACTTGCCTCAATTCAACTTGCTGCATAAACAGCGTATTTGATGAGAACACGGTGGGTTTGCGCTTTTACTTGGAATAGACTCGGGTATCGGGGGTGCTACAAGAGATTCAAACTTCAGTTCTATCCAGTTAAGTGTATAGGATGAGAATGAACTCAGTAATTGTATCAATAGAGGCCTTGAGCATTGGTTTCAAAGCTACTTTCAGGTCTCTCTCTTTCACACTCACACTCTCACTGTCTCTCTCTCACTCTCTCATGAAGCTCCATATTTTCTATTTTACAGGGCTGCTCTAGTCAACGCTATATTTATAGTGATTGTTTTCCTAAATGTGAAATTCCAGAGTGGTTCTTTATTGAGAATCCAGCTAATTCCAAATCTTTATACTAATTCTGACTGGATAGGAATTGCTCTATTTGCTACATTCACTGTGCACAAGCATCCAACTCTCATTCTTGACAACTTGGCTACAGAAATTTCTCATGGCTTTTCTTGTTCTTTGAGAAGTGACATGGGCAGTGGGACGGCATCAAATAAACATTACATCACCGAGTCTGAACACAACAAATTTTTTTGGTTAAAGCAACGTAAATTCATTGGGATCATGCATGTACCTCATGCTCGATTTTCAGATAAGTTGAATTGTAGCAATCTCTTAACTGCGTTATTTGGTAGTGATAGCCAAGACTTGATGGTGCGTAATCGTGGTTATGGTCTTGTGTACCAGCAAAATGTGTGAGAGTTGGTGCAAACATTAGTCCAATGCTCAACCATGTTTTCTGATAATTCCGATCTCATCCATCAATTTCTTGTTCATCAATCTAGAACAAAGCAGCAGAGCCATGATGATGATAAAGTTGAGGGGGAAACCAGTGGAACTGGTAGATCTAATGGGACATTGAGAGGGCTTCAGGAAAAAATAAAGCAGCAGAGCCATGATGGTGATGAAGATGAGGGAGAACCAGTGGAACTGGCGGATCTAATGGGACATTGAGAGTGCCACATTATCGGGAAAAAGTTTGTACAACTTGCTATCAAAAATTCATTGATGCCGGGGGGCCAACCCATTATTGTCATCGTTGAGAACACCGAGGTACCTCTCTATTTCTCTTGTGACCTTTATATGTCTAATTTACAAGACTTTCATTTACACTTTACACCATCTACTATAACCTTCTATACCATTGTTAAAGAGAGCACAACTTTTTTGGTGTCTGTTTTTGAACTTCAAACATCTAACTTTTGAATTCACATGTTGCACTTGTGAAGAGCTTTTTTATAGTAATTCTGATATAATCCCATAAATTTTTGAAAGTCCAAATTTTTTTACAAAAAGGTTTTGCGTTTTGGAAGTTCATATTTTTCCACATCGTTATTCTAATATGTATTTTTTAATTGAGTTTAAATTTTATAAAAATTCTTTATAAAACCTCTTGTATATATCCCATCAATTGATAAATGCTTATCAAATATTGACTACTGTAAGTCTATAATTATCAAATTTATATTTTGTTGAAATCTCCCAACATTGTATGTGTTCTTGAATAGTTATCAATATATCTATTTTACAGGAATTTCATTTACACTATCCATATGATCGTTGTTTCCCTCCAACTAAGATTCCAGAGTTATTCAGCCATTACGCTTCTGGATCCTCAATGGCAATCCAGTTACATTCAAATTTGCATAATGATTCTAATTGGATGGGATTTGCTATATGTGCTGCATTTTCAGTCCAATAATATCCAACTGAGTTTCTTGACAATCTGGAAACTGAAATTCCCCACCACCTTAGTTGTCTGTTTGATATGGATATAGGTGGTTTGAAACCTCTCCATGCATATAGCACCTTTAAAGAAGAACTCAAGTGGTTACATCTACATGGATTCGTTTGGCTATCCTATATACCATATTGGTGGCTTTCAGATAAGATAAATCAACGCAACCACATAGAGGTCTCGATTACAAGCAACTGGCCAGGCTGGATTGTACAGAAGTGTGGACTTCATCTTGTGTGCCTACAAGATGAACAAGAGTTTTGGCAAATTTGATTCCACTTGAGGGCCTCACTTTATGACAATTGGGACATCATTTGTGAAGATTTAGTGGAACACCGACCATTAAAATCATCCTCAAATCAAACATTCTCTATGAATAAATGTTTTCCTCAAAGTGAAATTCCGGAATGGTTTAGGCATCAAAGTACAGGCCCTTCTCTGTCTATCCAGCTAGCTTCAAATTTCAGTAATGCTAGTACTTGGATAGGACTAGTTTTATGTGCTTCATTTTCAGTCCATGAGCATCCAACTATCACAAGTGATAATCTGGATTCAGACATTTCCCACCACCTTATTTGTCATTTGGATGCTGAGAAAGGTAGCCTAGAATCTCCCCTTCTCTATCAAATCACTGAAGAGAGCTTCACGTGGTTAAATATACAGGGATTCATTTGGCTATACTACATACCTCGTGGGTCATTGTCAGATTTTTTTAATCAGAGCAGTCAGATTGAGGTTTCAATTGGAAGCAACTTCCCAGGTTTGATGGTGAAGAAGTGTGGGCAATTTTTCTTATACCATCAAGATGTGGAAGAGTTTGAGCAAAGGATCATTAAGTGCTCTACTGTGCCTTTTTACAATATGGAACTCATCCATCAATCAGTAGCTAGTGATTCTCCAAATGATAAGCCAAAGAATGAAGCTGGTTGTTCTAATGAGGATCCAAACCTTGGAAGGTTGAGAAGACCCATTTACCTTTTGCAAAGCAGTAGAGATAGCATCTATCTTGAAGATCAGCACCCTGGTAATCAACTCAGCAAAAGTAATTTACAGGTAACAAATTAATGTGTATTTCCTTTCAAATTACTATCAAGCTCCCTTCTAGTTCAGTCATCAGTAGCATTGTCTGATCCCCCTTATAAGGAGAGCCATAGTTGAATCACCCCCTCTTTTACTGATTTTAACAATTTTGAATTGTCGGAAAAATTCTCTCATTGAAGATCATGTTCCTATTTTACAGGAATTTGATCGAAGTTTGGTATATAATTCTTGTTTTCCTCCAAGTGAAATTCTTGAGTGGTTCAACCATTGTAGTGGTGAGCCACCAGTGACAATCCATCTACCTCCAAATTTATATGATGGTAGTACTTGGAGGGGACTCACTCTATGTGTTTCTTTCTCTGTTAACATCAAGGATCCTACTGCCATCCTAGACATTCTTAATTCAGAAAATGCTCATCATCTTTATTGTCATTTAGAAAGCAATGTTGGTTCTCTGGAACCTCTCCATGCCTATTGCCTTACTAAAGAAGATGTCATGTTGTTACATCTAGGTGGATTCATGTGGCTATCCTATATACCACGTAGCTCATTTCCAGATTGGCTGAATCAATGTAGTCACATTGAGGCTTCAATTGTTAGCGATTGCCCAGACTTGACAGTGGTGAAGTGTGGACTCCGTCTTGTACATCAGCATGATGAGGAAGAGTTTAAGCAAACTACAAGGCACGGCTTGGCCTCATTGGACAGCTCACAGTAGAAAAAGAAATAATCAAAACCTCTCCAAACTTAAAAAGAAAGGCAAGCATGTGCTAGAATAGCATCTCCTCTTATTGGTCTGCTGATTTTCTTAGCGGTTCTCCCTTCTGTTCTCAATTACAAGTCTAACTAGACACTCATAATCTCTGCTGCTTAGTTAACTCAATATTGGTTTCTAGTTTCTTGTTCCTTGGACTAATGTGAGCACTATCTTTAGGTTTTTCATTAATAGGAGGCAACAAAGGCATTGTCACTAATAGTGAGCTGTTAAAAGTATGCTTTAATTTTATTGGAAGGAACGATTATAAATGAACTCTTTGTTTGCACATTTTCTTCGTTTTAAGGGAATAAATGCATGTTCATGTAGTAATCACTAGAAAGTGATCCCTAGCCGAGATAATTGAGTAGAAAAAAATTATCATAAACAATAATGTGACTTCTACACATGTTGGCAACACTTTATGTAAGGTGATAATTGCCCACACAGAGTAAAGAAGGTAGGCTCAGTTGGATTTGTATATAGTAACTGATTGGGATACGGTTGTCATCTTAAAGAACATTTGGAGCCTATTCACTTAGTCAGGTTTCTGTGAGTAGCCTAGGTGCATAGGCATTTACTGAGAAATAAGTGCTTCCGAATAGTGAAAATACCCAAGAAATTCCTTTGTTCATTGTTATTGATTTTTTACATTAATTTATTGTTTGCTTTAAAATAAAAATAATAAGAAGGAAGGGAAAGGAAAGTAAAATGGTGGATAGAAGATTGTGCTTGGAAGAAAAGATGGACAATTTTTTTTTTTTTTTTGAATTAGTTTTATAATAATTCAATTGTTACCAAGTGGATGGGGGGAATTTTTTTTAAATAAATTTTTACAACAAGTAAGGGAATAAGGATTTGAATTATGGTTCTTCTCATAAAGGAGATCATTCAATACCACTGAACTACAAAGCTTTTGATTGGAGAAGAGATTTGATTCATTTGAACTTAAATTGAAGACGGATGAACTAATAAGTAATTTGTCACACATCTCTCAAGTGTTGGCACAAAAAGTTATTAAAAAAAGAAAAAAAAAAGAAAGAAAAACGATAATGTACCTATAAAAGTTAACATTTTTCAAGTGTATCATCCATAGTAAATTAATATCCGACAAAGAGTGAATCCAATGCTTTGTGTAACGAACTCGTCAGAATTATGACATGTATTCACTTTTAACTACGTGTCATGATCTTGACGGTCTAGAATATTGGACCAAGCCAAGTCCAATTTTAGGTACTAGAGTTTTGAATATTGTTTTCAAATCAAGGTGAATATTTGGACCACTAGCTTCATGCATCTACTTCATCAGCACCTATTTTTCTTTTATCCTATTTCCCTCTTATATAATATACTAACATTATGTTCTTCACTGAATTATCCATTACTATTTAGCTACCATCTCATACAATCAATTTCACTAGCAGCGGGGTAGAATAATACATATGTTTATAAGAATATCAACAAGTTCGAACTCCGAATCATAAAAGGTTCGAAATTCGAATAAACTTGAGATTCCAAACGCGTAGTCTAAGGTTGCGTTTGGCATTGACTTAAAAAGTCAGTTTTTTTTACTATTTAGTTTATTTTTACTACTATTCATGGATCTCATTGCACTTTTTGGTATTATTCATGGCCCTACTATACTATTTCAAATTACCTTTTAGTTTTATTTATAGTACCTTGAAAGAAAAGTTTTCAATTTCAGCTAAGTAAGATATTCTCAAACGGATTCTAAGTCTAACAACTCTCTTTTGCTTAAAAAAAAAAAAAAAAAAAAAAAAAGTCTTAACAACTCTTTAGAATCAAGGCAAGATTACAGAACACAAAGCATATTCCTTCTTGGCAATCAAAAGCAAATTAGGAAACACATAGTTTAAATTTAGTTCCCAGCATTAAAAATTATAGCAAAACCTAATCCTCATATTAATTCTAATCCCAAATTAACGAAAGCAAAGAACAAACTAATACCAAATAAGTCAATATCGTACCGGTAATAGCTATACCGGCAATATATATTGCATTGGCCATCGAATAAGTTGCTACTCCTCTAAATTTTATCATCGGATAAAATATAAGGCCGCACTAGCAATTTTCGAGTGTTTCACCCAAAATAGATATTTCAATTGATACAATGAAAGATATTTTAAAATAAAAAAAATATCATAGAAAATATTATTTAAGCTAATGCATTGGGTTAGTGTATTTAGGCTAATGTTTGAGCTTATAAAATATATGGATTTGACTTTATATATATATATATATATATATCTTTATATATACACGTGTGCATAAGTATACAAAGAGTAGTAACCTAAAATAGAACATCAATATCAACTAGTACCGAAATATTTCGTTCTCCTAGTCAAATCAAAACGGCTTTTAGTACAAAATTGACTCTCTTACTTAATACTACTCCAAAAACTAGTCTATATGGCCTACATATCTCCTAAGTAGCCCATTTACTTTAAGCCTTTCTATATTTTTAACACAATTGCAAGTCTCCAAATTTTATCCCTTCCCTCCTAACAAAACTTTAAGACCATTTATTCAACAAAGATTAGTTAAATATGTGCAGAAATTATGATGAATAAAAAAAAAAAAAGTAGAAAGAAAACATAATAGTGTACATGGTTTGACTTTGTGGCCTATATTCATGGGACAAGAGCCTAAAAAGTCAAATTTTCTTGTACATTTTTCTTGATAATTCATTACAATAGAATCCATTTTTATAATGGGATTACATACAAAAATAAAAAATTTGAACTTGAATTTGAATTGCATATTAATTGTCTCAATCCAACAATTTTCAGTTGTAATCAATTATATAATTTTCTCTTAAAATCAATGTCTTGATTTGGTCTTCAATGTCCTGGAAGGTGAAATATGCATTCTAACAACTCAGTTTGCTTACCTCAAACAACTCACCATACTTTATAGGGTACACCAATTTCATTCAAACAAGTGAAATTTGAATTCTTCATTTGTCCCACCCGATTATGTTGCAACTTCTCTAAGCTATCAGCCACATGGATTGGAACAATTAAAAGAGATAGAAACTAGGTGGGAAGGCTCAACAAAGTGCTCAAAAGAAGCATGAGCCTTCCATCATTAGACAAATAAATTCTTCCATCGGCTTAACATTCTTCTCTCTCATGCTTGTGTTTGATTCTCACTTTATTCAATCCAACAAAATCTCATCAAATAAAATTCCTTTAACAAACATTCACATATGAACTTAGTGTATTACAATATTATTTTTCTTCTAAGTATGGTGGGGGATTCATATCTAAGACCCTATTAAAAAAAAAAAATCAAATAATATTATTGAGTTGTGGGCTATCACATTTCAAGGGCAATTTTCAAAAGAATAATCTTTGATGTAAGAATATTCCATTGCAATGAGATGACCATGGTGTGTACGCAAGACTTATCAGTGTGGCTATGTGTCCTACGCAAGATCTTTGAACCAGTATTCACCAAATTTAAAAAAAAAAAAAAAAAAAAAAAAAAAGATATGAGTCTGCGTTACGTGATGATTGCCATTGCCTTTCTAAGATTATTATTTAAACTTTCTTATATAATAGCTGCATTAATAGATGTTAGAATACGATGCCAGACTTGGTCTTCATAACTTTTTTATTGAGTGCAATAGGCTAGGGATATCAATAAAACAAACCAACAAATAATCTTGGGTAAACAATAAAACAAACCCCAAGCATAAGCCTTCAATTAGTTCACAACAAAATGGTAGGGTATGATCAAATATAAATAACAAAAAGTGCATACAAATTATACCCTTTTTTTTAGCATCAAGGACAATGACCTGTAATCAGAGACAATTCCAAAAAAAAAAAAAAAAAAAAAAAAGAGCAAAAGATATTTTTAATATAAATAATACCCACTGCCAATGTTACCACAAAATCAGTCATAACATTATTAACATCTAATTGAAAAGAACAATTCAAAAGTTTTTACAAAATAAAAATTTTCCAAAACCAGAAAAGAAATAAGAACTACAATTTGATCAGAGAGAATAAATTACTAAAAAAAAAAAAAAAAAAAAAATGGACAAGAGCTTGGGGAATTTATATCATTCTTGGCATGTTGGACAAGGACCTGACACCATTGGCTTCTGTCCAAGAGAAGGTGGAGTTAAAGACAACAATGGCAAACTGCACACCTACCTCCCTCTCACAGTATAGCTTGCTTGGCTTTCCATAAGTTCACAAAGATCTTTTGCTCTTTTTAATTTCCTAATCCGCTATCTTGTTTTACCCTTCTTCTCTGGCAAGCTCTGATTTCGGTGTTTATGATGCTCAGGTGGCGGTGGTGATGGAGAAGAAGAGAGAGGCAAATAAGAGAGAGAGAGAGAGAGAGAGAGAGAGGAAAGGCTTGTTGGGGGAGAGAGAGAAAGAGGGTGGTCAGACTTCTTAGGTGAGAAAAAAGTTGTATTTGACGTGGTATCTTACTAACCTTTGGATTTTATTTTTGCCACGTGTTCTTCATCAGTTTTAAAATGGGAGAGAATGGGAGATTTCAAAACTAGAGGGGAGTCGGACCCGTGCATGTCTTTGTCCTGGACAAGCTAAGTGCCATGAACATGTTCACTTATTATAACACGTTATCCTAATCTTACCAGTGGTCCAGTGCCAATCTTAGTTGTCCCAAATATGAAAAGCATAAATTGTTTTTTATTAGGCTTTTATGTTAATCCTAACAAGACAAGTCTGAAAGCTTTGACTCCCTCACCATTCCTTTTTGGACTCTAATCAGTTATTAATTACAAAATCCTTAATTATAGTTTCTTTGAACATCTCACAATCAAGATCAAAGTAGAGAGGTTAAGAAAAAAAAAAAAAAAAAAAAAAAAAATAAAAGGTCTTGCATTACTCTCTGATCCTATGGAAAGATATGTTATATTTACAATATTTTTACAACAAATCTTAGGTAGTAAGTTGTTAATGATTCTAACTTGAACCTATTACTGAAATTACTTTTTTGTCTATCTATAACGGCTAATAGCAATCTTTCACTTAGAATTTATAGTGAAAGTGTTGTGATAATATTGTAGAGATATTATTTTTTTTTTTTTGTAAAAATAAAAAAAGAACCAAGAGTTAAGAGTCGAATCTCTCTATCCCACTTAGAGTAAAAACTAGTTTACCTATTAATTTTCCTTGTTTTAGTTGACATGATTCCCTTTAATGGCTTTTGGGTTTTTTTTTTTTTTTCTATCATATCATTCTTTTATGCATTGTTTTTACTAAATTAATCTTTAGGTAACTTAATTTTTTTTTTTTCATTTCTTAATCTTCAATCATTTCAATAGTGGCCAGGATCATACTGTGACACAAAGCAAAATTGTTGCTACCCAAACACTGGGAAGCCTATTGCAGATTTTGGCATTCATGGGCTTTGGCCTAATTACAAGGATGGTTCCTACCCATCAAATTGTGATCCTAACAATTCCTTCAATCAGGCTAAGTTACTTGAAATCTTTTTTCTTTTCTTTTTTTCATATATCATTGTCTTTTGGCATGAAAATTATAGCAAATTGTGACCGGTCACAAGTATAAAACAGTGTAATTTAGCTATAAAATTCCACCAATTTCTACAAGTCTGGCCACGTAATTAACAACAACTTTATTAATTGGACAGTTTTTTTTTTTAGAAATGACTAGACTAGAGCATCAACACTAGGACTTTCATATGCCATAGCTTGGCAAATTTTAGCATTTTCACACAAAAATCAAGCAGCAACAGGAATTGTAAACACCAACTATTGCAAAAAAAATTGCAATAGTGTTACAAAGTCTAATTCCCAAGGTAGAATTGCACTATAGCACAATTTAAATAAATTAAAAAAAAAAAAAACTAACATTTTATTCCTGCTTTTCTCTCTCATCACACAGTCTCCCATCTCTCTTTGTCTTTCTGTCTCTCACTCACTTTCCTCTCTTTCTCCCTCTTCTCTACAATCAACGGAGCTCCACCGTGATCATCAACCAATGGGTAAGCACCAACGGAGCTCCGCGGATCATCCACCGTGATCATTCACCGTGATCATCTTTTTTTTCTTCATTTTTCCCTCTCTATCTTCCCTTGAATCTAGCCTCCATGATGGAGATGTGGCATGGGACTCATTGATCGGTGGTTGGGTTTCATCTTCCGTGGTGTGGGTTTCATTTTTGGTGGCTGAGTTTCATTTTTGGTGGTATAGGTTTCATGGATCAATGGATGGGTTTCATTTTTGGTGGTGTGGGTGGCTAGGTTTCATCATTCCTTGGTTCGATGGTTGTGGTTTTTGTGGGTTGGTGGCGGTTGAGGTGGATCGGCGATCGGCGATCGGCGTGGGTTTTGGCTGTGGGTTTGGCCGGGGGGTATGGGTTTTGGTCGATGCTAGAGGTTGAGGGAGAAAGAGAGGTTGGTGGCTCTCTCAGTGATGGGTTTTGGCCGTGGGTATGTGTATGGCCGTGGCTTTTTTTTTTTTTTTTTTTTTTTTTTTTTTTTTTTTTTTTTTCGGTAGTGGTGGATTTGTGACTGATGTGGTGGTGGTGGTGGTGGTGGTGAGGGTTGCCGTTGTGGTGGTGATTTTTGGTGGCCATGGGTGATGTTCATGGGTATATATTTTATTGTGTAAAAATGAGAGAGAAAGAATAAATAATGTGTTGAATTGTAAATGATGGTGATTGGGGATATATTATTTTATTGTGTAGAAATACTATTTTAATGAGTAAAATAGGAAAATAAAAGTTGGGATGTTGGAAGTGTTGTAAAATGGTATGATATAAAGGATAAAGTAGATTTTGAGATGGTAAAATAGAATAGTTTATAGATTACTGATGCGAATGCTCTTAGCTGTATACTATTAGAACATTCTCATCAAGAATG
The DNA here is from genome assembly GCA_028216015.1 of Quercus dentata. Classification (NCBI taxonomy): domain Eukaryota; kingdom Viridiplantae; phylum Streptophyta; class Magnoliopsida; order Fagales; family Fagaceae; genus Quercus; species Quercus dentata. The sequence goes on along the minus strand of CP116446.1, from coordinate 75,003,629 downwards.
CTAAAAAATATAGCATTTAGCAACTTAAAACATTATTTTATTTATTTTAACACTCCACTTTATACTGCACCCAACATGAAAGGTTTTATTTTTTTACCACTCTATTAAAATATTCATTCTTTATTTATTTATTTTTCTTAATCATCTTTTTCTTTTCTTTTTTTCTTTCTCATCCTTTCCGTCTCTCTCTATTCTCGGAAGCAATAAGAACAACCACTTACCACCACCCACCACCCACCACAAACCACCACACAAACCCATCCACCCACAAAAAAAAAAAAAACTCACCATCCATACCACAACCACCACATACCCACCACCCGCAAACCCCAATCACCCACCAAAAACCCACCACCTATACTACAACTACCAAAAACCCACCACTCATACCATAACCACCACAAACTCACCACCCAAAAACCCACCACATAAACCCAACCATAAATCCCACTACCCACCAACTGAACCACCATAAGACCCACCAAAAACTGTTGCAGCCACCCACTCTCACAACCCCCCCACTTCCTCTTCCACCACCATCACAAAACCCGGTTTCAATGCGTTCACACTCTCTTCTTAATCTTAATCCTCAAGTCAACAAGGGAAGAAGGAATGTATTGTAGAAAGAACATATGGGTAATTGATAATGACTGATAAAAATCCATTGCGTGTTGTTAGAAAACATATGGGTAATTGACCCTATTTCTCCCTACTTGTTCTTATTATGTGCCGAAGGTCTATCAGCGATGATCAAAAAGGAGGAAAGAGGGGGCAATTTAAGAGGGATTGTCGTATGTAGAAGAGCTCCAAGCATTACTCATATGTTGTTTCCTGACGATACCATAGTGTTTTGTAGAGCCACAAGAGAGGAATGTGATAGGGTTTTAAAAGTGCTTGAGGATTATGAAGGGGATTCAGGACAAAAACTCAATAAGGAAAAAACCTCTCTATTTTAGCAAGAACACTAGCATGGAGATAAAGGAATATGTGAAGGAGAAGTTTGGGGCTAGAGTTGTTCAGCACCATGAGAAGTACACTGGGCTGCCACCGCTTGTGAGGAGGGGAAAAAGAAAGGCCTTCAATCGAATCAAGGACCAAGTAGGGAGGAAAATAGCTTGTTGGAAGGGTAGGCTTCTTACTCATGCCGAAAGGGAAATTCTCATTAAGGCCGTTGCTCAAGCAACGCCAACGTATACGATGAGTTGTTTCAAACTCCCGGACACGTTGTGCAAAGAGTTGAACTCCCTAATGGGAAACTTTTGGTGGGGCCAAAAAGATAAGGAAAGGAAAGGAAAATGGCTTGGATCTCATGGGAGAGGTTATGCACTCCAAAGGCGGAGGGAGGTATGGGATTTAGGGACTTAAAAGCCTTCAATCTGGCGCTACTTGCTAAACAATGGTGGAGAATGCAGCAAAATCCTTATTCTCTTGTCCATAGAGTGCTCAAAGCGAAATATTTCCTGAATAGTGTGGCTAGTGAGGTGGAGTTGGGAAGTAGACCTTCCTATGCATGGAGAAGAATATGGACAAAAAAAAGTGGTTGACAGAGGGTTTAGATGGTGCATAGGAAATGGGGAAGGGGTTCAGATTTGGAAGGATAGGTGGATTCTGTCCCCAGAATCATTCAAAGTGACAAGCCCGATAGGCGCCCACATGGGAACGGAGATGGTGTCGAGCTTGATGGATGTAGAGAGGAGGGGTTGGGATGTGGGGAAAGTAAAAAACATGTTCCTTCCTTATGAGGCTGAACTGATCCTGAGTATTCCTATCAGTGCCGGACTACCTAAGACTCCCTTATATGGGCTTGGACCTCAAATGGAAGATTCATAGTCAAAAGCGCATACAATGTGGCCCCAAATGTGTTGAAAATAGAAGGACATAGAGGGGAGGAAGGGGGCAGCTCGAGACAAGACAGAATGAGGGATATTTGTAAGATTGTTTGGCGCTTGAATTACCCAAACAAAATCAAACACCTTTTTTGGAGAGCATGTAAAAATATATCGCCCACAAAACTGCACCTGAAATAACGTGGAATTGCAAGGATGGGGATGCGACATGTGTGGGTTAGGAGAATCATCGGGACACGCCTTGTGGAGCTGTAGAATGGCCGAAGGCGTGTGGTGCGGAACCAAGTTAAAACTCCCTTATTTTCGTGACCCCCCAAGTGATTTCATTGACATTGTATGGGAAATCAAAAATAGGTGTAAAGGGGTTAACTGGGATTTGTTTGCAACTACTGTATAGGGGCTATGGAACAATAGAAACCAAGTGAGACATGGGGGACAATGCAAAAGCCATGAGGTGATTGTGAAGGAAGCCGCAAAATATTTAAAAGAATACCAAGCAGCAAACATGTGCGCAGAAAACACTACTACACTTGAAGTGGTAACATGGAGGCCACCAAAATAGGGCTGGTACAAAGTTAACCAAAACAGGGCTGGTACAAAGTTAACATAGACGGGGCAACATTTGATGATATCCAGTGCTGTGGCGTCGGGGTGGTTATCTGAAATGAGAGAGGCGAATTAATGGGAGCTCTAAGCAAGAAGTTTAGGCTGCCTTTGGGTGGCTTGGAGGCCGAGGCAAAGGCAAATGAGGAAGGTGTGGCACTCGCATGGGACCTCGAATTAAAAGACATAATTATTGAAAGTGATGCACTATTGGTGACAAACTCCCTAGAAAAACAGAGTGTGATGCCGAGTTCTATAAGAAAAGTGGTCGAAGGAATTTTGGAGGGATTGAGGAAGTTCAATGCCTGGGATGTCAACCATACCCGTAGGAGCGGCAATATCGCAGCTCATATCATGGCTAAGCAAGCCAAATTTCTGAATGTGTGTAATATTTGGGTAGAGGATACTCCACCCAGTATAGCATTTCAAGTTCAAATGGATGTAGCCCAATGTATTTCTGTTTCAAGTTAATGAAAGTTTGATTGGGCTGTTTATCAAAAAAAAATTATTAGAGGAGACTATCAGTACAAGTATAGTACCTTTGTGGAAATCACGTGTTTACAGTGCTACTAATGCAATTTACTTCAAACAATAACATTCTCATTTTAGTGGTTTTGAAGTATTTAGAGGTTTTTTTTTTTTTTGGCATTTTAATAATTTTATAAGTAAAATTAATATATTAGTATGTGCAATTTTGTTAATATAAATTATAGTGTCTTCATTAATAAGTAATGTAAGATTACTAACATTTAATGAGGTGATGAAATTACTTAATTAAAGTAATGTGAAATATTTTGTAATCTTAGAGTTTATTTAGATACCGCTTATTTGTTGAAAACTGAAAATTTATTGTTGAAAACACTGTAGCAAAATAAATTTTAAAGGTGTGAATAGTGCTGTGAGACCAAAAAATGCATGGGTATACACATTTTGTTGAGTTTGGTGGTCCCATAAACAGGGTTGTGGTTCTCCAAAAAAATGCCAAACGTAGCTGAAACGTGCATTCAGTACTAGGCAAACGCACATTTAGATTACCGTAATCTTGAACCAAAAACTATAATTATGTTTTTTAACCTCTACAGTTGTTTTAAAAACCTCTCAAAGCTAATGCACTTCTGTTATATGCTTAGTTTTTATTTAATTTTATTATTTAAAAACTATAATTAGTGCATTTCTTTTTATTTCCTTGCTCATGTGCTTAAATTTATTTATCTCACCATTTAATAATAAAAAAAAACAAAATAAACAATTTTTTTAAAAAATAAATAAGCCAATAATTTATTTAAAAGCACTTTTTATTCCCACTCTGATTAAAATGTAATATTTATTTGTTTCTTTTTCTATTTCTTTTACTTTCACACTCATTCTCTCTTTCTCAAATAAGCTTTTAGACTCTCCACCGATTCATCATCAAACTCTCATCCTCCTTGTTAAAATTGCAGGGCATACTACAGGGTAGAGTAACATGAGACAAGCTACAAGTGTGGTAGGTAATGCAGATGTTGCTAAGGTGAAGTGCACTAGCCGAGTCACAAGAATGGTAGGAAGTGCAGCACTTGCTGATAAGCGGTGCAGTGATCAAGCCACACAGCGTGCATCAACACCTAACTTGATTAGCACTAAAGTCTTGGAAGTTATTGAGGCAATGCCACATCATGAATTCTTCATTCAAGAGCACTCAAGACTTGGGTCCTAAGATTTTAGGAAGCGCTTAATCACAGTTGACACGTGTATAACTCTAGAAGTTTCAATAACTGATTTTGGCACCATCCTTGGAAGTTAGTTATGTTCACTGTGTATATAAACAAATCATTATGTATTTTATCACTCACTCTTCTTGTGATCATTTTTTAATCAATGAAATTCTTCCAATTCTATTTAGATTTTTCTCAGATTTTTCATGGTATCGTAGTAGCTAGCACAGTTTACACTGATTTCCTAGCTTTAGTTTGGTTCCAGAAGATTTTCTTTTGTTCCAAACAGGATTTTTCTCAAGAAAATTTCCTTGATTTTCCTTTATTGAGAATTCTTTCGGAGAATTTCTTTCTGTCTCTTCTTTTTCATTGAAGTTTTTGTTCAAGCTTTGAAGATCATTCATGGCTTCAGTTGAAGGAAGTGATCACTCTGATCCAACACACACTCAATCCACGCAACCAGTCTCCAATTCCAATACACGGACCAATTTGCCCAATCCTTTTCTGTTAAGTGCAAGTGAGAATCCAGGTAATATCTTAGTCACTCAACCATTGTTGGGAATGAAGAACTATCAATCTTGGTCTAGGGCTATGGTTCTATCACTCACAACCAAGAAGAAGATAGGCTTCGTGAATGGAAATATTAAGAAACCTGAAATTGATTCTCTGTTGTATGAAGATTGGGAAAGCTGTAACATAATGGTGCTTTCTTGGTTGATCAATTCGATGTATTTTGATGTGTCAAGTAATATTATGTATTGTGAGACTGCGAGGGGGATGTGGCTTGAGTTGCGGCATGTGTTTTCTCAGGGAAATGGACCAAAAATTTATAACCTTCAACAAGAAATCTCTCAAAAAACTTAGAGTCAATTGTCGGTGATCGAATATTACTCTAAGTTCAAGAAGCTTTGGGATCAATCGCTTCATTATAAGCCTTTACCAGCCTGTACTTGTGGTGCAATGAAAATACTCAGTATTGCTCATGAGAAGTCCTATGTAATGAGGTTTCTAATGGGGCTCAATGAGAATTTTGAGACTGTGAGGAGTCATATTCTCATGCTTGAGCCATTCCCATCAATGAGCAAGGTGTATGCTTTGATTCTTCAAGAGGAATCTCACAAAGGAATTGGTCATGGTCATGGTTCTGCCTTCATACCTAAACCCGATTCGGTGGCAATGTATGTCAATACCAAAGGGAATTCTGGTAGCAAAGCTGGACCTAAGAAAGAGAGACCCTTATGCACCCATTGTAACATGCTTGGACACACTATGGACAAGTGTTACAAACTCCATGGTTATCCACCAGGCTATAAGCAAAGCAAAGGAAGTTCAATGCTAATCAAGTCTCCTATCCACAAGGTGCTGCTGTTGAGAATTCTTCAAATGCATCTGCTCAGTGTCCTATTACTAAGGCACGGTGTGAGCAGCTCCTTGCCCTTTTCAATTCTGGAATTGATCAAGGTCAAAATCATCATGTTGCACCTGTTAGTACAAGTGGAAGTGTCTCTGGTTTGACTACTCAAGCTTGTGGTGTGCCTGTTGCAACCGGTGTGCCTTCCCCATCAGCTCATAACAATTCCAATTTCATTGACACTGTGTCGGGTACTACTTCAAGCCTTTTCTCCAAACCTACTTTACAACACTCTATATTTTCTGCCAAAGTAGTTGATAAAGAGTGTTTTCATACCACTGATTGGGTCATAGACACAGGGGCTCTCCACCATATGGTACATTCTGTCACTTGCTTTACTTCCATCACCACTATTTTGAATACTCATGTTAATTTGCCTAATGGTGAAATAGCTTTAGTCACATACATTGGTACTGTGAGGATTTTAGAAAAACTTACCCTTTACAATGTGTTATGTGTTCCATCATTTAGTTTTAACATCATCTCTCACAATCGATTAGCCAAATCCATTTCATGTTGTCTTATCTTCTTTAGGACCTTGTGCTTTATCCAGGACCTTGCTCATTGGAGCACGGTTGGTCCGGGTAAGGAATGCAATGGACTCTACTTGCTAAAAGGAGCAACTCCATTTCACACTCCATATCTGCTTCTATTTCTACTACAATACCTTTAGTCCATAGCACTCATGTATGGCATTCTAGATTAGGACATCTGTCTAATACCAAATTAGTTTCAATTAGGAATAATGGTGAACCACTTTGTACTTCAGTTGAGGATTTTGCTTGTGAAATCATCCCACTTGCAAAACAAAAACGTTTGCCCTTCAATAAAAGTTCTCAAATTTCTACTACTTGTTTTGATTTGATACATTGTGACTTGTGGGGTCCTTTTTCAGTGTCTACCATTGATAATTACAAATATTTCTTGACAATTGTAAATGATTGCTCAAGGTTTACTTGGGTTTACTTGTTAAAACATAAGTCCCAAACCCAATCTGTTCTAGAAGGATTTGGTACCATGGTGGAAACTCAATTTTCTAAAAAGGTTAAGACCATTAGGTCTGATAATGGTACATAATTTTTCATGAGGGATTTCTTTGCTAAGCAAGGTATTTGTCATCAATTGAGTTGTGTTGAAACCCCTCAACAAAATGGTGTTGTTGAGAGGAAACATTAGCACATCCCGAATGTGGCTAGGGCTCTCATGTTTCAATCACATTTACCTTTACATCTATGGGGACATGCTTTTCTTGCAGCTGTCTACTTGATAAATAAAACTCCCTCTTCAGTTTTATCAAATCAAACTCCTTTTGAAATTTTGTTTGGTCATCCACCCACTTATTCACATTTGAGAGTTTTTGGCTGCTTGTGTTTTGCTTCTACCCTTTCTAATCACAAAACAAAGTTTGCTCCTAAAGCAAAGAAATGTGTCTTCTTGGGGTATCCTTTTGGGGTAAAGGGATATAAGGTTCTTGACTTGGCCACTTACAATGTGTTTCTCTCTAGGGATGTTACTTTTCATGAACATTATTTTCCTTTTGCATCTGTTTCTAGTAGTGTTACTGATTCTTTTACTTCTTGTGAAGAGGTTGTTGCTCCCTCTTCTTCAACAGGTAATGATTCCTTTGTCACTCTCATTAATGTCCCTGACTTTGTTCCCAATGATACTGATAATGCCTTATTTCCTTCCTCTACTTCTGCTGATCCTGTTTTTGATAATGACATTACTTCTTCTTTAATGTCTGCTGATGTTTCACCTAGTCCTAGTTAGGTTTTTTTCTCCAGCTGCACCTTCTTCTTCTCCACCGCTTGTACCAACACCTCCAGTGCCTCTCGGGAAGTCGGCTAGAGACACTAGACCTCCCGCCTACTTGCAGGATTATGCTTGTACTACATTTGCTCCTGGTGCTCCTTATGACCTTGCTGAGTGCCTCACCTACTCTCACTTGGAGCCTAGTTACCAAACTTACTTGGCTTTGACAGTTGGTTCTAGTCCTTAGGAACCTCAGAACTTCTCCCGTGCGAGTTCAAGATCCTCTTTGGAGAGCTGCCATGGACAAAGAAATTCAAGCTCTTGAGAACAATCACACTTGGGATGTGATTGCTTTATCTCCTTGTAAATCTCCCATTGGCTACAAATGGGTCTATAAAGTCAAATTCAATCCTGATGGAAGTGTTGAGAGGTATAAAGTCAGGTTGGTGGCTAAAGGCTATACCCAAAGAGAAGGACTTGATTTTTTAGAGACCTTCTCTCCGATTGCTAAGACTGTTTCATTGAGAGTTTTGATTGCACTTGTTGCTGATAGGTCTTGGCCTTTGCATTAATTAGACATCAACAATGCTTTTCTCCATGGGGATTTGGATAAGGAGGTTTACATGACTTTGCCTCTTGGTTTTCACAAGAAGGGGGAGTGTTCAACCTCTTCTTCAATAGCTACTCCTAAAGTATGTAAGCTGGTGAAATCCCTTTATGGTTTGAGACAAGCTTCTCGGCAATGGTACACAAAATTGTCAACAATAATTACACAGCTTGGTTTTGTTTAGTCCCAGGCAGACCATTCCTTATTTGTTTATAGCAAATGATCTTTGTTCACTGCACTACTGGTCTATGTAAATGATATAATCATTACGGGTAATGATCTTGATTGTGTTGCTTCTCTAAAGTCAGTTCTAGATCAAAGGTTTGGGATCAAAGACTTGGGATCACTCAAATATTTCTTAGCCTTAGAGATTGCAAGAAACAAGACTGGCATCGCTTTAACACAAAGAAAATATGCTCTTGAAGTTCTTAAAGAAACTGGAATGATAGGTTGCAAACCAGTTCAAACAACAATGGAGCAGCAATTGAAGTTGTCCAAAGGTAGTGGGGATTTGATTTCCAATCCTGGACAGTATAGAAGGCTTATTGGGAAGCTAATGTATCTGACTTTGAGCATGCCGGATATCACATATGCAGTACATAGGCTTAGTTAGTTCTTGGCACAACCTAGAGTACCACATATGAAAGCTACTACCAGAATACTTCAATACATTAAAGGCACACCTGGACAAGGTGTTTTCTTTCCCACAGATTCCGATTTACACTTAAAAGCATACTGTGATGTAGATTGGGCTGGATGTCCCGACATGAGGAAGTCCTTGACAGGCTATTGTGTGTTTTTGGGTGATGCCTTGGTGTCTTGGAGATCTAAGAAACAAAGTATAGTGTCTAGATCAAGTGCTGAAGCAGAGTACAGGGCAATGGCTACAATATCATGTGAGCTGACTTGGATCTTACATTTGTTCAAAGATTTGCATGTTAAACATGACAAACCTGTGTTGTTGTACTGTGATAATTAGGCAGCACTTCACATAGCAATAAACCTAGTGTTTCATGAAAGGTCCAAGCACATAGAAGCTGATTGCCATGTTGTGAGAAATAAAATCATTGATGGTACACTTAAAACCTTCTATGTTCAACCAAGAATCAGTTGGTAGATGTATTTACAAAAGCATTAGGGGTTGAAAACTATTTGAGGTTGATCACTAGATTGTGTGTCATCAATATTTTTGCTCATGTAGTGGAATATCCTTCCCCACCTAAGCAAAGTCAAAAGGCAAGAGCTGTGCTCTTGAGGGGGAGTGTTAAAATTGCAGGGCATACTATAGGGCAGAGTAACATGAGACAAGCTACAAGTGTGGTAGGTAATGTAGCTGTTGCTAAGGTGAAGTGCACTAGCCGAGTCATAAGAATGGTAGGAAGTGCCGCACTTGGCGATAAGCGGTCAGCGGTGATCAAGCCACACAACGTGCATCAACACCTGACCTGATTAGCACTCAAGTCTTGGAAGTCATTGAGGCAATGCCACATCATGAATTCTTCATTCAAGAGCACTCAAGACTTGGGTCCCAAGATTTTAGGAAACGATTAATCACAGTTGACACGTGTATAACTCTAGAGGTTTCAATAACTGATTTTGGCGCCATCCTTGGAAGTTAGTTATGTTCACTGTATATATAAACAGAGTATTATATATTTTATCACTCACTCTTCTTGTAATCATTTTCTAATCAATGAAATTCTCCCAATTCTATTTAGATTTCTCTAAGATTTTTTCACTCCTCAAACTCTCATCGATCCATCAATCATCCTCATCCATCATCCTCATCGATTCATCATCATCCTCACCACCGCCACCGAAGCTCATGCATCGTCGCCGACCCACGCACCATCGCCGACTCGATTCATCATCATCCTCACCCATCTTCGAAGCCCCAGCTCCTTTCATCCATCATCCTTCGCCAATCTGCCGATTTTGCATTTGGGTATATGTGTGTGTGTGTTTGCATATGGGTCTCAATTTGCTTTGTTTACTGATGTGCGTGTGTTTGCATATGGGTCTTAATTGGCGGTGTAGTGTGAGTACCAGTGTGTGTGTGGTCTTTGCATTGGGTGAGATTTTTTGCATGTATTTTTGATTAAATGATCATTTAAATCAAAATTATAATTGATTGTTCAAATTGTTTTGTGATGCTTTGGTTTGAGTGTTGTGAAATGTCCGATTGGCGTGTGTATGGAAATTTTAAGTCCTAATAGAACATAGTGAATGTGAATCTTGTTAGCAGTGGATATAAATTGGTATGCATGTATGTATGTTCTTTGGAATATTTTTACAAAAGTATTATAATTTTGATTAATTGATCATTTAAATCAAAATTTATAATTTGCTATTATGTGGCTGTATGTGGTGGTGGTGGTCGTGGCTGTTGTGATTATTATTTATTGGAGTGAGTATATTATTAAAGTAAATATATTTTGTTATGCTAAAAGTTAAAATAAAATTATTAATATTAAGTATTTTGTGAAATAAAAAAAAGCAAGATAAATAAAATAACTTTTATTCCCGTAAAAAAAAAAACTTTTATTTATTTACGGCTCTTGTGGATGCATCCATTTATATTTGATTAAGTCCATACCATTGCGCAATGTCAGAGAATCAAATGACAAGATAGTAGCTTCGTGGAAAACGCCTGTTATATGTCTATACGTTTTTCTATACGTTTTGCCTCTCTTCCCCTAAAAAGAACCCACTTTACTTGTCTCTCACCGATCCTCTCTCCCTCTCTCTGTTCTCACTTCTCAATCATCTCTCTCTTTCTACCTCCGCCTCACTTCACGATCAGAACGCAGGGCAACCTCGGTCGCTCTTACTTCACTTATTGACCCTCCAAACAAGTAGAGCGGGAAAAGCCTCTAATCTATTTCAAGCCAGCTCGTCGGTCTCTCCCCAAACAAACAGATCCGCCAAAAAAGAGGTAACTTCGGCTTTTGAGTCCTGACAACCATTGCTTTTTTAGAAAAATAAATAATTTAGGGAAAGAAATTGGCAAACCTGTGCACGGTTCTGACAACCGGACGGTTTGACCGCGGTCGGAATGGTTTCCTGCAAAGATAAAATTTCCGGTTTTGTTGGTTTAAAAAACCGCACTAGTGACCGGTTTCTCTCTCTCTTTCTCTCTGTTTTTGGCTTCATTATACCTGATACATATCTATTTTGTAGTTCAAGAATCGCCAATTTAATATCCGATGGCTTTTATGGGCACAAAAAGCGCATCTTCATCTTCTTCTTCTATCATGTCCGGATTTAAATACGATGTCTTTCTTAGCTTCAGAGGCGGTGACACCCGTAAAAATTTCACGGACCATCTATATGCTGCTTTGAAGCAGAAAGGTATATTCACATTCGGGGATGATGAAAAACTTGAGCGAGGAACATTCATTACTCCAGAGCTCTTGAGAGCAATTGAAGAATCGAGATTTGCTGTTGTCATTATCTCACAAAACTATGCTTCATCGAGTTGGTGTTTGATTGAACTAGCAAAGATTGTTGAGTGCATGGAAAAGGAGAGGCTTATAGTTTTGCCTGTTTTCCACTACATAGATCCTAGTGATGTGAGGAATTTGAAGGAGACTTTTGGAGAAGCCTTTGCTAAACATGAAGAGCGTTACAAAGATAACATAGAGGAAGTATATAGATGGAAAGCTGCTTTGACACAAGTTGCTAAAATTGCTGGATGGGATTTACGAGACAAGTAAGAATTTCTTCACTCGACCATTCGATCACTTTCTTTTCTTGTCTTTTTGCTTTTGATTTTCTATTGGCTAGTGATATTTAAGTCAATCAAATTCCAACTTTGATAATTGAGTAACTTTTGCAAAGTTTGTATATAATCAATTACACTTCAAAGGGAATTTGATGAGTTTCAGTTTCTCATATAAATTTTCAAGTAAAAAATATTATATGGATCACAAATAAGTTACTTTATGTATATTTGTTAAAGATAGCAAGTCACAAGTCCACCTTTCTTGTCCAATTCCATTGTAGAAAATACAGCTAGTATTCCATTCATGCCCTCTAAACTTGCCTATTCTTAATATTTTAATTTTTAAAAAAGTAATGCACCAATATTCTTCAAAGTTTCACAAGATGACATTCGTTCCCAAACATTTCAAGATATGACGCTCTCTTTCTTGAAATTCTATAAATACAGATAAGTTAATCTCCCCTCAAATCATTACTTTTCTAATTGAATATTCCATTATATAAAAGTGTTGTTATAAGAGGCGATGAACTTATTTGTTGCATCTGGGGTGGAGCCAGACCAGCGGGGTGGGCGCAATTGCCCCCAACCCCACCCCTAAATTCCCTCAGGTTCTCTCAAAAATTGAGATTTCAGTTTTGTGTGTATAAAATATTCTTAATTTAAAATTTTTAATTGAAAATATAACACTCTCCAAAAGACCAAAAAAAATATTATTTGTAACCTTAAAATAATAACATGATATACATTCACATTGAATTAAATTTCTTTCATTATCTAAAAAAAAAAAAAAAATTATAATATGATATATTATCGCAATATCCCCTAATCAATTTGCCAATTTTTATATGTTGTTGTTTTCAGAATTCTTTGAAACTGCTATATACTCTAGTCTTTTAACTCTCCCAATATAATCAAGGAAAAAAAATTCTTATTTGTAGCATAAAAATTATGACATGGTATGTTTTCACAATTTTTTCTAACCAATTTTTTGAATTTTATTTGTTGTTTTAAAACTTTTTTGTACATTGCGATATAGTTTTTAAAGGACTTTTAAAAATCAAAGACATACATAGAACATTTAAATTTTTTTGAATATATGACCATACTATTAATACTTCCAAGTTAATTTATTTTTCATCTCACTTTTAAGCATTCAAATTATATGTTTTACATCTTCTCAAAAAAAAAATTATATGTTTACTTCTTTGAAATATATATATATTATAGTCAGCTTTAAATTATGATGTAGCTTAAACATAACAATGACATCATACTAATTCCAATACTACTAGGTGCTGTACCAAAAAAAAAAAAAAAAAAAAACCCTCTAATACTAGACTCAAATAAGAAATTGAAACCAATTACCCAAAAAAAAAAAGCTATAACTTACATCTACACTATATTTTCTTTATCAATCAATTTTTGTTTTTTTGTTTTGTTTAATAAATTACCTAAACGATTACTTTAGATTTGTGAGGATTGATGATCCATGTCAGTTGTTAGTGTATACATGTTAGCTTACTGGGCTTGGGCCCATTATAGTATTAAACTTGCCCTCCATTCTTATTGCTTATGCTACAAAAAAGATATGTCTGTATAAAGACTCACTTTTACATTTTTTGACCCAAATTAATATACATACAAAATTACACAAAATAATAGCTCATTTTTATAGGTTAAATTACAATTCATGCTCAGTAATATGTGGTTTTGTTATTTTGAAAATTTTTAATTAAAAAAATTATAAATCAGGGAAAAAATATTTATCATGTCTTTTCCAAATAGAGGAAAAAAGGAAAGGAAAATTTTTTTTTAATCTCATCTAGAATACATAAATACAACAAAAATTTATACATATTTAACCCCAAAAAAAAAAAAAAAAACTCCAACAAATTTTCTATACAATATTTTTTCTCAAACAACTTTTCTTTACCTTTCCATAATTTTCCTAACAAACAAACAACTTCCACACATTTCACCCTTCTTCTGGGTTCTTCCTCTCTCTCTCTCTCTCTCTGCGCGCGGGCGCATCTCCCTCTCACTTAGCTCTCTTTGTTTTCTGGAAAATGGGTATTTGAAGGTAAAATAAAAACGAAAATCAATTTACACCTGTTGACAGGCCAACTGAAAAGCATTTCCGACAAATGCATTTTTTGTGCGCAACCAAACACCCGTAAATACGGAAAAGCAATTCCGGAAGTGATTTTCACCCAAAATAAACACAACCTTAGAGAAGAGTCAGGAGACTACTATATAGAATAGTACCCATTGTGTGTTTGAGTCACCATCACGAAATTCTCGTGTCCAACCAATCGGCCACATCACAATCCAAAAACATCCACCTAAGTTGTGGTGAGACTTCAAAAAGAAAACTTTAACATAGTTCTTAGCATATATATATATATATATTTTTTTTTTCTTTTTTCTTTTTTCTTTTCTTTTCATATATATAAAAGAATAAAATTTTTTAATTCTAGATAAATATTTTTTCAAAATAGATTATTAATGTATGCAGGCATATTTAACCTTTTTTTTTTTTTGAGAAACTGCAGGCATATTTAACCTGACCTTGTATAATTTGCACTGAGCAATCAATTTTTTGGGTCTATGCTTTAAAACCAGGTGCCCCGACAATCCGGGCTTGTAATATTTAGTGCAGCTCATAACAGTCTCACTTTAATTGTAGAGCTTGACTTGTCCACCTCATTATGACCAGGGGCATTATGGGAATAAAAATGAAAAAGGCAAAGACGGTCATTGGATTTTTCTTTTTGGGAAAGTGGGAAAGATAAAATAGGGCATACCTTCTAATTTGCTGCTTTTGTCTTGGGGCATTGTAATAAATATCAAATAGGACTCACACTGCCATATCCATGTGAACTCGAACCAAATATATATATTTTTTGAAATATGGTTTTATAATAATTTTATAACAAATTTAATTAATGAGCTAAAAAGTAATTTTTGATGATAGGTAGAATCAATAATTATATGTAAGTTCCATATTATATTGACGTATCATAAATGTTTATGAATCATATAATACAATGCGTGTATTGTATAAATTGTATTGTATTATAGAATTGTACGTAATACATATCATACGATACATAAATAAATACTTTAAAATGAGTTTTTTTTTTATAATTAAAATATATACTTTTTTTATTTGAATCTAACAAGTTGTTAGACTTGTTTTTAACATAAAATTATTAGGTTACTTAATTTAGCCTAATAAAATAACATATTCATAAGTTTTTCTTTTCCTCTCTTTCTTGTACAAAATTTGGACTACACAGTATACACTTATACTTCACTTTAATCTTTATAAATATATTTTATATACTATGAATAAGATATTAATTGACAATATAATTATTTTTTATTCTTTGTCATTATTGTTATAAGTCCAAGAAATTGCCAAGAAGAAATGTTTTTGAAAAAAATTATTAAAATAAAAAGAACAAGAAGATAGCATATGTCAATAACGATGAAAAAGGTTTTAATGAAGAAATAAGATTGCAAAATGATGAATGTGATGATAGCATTGACTTAGATGAGGTTGATTAGGCAAGATGATGAATACGATCATTTGTAATATATTATCACTTTTGAATTTAAGCAATTTGAATGTGTATGTTATAAACATATGCTAGTTTGATTTATTTAGTTAACTTGTTAAATATTATTGCATAAGTGATGAATAATTTAGTCATTGGTTGAATATATTCAAACTTTATAATGAATATACCCTTTATATATATGTACATCTATAATTTTTTATGATACACAATACTATTCGATACATGATAAAGAAAAATAAAAAATCGATTCACGATACGATTCACATTTTTACAACTATGCTAATAATAACTTACTACCTATAATTTATTGTAAAAATATTATAGATAAAAATATTTTATTTTTTATACAAGAACCCGAACCCTTTTGGTTATTTGGGAATACTGAGTCATGTGAACCCGAAACTCCCTACTCCCTTCCATGTCCACATTTCACCTCTTTTGTCACATTTATTCCAAATGACACATACCATATAACCTTTTTTGTCTCTAACTCTCTTTATATGTACTACAGTACTAGTAATTTGAATGTGTATGTTATAAATATGTGCTAATTTGATTTATTTAGTTAACTTGTTAAGTATTATTATACAAGTGATGAATAAATTAGTCATTGGTTGAATATATTCAAAATTTATAATGAATATACCCTTTATATATGTACATCTATAATTTTTTTTTAGTATTTAATTGTGTATCTCACGATACACGATACTATACAACATATGATACAGAAAAATAAAAAATCGATTTACGACACGATTCACATTTTTACAACTATGCTAATAACAACTTACTACCTATAATTTATTGTAAAAATATTACAAAAGTAAATATTTTATTTATTTATTTATTTTATTTTTTATACAAGAACCCGAACCCTTTTGGTTATTTGGGAATATTGAGTCATGTGAACCCAAAACTCCCTACACCCTTCCATGTCCACATTTCACCTCTTTTGTCACATTTATTCCAAATGACATATACCCTATACCCTTTTCTGTCTCTAACTCTCTTTATATGTACACCTATCCTTAATGATAATTTGGACATCTGAAAACTCATAGACATGGAGGCATATATAATAATAAAAAATTAACTGAGGATGGCAAAGAGAATGTACCATGCATATCAACCCAAGGAATTAAGAGAGATAGAAGTAGATATAACATATGAAACTCCAAAATTTGGTATTTTGTGGATGTGGTGAAAATGTTATTTTATAAGTTCTATTATGTAATACCTATCAAAACTTGTATGATCAACAAGTAAAAACAAGGTACTTTCTTTTCAATTTGGTATACTGTGGATGTGGAAGTGTTCGTCAACCTATGATGACTTATAAGCACCGTATTGGACTCTTGGGAAATTTCATGACAATTGACTTGAAGATTCTTGGACTTTCTTTTTAATTTGTGGATAAACTTCTTCATCAATTTTTTGTGTTTTGTTTTGTTTTGTTTGTTTATAGTTAGATAGCTCCAAGTCTCCAACAAATAGAAATATAATATCAAAATATTTACTTGACTTGACTTACTTTTTTTTTTTTTTTAAATGACATGCAATTGATTGCAATATTTTTTTTTTTTCAATGCATTCACTCCTTTTTCTTTTTTTTTTTTTTTTGGTAAAAAGGAAGATTTCATTCACAACTAAACAGAGAGCCCAGGATCAAAACAAATCCTGCTGCTGTACAAGCCACGGCAATCAGCCTCTAAACAAGGAATTAAGTCCACAGGAGGACCGGAATACAAAATGAAATCAACATCTAAGTTAAGACCTAAGTTTGCTAGCCATCGGCCAAGACTCCGGTTGGCTTCCCTGAAGACGTGAGTGACTGTTGTTTGGGGAATCATAGCAATCAAATGTCCGCAATCCTCCAAAATAGAAGACACCACAGATTCCGACTTACCTTGAAAGTTAATGGCATCAACTATAGATTTTGCATCCAACTCTATATTGACCGCCTGCACATTCAGCTGGTTACACAACATAAGGCCATCGCGGAGAGCCCATAATTCAGCGTTAAAGCTGTTAGCAAAGCCTATTCTTCTAGCAAATCCCCAAACCAGCCTACCTTCCTCATCCCTTAATAAACCGCCACCTCCAGCCATATCTGGATTCCCCATGGAAGCTCCATCAACATTAAGCTTCCTCCAACCATTAGTAGGTTTATCCCACTTAATTTGCTTCATAATCTTGTGCTTTGACATCAACGCCTTCCCAAAGACAAAGTGAAAGTACTCAATAGCTTTATAGACAATATCACCATCAATTTTCGGATTCAGCCTTTTGTTTTCAAAGACTAATTTATTTCTACCTTGCCAAATCAACCAAACAGCAAACATGAAGATGTGATTCCAAGGGGCTTGACCTGCTGCCCGGATGCTCTTAGAGGAGCGATTACTCACTAACCACTCCTGAAGGTTGGAAGAGAAAAAGATGTTGTCCAAAAGGTGCACACCCAATTGATGCCATATCTTCTTAACCACATGGCAGTCCCGCAAAGCATGCAAAATGGATTCAGGTCTGCTAAGACAATGAGGACAAGCCATGTCTATTAACATCCCCCTAGCTTGTAAGCACTCCTTAACACCTATGCTTTGATGCATGCATTTCCATAAGAACATTTGAATCCTAGGTAAGGTGTCTAGCTTCCATATCCACTTACCTTGGAAACCTGGGTCGGGTAAAGGATCAATGGCAAGTAAGTAAGCACTTTTTAGCTCAAAGGAACCTCTCGGAGAAAGCTTCCAGGCCAATCTATCTTCATTCCTTCTTACAAAAGGAATTGGGGTAGCTTGAATCTCCCTTTTAACTTCTTCAGGGAGCTCTATATAAAGCCGGTCCCATTTCCATCCACCCATATCAAAGACATCCTTAACTCTGAGATTAGAGGATTCAACAGTAAGAGGACCTTGGATGATGTTTCTAAGAGTACCCATGTTAGACCAACTATCATTCCAAAAGCTAAGGTTACTTTCATACCCAGGAATCCATTTAATGCCTTTTCTGAAAATTTCTTCTCCTTTCTTCATGCTCTTCCACGTACGAGAACCAGGGAGATTAGCTTCATTTCTGGAGATTAACCTCTGATGGGTGCAATATTTCAATCTAAGAACCTTAGCCCATTGAGCCTCACCCTCCGTATGGAACCTCCAATTGAGTTTAGCAAGAAGAGCCGTGTTCCTTCCCTTGGCGGTTTGCAATCCCAATCCTCCTATCTCCTTAGGGGAAGTAACCTTTCTCCACCCTACCCAATGCATACTTTGCTTAGTACTAGAGGAATTCCAAAGGAAATTTCTATTCACTCGATCAATGCCATCCAAAATCTTCCCAGGCAGTAAGTTATTCTGCATCACATAAGCTGGAATAGCCGAAGTAGAGGCTTGAATTAGAATAGCTCGGCCAGCCATAGAAAGAAGATTTGCTTTCCACCCGGCAAGCTTCTTCTTAACCTTTTCAAGCACAAAATTAAAATCTTGGCTGGAAGCTCCGCGGTGTTTCAAAGGAAACCCGAGGTATCTACCCAAGTTGGGAGTAGACTGAAAACCGAGAATGTCACCTAAGGCATCCCTATGGTCTTTATCCAGATTGGGGGAGAAAAAGACCCTAGATTTGGCCTCACCGATGGTTTGCCCAGATTGGCTACAAAAAACATCCAGAACTCCTCTAATCGTTGCACAATTTTCAGGATTAGCTCTCAAAATGTAAGCGGTCGTCTTGCGAAGAAAAGATGAGAAAAAGCCGGCCCACTTCTAGAGGCCTTAACAGAATCCGTGGTTTTTTCAGCGCACTTTTCCTGTATTAATTGCCCCAAGTAATCCATGCACATAATGAAAATATAAGGAGAAAGTGGATCTCCTTGTCTTATACCTCTAGTGGGCTTGAAGGAGTCTAAAGTCCCTCCATTGAAGAGAATAGAAGTCGAAACCGACGAAACACAGCTCATGATAAGCTCAACTAGGTTCTTCGGCAAATTGAATCTAATCAAGGTGTCTCTAATGAAACTCCACTCAAGCTTATCATAAGCTTTTTCCAAGTCAATCTTCAAAGCCATGTAGCCACCTCTCCCTTTGGTCTTCTCCATAGAGTGAATAATCTCTTGAACAATTATAGCATTGTCTACTCCTCTTCTACCCTAAACAAAAGCCGCTTGACAAGGGGCTATAATTTTATCTAAATATGGCCACAACCTCCCAACTATGATTTTGGTGATGACTTTGTAGACCGAATTACAAAGACTTATAGGCCGGTAATTACCAATAGATTCCTGACTTTGGATTTTCGGTATAAGAACAATACTAGTGCTGTTTAGGTACTCCGGAACTTTCCTTTGTAAGAAAATTTGGTTAACCTCTTCCTTAATCGAATTCCCCACAAAGTGAGCCGTAATCTTTGGAAAAAGCCGGCGTGTAACCCGTCGGGCCCTGGGGCTTTGATAGCCTTTAAAGACCATAAAGCAATAGTAATCTCTTCATCACACACCGGCATATCAAGACTACTTTTCTCTTCCTCTGTGAGCCTAATCTGCCAACTAGTCCACTTAACCATGTTCCACTTAGTCATCACTTGGGAAGTAGTATACGACTTCATAAACCCCTCTCTAAAATAGTTCATCACCTCTCTTTCCTCTCGTGATCCAGTCCCCTACCTCATTCTTTACTGCATTGATCATATTCCTCTTCCTTCTAGCAAGAGTGGAGACATGAAAAAGGAAGTATTTCGGTCTCCCAACACCATCCAATTAACTCTAGACTTTAAGGCCCACAACTCCGCTTCCCGATCCAAAGACAATCTCGAGATCCTTGTGCAATTGGTTCTCCAACTCGATGAGAGGGGAGGTTGGGTTAGAAGACATGGCTCTCTCAATTCCATTCAGCCGAGCCATTAACTTCCTCTTCTTCACAAAAATGTTGCCAAATTGATGCTTGTTCCACTGAGTTGCTTCACTAGTAAACTTCTCTATAGAGGCCGGGAGATTTCTAGACTGATTCCAAGCCCTCATCACTACCCCAGGGAAGGAAGGATCGATAACCGTAAACTCAAACTTGAAAGGTCTATTAAGGTGAGTCACTCTCCTAGGTGCTGTCTCCATAAGAACCGGACAATGGTCGGAGTGGCAGCGAGTTAAATGAGTTACTCTAGCCTCTGGGTACAAAAGGCACCAACTCGGGTTTGTGAAAAACCGGTCAATTCTCTCAAGGATTAGGCTGTTTCAGTCTCTCCTATTAGTCCACGTATACCTGGGACCGGAAAATCCCAAGTCTACCATATTACATTTATCCGGATAGTCTTTGAAAAGGAGGGACCTCGAGATACTAACAGGTCTACCTCCAAATTTATCCTCACCAAGCAGAGGTTCATTGAAGTCTCCTGCTATAACCCACGGTTTATTATGTAAACCAAAGAACTTTAATTAAATTTTCCCATAAAATATACCTCTCTGCACTCCTAGGACTAGCATATACAGCAGACAAAATCCAAGAAATGTTAGAGGCAATTACCTTCACTTCCACATGAATTTCCTGCTCCGTGACGGCCAAATGTACCACCTCCACGAGGTCCGAGTTCCACAGAAGCCATAAACCTCCAAAGATACCCGATTGTTTCAAAGTGTGAATGGCGCCGTCAAACGGAAGCCTATCCGTGATACCCTTGGCTCTTTCGCCACCCAATTTAGTCTCCATAATCACTAAAATGGCCGGATTGTGCACCCCGACCAGTTCTCTAACATACTCCTGAAAATTAGGCTTCAGGACGCCCCTGCTATTCCATACTAAGATATTCATAAAAAAGGAAGGATAGGAGGACGACACTCATCACAAGAAAGCATTTGCTCCGCCTTCCTCTTCAAACTCCATAATTTCTCCGCCTGGTTCGCCACCATCAAGGTCATCACACGCGCCGCACCATGGTGGACCTGGGTTGAAGCTACTAAATCTTCAGTCCCCACGTCAGTCCGGAGCTGGTAGACAGCCCCCCCATCATCCCGGCACCTCCGCCATCCTCCCGGCGGCCTTCGAACGGCAATCGGACCATCCCCTCACCGGCAACGTCTTCTCTCTCAATGCCACCGCCGCCTCTATTGATATGGGTAGGAAGCTTGCCCATCTCGGTGTTAGCGGCGAGAGAAAAGGAGAAGATAGTGCTAGGATCAAGGTCGGTTTCATCTCTACCGAGAATTTTAGGCGTTAGAGAAGCTAAATTGAAATGGGTTTGGTTGCTGCCTGAACTTTCGTTAAAATTATTGTTCCTGACTTTATTTCTTGCAATTACTTTTTTGCCCTTGACTCAAGGGCTGCTCTGGGCTTCTCAGAATAAAGCATCCTTTCCATCTATCTCAACTCCACGGCTACCAACTGGGCCCATTATGCCAACCCCCGACCCAACAACATTTAGACACGCAGCACTCACCACCTGATGATTTAAAAACGTTGCTGGCCCACCGGACTTTTGAGGTAAGGAATGGTGGTTCGCATTAGAGTGGCTCGGTCTTGTGCCGTCTAATGGGCTTGCTCTTTGGGCTTGATCCAACACTTTAGGTGTGTCTAATTTCCTTTTATACTCTCTACCTAGCCCATCACTCACAATTCTCCTTCCCATTGTGAACTTGAACTTAGCTTCACCCTCTGTTTTCCTCTGCTCTTGCCTTAGCCGTCCATTATCCAACACAGCCTGGGTCCCTCCACTCCTTTGCTTTTTTGGCACGTTCTTCCTTCTTGCCACTACAGTCCAAGGCCCGTACGTACTATCCTGACTCGCCTCCGCCACATTCCCATGCACGAGACCGTTATTCTCCATTCCCTCTGTAGGTCCATGCGGTACATGCATATCGCATGACTGTCCTTCGCCATCCCCGTCATTAATCGTCATCCCTTCTTTCGCCGGCGAATTTGGACGGACCGTGTACGGGCAATTTTCCTTTCTATGACCCATTCGACCACAGGAGAAGCATAATTTTTGAATGCCTTCATAACAAACCGGTTGTTCGAACCTCCCTATTAACACCGCTGTCACCAACGGTTTATCCACATCAATCTGAACACAAAGTCTAGCAAATCTGCCTCTCGCTTCATTCGCAGTGTGTGTATCAACCCTTAATACATTGCCAATGGACCTCCCAATTTGAAGCAAAGCTTCTGAGTTATAGTACTCGATTGGCGGTCCGTTAAGCCTAATCCAGACAGCCACCGAAGTGACATTTGTCACTTCCGGACGAAAGTTTGGTTCCCATGGTCTAATGGAGAGAAAATGCTCTCCAATGAACCAAGGTCCCCTACGAAGGGTAGCTTCATAATCCTCTTTCAAGTAGAATCTAGTCGGAAAAAATCCCCGCTCCAAGTCGACGCAATCTAATCTTCCCGCGGGCTTCCACATGGATAACAATCTGCTGTGAAGGAAGCTTAAACTCACCCCCTACCGTAGACCTTAACAATGAGTGCCCTTGTCCATGGAGTAAGGATCTTCTTCTTGAAGTCCTTGGAGAGTTTGATGAAGAACCAAACCTTCACGGAGGTTTTCGACCTCTT
This sequence comes from Quercus dentata, assembly GCA_028216015.1. NCBI lineage: Eukaryota > Viridiplantae > Streptophyta > Magnoliopsida > Fagales > Fagaceae > Quercus > Quercus dentata. The sequence continues at coordinate 74,980,878 of CP116446.1, read as the reverse complement.
CATCAGATTCCTCATCATCCTCCATAAAGTTGCTAAAGTTGAAAGCTTGAGTGTATGCCCCCGGTATATCCCCAATAAGCTTTTCCTTGAACGAGTTTGCCTCACTCCACCCTCCCTGCTCAAAGAATGGAGGTTTCAGGACAGCATCTTGTCTTCCTTGGTAGCCCTCATGGTTAACGTCCTTTACTTTTTTTCTTACTACGTACCAGCTCCTCATGTTCTTCCCTTGAGAGCGCTGTGGAGTTCATGATTACTTTTTATACAATGAAAGTTTGAAACTTCTCTCCGTAAGTTCTGTATGCGTCCACTCCTTATGTTCATAATTTTCAGTCAAAAAGAGAAGGCATGTAGTGTGGAAAGAGTGGTAAAGTTTCTGGCATGAATTGGGGACAATTCATAGAAGTTTATGATCCTTTGCGCGTGTTCAGAAAATTATTGGAGGAGAGTCAGGAGACAGTTGACACATATGGGATGAGATGGTATCATGGTAGTGCTCACATAGACCCCACCCACTGCTCATCTTTTTCAATGCGTTCACACTCTCTTCTTAATCTTAATTGTCCTCAATCAACAAGAGAAGAAGGCACGTATTGTGGAAAGAGCGGTAAAGCTTCTGTTGTACGTTTTTTTTTGCTAACCAGCTTCTGTTGTACGTTTGAATGAATATATGGGTAATTGATAATGACCGATACAAATCCATTGCGCCTTGTCAGAAAATTATTAGAGAAGATTACTGTACATTATAGTAATTTCGTGGAAAAAATTGTGACAACAGTTTTTAATTTTTTTTTAGAATATATGTTGGTAAAAAAATATGTAATGTTATTTAAAAATTGAAAATATATGTTTGAACACGCGTACCAAAAGAGGCCTAATATCCTCTTTTTAGTGGTTTTGATGTATTTTAGAGTTTTTTTTAATTATTTTTATAAATATAATAAATTTATTAGTATGCACAATTTTGTTAATATAAATTACTATATTTTTACCAATAAGTAATATAAGATTACCACCATTTAATGAGGTGATGAGATTAGAATAATGTGAAATATTTTGTTATCTTAAATTATTATAATCTTATATAAAAAGTGATAAACCAAAAACTGTAATTATTTTTTTAACCACTAGAGTTGTTTTAAAACCCTCTTAAAGCTAATGCACTTCTATTATGTGCTTAGTTTTTATTTTATTTTATTATTTAAGATTTTATTTTTGTTATTAGGAGTTTTCTTTTTTTAGAATACTAACATCCACAGGAAGAAAGAAGAAGATTTTGAAAAAACCGATAGTGATACATATCTCAAAAAGTCTAACTCTTAGATAAATAACATATATTGTTATTAAGAGTTGGTTAATTAGATAATGATAAGATAAATTGTTAGCTGAACTACTTTGAAGTAGTCCATTTATCAATTAGTTCATAACAACTTTAGTGCATTTCTTTTATTCCCTAGCTTATGTGCTTAAATCTATTTACCTCACCATTTAATAATTAAAAAAATAAACAAAATAAACTAGGTTTTTTTTTTTTTTTTTTTTTTAAGTAAGCGAGTAATGTATTTAAAAGCACTTTTTATTTCAAATATTAGAAAACAAAAATATATCTATAGATGGGATGGTATATAATGGTAGTATTCACAAACACAAACCTTTTTTTTTTTTTTTTTTTTTTGAGAAATTCACAGACACAATATGATTTTCAAATCCGGATAGTCCAATGAACTGTAAAAGGAAGTTCAAAATTTTTGAAATCAAACTGAGATTCAACTCATGTTAAACCGTGATGACATAATAATTATTTTAATAATTAATAATATAAAAATAAATTAATTAAATGTACAAAATTTATCAATATTGATAAAAATAATATAATGTTTAAAAAGATTTAATATATATCTTGATTAAATAATAAAAAATAAAGACTGTAAAATTTCTCTTATTAAGTTTTAACAAATTTGTAGAAGAATAATAATATCTCAAAAAGTTTTATAAACTAATTTATTTAAAAATCGTTCAAGATAAATAAGAAAGAACATTCCAGTACTCCACAGGGTTCTTTCCTTTTTTTTAACCCCAAAAAAAATGGTTCTTTCCTTTTTGTTGAATAGTCAACATACCTTTTTAAGTTTTAGAATAAAATAACCCCACTAGTACGTTTTGCCTCTCATCCCCCAAAAAAGAACCCCACTTTACTTCTGTCTCTCACTGACCTTCTCTCCCTCTCTCAGTTCTCACTTCTCAATCATCTCTCTCTTTCTACCTCCGCCTCACTTCACGATCAGAACCTAGGCCAGCCTTAATCTCTCTCACTTCACTTATTCACCCTCCAAACAAGCAGATCTGGAAAAAGCCTCTAATCTATTTCAAGTCATCTCGTCAGTCTCTCCCCAAACAAACAGATCCGGCAAAAAAGAGGTAACTTCGGCTTTTGAGTCCTGACAACCATTGCTTTTAAAAAAATAATAAAAAATTAGGAAAAGAAACCGGCAAACCTGTGCACGGTTCCGACAACTGGACGGTTTGACCGCGGTCGGAACGGTTTCCTGCAAAACAAAATTTCCGGTTTTGTGGGTTTAAAAAACCGGACTAGTGACCGGTTTCTCTCTCTCTTTCTCTCTGTTTTTGGCTTCATTATACCTGATTCATATCTGTTTTGTAGGTCAAGAATCACCAAGTTAACATCCGATGGCTTTTATGGGCACAAAAAGTGCATCCTCATCTTCTTCTTCTACCACGTCTGGATTTAAATACGATGTCTTTCTTAGCTTCAGGGGCAGTGACACTCGTAAAAATTTCACAGACCATCTATATGCTGCTTTGAAGCAGAAAGGTATATTCACATTCAGGGATGATGAAAAACTTGAGCGAGGAACATTCATTGCTCCAGAGCTCTTGAGAGCAATAGAAGAGTCAAGATTTGCTGTTGTCATTATCTCACAGGACTACGCTTCATCAAGTTGGTGTTTGGTTGAACTAGCAAAGATTGTTGAGTGCATGGAAAAGGAGAGACTTATAATTTTGCCTGTTTTTCACTACATAGATCCTAGTGATGTGAGGAATTTGGGGAAGACTTTTGGAGAAGCCTTTGCTAAACATGAAGAGCGTGACAAAGATAACATAGAGGAAGTACATAAATGGAAAGCTGCTTTGACAAAGGTTGCTAAAATCGCTGGATGGGATTTACGAGACAAGTAAGAATTTCTTCACTTCACCATACGATCACTTTCTTTTCTTGTCTTTTTGCTTTTGATTTTCTACTGGCTAGTGATATTTAAGTCAATCAAATTCCAACTTTGATAATTGAGTAACTTTTGCAAAGTTTGTATATAATCAATTACACTTCAAAGGGAATTTGATGAGTTTCAGTTTCTCATATAAATTTTCAAGTAAAAAATATTATATGGACCACAAATAAGTTACTTTATGTATATTTGTTAAAGATAGCAAAGTCACAAGTCCACCATTCTTGTCCAATTCCATTGTAGAAAATACAGCTAGTATTCCATTCATGCCCTCTAAACTTGCCTATTCTTAATATTTTAATTTAAAAAAAAAAGTAATGCACCAATATTCTTTGAGGTTTCACAAGATGACACTCATTCCCAAACATTTCAAGATTTGACGCTCTCTTTCTTGAAATTCTATAAATACAAATAAGCTAATCTCCCCTCAAATCATTACTTTTCTAATTGAATATTCCATTATCTAAAAGTGTTGTTATAAGAGGCGATGAACTTATTTGTTGCATCTGGGGTGGAGCCAGACCAGCAGGGTGGGCGCAACTGCCCCCATCCCCACCCCTAAATTCCCTCAGGTTCTCTCAAAAATTGAGATTTCAGTTTTGTGTGTATAAAATATTCTTAATTTAAAATTTTTAATTGAAAATATAACACTCTCCAAAAGACCAAAAAAAATATTATTTGTAACCTTAAAATAATAACATGATATACATTCACATTGAATTAAATTTCTGTCATTATCTTTAAAAAAAAAAAAAAATTATAATATGATATATTATCGCAATATCCCCTAATCAATTTGCCAATTTTTATATGTTGTTGTTTTCGGAATTCTTTGAAACTGCTATATACTTTAGTCTTTTAACTCTCCCAATATAATCAAGGAAAAAAAATTCTTATTTGTAGCATAAAAATTATGACATGGTATGTTTTCACAATTTTTTCTAACCAATTTTTGAATTTTATTTGTTGCTTTAAAACATTTTTGTACATTGCGATATAGTTTTTAAAGGACTGTTAAAAATCAAAGACATACATAGAACATTTCAATTTTTTTGAATATATGACCATACTATTAATACTTCCAAGTTAATTATTTTTCATCTCACTTTTAAGCATTCAAATTATATGTTTTACATCTTCTCAAGAAAAATTATATGTTTACTTCTTTGAAATATATATATTATAGTCAGCTTTAAATTATGATGTAGTTTAAACATAACAATGACGTCATACTAATTCCAATACTACTAGGTGCTGTACCAAAAAAAAAAAAACCCTCTAATACTAGGCTCAAATAAGAAATTGAAACCAATTACCATAAATAAAAAAAAAAGCTATAACTTACATCTACACTATATTTTCTTTATCAATCATTTTTTTTTTTTTTTTTTTTTTGTTTAATAAATTACCTAAACGATTACTTTAGATTTGTGAGGATTGATGATCCATGTCAGTTGTTAGTGTATACATGTTAGCTTACTGGGCTTGGGCCCATTATAGTATTAAACTTGCCCTACATTCTTATTGCTTATGCTACAAAAAAGATATGTCTGTGTAAAGACTCACTTTTACATTTTTTGACCCAAATTAATATACAGACAAAATTACACAAAATAATCGCTCTTTTTTATGGTTAAATTACAATTCACGCTCAGTAATATGTGGTTTTGTTATTTTGAAAATTTTTAATTAAAAAAATTATAAATCAGGGAAAAAATATTTATCATTTCTTTTCCAAATTAGAGGAAAAAAGGAAAGGAATTTTTATTTTTTTTTTAAATCTCATCTAGAATACATAAATACAACAAAAATTTATACATATGTAACCCCCCCCAAAAAAAAAAAAAAAAAAAAAAAAACTCCAACAAATTTTCTGTACAATATTTTTTCTCAAACAACTTTTCTTTACATTTCCATAATTTTCCTAACAAACAAACAACTTCCACACATTACACCCTTCTTCGTCACCGACAATTTGTTTGTGGCACAAGGGATGCAAGTCACCGCTGGAGCAAAACTCCATGACAATGCAACAGAGATGCAAGGCTTCAAACTCGGTGTGGAGCTTAGGCAAAAAAGGATGGATGGTCCAGCATCTTCCTCTCCATCTCCACTCTCTGCACCTTCTTCTTCTTCTTCACCAAGGCCTCTTTGTCCACCACCTTCATCGCATAGATGTCACCTGCATTTTAAAAAGTTTGTATTAGTTTTTTAGATTTTTTAATTTTAAAAAATGTTTTTGGGGACAATAACAACATGATCTTAAGCACTCGTTTAGAAGGATAAAATAAAATTAAAATGGAAATGAATGAAAAAAATAATTTTAGAATATTCTTCATTTCCTTTATTTGAAAGAATTTTAATGGAGGGAATGTAATCATTCCAATTTTTTTACTAAAACTCCCAAAATACTCCTATATATTTAGCGATTTATTTTGAAATAGGGGTCTAATCATAATATTTTCATAAAATGATTCCGCTTCTTTCCTTCTATGTTACTCCCAAATAAGGTTACTTACATTCTATTTATTTCCATTCATTTATTTTAAAATATCCAAATAAGGTTACTTAATTCAATTTCATTCATTTCCTTTCCCTTATTTAAATACATTTCATTCATTTCCATTTCTTTATGATTATTCATTTCCATTCCATTCTATTCTCCTATGAACTCCCAAACGAAGCCAATTTGAAGACCTTAATTGAATAAATTTGAAAATTTAAAATTTAGAGGACTCAATTGAATGGAAGTGAAGTTAGAGAAATGAATTGAATTTTGGTCTAAGTTAGATGATGCAAATTGTAATTTAGTCTTCTTTTATAATATGACAAATAATGAATTTTCATCTATTGAATTTTCATCGATAAATCTATAATAGGATTACATAGACATCTAAGGGGATGTCTATTCTATACCTCTTTTTTTAGAGAAAAAAGAGATATCTCGTTTATCTATCTTTTGTCTATCTGTCATTGATTCTATCTATGAATCAAGTCGAAAGACTTCCTTTTTTGGTTCCCCGAAGCCCCGAATGGAGTGGATCGTTTCTGCAGGGTTTAGAAAATGTTTAACTCTTGTAAAACCATATAACATGTAATTTGAACCCATCCTTTTTATATATTATTTTACTAGACCTGGCAAACAAGGTGGGTTGATTAGGTTTGGGTTCAACCTAGTTGAGTTTGGTTCAAATTGGTATCGGGTTAGAAATAGTTGTCCTAAATGGGTCACAAAACCTGTGACTCTAACCCAGTCTTTTGAGGGCTAGGTCAACCCAATATCACCCATATCTTTTCACATTAAAAAATATATATAGAATGAAAAAAATCAATCATTCTATCTTCTCTTCCTTTTATAACAAATAAGAGAACTTACAAACAAAATCACTTAAAAATAAATGTTGAATAACATATAAAATCATTTTTTTTGGACAAAGTTGAATATTACATAAAGTCATAAATGAACATAGTCCAAATTAAATAATACATAAATATTTAAAGTTATATGGTCCAAACTTGTTTAGTAATCTTATCATCATTGCACAAGAACAGATAAACAAACACTAGATTTGGACCATATCACATTAACAACCTCATTAGGTGCTCCTATTGCATCCAAAATATAAATAAACTTAGATTATCTTCAAAGATAACTAAATGTATAAAATGTTACGAATAAAATATAACATATTGGGGAAAAGAAAAATAAGTAAATAATTAATATGAATTACATCTCAATTTACTTGAGAATTGTACACCAAGTTGGTGAGTAATATTGTCAATATTTTCAACTCCAATATAAAATTTTAATATAAATTAGTATTCAATAAACACATGTCAATAAAAGAACTATATTTTTTATAACTATGACTATTCTATAAAGGAAATTAAATAAGTAGAAGTGACCCCAAAAAAAAAAAAGTGGAAGAAAAGAACAAAAAAGGACTCAAAATGAAAAGTTCATGTGTTGTTAAAAAATGGTCAACCTACAAGTCGACCTGACCCGGACTTTCTTTTTATGTGTCCCAAAAAACCCGACCCATATATATATATATATATATATATATATATTTTAAGTTTAATCAGGTTAATGAGCTCAAGTCCCATTTTGCCTGGTCTAATTTTGACATGTTGTGATGAAAAAATCCAGGAACAACTGCAAATATATTTTCAATGTCAAAAGCTTTATTGAAGGTTATTAATTTCATATTTAAGGATGTTGGCATATTTTAACCATTCTTACCCAATACCGCCATGTAGATTTTTTTTTTTGAGACCACTACTCGGGTCACATATATGTGTGCGCGTGTGTAGGAATGCTTTGATAAGCAAGGACAACTGATTTGCTGAATATTTTCTATCTTTATGGCACTTGCTAACTCAACAAAATTATTGTCCTACGTTCGTTGCAGACATGAGGCAAAAGTTGTTGAAGAAATAGTTGGAAAGATATTGGATAAATTGACTTCTACATACTCAATTGTTCACAAGGATTTTGTTGGAATAAACTCTCGTATGGAGGAACTGGTGAATTTATTAGGCATGGGGTTGAATGATGTTCGCTTTATAGGGATTTGGGGAATGGGGGGAATGGGCAAAACAACTCTAGCGCGAGTTGTTTATGATAAATTTTGTCATCGTTTTGAAGGCAACAGCTTTCTTGCCAATGTTAGAGAAGAATGTGGAAAACAGGGTTTAGTTCATTTACAAAAACAGCTTCTTTCTGATATCTTGATTGAAAGAAATATTGATTTTTCAGATGTTCAATGGGGAAGTAATGTGATAGAGAGAAGATTATGTTATAAAAGTGTTCTTATCGTTCTTGATGATGTGGATCAACTTGATCAATTAGAAGCGTTAGCGAGCAAGCGAGTTTGGTTTGGTCGAGGGAGTAGAGTCATTATAACAACAAGAGATCAACATCTATTGATCAAACATGATGTGGCTGAAGCTGAAATATACAAGGCTAAGGAATTGAATCGTGATGAAGCTCTTCAACTATTTAGTCGAAAAGCCTTCAAGAAAGACCATCCTTCAGAAGGTTATGTGGAATTGTCCAAGAAAGCGATATGTTATGCTCAAGGCCTTCCTCCGGCTCTTGAAGTTCTAGGTTCCTTCTTGAAATGTAGAAAACTTGATGCATGGGAAAGTGCCCTAGATAGACTAAAAGAAGCTCCTCAAAAAAAAATTCTAGATACACTCCGGATAAGTTTTGATGGCTTGGAAGAAACAGAGTAAAAAATATTTTTAGATATTGCTTGTTTCTTCAAAGGAGAAGATAAAGATCGCGTAATAAATATACTAAAAACTCCCCATTACTAGCCAAGCATTGATATAGATGTTCTTGTGGAAAAATCTCTCATAACCATCTTTGATAATTATTTGTGGATGCACGATTTGCTGCAAGAATTAGGTCGGCAAATTGTTCATAGCGAGTCCCCCCAACAACCTGGTAGTCGTAGTAGGTTGTGGCTCAAGGATGATGTCCTTCCTGTGTCTTCGGAAAATAACGCAGTAAGTTGATTATGTAGAATTTTTCTCTTTATTTTTATTTTTTCTTTTTCACTAGGTAGATGTATTGTATTTTCTCTTTCATTTTTTTTTTCTATCATTTTATAAAATATTAGTTCATCAAGATTATTTTTGTTTAAAATTTTAAAATCATTATACATTTGGAAAATTCTATTATGAGTTGACTTGATGCTTCTCCAATTCGAGATCAAAAAAAATTTGAGGCATAATGTTGCATTTGCCCCAACCGGTAAAAGTGCAACTACACACCAAGCTTTCAAGGGATGAAAAATCTCAAATTTCTAATAGTTGAGAATGTACATATTTGTGAACCATTTGAATTTCTTCCCCATGGTCTAATATATCTTAAGTGGCCCAATTATCCTTCTCACTCGGCCATTCAAATATTTTCCTAAACAACTTGTTGTTTTTGAGATGCCACGTAGTCGCATTAGATTGCCAAAGCTAATCAAGCAGGTATGATTATGTATATTTTTAAATTGGGATTTTTGTTAAATTTTTTATTTCAAATTTTGTTGTGGTAAACTTTTGTAAATTTTTTTTTTCCTTCAGGGGCGTCATTTAGAAAATTTGATAAAAGTCAATCTCAATGATTGTGAGTTTATTACGAAATTACCTAAATTATGGGCCCCAAATTTAGAGTATTTGGGCTTCTCGGGTTGTAAAACTTTAGTTGAGATTGATGAATGCTTTGGATCTCTTGAAAAGCTTAAAATATGGAATCTCAGAAATCGCGGAAAACTTCAAATTCTTCCAAGCCACTCAAAGTTGAAATCTCTTGATCTTTTTATTCTTTCTCGATCGCTCAAGCCTTGAGAAGCTCCCTAATTTTCATCCAGAAATGGAACGTTTAAAGGCTTTACAATTAGAAGGAAGTGGTATAGAGAGGTGCCTTCATCAATCGAGCATCTCACTAAGCTTGAGAAATTAAGACTTCGTGGGTGCAAAAACCTTCGGGATCTTCCAGATTGCATTTATATAATACAATAAATGCATTTAAAATTATATAAATAAATAGTTAATAAATAAGATGATTTTTTAAACCAAAACCCTCATTATATAACATTTTTTATGATTACAATTTCAAAATGATTTTTTATGTAAATAAACCCCTAATAGATAAATAATATAATGAATATGTTATTTTATTTTGAATTTTCTTGCATTCAAACATTGCTTAATATACACATAAATGAATTGTTATTTTGCAAATTGATCTCAAATACTATATATGTGTGTGTGTGTTTGCTTGCACATGCGTAAATGTGATGTCAAATGTAATTTCCCCCCCTTCAAGTCCCCCCCCTTCAAGTCGGATCCTGGCTCCACCACTGGTTTTAGTAGGTGGAAGAGTTTAGCCTCTTTGGATGGTGAAAATTGGGGTATTTATAGGAGAGCTAGTATTCTAAGGTTGGGTTAGATGTTTGTGTAGCTAGTTGCCCTAGAATCTCATCAAAATAGAGATGGACTAATATGTATTTTTTGTCCAAAAGGTGTATATGTCACAAATTGGGTGCGTGCACATCATACATCTGACATATGCACCTTTTGTAAGCCTCGGCCAAATTAGGTTAGAAATGATTTTTTGGGCTTAGTTCTTGTGTTATAATTGGGCTTTAGATTGTATTAGGCCACTTTTGGGTTAATCTGCTCATTGGGCTCCACACACAATGCTAATCATTTTGGTAGCGGATATTGTATATGTCAAAACGAAATGGGGTGTCTACACCTATTGTTAATGAAAATTAGGACCTACAAAAGCTCATAGACATGGAGGCATATATATATATATATATTGATTGAAAATTAAGTGAAGATGACAAAGAGAATGTACCATGCATGTGAATCTAGGGAATTAAGAGAGATAGAAGTAGCTATAACATATGAATTTGGTATTCAAGGTCTATTATGTAATACCAATCAAAACTTTTGTGTTCAACGAGTAAAGTTAAGGTAATTTCTTTTCAATTTAGTATTTTGTGGAAGTGGAAGTGTTCGTCAACATATGATGACTTATAAGTACCATATACTCTTGGGAAATTTCATGACAATTGACTCAAAGGTTCTTGGACTATATTTTCAATTTGTGGCAAACTTTGTCATCAATTTTTTGTATTTTTTGTTTTTCGTTAGATAGCTCCAACAAATAGAAATCTAATATTAGGATATTGACTTACTTTTTCTTTTTTTTAAGTTGCATGCAATTGATTGCAATTTTTTCTTGTTGTGCTTTTGCTTTTGGAAAACACAAAAAGGGAATTTCTTGCTTTCGGCCTTGTCCATGGGGCACCCCTAAATATCAATGCTTAAAGAAGTGGACCAACATGTCACGACCACACATTGCAGTAACAAGCATACCTAACCAATGTAGCTATTAGTTATCATTGTTGATTATTGTTAGAACTAATTATGTTCGTGCTTATACTCAACTAATTAATACATGACTCAAGGAAAATACTAGCCATGTTTGTGCTTATAGTGCAAAGAATTAGTGTAGTCACGCTTAAGGTTCCTCGTTAATTGAGTGTGTGTTATGCAATCACTGTTACACAAAGATGATATCCATTGTGTATTTGAGTCACCACCATGAACTCCTCAAGGCCAACCAATCAGCTCACATGCTAACTTGAACATAGTGCTATCATCTTTTATTTCTTTCTTTCTTTCCGTACATATAAAAGAATTAAAAAAGAAAAAAAATCAACCCAATATAAGTTGAATAATGCATAATCCTTAAATTTATATTCTAATTCTTATAGTGTAATAATCCACAATAGAAGAAAAATAAATATGTATACAATTTTATACACGGAATGCACCAACTAAAACCTAGCATCCTAAGATTAGCTTGTAATTTTTATTTATAAATGTATGCTTAAAATCATTCAACATGCACTTATTCATTGTTCTAAAAAGTAGATTACACAGAAGTGGATTACCCAAAGATTTACCAATTATTTACAACTTATTTTATTTATTCCCATACTAAAATCAAAATAAATTAGGTTTTTTATTTTTAAGTAAGCCAGTAATTTATTTAAACGCACTTTTTATTTCAATATTAGAAAATAAGCATATATATATATATATATATATATATAATGGGATGTGTAGGGTCACGTTCCGAAACGGACCAGCATCCGTGGTTGGGTCCGCACGTGAATGAGCCTAGACAATATCATTTGTAGAGAGTGGGTTCGAAAGGCTAAGTCGTGATTGCTCGGTGGTTGTTTTGTTAAGTTGTTCGTGCATGATCCAAAGGTATTCACCCTTTGTTCCATTTTTCTCCTGAGGGACCCCCCTCTCTTTAGGTTACATATTTTTCTTTTATACTAGCATGCGTTCAATTTCCCTCGTCCACGTGTAGGGTCGACCTTTTCAAGATCGATACTTGTCCCATCGGTCCCCAGGACTGGTCGTTGAGAGTTACTTGATAAAGTTAATGGATAAGGCTCATTAGGCGCAGAGATATGCATGGGGCAGGTGGCAAAGGAAGCCCTTCTTAGATATTTTAGATTTCCCTTAGAGCTTGTCCCTTTACCTTTCTGCCCTTGTTCTTGGGCCAGCCGAGGACCGCATGGTCCTCGGCTGCTTCTCCGGGCCAATTGGGTCATAACATTCTTAAGCTCTGGCCATGACCTTTTTCGGCTTGGGCCTTTGGACCTTTCATCAAAGAATCGGGCCTGGCCCGTCCATTATTGGGCCCCACAATAGCCCCTCAAAACCCTGCTGTCCGGCCTCTTGGTTGGAGAGGAGGGTTTTGGTAACTCTGAGCCTTTATCATGGCTCATTTAATTCGGCCCTTCCCTAGCGTTGGCGATTATCCGAATGCCCAGGAAACGCTCCTATCTACGAGATATCCTTTTTGATTTAGCCCTTATCCGTTTTGTCCGCTTGGCTACCCGAAGTAGGTCTTTAATGTTTTTCCTTCACGAGACCTCTCGAATTCAATGGCCACCGATAACGTGGGGGAGCGGAACAGTCGCCTTCTTGTTGGCAGATTTCCTTAAGGATCAGTACATGTTTAATGCCATCCTCTTCGTTCCTTATATAAAGAGGGTGAACATGAGCTGTTTCTTTCGTATGTGAATCATTTAGTCCCCCGAAAAATTGAAAATCCTTAGATTCCTCCCAGAATTTACATTTACCCTCCAATTGTACCTTGACTCATAATACGTTCACCACAGTCCTAGGTGATGAAGAAACCTTCTTCGTCCCAAAAATACCTTGTTCGGGCTAAGCACGAGATGGCTCGATCGGGGCAAGGGTGGCAGAGACTCAAGATTTATCTCGCCTATCTTTCAGTCAAAATCCGAAGCAGGAACTCGTCACGTCGCATCTTCGACGTGGATCGAGCCGAGAACACACAAAGATCATCACCACCCGCTCTCTCATGAGCATATCTAATGTGGTTCCGTGTGCTAGGAGTCGGATCTGGGGCAGGAACTAAATGTCCCCGCTTCTTCCTCTCCTTGTTCACCGGTGCCACCTTCTACTTTTCTTTCTTCTTCTTTCCACCACCAGCTCCATCCTGGGGCTTTTCCTTCTCCCTCTTTTGCTCCTTTTATTTTCTTTTCATTGCTTCCCTCTTCTTCTCCTCCTTCTCTTGCTCATGTCCTCCATCTTCCTCATTCATCTCCTCCAGCTTCCACCTTTGCACTCCTCGACAAGAGCTTGTCAAGTGCTTCCATGTGTTCCAATTCTTCTTCCTTCTCCTTCATTATTTTTGTATAAGGATCTTCTCCCGATATGAGTCAGTCTTGAGGCGAGTTTTCGGAGAGACTTTGAAGGCGAGTTCAGAAGACACCTGATGATTTACTTATTTGTATTAAGGGATACTTTTTCGCTTTAGCAATTCATTTTTTGTATAGGCTTGTTTAAGCCCTTCCTTGTACGTTGTAACCATTTTTCATATTAATAAAAGTTATTGTTACTCTATTTCGTATGTCTTGTTTACATATTCTAATAAATGTGAAAGCGCTGCTCGGCATAATAGTGTAACATTTGAATCAATAATAACTTAGGCCAAAGTAATCGCTGATAAAAAGATACCATGATAACTTTAACAAATTATTATTCAACATAGCAATCCGACCAGTGAGGAAGGGGACTTATCTTAAAATTAGCCGTGATGGATACTAAATGCTTGATAAGGTGTAAAAAGTAGTTATCCAAGGACATGTTATCCACCGGATGAACGTCCTCCTTAGGTTGACGACCATTAGGTCATTTCGCCATTTCCATGACACGTGGGCTTTAACCCTTTCCAATATTTGAGTCGAGAGACTTCTTCCTCCAAGCAGTTGAATTCCCATTTTAGCTTGTGTCCGAGGACCATGAAAGCCTTAGGTTTTGTCCAAGACTTGTGTCCTCATCGCATTTGGTTTTCCTTTTTAGCTTGAGTCCGAGGACTATGCAAGCCTTAGGTTCTGTCCAAGACTTGTGTCTGTATCAGGGCTTGGTTTTTCCTTTTCGTGGTTGAGTCCGAGGACCATGCAAGCCTTAGGTTCTGTCCAAGACTTATGTTTGCATCAGTACTTGGTTTTCCCTTTTTAACTTGAGTCCGAGGACCATGCAAGCCTTAGGTTCTGTCCAAGACTTTGAGTCTCGCATCGTTGCTTGGCTTTCCCTTTTAGCTTGAGTCCGAGGACCATGCAAGCCTTAGGTTCTGTCCAAGACTTTGAGTCTGCGTCAGTGCTTGGCTTTCCCTTTTAGCTTGAGTCCGAGGACCATGCAAGCCTTAGGTTCTGTCCAAGACTTTGAGTCCAGATTTTGATTTTCATCAAGAATTTCCCGCGGTGCTCAACAAGATGTCCCCGGGCCTTCACGCGCGGCGGCCCGGGCCGCGAATTCACTTAATCCGCGGATTAGGAGATATTTTTGCAACCTCTGGGCATGCAATACTTCTCTGACGCCCCAAGGATCGAGGCGCGCTTTTACGAGGCTCCTTGAGTCTCGTGACTGCAGTTGACGTTGGAAGTTGAGCCAAGACCACTTTGTCCGTAGTGCTCCTTGGGACGCCGCGTGAGTTGACTGCCATTATCCTGTCCTTTCAAATAAATAGGAGGGAGAGGGCGTTGCTATATATATGTACACCAACCCTTTTCGTTTTCCCTCACATCATACTTCCCATACTTGGAGTTCTCCTTTCTTAGCATAACATGTTGAAGGCAATAGTTTGGAAGAAAGAACTCTCTCCGACACGTAAGCGCCAAGTCATCACGAGGCCCCGAATGGTAAGGTATGGGCACAGAAGCATAGATTCAGGCGAACACCCTACTTCAACCAAGGGGAAAGAGTGTCTCCCCTCCTTTTAGCCAAAATCCGAAGCGGGTTACTCGCTCACGCCAGAATTTTGGTGTGTCGGAAGGAATGTTCTCCGCCATCGTCGCCTCTACTATGTAGCAGGCGAATATTTAGAGAAAGCTCCTCAATTTCCCACTCCCTGCACCTTTCCTTCAACGGTGTCGGGTCCAAGTTGGGTTTCTTTGGCTGCCTGAGTTATGGGCATGTAAGAGCGTGGGGAAAGATAAGGTCTCGTGAGTCAGAGCCAACCTATCCTCCGACATACCTCCTCGGCTTTCTCTGACTTTCTTGTATTTTTCTTTTTCTTGCTTATGTAGTACTCATGTAGTAAGCTTTAACGCAGGCTGATCCCAACTTTTCATTGTACACTGTACTATTTCTTCGTTGTAATAAAAATAGAAGTTTATATACTTGTTTTGGGTATTGTTCTTTTGGCAAAACCACTTGGTGGGTTGGTGTGTTCTATGTGTGAGTTTTTCCTCGGCAGTACTTAAAGCAAGAACTCTTGAAGCACAATCCAACTAATTCTAATCTATCAACATCATCAAAGTGAATAATAATAACTCACTCATAGTAAGTTAAAGTTAAAGTTAGGAGACTAACCGAAATAACGGTTGAACGTTCTGTAGTAAGCACTAGAATATTGTATGAGGAAGACAAATTCTAAATAATTCATCCGAGGGAGTGATCGAGCGTTGCATGACTTCAATTATGCTTTTGGAAACACGTCATTCCGTTCCATACTAGTCCCTTTAGTGTTGAAGATCCGAGGGCAAACTAGAGAATCCATGTAACCTAGTTTTTCCTTTTAAGTAGTTGGTTTCCCCAAAGGCTTGAGTCCGAGACCATACAAGGCCTTGGTTCTCTGTAAGTAGTTGGTTTCCCCAGAGGCTTGGGTCCGAGGACCATGCAAGGCCTTGGTTCTCTCCAAAACTTGTATGTTTTCTGTAAGTAGTTGGTTTCCCCAGGCTTGGGTCCGAGGACCATGCAAGGCCTTGGTTCTGTCCAAAACGTGTATGTTTTTCTCGTAAGTAGTTGGTTTCCCCAGCAGGCTTGGGTCCGAGGACCATGCAAGGCCTTGGTTCTGTCCAAAACTTGTATGTTTTCCTGTAAGTAGTTGGTTTCCCCGCAGGCTTGGGTCCGAGGACCATGCAAGGCCTTGGTTCTGTCCAAAACTTGTATGTTTTTCTCGTAAGTAGTTGGTTTCCCAGCAGGCTTGGGTCGAAGGACCGTGCAAGGCCTTGGTTCTGTCCAAAACTTGTATGTTTTTCTCGTAAGTAGTTGGTTTCCCCGAGGCTTGGGTCGAAGGACCGTGCAAGGCCTTGGTTCTGTCCAAAACTTGTATGTTTTTCTCGTAAGTAGTTGGTTTCCCCGCAGGCTTGGGTCCGAGGACCATGCAAGGCCTTGGTTCTCCCAAAACTTGTATGTTTTTCTGTAAGTAGTTGGTTTCCCCAGGAGGCTTGGGTCGAAGGACCATGCAAGGCCTTGGTTCTGTCCAAAAACTTGTATGTTTTTACGTAAGTAGTTGGTTTCCCCGGAGGCTTGGGTCCGAGGACCATGCAAGACCTTGGTTCTGTCCAAAACTTGTATGTTTTCCCTGTAAGTAGTTGGTTTCCCCAGCAGGCTTGGGTCCGAGGACCATGCAAGGCCTTGGTTCTGTCCAAAACTTGTATGTTTTCCCGTAAGTAGTTGGTTTCCCCGAGAGGCTTGGGTCCGAGGACCATGCAAGGCCTTGGTTCATCCAAAACTTGTATTCTTTTGTATAAGTTGTTGGTTTCCCAGGCTTGGGTCCGAAGACCATGCAAGGCCTTGGTTCTGTCCAAAACTTGTATTCTTTTGTATAAGTTGTTGGTTTCCCCTGAGGCTTGGGTCCGAAGACCATGCAAGGCCTTGGTTTTGTCCAAAACTTGTATTCTTTTGTATAAGTTGTTGGTTTCCCCTGAGGCTTGGGTCCGAAGACCATGCAAGGCCTTGGTTCTGTCCAAAACTTGTATTCTTTTGTATAAGTTGTTGGTTTCCCCTGAGGCTTGGGTCCGAAGACCATGCAAGGCCTTGGTTCTGTCCAAAACTTGTATTCTTTGTTAGTTTACTCGTTTCTTAGAGGTGTTAGTTCGTCGAATAAAGCGGGGGAAGCGACCTTGATGCTTGAAGCCCCTAGACTTGCCATGCCGCTGGCATTATGAGGCGTAGCCCCTAGTGGGAACCTGTATCGGAACAAAGACAAGGTGTCGCCGGTCATAAAGGCGTCCTCGTAGACCCTTGTTCAACAGAAACTCAACTCCGTCGCCGCTCGAGCTCACGCGTAAGCCTCCCCACAGACGGCGCCAATTGTAGGGTCACGTTCAGAAACGGACCAGCATCCGTGGTTGGGTCCGCACGTGAATGAGCCTGCATAAATATCATTTGTAGAGAGTGGGTTCGAAAGGCTAAGTCGTGATTGCTCGGTGGTTGTTTTGTTAAGTTGTTCGTGCATGATCCAAAGGTATTCACCCTTTGTTCCATTTTTCTCCGGAGGGACCCCCCTCTCTTTAGGTTACATATTTTTCTTTTATACTAGCATGCGTTCAATTTCCCTCGTCCACGTGTAGGGTCGACCTTTTCAAGACGATATTTGTCCCATCACCCTGGACACTGGTCGTTGAGAGTTACTTGATAAAGTTAATGGATAAGGCTCATTAGGCGCAGATATGCATGGGGCAGGTGGCAAAGGAAGCCCTTCTTAGATATTTTAGATTTCCCTTAGAGCTTGTCCCTTTACCTTTCTCGCCCTTGTTCTTGGGCCAGTAGAGGACCGCATGGTCCTCGGTCGCTTCTCCGAGCCAATTGGGCCATAACATTCTTAAGCTCTGGCCATGACCTTTTTCGGCTTGGGCCTTTGGACCTTTCATCAAAGAATCGGGCCTGGCCCGTCCATTATTGGGCCCCACAGGATGGTATCATCAATCATGGTAGTACAGTCTCACACAGATGCAAACTTTTTTTTTAAGGTGGGTCACAGACACAAACTTTTCAACCCATTACCCATTTATTATATATAAGTGATCAAGTTTATATCCATTGCACATTATTATTCAACATGCAATTACACATTGTTCTGAAAAGTAGATTACACACGAAGATTTGCTAACTTAGCATAAACAAAAGTGGGAGGGTATGATGGTAGTAGTGGGCCACTAGGTAATTTGCATTGGGCAGTCAATTGTTTTTGGTCTATGCCTTAAAACAAAGTTGCTCGGACAATAGTTAGTGCATCTCATAACAGTCTCGGGGTGAGTTTGGTTCACTTTTTCGAAATTGGACTTTTTTAAAAAAATGGAGTTTTCAAAAAATGCATAATGAAAAAAATGCTTTTTCTAAAAACCGAGTATTTGGCAAAAGTTATTAAAAAGTGCTTTTTGAAAAAGCTAAGTGTTTGGCTAGCACTTATAAAAGTGGCGGTTTGAGTGGTAAATTACCAAAAAGGACAATGTATATGTAAAGTATTGTGAAAATACTTTCTAATTTTTTTTTTTAACTTTCTAAAAAATTATTTTAAAAAGAACTTTCAAAGTTTCTAAAAAATTATTTTTTCTCACCAATATTAACTAATAAAACCTATCACTTAAGATTTATTGTGAAAATATTATGATAGTATTTCTAAATCTTAATTTCTCATTCTTTATTTTATTTTTCCCTGATTTCTTTACTTTTTTTTTTTCATCCATATTTCCTTCTTTTTTTTTCTTTTTTTTTTTTTTTTTTTTTTTTTTTTTTTTTATGGGTTTTTTTTCCCTCTTTTTTTCTACCCCACACATGTACCCTTCTCTTTTTTTTTTTTTTTTTTTTTTTTTTTTTTTTCCCCCCTTTTTCCCCGCCACTTCCTCTAGAACATTCCACTTTTCTTTTTTCTTTTTTTCTTTTTTCCTTTTTTCCCTTACCACTTCCTCTAGAACGTTCCCCTTTCTTTTTCTTTTTCTTTTTTTCCTTCTTTCCCCTTTTTCCCTACCACCTCCAGAACGCTCCCACTTTTCTTTTTCTTCTTCTTTTTTTTTTTCCTTATTTCCCCCTTTTCCCTATCACTTCCTCCAAAACATTCCATTCTTTGTAGAGCTCTCTCTTTTTTTCCTTTTTTCTTTTTGACAATTCGAAAACTACAAGGAAGAGAGAAGATGATGATGATGATGATGATGAAGAAGATGAAGATGATTGAAACATAAGGAAATCCCTCATCTCTCTCCTTAATTCTCGGATCCCTTAAGTCTCTGCCACCATTGGGTTTGTATTTGATTTTGATTTTGGGTTTGGGTTATGGGTTTTCAGTTGATGGTTTAATTTTGATTTGATTTTCTGTAGATTTTGGATTTGATTTTGAGTTGGGTTTGGGATGGGTTTTCCAATGGGGTTTGAGTTGATTTTAAGTTGTTTTGTGTTGATTTTGAGTTATTTTTGGTTTGGTTTTGCTCATTTTGTGTTTGGATTATCAAATGTTGAAATGGATTTTGTTGATTGTGGTGGTAGACTGGTGATAGTTGGGTGGTGCTGTGTTTGTAGCAGCACGGAGAGGGCAGAGAAGAGAGAAGAGATGAGATGAATGAGAAACAAGTGTAAGAATTGAGGACATGAGCATGATTTATTAAAGGGTAATTTGGTAATTGCTCAAAGAGTCCAACGGATAGTTGATCAACGCGCATGGACGTTTTCTAAAATGGACCTCAAAGCTCCTTTATGGTTTGCGCGTTCTCGGTTTTTTGGTCCAAAACGCAACTTTTTACAAAAAGTTGCGTTTTATAACTCACCAAATGGGCTTTGGACATTTGCTTATTTCAAAACGGGCTTTTTGGGTTGAAAACGTTGAAACAAACAGGCACTCACTTTGATTGTAGAGTTTGACCTGTATCGTTTATATATAGATAAATGCTTTAAAATGAGATTTTTTTTTAAATTTATACTTTTATTTGAATCTAACAAGTTGTTAGACTTGTTTTTAACAGAAAATTATTAGGTTACATAATTTAGCCAAATAAAATAACATATTTAGAAACAGTCTTACTTTGATTGTGGAGTTTGACGTATCCACTTCATTATGACCTAGGGGCAATTTGATGTATCATAAGTGCTCATAAATCGTACGATACAATGTGTGTATTGTAAGAATCGTATCATATTGTAGAATTGTATGTATCGTATGATATATAGACAAATGCTTTACAATGAGATTTTTTGTTAAAATTTATACTTTTATTTGAATCTAACAAGTTGTTAGTCTTGTTTTTAATAGAAAATTATTAGGTTACATAATTTAGCCTAATAAAATAACATATTCATAATTTTTTTTTCCTCTCTTTCTCCTACAAAATTTGGACTACACAGTACACACTTACACTTCACTTTAATATTTACAAATATATTTTATATACTATAAATAAGATATTAATTGATAATATAATTATTTTTTTATTTTTGTCATTATTGTTATAAGTCCAAGAAACTAGAATGCCAAGAAGAAATATTTTTGAAAAAAATTATTAAAATAAAAAGAACAAGAAGAGATAGTATATGTCAATAGTGATGAAAACGGTTTTAATGAAGAAATAAGTTTGCAAAATGATAAATGTGACGGTAGCATTGACTTCGATGAGGTTGATTAGGCAGTATGATGAATATGATGAAAAAATTTATTATTTTTGGGTCATTTGTAATATATTATAACTTTTGAATTTAAGCAATTTAAATGTATATGTTATAAATACGTGCTAGTTTGATTTATTTAGTTAACTTGTTAAATATTATTACATAAGTTATGAATAAATTAGTCATTGGTTGAACATATTCAAAATTTATAATGAACATACCCTTTATATATATATATATATATATATATATATATACATCTATAATCTTTTTTAATAATTTTATTAAGTATTTGTGTATCTTACGATACACGATACTATACGATACATGATAAAGAAAAAGAAAAAAAAAAATGATTCACGATACAATTCACATTTTTACAACTACACTAATAACAACTTACTACCTATAATTTATTGTAAAAATATTATAGATGTAAATATATATATATATATATATTTTTTTTTATACGAGCACCTAAACCCTTTTGGTTATTTGGAAATATTGAGTCATGTGAACCCGAAACTCCCTGCTCCCTTCCATGTCCACATTTCACCTCTTTTGTCACATTTATTCCAAATGACACATACCCTATAACCTTTTCTGTCTCTAACTAACTTTATATGTACACCTATCCTTAATGATAATTTGGACATCTGAAAACTCATAGACATGGAGGAATATATACAGTGGCGGCTCCAAGAATATTTTTCAAGGTGGTCATTAAGAAAATTAAATTATATAAAATTTAATAAAAATAGAACTTCATATATTGACCATAATTTAAAAAAAAAAAAAAAAAAAAAAAAAAACACATACAAACACAAAGACATAAGTCTTACAATTTTCTTTTTGAATTTTCTTATTTTGAAATCTTTGCATGATAATCTCATTATCAATGCTGCAAATTATATCTTTTTCAAAATTTTAGTTTCATAAAAATTTTCTTAGGCTTTTGCTACAACTCTCACTAAACAAATTAACATGGTTACATATTTTGAAAATTTAAATGTTAAATTGTATGTTCTTTATGTTCTTAAAACACATGTCAAATTTCATGTCAATCAAAAGTTATTTACTATTTAATCTATAAAATTATTTTTTTTAATGTATAATTTTAGATAACAAAAATTTGAAATTTAACGATTTGAGTGATAACATAACTATTGATATTCGAGCTTTTTGAAATTTTGCAAGTATGGAGGATTTTAAAAAAAATGTAATCTAATGGTGAATTTGCCAAAATTCACATCCAATAAAAAAAAGATTGAGTGAAATTGTAATCTTAATCTACAACTAAGTTTGTTACTAAATTTTGTCCAAAGTATAATTATGTTGACCCTAAAAAAATTTAGGGTCGTCACAAATATTTTTTAAGGATAAAAAATTTTAAAATTTTTAAAATTTACATATAATAATTAATTTTTTTCCAAGTCAAGGTGGTCTTGTGACCACCCTGCACTCTACGTGTAGCCGCCAGTGCATATATAATAATAAAAAATGAATTGAGGATGGCAAAGAGAAAATACCATGCATATCAACCCAAGGAATTAAGAGAGATAGAAGTAGTTATAACATATGAAACTCCAAAATTTGGTATTTTGTGGATGTGGTGAAAATGTTATTTTATAAGTTCTATTATATAAAACCTATCAAAACTTTTATGATCAAGTAAAAGCAAGGTACTTTCTTTTCAATTTGGTATATTGTGGATGTGGAAGTGGTCGTCAACATATGATGACTTATAAGCACCGTATTGGACTCTTGGGAAATTTCATGACAATTGACTTTAAGATTCAAAACTTTCTTTTTAATTTGTGGACAAACTTCTTCATCAATTTTTTGTGTTTTGTATTGTTTTGTTTGTTTATAGTTATAGGATGCTCCAAGTCTCCAACAAATAGAAATATAATATCAAAATATTTACTTGACTTGACTTTTTTTTTTTTTTTAAATGGCATGCAATTGATTGCAATATATATTTTTCAATGCGTTCACTCTGTGTTCATAATTTTCAGTCAAAAAGAGAAAGGCATGTATTGTGGAAAGAGTGGTAAAGTTTCTGGCATGTATCGTGGATAATTCATTGAAGTTTATGATCCATTGCGCGTTGTCAGAAAATTATTAGAGGAAAGTCAGGAGACAACTGACACATATGGGATGGGATGGTATCATGGTAGTACTCCCACAGACAACCCACTACTCTTCTTTTTCAATGCGTTCACACTCTTCTTAATCTTTAATCCTCAGTCAACAAGAGAAGAAGGCATGTATTGTGGAAAATTAGAGGAAAGTGAGGAGACAACTGTATAGTACATTCATGAAAAACACATGTTACACTGACACAGACAACCGACTATTCTTTTTCAACGCATTCATACACTCTTCTTAATCTTAATCCTCAGTCAACAAAAGAAGAAGGCATGTATTGTGGAAACAGTGGTAAAGCTTCTGTTGTACGTTTGAATGAATGTATGGGCAATTGACAATGACTGATAAAAATCCATTGCGCATTGCGAGAAAATTATTAGAAGAGATTACTGTACATTATAGTACCTTCGTGGAAAACACGGGTTTACAGTGCTACATACCATTGCAGTTTACAGTTTACTTCAAACAATGACATTCTCTTTTTAGTGGTTTTGATGTATTTTAGGATTTTTTTTTTTTTTTTGTATTTTAATCATTTTTATAAGTATAATAAATTTATTAGTATGTACAATTTTTTTAATATAAATTATTATATCTTCACGGATTAGTAATATAAGATGGATTTTACTAATGTGTGCCTTAAGAGCACACAATAGTATATCATTTTTGGAAAAAGTTTTATCGAAAATTAAAAAAAATTTGACAGCTTTTTCAATTTCAGATAAAATTTTTCCAAAAACGGATTTGTTAATGTATGCCCTAAAGGGCATACATTAATCGGACCCATATAAGATTACCAACATTTAATGAGGTGATGAGATTAGAATAATGTGAAATATTTTGTAATCTTAAACTATCATAATCTTATATAAAAAACGACAAACCAAAAAATGAAATTATTTTTTTTAACCTCTAAAGTTGTTTTAAAAACCTCTTAAAGCTAATGCACTTCTATTATGTGCTTAGTTTTTATTTAATTTTATTATTTAAGATTTTATTTTTGTTATTAGGATTTTTTTTAGAATACTAAGTATTTTTAACACACTTGATAAGAGAGAAGAAGGTTTTAAAAAAACTGATTGTATTGTATATCCAAAAGGGTTTAACTCTTGGATACAAAACACAGATCATTATGAAGAATTGGTTAATTAGATAATGATAGGATAAATTGTTAGCTAGATTGCTTTGAAGTAATCTAGGGTCCATTTGGATATCGCTTATTTTACTGAAAACTCAAAACACTGTAGCAAAATAATTTTTAAATGTGTGAATAGTGCCGTGGGATCCATTTTTAATAAAAGTTTTGTTGAACAAAAAGAGGTTTGTGAGTTCCGTGAACAGTGCATGAGACCCACTGAATAGTACATAATCATGAGAAAACTGACTTCTAAAAAAAAAAAAAATGCAGACGCAAGATAGTGCTTTTCAGCACTATCCAAACGCACACCTATTTATCAATTAAGAGGTCTTAGTTCCCTCGAAGCAACCAATGCACCAATTAGGTTCATAACAACTTTAGTGCATTTCTTTTTATTCCTTGCTTATGTGCTTAAATCTATTTATCTCACCATTTAATAATAATAAAAAATAACCAAAATAAACTTCTTCTTTTTTTTTAAGTAAGCCAGCCATTTATTTTAAAGCACTATTTATTTCAAATATTAGAAAACAAAAATATATCTATATATGGGATGGTATCATGGTAGTACTCACGGACACAAACTTGACAACACATGAATAATACATAAACAGTATATGAACAAGATGTGGACAGTATTTTTGTCTTCTGTACAGTAAAATCATGTAATTTTACTATTCACGTGCAAAAAAAAAAAAACTGAAAACGCTGGACGCCACTTTCAGCTGAAACCAAACAGGTACATGTTACCTTAGTAGCGTGTTACACTGTTTACTGCTATTTTTCCTGTAAAAAGAAAAAGAAAAAGAAGGGTGGTGGGTTGTCGGGTTTCTATCTGTGACCCACCTCAAAAAATAGTAAAGAAAAGTTTGTCTGTGTGTAGAGTACTCTTACGATACCCTCCCATATATATATATATATATATATATATATATATATATATATATATATATATATTTTTTTTTTTTCTTTCTATTAACTTATTTTTCTAATGTTCGAAATAAAAAGTGCATTTAACTAAGTAAATTACCTAAAAGATCATAAGGAATCTGTGTGAGGCTAGTCCTGATATCTCCGAAAAGATCACGATTGAAAAATCCTTAAAATTCGGATCCCCTTTCTTGATGTGATGGGGTGTTTAGAATTAATATTTAAATCCAAATATTTTGTATTTTATTTATTATAGGAAACTCATTCATATATTTTACAAAATAGATTTTCTTGATATGTTTAAATTAACATTTTGTTTTTAAAATATCGAATGTTTAATTTTAGGGCTTTAGGAACTATCTTTTTTTTTAATTATTATTATTATTATTATTATTATTTATGGGAACAATACCATTGTGATCATATTCTCGATGTACAAGGCCAAATAATTTCTTGGTCCTCTGCTTGTAAAAATTGATAAAAATTGAAAGAAAGTTGAATATTTAAATATGAGTTAATCTTATTCTTATCCCAATCTAAATTAGAATAAATTAGCTTAATTAATTGGAGGAATCCTTTAGGAGATAGGGTTAGGGGTTTTGAACCCAACACCTCATGGATTTTGTGATGTTTTAAGAACCATTATACCAACTCATTGAGGTTTTAATTATTTAGTTTAGATATGAGCCTATTAATTTCAACATGAAATCAACAAAAGGGTAAGTATAAATTTGACTATTTGTTGGTAGCTAGATCATAAGAGCTGCTTGAACTTTTTTGTTTTAAAAAAAATACTCAATTAGAATTTTAATGATTCACTTGGTCGATAACTATTGACGTAAAATAAAGTCGTCACTCATCACAATTGATTTATTATGTAAATGTAATCATTGGCATAAATTATATTGATTTATGTCACATTAATAATTTACTTTTAGTTGCAACTTCAAGAGTTTTATAGTTTAGAGATATTTACTAATTTCCTTATGAAAAGAACCAAAGTTCAAACTCCCATTTTCCAGTAATTGTAACAATTAAATAATTTAAGAAATAAATTACTTGTTTTTAAGGGAAAATTTTTTACTTTTACATCCCATGCTATGAACCACAGAAAGAAAAGACCGAAAGTAAAAGTATTCCTTGTAAGAATTGTTACTAGTATTGTAGGCGAGACTACAAGAACTGGTTGTGAAAAACATGGTTGATTTGGTATATTTTTTATAACTTACTAGTATGTAACCGGTGCATAAATTGAAGTGGTTATTGATGTTAGCTTGAGTTATTAAATATATAGGATATTAATTCGACTAGGACATTTAGAGGTACTAAAATGGTTTTTTCTTGCAATTTTCATGATATTAGTTATGTCAAGTTTCTCATTACATTACTATTATCTATATAATTTTGAATTATTGGATACTACATATACAATATCAATTTGCAATTATTGTATGTGAAATTATACTAAATACAACTCAAAATAAAAGAGAATGGATTAGTTCAATAGTATCTCCTAAATTTAATGGAGATAGGTGCATGAGATCGTTTAGTTTAATTACAATTTTTTAGGTTCAAGATCTTTGTATACAAAATATCTTAATAAACAATAGTATAAAAAAATATGCTCAATAGTTTAGAGATAAAATAACATAAAAAATCTAAACAATTTAATTTTTATGGAAAGCTAACAAGAACGAAATCCAATTTGATTCTAATTGAATATATATACACGTTACCTAGTTAGTAATGGACCGTATATAGTCATGGTATATTACACAAATAACTTATAAATTTGAATTATTTTTAGTTACACAAAAAATGGCCCATAAACATAAAATCATCCAAACTCTTTTTCCTCTAATTTTATATATAGAGTTAAATATATGATTAAGTGTTTTTTATAATTCTATAAAAAAAAAAGTGTTTTTTATAATTTATTTATATTGAACTCATCTTTTTCTACACTGAATTAACTTACTTGGCACAAAAATTTAAAAACACTTAGATTAGATGAGACATGTGGAGCAAAATAAACTTTAATTGAAATCCAATTTTTATACCGAATTAACTCACTTGGCAAAAAAATTTAAAAACTTAGACTAAATGGGACACATGGCGCAAAACTAAACTCTAATTGAAATCCAATTTTGACATCGAATTAACTCAGTTGTCACGAAAATTTAAAAGCTTGGATTAGATGGGACACATGGCCCAAAATTAGACTTTAATTGAATTCCAATTTGAAATCTAATTGGATTTTCTATCAACTTTACCTATTAATATATATATATCTAAGAGATATTTGATGTTAGACTATAAATATTACCAAAGGTGCGTACCCATAGATTGGGTGCATACGCATCATATACCTGGAGTATGCACCTTCTGTAAGCCTCATCCAAATTAAGTCAGAAATGGGTTTTTGTGCTTAGTTCTTGGGTCTTAGTTGGGCTTGGATTTAGATTGTATTAGGCCACTTTTGGGTTAATTTGCTCAATAGACTCCACACACAATGCTGATAATTTTGATAGCGGATTGATTTCTTGTCATTGGTATTGAGGGGCTCGGGCATAGGTCCAAATGAAATGGAATGTTTACACCTATCGTTAACACGATAATTTGAACTTACAAAAACATATAGACATGGAGGCATATATAATAATAAAAAATTAAGTGAGGATGGCAAAGAAAATGCACCATGCATATAAAGCTCCAAAATTTAGTATTTTGTGGATGTGGGGAAATTGTTATCTTATAAGCTCTATTATGTATTACCTATCAAAACTTTTATTTTCAACTTGTAAAAGCAGGTGCTTTCCTTTCAATTTGGTATTTTGGAGATGTAGAAGTGTTCTCGACATGTGATGACTTATAAGAACCGTATTGGACAACTTAGGGCCCGTTTGGTTGTAGTTTTTAAAAATTGTTGTTTAAAAAGATGTAAAAATTGTGGTTTAAAAAGTGTTGTTGAACAACGTGTTTTTAGTGTGAATAAAACAAAAAAATGTGTTTGGTATCATTGTTTAAACAATGTTTTTCAGTGTTTAAAAAATGTAAAATATGTGTTTGGTATGTATGTTTTGTTTGATAAAAAAAAGTGACTAACGGATTAAATAATAATTTTTTAATCCGTTTTTTATCCCTTCTTTTCCTTTTCTTCTGTCTTTATCCGTTTCTCTTGAGTCTTGATCTTCACTCGGAGCAGTCTTCACTCAGAGCGAGAAAAACAAAAACCCAAACCCACGCCAAAGAAGATCCACGGCTCCGTTCACCGATCGCCCGATCACCGACGCCAAACCCACGCACGTCCTCATCTCCATCGACGCCAAAGAAGATTCACGGCTCCGTTCACCGATCGGCGTGGCGAGGTGGGTTTTGATTTTGGGTGGGTTTCGATGGGGTTTTGATCGGCGGAAGAAGATCGTGTGGCTTCCAATGGAGTTTTAATCAACGTGGGTTCTATGGAGATCGGAGTTTTGATCAACGTATATGGAGATCGGGTTTTGATTGCATGGGTTTCGTTCCAATGGGGTTTTGATCGAGTGGGTTCCGACGTTCCGTGGAGATCGAGTTTAGATCGGTGTGGGCTCCATTCCGTTGGAGTTTTGATCGCGTGGGTTCTGGGAGATTGGATTTTGATCGCGTGGGTACCAAAATAATGGGTTTGTTGGTTTTCGATTTAATGGGTTTGTTGGTTTATGATTTAATGGATTTTCCGGTTGGCGTGTGGCATGGTGGTGGTGATTGGTGGTTTGTTGGGGTTCGATGGCGGTGGCAAGTCCGATCACTTTAAAGATTGGCATGAATTGATGGTGGGTTTTTCTTCGAATTTTTGTTTTGGGATTGTTGTTGTGATTTGTTGGGGTGGCTGGTGGTGTAGTAGTGATTTGGGTCCGTGTTGTGGGTGATTGTTGCTAGGCAAATGACTAGTGAAATGAATGTTGCTAGGCGAAAAAGGTGGTTGTGATATTGATCTGGGTTTGTTCACGGTGAAAATTCAGTGTCAATCCAGGTGAGATGAATTTTGGGCGTGAAGACTGGCGTGAAGACCGAGAAGAGATGAGAGTAGAGAGGAGAGGAGACAAATTTTAGGAAAAAGCTGGTCAGTGGGTCCGTAAACAGTGAAACTTCAGTGGCAATTTTATTACAATAATGCCATCAAAAAATGCTGTTCATTGTTTGAAATATGCCCAGACCATGTTTCAAAAATAGAGTTTCAAACAATGGTTTTTGAGTACTAATTTTCAAACAATCCTATTTCAAGTTGGCAAACCAAACGTGTTGTTTTTAAATTTGGACACTAGTGTTCAGTGTTTAAACACTGAACACTATGTTTTGAGTTGGCAAACCAAACAGGCTCTTAAAGATTCTTGAACTTTCTTTTCAAGTTGTGGGCAAACTTCTTCATCAATTTTTTTTGTTTTGTTTGTTTATAGTTAGATATCTTCAACAAATAGAAATTTAATATAAAAATATTTACTTGACTTGATTTACTTTTTTAAAAAATGACATGGAATTGATTGCAATATATTTTTTCAATGCGTTCACACTGTGTTCATAGTTTTCAGTGAAAAAGAGAAGGCATGTTCTGTAGAAAGAGTGGTAAACTTTCTGGCATGCATTGTGGAAAATTAGAGGAAAGTGAGGAGACAACTGTACAGTAGCTTCGTGGAAAACGCCTGTTACACTGACACAGAAAACCCACTACTCTTCTTTTTCCATGCGTTCACACTCTCTTCTCTATATGTCTTTAGAAGCGTCCTTTACAGTGTTACCTTCTTGGAAGGAGGAGTCTTTTGTACTCTACTGCTGTTTTTCCTGTAAAAAGAAAAAAAGAAGTGAGGAGAAGGCATGTACTGTAGAAAGAGTGGTAAAGTTTCTGGCATGTATCGTGGAAAATTAGAGGAAAGTGAGGAGACAACTGGACAGTAGCTTCTTGGAAAACGCCTGTTACACTGACACAGAAAACCAACTACTCTTCTTTTTCAATGCGTTCACACTCAGTCAACAAGAGAAGAAGGCATGTACGGTGGAAAGAGTGGTAAAGTTTGTGGCATGTGTTGTGGAAAATTAGAGGAAGAGGAAAGTCAGGAGGAGACAACCGTATCGTAGCTTCGTGGAAAACGCGTGTTACAGTTTTAATGTCTTTAAAAGCGTCCTTTACAGTGCTACCTTCCTGGAAGGAGTCTTTTGTACTCTACTGCTGTTTTTCCTGTAAAAAGAAAAAGAAAAAGAAGGGTAGTGGGTTGTCAGGTTTGTGTCTGTGACCCACCTCAAAAAATAGTAAAGAAAAGTTTGTCTCTGTCAGCGTGAGAGTACTATTATGATACCCTAACATACATATAATATAATATATATATTTATATTATATATATATATATATTTTTTTTTTTGATGAACAATTATATTTTTTTTTCTATTAGCTTATTTTCTAATGTTCGAAATAAAAAGTGCATTTAACTAAGTAAATTACCTAAAAGTCACTTATTTTTTAACCACAACGCGTATGCGAGGAACTAATTGCATATATATAGCGCTAATTCAACTACAAGGGAGCCGGCAGTGACACCTTCGCCTTCTCTCTCTCTTTCTCCCTGTTTTTGGCTTCATTATACTTGATCCATATCTGTTTTGTAGTTCAAAAATCACCAAATTAACATCCGATGGCTTTTATGGGCTTAGAAAGTGCATCCTCATCTTCTTCTTCTACCGTATCTGGATTTAAATATGATGTCTTTCTTAGTTTCAAAGGCAGTGACACTCGTAAAAATTTTACAGACCATCTATATGCTGCTTTGAAACAAAAAGGTATATTCACATTCAGGGATGATGAAAAACTTGAGCGAGGAACATTCATTGCTCCAGAGCTCTTGAGAGCAATAGAAAAGTCAAGATTTGCTGTTGTCATTATCTCACAGGACTATGCTTCATCGAGTTGGTGTTTGGTTGAACTAGCAAAGATTGTTGAGTGCATGGAAAAGGAGAGGCTTATAATTTTGCCTGTTTTTCACTACATAGATCCTAGTGATGTGAGGAATTTGGGGAAGACTTTTGGTGAAGCCTTTGCTAAACATGAAGAGCGTGACAAAGATAACATAGAGAAAGTACATAAATGGAAAGCTGCTTTGACAAAGGTTGCTAAAATCGCTGGATGGGATTTACGAGACAAGTAAGAATTTCTTCACTTCACCATAGGATCACTTTCTTTTCTTGTCTTTTTGCTTTTGATTTTCTACTGGCTAGTGATATTTAAGTCAATCAAATTCCAACTTTGATAATTGAGTAACTTTTGCAAAGTTTGTATATAATCAATTACACTTCAAAGGGAATCTGATGAGTTTCAGTTTCTCATATAAATTTTCAAGTAAAAAATATTATATGGACCACAAATAAGTTACTTTATGTATATTTGTTAAAGATAGCAAGTCACAAGTCCACCATTCTTGTCCAATTCCATTGTAGAAAATACAGCTAGTATTCCATTCATGCCCTCTAAACTTGCCTATTCTTAATATTTTAATTTTTAAAAAAAGTAATGCACCAATATTCTTTGAGGTTTCACAAGATGACACTCATTCCCAAACATTTCAAGATATGACGCTCTCTTTCTTGAAATTCTATAAATACAAATAAGTTAATCTCCCCTCAAATCATTACTTTTTCTAATTGAATATTCCATTATATAAAAGTGTTGTTATAAGAGGCGATGAACTTATTTGTTGCATCTGGGCTGGAGCCAGACCAGCAGGGTGGGCGCAATTGCCCCCAACTCCACCCCTAAATTCCCTCAGGTTCTCTCAAAAATTGAGATTTCAGTTTTGTGTGTATAAAATATTCTTAATTTTAAATTTTTAATTGAAAATATAACACTCTCCAAAAGACCAAAAAAATATTATTTGTAACCTTAAAATAATAACATGATATACATTCACAGTGAATTAAATTTCTGTCATTATCTTTAAAAAAAAAAAAAAAAAATTATAATATGATATATTATCGCAATATCCCCTAATCAATTTGCCAATTTTTATATGTTGTTGTTTTCGGAATTCTTTGAAACTGCTATATACTTTAGTCTTTTAACTCTCCCAATATAATCAAGGAAAAAAATTTCTTATTTGTAGCATAAAAATTATGACATGGTATGTTTTCACAATTTTTTCTAACCAATTTTTTGAATTTTATTTGTTGTTTTGAAACTTTTTTGTTCATTGCGATATAGTTTTTTAAGGACTGTTAAAAATCAAAGACATACATAGAACATTTAAATTTTTTTGAATATATGACCATACTATTAATACTTCCAAGTTAATTTATTTTTCACCTCACCTTTAAGCATTCAAATTATATGTTTTACATCTTCTCAAAAAAAATTATATGTTTACTTCTTTGAAATATATATATAATAGTCAGCTTTAAATTATGATGTAGTTTAAACATAACAATGACGTCATACTAATTCCAATACTACTAGGTGCTGTACCCAAAAAAAAAAAAAAAAAAAAAAAGCCTCTAATACTATACTCAAATAAGAAATTGAAACCAATTACCAAAAAAAAAAGAAAAGCTATAACTTACATCTACACTATATTTTCTTTATCAATCAATTTTTGTTTAATAAATTACCTAAACGATTACTTTAGATTTGTGAGGATTGATGATCCATGTCAGTTGTTAGCGTATACATGTTAGCTTACTGGGCTTGGGCCCATTATAGTATAAAACTTGCCCTACATTCTTATGCAGTTATGCTACAAAAAAGATATGTACGTGTAAAGACTCACTTTTTCATTTTTTGACCCAAATTAATATACAGACAAAATTACACAAAATAATTGCTCATTTTTATAGGTTAAATTACAATTCATGCTCAGTAATATGTGGTTTTGTTATTTTGAAAATTTTTAATTAAAAAAATTATAAATCAGGGAAAAAATATTTATCATTTCTTTTCCAAATTAGAGGAAAAAAGGGAAGGAATTTTTTTTTAAATCTCATCTAGAATACATAAATACAGCAAAAATTTATACATATTTAACACCCCCAAAAAAAAAAAAAAAAAAAAAAAAAACTCCAACAAATTTTCTGTACAATATTTTTTTCTCAAACAGCTTTTCTTTACCTTTCCATAATTTTCCTAACAAACAAACAACTTCCACACATTACACCCTTCTTCGTCACCGACAATTTGTTTGTGGCACAAGGGATGCAAGTCACCGTCAGAGCAAAACTCCATGACAATGCAACAGAGATGCAAGGCTTCAAACTCGGCGTGGAGCTTAGGCAAAAAAGGATGGATGGTCCAGCATCTTCCTCTCCATCTCCACTCTCTGCACCTTCTTCTTCTTCTTCGCCAAGGCCTCTTTGTCCACCACCTTCATCGCGTAGATGTCACCTGCATTTTAAAAAGTTTGTATTAGTTTTTTAGATTTTTAATTTTAAAAAATGTTTCTGGGGACAATAACAACATGATCTTAAGCACTCGTTTAGGAGGATAAAATAAAATTAAATGGAAATGGATGAAAAAAAATAATTTTAAAATACTCTTCATTTCCTTTATTTGAAAGAGTTTTAATGAAGGAAATGTAATCATTCTAATTTTTTTTACTAAAACTCTCAAAATACTCCTATATATTTAGTCATTTATTTTGAAATAGGGGTCTAATCGTAATATTTTCATAAAATGATTCCGTTTCTTTCCTTTTATGATACTCTCAAATAAGGTTACTTACATTCCATTTATTTCCATTCATTTATTTTAAAATATCCAAACAAGGTTACTTAATTTAATTTCATTCATTTCATTTTCCTTACTTAAATACATTTCATTCATTTCCATTTCTTTATGATTATTCATTTCCATTCCATTCTATTCTCTTATGAACTTCCAAACGAAGCCTAACTCAAGACCTTAATTGAATAAATTTGAAAATTTAAAATTTAGAGGACTCAATTGAATGGAAGTGAAGTTAGAGAAATGAATTGAATTTTGGTCTAAGTTAGATGATGCAAATTGTAATTTAGTCTTCTTTTATAATATGACAAATAATGAATTTTCATCAATAAATCTATAATAGGATTGTAGGGTTTAGAAAATGTTTAACTCTTGTAAAACCATATAAAATGTAATTTGAACCCATCCTTTTTATATATTATTTTACTAGACTTGGCAAACAAGGTGGGTTGATTAGGTTTGGGTTCAACCTAGTTGAGTTTGGGTCAAATTGGTTTCGGGTTAGAAACAGTTGTCCTAAATGGGTCACAAAACCTATGACTCTAACCCAGTCTTTTGAGGGCTAGGTCGACCCGATATCACCCATATCTTTTCACATTAAAAAATATATATAAAATGAAAAAAATCAATCATTCTATCTTCTCTTCCTTTTATAACAAATAAGAGAACTTACAAACAAAATCACTTAAAAATAAATGATGAATAACATATAAAATCATTTTTTTTGGACAAAGTTGAATAATACATAAAGTCATAAATGAACATAGTCCAAATTAAATAATACATAAATATTTAAAGTTATATGGTCCAAACTTGTTTATTCATCTTATCATCATTACACAAGAACAGATAAACAAACACTAGATTTGGACCATATCACATTAACAACCTCATTAGGTGCACCTATTGCATCCAAAATATAAATAAACTTAGATTATCTTCAAAGATAACTAAATGTATAAAATGTTACGAATAAAATATAACATATTGGGGAAAAGAAAAATAAGTAAATAATTAATATGAATTACATCTCAATTTACTTGAGAATTGTACACCAAGTTGGTGATTAATATTGTCAATATTTTCAACTCCAATATAAAATTTTAATATAAATTAGTATTCAATAAACACATGTCAATAAAGAACTATATTTTTTATAACTATGACTATTCTATAAAGGAAATTAAATAAGTAGAAGTGACAAAAAAAAAAAAAAAAAAAAAAAAACATGGAAGAAAAGGACAAAAAAGGACTCAAAATGAAAAGTTCATGTGTTGTTAAAAAATGGTCAACCTGCAATTCGACCTGACCCGGACTTTCACAAGATTGAATTGACTCGCCTTTTTATGTGTCTAAAAAAGCCCGACCCATATTTTTATATATATATATATATATATATATATTTTTTTAAAGTTTAATCAGGTTAGTGAGCTCAAGTCCCATTTTGCCTGGTCTAATTTTGACATGTTGTGATGAAAAAATCCAGAACAACTGTGATTATATTTTCAATTTCAAAAGCTTTATTGAAGGTTATTAATTTCATATTTAAGGATGTTGGCATATTTTAACCATTCCCACCCAATACCACCATGTAGATATTTTTTTATGAGACCACTACTCGGATCATATACATGTGTGCGTGTGTGTAGGAATGCTTTCATAAGCAAGGACAACTGATTTGCTGAATATTTTCTCTCTTTATGGCATTTGCTAACTCAACAAAATTATTGTCCTACGTTCGTTGCAGACATGAGGCAAAAGTTGTTGAAGAAATAGTTGGAAAGATATTGGATAAATTGACTTCTACATACTCAATTGTTCCCAAGGATTTTGTTGGAATAAACTCTCGTATGAAGGAACTGGTGAATTTATTAGGCATGGGGTTGAATGATGTTCGCTTTATAGGGATTTGGGGAATGGGGGGATTGGGCAAAACAACTCTAGCACGAGTTGTTTATGATAAATTTCGTCATCGTTTTGAAGGCAGCAGCTTTCTTGCCAATGTTAGAGAAGAATGTGGAAAACATGGTTTAATTTATTTACAAAAACAGCTTCTTTCTGATATCTTGATTGAAAGAAATATTGATTTTTCAGATGTTCAATGGGGAAGTAATGTGATAGAGAAAAGATTATGTTATAAAAGTGTTCTTATCGTTCTTGATGACGTGGATCTACTTGATCAATTAGAAGCGTTAGCAAGCGAGCGAGTTTGGTTTGGTCGAGGGAGTAGAGTCATTATAACTACAAGAGATCAACATCTATTGATCAAACATGATGTGGCTAGAGCTGAAATATACGAGGCTACTAAATTGAATAGTGATGAAGCTCTTGAGCTCTTTAGTCGAAAAGCCTTCAAGAAAGACCATCCTTTAGAAGGTTATGTGGAGTTGTCCAAGAAAGCAATAAGTTATGCTCAAGGCCTTCCTTTGGCTCTTAATGTTTTGGGTCCCTTCTTGAAACATAGAAGCCCTGATG
Organism: Quercus dentata; assembly: GCA_028216015.1. Classification (NCBI taxonomy): domain Eukaryota; kingdom Viridiplantae; phylum Streptophyta; class Magnoliopsida; order Fagales; family Fagaceae; genus Quercus; species Quercus dentata. The sequence continues at coordinate 74,944,760 of CP116446.1, read as the reverse complement.
CATGGAAAAGTGCCCTAGATAGACTGAAAGAAACTCCTCCGAAAAAAGTTTTGGATACACTCCGGATAAGTTTTGATGGCTTGGAAGAAACAGAGAAAAAAATATTTTTAGATATTGCTTATTTCTTCAAAGGAGAAGATAAAGATCGTGTAACAAATATACTACAAACTCCCTGTTACAAGCCAAGCATTGATATAGATGTTCTCGTGGAAAAATCTCTCATAACCATCTTCGGGGGATGTTTGTGGATGCATGATTTACTTTGCAAGAATTAGCTCAAAGAAATTGTTCATAGCGAGTCCCCCAATGTACCCGGTAGTCGTAGTAGGTTGCGGCTCAAGGATGATGTTCTTCATGTAATTTGGAAAATAACACATGTAAGTTGATTATGTAGAATTTTTCTCTTTATTTTTTATTTTTTCTTTTTCACTGGGTAGATGTATTGTATTTTCTCTTTCATTTTTTTTTTTCTATCATTTTATAAAATATTAGTTCATCAGCATTATTTTTGCTTAAAATTTTAAAATCATTATACATTTGGAAAATTCTATTATGAGTTGACTTGATGCTTCTCCAATTAGGGATCAAAAAAAATTCGAGGCATAATGTTGCATTTGCCCCAACCGGTAAAAGTGCAACTACACACTGAAGCTTTCGGAAGGATGAAAAATCTCAAATTTCTAATAGTTGAGAATGTACATATTTGTGAACCATTTGAATTTCTTCCCCATGGTCTAATATATCTTAAGTGGCCCAATTATCCTTCTCACTGGCCATTCAAACATTTTCCTAAACAACTTGTTGTTTTTGAGATGCCAGGTAGTCGCATTAGATTGCTAAAGCTAATCAAGCAGGTATGATTATGTATATTTTTAAATTGGGATTTTTGTTAAATTTTTTATTTCAAATTTTGTTGTAGTTAACTTTTGATTATTTTTTTTTTCCTACAGGAGCGTCGCTTAGAAAATTTGATAAATGCCAATCTCAGTGGTTGTGAATTTATTACGGAAATACCTAAATTATGGGCCCCAAATTTAAAGAGTTTGAAGCTCTCTGGTTGTGAAAATTTAGTTAAATTAACTGAATTAGGGGCCCCAAATTTAGAGTATTTGGACCTCTTTTATTGTGAAAATTTAGTTGAGATTGATGAATGCTTTGGATCTCTTGAAAAGCTTACAAAATGGGATCTCGAAGGTTGTAGAAAACTTCAAATTCTTCCAAGCCAGCTCAGGTTGAAATCTCTTTATATTTTTATTCTTATTGGCTGCACAAGCCTTGAGAAGCTCCCTAATTTTCATCCAGAAATGGAATGTTTACAGTATTTATTATTAGATGAGAGTGGTATTAGAGAGGTGCCTTCATCAATCGAGCATCTCACTAAGCTTTACCAATTAAACCTTTTAGAGTGCAAAAACCTTCGGGATCTTCCGGATAGCATTTATAAATTGCAACAGCTTCATTACTTGACGACTCCTACTGCCAAATTGAGACCGACGTGCGATTCTTTTGATGTCTCTTCCGGATATGGGTTTGTGAACATGACAAGACTGGATTTCAAAGGATATGAAGGCATAATTGAATTAGATCTTTTGATGAAGCCTGATTACTTCCCCGCATTGGAAACGATAAATCTAGATTGTACCAATATTGTTACCATCCCTGAAAGCATTAGCAGATTTCCCAGATTAGAATCACTTTTTGCTAGGAATTGCAATCTTCTTCGTGAAATTCAAGGACTTCCACAATCAATAGGGTGGGTTGGAGTGCATGATTCCATGTTGTTGAATACCTCACCAAGCGGGCTATTTAATCAGGTCTCTCTCTTTCTTTAAGATATATATATATAAAGAAACAATTTTTGTTACTTTATCTAAATACTTTACGAGATTTGCTAAATGAAAAATATTGAATTTTCTAATTGCATGCAGGTAATAGGAATTATTGGGATTTTACCAAATAGAGTATGTGGTAGCGCAAGAAGCAACAAATTAATGGATCTGCAGTTCTCCAATAATTTACCATCTGAACCAGACAAATGCGTTTTTTTTGGGAGCTTTGATGGCTATCATCGTGCTATTCTTTTGGTGGGAACTGAGATGCTGAAATGGTTTAATCATCGAAGTGTTGATAACTCCATATTTTTCTTTGTTGGTCGCAATTTTCCAAAATTGGTTGTCTGTATTGTTCCTGGACCAAAGTGCTTTCAAGGCTTTGTTGAAATTTCCATCAATGGTTATGAAAATCGTGAATATCAGTCTTTTGATCTAAGGGGAGATTCAGAATATTCATGTTCACAATATTTATTTTCTCTAACTCAATGCTCTCTGCTGCAGAGACATTTGAATGAATCAAATCCAACTGACCAGAATCGTGTTAAGGTTTCAATTAGATATAAGTCAGATGACACCTGTTATTCTATAAAAATGTGGGGGGTCCACGTAGAATGCACCTGTCCTCAAGAAGAAGATGCTGTTGATTATGGGTATTCTATAAAAGGTTGTGGGTCGAAGAAACAGAGGACACGTTGATGAACTCTGAAGAAATATGCCTCAATCAAAAAATCACATTGAACTGTTCCTCCTCAGTCGTTTCTGACCGGTTTCTTTTTGCATTTGATGCCAAGGTATGTTTCCATTTTTGGTAGCACTGTTTCATTTGCATCTGTTACACAATGGTAATGGATATCATATCAACTTATAAGTATTTATTGTGTTTCTATAAAAAAAAAAAAAAAAAAGGGTACTGAATAAGTTTTTGAACTTAAAAATTGTGATTTGGCTAATTGGTCTTATTTTTTTGTTAATGCAGTTGACTAGGATGGTTGCGGTTGAAGTCACTGGCGGGCCCCAGATTTCCTTTTGCCTTGGATGCGAGCTCTGTCTGGTATGATTTTGTGTTTTTTTGATCTGATTTTTCAAATTGAGATGCATAATTTCTGCTTAGCTTACCATGGTGAAGAAAGATCTTGCAATTGTTTCCTAGTTTTATTCATTCGTTTGGACTTAATTGGTTTCTTGATTTAAAAAATTATGTACACCAGTCGCTTAGAATCCTGACTTTTGTAGAAAATGTGTATCATTCTGAATTTTAGAAGCTACATCAAATTTGTTGGCTGTATACAAGATTGTTTGAGATAAATCGTAAATGATTTGCATCACACCTAAATGGTATATAATAATTTACTAGGTTAGCTGGTCATTTAAGACATGCTAACCAAAAATTTAAATGGCTGTGCATTTTAATGTCTTTGGTTGGGTCTCTGGAAGAATATAGCTTGTATTTGACTGGTTGAAGAGCTGGTTGAAGGTCTTTAATATTTTTTGTTCTCTCTCGATTAATAAGAGAGATGCAAATTTTGCAGAAGGTTATGAGCTGTAAGCATCTCAAACTTCATGGCATACTGTGAACTCAAGACAAGGGCAGTGAAGCAAATTTTGTGTGGAACCTTTAAAAAAAAAAATCTTTTGATGAGCCCTCTACACTGAGGTAAACTTGAAGCTCCTTCTCTGCACAGTGATGAAGTCACTTAGACCCAAGCTTGCTTAACCCTGCATTACAAATACAAGATGAGACACATTGTTTCCTTCAAGTTGGAGGAAATGATAAACCTTTCAAGTACTCAAAGAATTGCCTTTTGGCATGCTTGTCCTCAGGTAAATGATATCCATAGACAGTTTCTCCTCGGTCGTTTCTGACTGGTTTCTTTTCGCATTTGATGCCAAGGTATGTTTCCATTTTTGGTAGCACTGTTTCATTTGCATCTGTTACACAATGGCAATGGATATCATATCAACTTATAAGTATTTATTGTGTTTCTATATAAAAGAAAAAGGGTACTGAATAAGTTTCTGAACTTAAAAATTGTAATTTGGTTAATTGGCCTTATTTTTTTGTTAATGCAGTTGACTAGGATGGTTGCAGTTGACTAGGATCTGATTTTTCAAATTGAGATGCATAATTTCTGCTTAGCTTACCATGGTGAAGAAAGATCTTGCAATTGTTTCCTAGTTTTATTCATTCGCTTGGACTTAATTGGTTTCTTGATTTAAAAAATTATGTACACCAGTCGCTTAGAATCCTGACTTTTGTAGAAAATGTGTATCATTTTGAATTTTAGAAGCTACATCAAATTTGTTGGCTGTGTACAATACTGTTTAAGATAAATCATAAGCCCAAAACCTTACCCTTCTATGGTCTCTACTAGTTTTATACAGTAAAATTCAAGGACTAAACCTCACTGGGTGGATTGGAGGCCAGCTTAATAACCTGCATCATTTGAAGCACTTGCAACCGAAACTGCCTTGTTATATTTAGCTCTTATTGAAATAGTACCTGTATTGTAATGTTTATTTAATTCTTTATTCTGGTTCTTCTTTAGGGATGTCACTTCAATAACATTCGGGTGAAACTGTTTAGTAACAGGAAGGGCAACTGTTATTTGTTTATATAGTGACATTCTGGTTTCTTCTTTATTCTGTCTTAAGCATTATATTTGTTTATATAGTAACAGGAAGGGCAATTGTTTCTTCTTCCCAGGTTAAACGGTCAAATTAGTCTTCTTTCTTGTAGTAGTTCATTTGAAGAGTTCATCGCGCAATTTAAGTTTAAGCATTGGGCTGTTAGAAAACTAGATATGCTACGGGTTTTACTGATTACACGAAAAAGGAATTGGGTATCGATAAGTTTGATGCTGGAAATACCCCATTATGTCCATTTGATTGTTCTTGTTGTTTTTGAGGATACATGCAAAAATCTATTGGGTGTAGTTGCTTCCTTTGATCCAGTCAATCAGGTTTTCATGTAGTCTTATAACTTTTCATTTGCTGTTTTGTTGTTATAATTTGAGGGTATTGGAGCACAGCTTTCTTTGGCCATGAACACTAGAACTAGATTACATTATTATTTTTTTATCTAATTCAATCAATTTTGTGCTTATGATTAAGCATGTTTCTCAAAGTATGACTTCTTTGAATCCAAGATATGAATCTTTGTAAGTTTTGAGGAAGAATTTGACGTAGTTAGAGCCATGTAGTCTATCTCTTAGTCAAACTAATTCTCTTACACATTTATAGAACATTATATAATTATTACGTTTTTGCAGTCCTGAATTCATGGTGATAATACAGATATAAATATGGAATTTTCATATAACTCCATTGGTTCTAATAGTTTCATTTACTTGAGTGAATTGTGTTACGTTCTTGTGAAGTTGATCTTGGGGATGTCTCCCGACAACTAATATATGCAATGTTGTACATTTGGGTGATACAAGGTTCAATATCATAAACTTTTTTTATTTACATCTTTGCCTGATACAGGGGTTCCAATTAGTAGAATGGATACTTTTTATTAAAATTTTTAATGTCTTGTTGCCTGTATAATGATGGTTCTGATCTCTTTTGTGAACGATTGCATAATTAATGTTATTTTGGAGGATGTTGTGCAATTTTGTATTTGAAGCTAGGGATGTTATCATGACAAAAGTGGCGGTTGACTGATACAGAATTTTACATATTAGCATTAACTCAAAAATTGAAGCTGATTTTTACTTCATTACTATTTACATCAGAAATTTTGATCTCCTTTGTGGTATTTAAATTCCTTTTGTTTGATCTGGTCTTTTTTTTTTTTTTGGTATCAGTATTTGTAAATCACAACCATTGCTACACTCTCCCCACTGCCATAATTTGAACTCCTTCAATATCATGCTCATTTGGGAAATGGGAAAAACTGTGTAGATACATGTCCATTATCTACTAGCTTTTACATTTAGCTTTTAGTTTTTCTTGTTTAAGTACTGCTTTTTCATTTACCTTAATTTTGTTTTTCTTACTCTTTCAAAGCACAAATATACTTGAGTCCACTTTCCAGCAAAAAGCCAAATAAGCTTATATATGTTGACAAACGAATTACACTTTGCCTTCATCTATACCATCTAGGGTCTATTCATTTTTAATATAATGTTTCAAGTGAATATAGTTGGAGCTCCCTTGTCAAGGAAATGCCAGGAACATTCAAGATAATTCTTTCAGTGGCATTATACCAAAAGCATTGGCCAATCTACTAGATTATAAGCCTCGTATCATATTCACCATATAAATATGAACCCTGTCCTGCCAAAAGTGTTAGTATAAGCACACCAAAACTATATACATCAGCATTCTCAATTAAATAGCCCATACGCGCATATTCAGGCATTGCGTACCCATGTTTTCCACGAATATGAAAAACTTGTACATGCAATTGACCTTCGGGAATTGACATGGAGAGTGAGAAATCAATCAATTTGGCAACATTGTTCTTACAATTTTGTTTCCTTCCTTTTGCAATTAATGTTTTGCTCTTCTTTCAACTTTCCATTTCCTATTGCCTTCAATCAAAAATAAAAAATAAAAATCCCATTCACTTTAAACTTTTCCAATTCAATTTCTTCTCTCTCAATTAATGTATCCCATATACTCCACCAAACCATTCCTGTATTTTTGCCTTACAATTAAAACTAATTGAGCATTAATTCAACCCTTCTTCAAATATGTGTCTCTTGATTAGTGGTGATTCTTCCTATTCCCGATCAAGAGGTTTTTCAAAACATTAAATTGTTGTTTATTGGAAATAAAACACCTATTGATTTATTTTTTTCTATATATATATATATTTGCAATTTCTCTCCCTCCATAGATAAAGAGCCTACTAGCTAACTTATGCCAATGCAAAATCCAATCCTTCCCACTGGGAAGCCCCCACAAACTTATCATTATCAGATTTATAGCCCATGATCTTTTGCCATACTTTTTAACTGAAAATAAGTGATCTTCCAAAGAACTCTTATAAAAGTGAAAACCATCTGCATCTAGAAAATTTAAAGTGGGTCATAGTTGTCTGTTGCTCTTTTGAGCTCTTCAACAGAGAAGAAGACATGAATAAGATTGCCTTTTCCATTGCAAAAGGCAATTAACTTCTCTAATAACATTCTTCCATTCTTTACGAATGGTGTCTCGGTCTCCTCTTTGGCTTTCCTCTTCATTTCAAACATGAAATCATCTTCTTCATCAAATCCTTAGGTTACATATTGGAATATTAATATACACGCAAGATATGATAAGATAAGACATGAAGAAGTCAGAATCAGGCTTTAAATGAAGATATTTGGTGATCACTAACCAATCTTTGCATATAGATCAATCGGCATGCACAATTTAGAGTTTGAAACTAGTAGTACTCTTCCACCAAAGCCCAACTTCAATTCATAAACAACTTTTCATTACATGTCAAAAGACAAAAAAAAGGCTTTTAAAAATTGTATATATGTATTATGCATCGAACTTACAATTATAATATTGATACAATGACTTCTTACCAACCCATGGAAATAAAAAACAAATTACTATCACATCTTGAAACAGAGGTTGGGTGCAGATTCACACTACTTTCTAGGAAGTTTTCATGTATATGAGAAGTGAAAAGAAAATTGTACTTAAGTCAAGTCTGTATACTGAGGTAACAACTTTCTTAATTTTTAATGAAACTATATATCTATTAAAAAAAAAGAAATCAGATTATCTATTCTCACAGAAGCTAAATGGCTAGTAAGAAATGGGAACTCAATTCCTAATAACTATGACTTTTGGCTTAATGTAAGATCTAATGTGTCTTGGGGAAATTATCCACATATTACAAGGGCTTTTTATTTTTTTGACCAATCTACTGCACAATGAAATTGTGCATTAGTGAGGAATTGATATGCATTTCATGTAGCCAACTCTATCATTTAGAAGGAGCTAACTCCTAGGTCGGGAAGTGCAGTTAAGACTGATTAGGCCCAATGAATCAGTTAGGTCTTTTTACTATCAACCAAGCCTACTGGCTTCTCTATAGTGAATGCTTATATGGAACGAGCAGAACTCTGAGATATAGTTCTTAAATGTGGGCCGACCTATGGAAGCTTAAATCCTTTCTCAAAGTGCTTATTTTCATTTGGAAAGTGTTAAATGATAGTCTTCGGTAAGAAGATAGTTTACAACGAGGAATCTAATCACTGATGCTCTTTATCCTTATTGTGATTTATAAGAGGAATACTTCTTGTTTTTTACTTTTTTATTAATTTTGTTAGATGGATATCTGTAGTTTGATTTTTTATGTTCTATACGTTTGGCTAAATGTTCTCCTTGGTTTGACTCTTCTCATCCAGAATGTCTATACTATCCTATGTCATGACCATGAATTTCTTAGATATGTTTTGCTTCATTTTTAGGGACAATTTCCATTTTCTATACTTTTATCTAGCAAAACCCTGACAGATTTTTTCACTTTGTGTCATTGTAAACACATCGACAATCAGCTTTGTAGGGATGTGGCAAATGCATCAAGTATTGAAAAAAAAATACCTTTCATATATTCTCTCCTCCTTGCATATTACATGCTTTTTCATGATCTTATAATTCATTTGTAATATAATTTTTCAGGGAGTTCATGCCCTTAAACATGCGAGGAATTGCAATGTCTAGATTTTCACTCCTATGCCTTAGCCTGCTCAAATTTATTAATAGCTTTATCCATTATCTGAAATTCAAGGTCAGTATTTCCTATCCTCTACCAAATGTTGTTTTCCACACTTTGTCAAGATGTTTCCATATTGCTAATGCTTTGTAATGAGTCCCTTTGCCTCAACCCCAAGGTACCTATGATGAAAAAATATTACATCAGGTGGTGCGCTACCGGACCCTTAAAGATAGTGGAAAACACTTTTGGAGCAATTGAATATGATACTTAGACCTAGAACTATTTGTATCTTAGGTTTATTTGTACTCTTGTTCCTTTTTTCTGTTGTGGGTGAGCGTTATTGCCAATCTTTGTTTTTTAACTCTCTCTCTCTCTCTCTCTCTCTCTCTTTGTTTTTCCCCTGCTTCTAGACACTGAATGTTGCCTGCACTTGCAATTTCTATTAGCAATTTAGGAATGGAAATCTACATAATCATTGTTGGACCACTAAAAATCATGCTGGTGAAGTTTATTTTATGAAACAGCTTATCTAGCACCATTATTTTTTCCTTGATAAGTGTCTCATAAAATGTATGCTTTTTTGCATAAACAGTAGAAGGTTGGTACTGTTGTTTATCAACAATGCTCAAGTGCTACTGCAGCTTCCTTTTGAAAAGTAGGGGTAAGATGTTGGATAGAGAGATCTGATTTAAAAGTGAGAACAATGAACAAGGAAAATACGAGAAAGCTCCTAATTAGGATGTTGAGCACAAGAAAACTTGTGAGGATCCAGCTCACTTTTGTAGTTTGTATGCATTCCCTAAAGACTACATATCAAAGTTAAAAGAAATGTGGAGGTAAAAGAAATCATTTTGTACATTTTTTAAAAATTCAAGCCATTCAAAAATCTTAGTTTGTTCTCATTATCTATAAATACTATAAAGCTGAAGTATTTGACTTTTTGTTGATCTTCTACAATTATGCCATGTAATCTTTAGAGGTCTCACAAATTTACATGTCATCATTATTAATTATTAATTTTTTAATGCTTTATTTCTATAACCCAACCATTCGACTACCACCCGATAATTGCTCTTCACAATTTTCTCTCTTTACTCCAATGCGGACTCTCTCCTTGATTAAGTCGCAGAGCCAAGAGTGTTATGAATCTTCAAAGAAAGGTTACTAGTGAAGGGTTTGTCAATCGCAGCGGCCTAAACCTGCATAAGCTTTCATACTCTCAATTTGGCTTTCAATTTTATTGGTTGATGTCCCCAGCAAGCTATACTGTAATACTTCCTCTGCATCTCTCACAACCACATGATCCACATTGTGAGTATCCGTTCTGAGTTATTCTTACTTTCTCTTTGTTTTTCCTGCTGTTGGTATTGGAAATTTTCTTTATATTTCATGTTCTTATTTATATTGGTGGTGTTGGAGTTGTTTAATTTGGTTTAGCATGCAATATTCTGTATTGGGTCAGCTCGAGTGTGTGATAATTTAGAGTGCTTAGATGGTAAATACTTGGTAACTATTTACGTAATTTCTGTTTTCTTTTACTGGGTTTAAGATATACTGCTGTGATGATTTGGAGTGTTGTGTAACTTTGTGGATTTGTGGAGCATAATTATTGTTTTGGTACTGGTTTTCAATGAATTTGGAATTGAAAGTCGAAGAATTTTTCATTGTTTAAAGTTGTACTACAAGTTGAAGATTTAGGTTAGTGGCATGTGTTTAAGTGTTTGTAAGAATGCCTAAACCAAACTTTCCATCACTTAGGAAGTACAGGTTAAAAAGTATTATAGAAAACTTTCCATCCTTACTGAAAGTTATTTTGTATCTTAACTTCAATGTGAATCCACCAATGATATCTTAACTGGAAATTGTGTCCCAAGCATTGTTTATGTTATATAGAAAACTGGTGTAGGTTTATCATACTTTAGCATTGAATCTACCTTTTTATCAAATTGTTAGTCTCTCTCTCTCTCTCTCTCTCTCTCTCTCTCAAGTTCTTCACATTTTGTCCTACTTTGTTGAGGTTAATAGAACTATGTTTTCTTGGTGAAAGTTATATTGTATCCAAACTTCTATCTGAATCCATGAATGATAGATATCTTAACTAGAAATTGTGCCCAAGCATTGTTTATGTGAGATAGCAAACTGAGAGAACCAAGGAACAATCCAACATTTTCTTTTCCTTTTTCTTAAATCATTGATCGTGTTCTAATGCTTAGGCAGATTAAAATTTGATTGTACATACCCGAGTAATGCAATTTAGAAGGATAAGTATTAAATAAACTTTTACAAACTAAACAACAGAAGGTATGGAAAATAATAAACATACCATTATGCACTGTAATTGCCATAGAATTACAAATTTGCTATAATCATTACCATTACATGGGTATGGGTTGCATTTGATTTCCTCCGGGCTTCACTAAAATTTTTTTAGATAAGCTTTGGCTTTGAGGAAGAAATTTCCTATTAAAATAGTAGTCCTATTGGTAAGTGCTTTGCTTATATTCCTTTTGGAGATTAATATATACTTTATGGGGATATTTAGATTTTCTTAGGAATTTTGATTCATGGGGACTGCTTTTGTTAAGGTGGCGATGTTGTTACTGAAAGAGGAAAAGGTTGTTTATAAGAAGCCTAAATATGAGATAAAGAAAGGGTATTTCTTCCCCATTGTTAGGAAGTCAAAATATGCAAAATATTGATAACCTAAATTGCTTGTTTCAAATAAATACAACGATTGATAATCTAAATTGCTTCTTACTTCCCAAAAATGCCAAAAGTAACTGTTGTTGCACCTGAACTTGGGACCTCTCTGCCTTGAATTGTTTAAAACTTTGTATCTCTAAATTAATTTAGTAAAAATTTTATACATTTTTTTAATCCAATTGGTTCTTAAGATAGGTTTTTCATCTATCCTTTGTTCGCCAATATGGAAATATCTGCTTCCTTCTAATGGTCAAGGTTTCAGTAACTACTTCTTGCACTATCAATGTTAAAGTTGTTCTCTATATACAGGTGCTGAAGGTATTACTGTGGCAGCTGCTTCTAAAGATAGCACCCTAAAGGCTATAGACGAAGGTAATTGGAAAAAGCCAATAAGCTGTAACTCAAATGGCAAAGAAGGAAAGCTACTAAATTAAAGTAATAGGATGAACCCTTTGTGCATAATTTTTTTTTTTTTTTTTTTTGTTTGGACGTGTATGCCTAAGTTTTTGTTGGCTTGGTTCCTTATCTCTATTCCACGGTCAAACATTCTCTGTATTTTTGTACCATGCTCCCAAAGGTCATAACAATCGACCAGTTAGGATTTTCTATTTAACAAAGATTCTTAGAGAAATTTAGTATAAACTACAAAGCACCTCGTTCAATATAAAATCATTGATAGTAATCCACACAATATGAATCAGGACTAGACTTCATATCTATAATGAAAATTTTATTTTTCTTCAATGTAAAGGTGTACATAATAGATATGATTATTTTTCCATAGATTATATTATGCCACGAGAGAATATAAATGATTGGTAATTAGGCAGGACAAAAGTTGAAATATCCAATACACTATTAGCAAACCTTGTTTAAGGGAGACATTCCACTTTCTTCCTTTATTATATTTAGAAGGTAGGGAAATCAATGTTGGAGGCACATCCCCCTTTTGGTAGCACAGGACATTTGATGAGTTGTGACCCAGAAGTGCCTACACAAAGATAAAGCTGGTAAAGCTAGCTATTACCTGATGCATCAACATTGCATTCTATCCTAGGATCATACCTAGTTGCTCCTTTTATAGCATCACTTATGCTACTAAGCTATAAGAACTCTCATCTGGTTGGATCCCTGTAACATTTTTTTCCCTACTCAAATGTTAAATGAAAAGAAAATAAAAAAGGTTTATGAAAGTTAAGCTTCGACAACCAATTTTAAGTTACTAAGGAAATGAAGAGTTACTTGCACTTTCAAGAATTTGGAGGAGGTCTACTCTGTCTTTAAGGTTTAGAGAAGCTTGAAAGTATTCATGCTGGTCAAGGATGGAGTTGGAGCAAGTCCCATGTTTCTCCCATTCATGTGACCAAAATGAGGAACCACTGCTGCTTGGGCAGGCCAGTGTTGGCCAACTTACTTGCATTCTGCTAATTAGGTCTGAAATCTATAGAATGATATACAATGAACTTTATTAGTGATGGAATTTAAGTACTTATGTTGTCGATGTAGCACTAATTACCTTTATTATCAAGCTAGTTTATAAGTTTTATATAGTAAAATTGATAACAACTTTAACACTTTCCTAATGAGAAATTGGTACCTTGGATTTCACGAAAGGGCTGTTAGGATTGCAGTTGGACGGGTATGAGCCGTCATTGTAATTAGGCTGAAGCCATTGAATGCTAAAATCAGTTTTGGGTTTTCCTATTGTTGGATAGCAACAACTTTGCTTTGTGTCACAGTATTATCCAGGCCACTACATTAGAGATTTGGAGCGGTGAAATCAAGAATAAAGTTCTGATGTTATGAAAACATCAAATAAGAGTAGTTAGTGTTCAAAAGGATGGTCTCTCTCTTAATTAATCCCACTCACCTGTTGTACCTCTGTGCAACACAGCCAATTGCTAGGCATTGTACTAATTAAAGTTTGATGAAGATTGCACAATTGGGTTTCATACTTTCATCTGAGAGAGAGAGAGAGAGAGAGAGAGAGAGGGTGTGGAATTTGTTTTTGGACTTAGGGTGATAGTTTCATGATGTGAATGGCAGTATTTATAGGCAAAAACGTAAGTGTGGACAGAATATTTGGTGCAGCATATGCTTACTGCTATTACTATTAATTTATCACCTGTGTTGTGTGAACAAATGCACCTGATTAGCCTTTCACATTTGGGAGTTTGGGACAAAATTATTGACTTAGTTCCACAACTTCATCGGTTTTGTCTGTATTTTTGTGGAAAAAAATAAATTTAATAACATTATTATTTACTTATCATATTGAAACAACTAGGTTTGACTTCTTTTTTTTCCTTGCTACATAAAAAGTTACAGAAAACCAAACACAAAAAAATAGCAACAAAAAGACACTCAGACTTGTAAAATGACCTCATTGTGAGCAGGAAAAACTTCTGCCACATCATTTTCCTTTGCTTTGTGTTTAAAAGTTGACTTTAAAAGTAATTGATTTGCCTAAATTACAAAAGGCTTTATTCCACCTTTTTGGAACCAATTTGTTATCTGTACAAATCAACAAAAGGCTTTATTCCACTCTTTGGAACCAATTTTGCACAAATAGATTCCAAGCACATTCTTGCATCATATATTTGCCTAAACCCAGAAGCTGGTACGGATCATTAACTTGCTAGATTTATATAATTCATTACTCATTGTTGATTATCACTTGTACAATTTGCTGTAGAGAGACAATCCCCAAATAGATTCTTCACCACCCGAATTTTTGTACCAGGGGGAGAGTTTAGAAGCCCAAAAGCAAGAGCCAATTTCTCACTATGATATCTTAGAGTAATTTCTTTGTCATCATCTTCCATGTCTGCATGAAAAACTAAAGAAATATCAGGAACATACTCAACCAACTTCATTTCCTTGACTAACTTGTCAAGTGCCCAGTGCAAATCTGTAGAAGCAGATTGCACTTCCTCCCCAGACAAGAATTCATGCACTACATTGTTCAACTCCACTGAACTACACCCAGGTACCTTCACCACCCCTTGTCTTTCATCAGTTTCCTCAAATAATTCACATCTTCCCATCTCCCAGCCCTTGCGCACAAGTTCGATAAGATCACACAGTCTCCTCCATGAGAGTCATCCAGTTCACAAATTCATCTAATCACTCACTTTGCCAATTCTACATTGCCATGGCTGCTACAAGCAGATACCAAGGTTTGCCAAAGTATGGGAGTGAGCTAAATTGGTAATCCATCGATGAACTTATAAGCCTCATCTAAGCGACCAGCTTGACTAAGCAAATCCACCATACATCCATAGTGCTTGATACCCGGAATAATCCCATACTTGTCACTCATGCGATAGAAATACTTACAACCTTCCCTTACTAAGCCAGTGTGCCTGCAAGCCTTTAAAAGACCCAAAAATATAATCTCATCAGGTCACACTCTCACCCTCTTCATTTCTTCAAACAATGATATGGCTTTGGAACCATGCCCATGAGTTGCATATGCCATAACCATGGCTGACCAAGCCTGTGTATCTCTTACAGACATGTTGGCAAACTGCATCATGCCATCATCCAAGCTTCCACACTTTGCATACATATCTATAAGAGCAGTTTTGACCTTTAAATATTTATCAAAACCATGTATCTTCACATACTCATGTATCCACCTCCCTAAGTCTAATGCTCCTAACAAAGCACAAGATGAAAGCATGCTAAGCAGTGTTTCATCAGTAGGCTTGAGATCACTCGCTTGCAATTCGCAAAACATTGACAACACCTCATTGGGCCGACTACTTGGAGCATATCCTGCGATTATTGCATTATAACAAACAACAGTCGCGTTCACATAATTGCACTCAGTATACATATTTATCAATGTGGGACATACATATATGTTATGGTTGAGACCAAGTTTGGTAGCAAGGCAATGCAATTGTTTACCTTCTTGCAATGCCTTAAAGCTTGCATTGCACATGCCTTGAGAAGAGAAGGGAAGGTATAGTCACCAGGGGCAATTCCAGAGCATAGGATATCAGGAAAGAGCAAAATGGCCTGAAGAGGGGCATTGAAGCGGAAGTATCCACAGGCCATGAATTTGAAGACCACAATGTCTGGTTGGAGAATTTGGTCGAAAAGTTGGTGGGCATGGTCCATAAAGGTAGCAGATGGATGGAAAGCACAGCAACTGATGAGCTTGGTGAGGACAGTGATGTCATTTTGGAGGTGGGTTTTGATGGTAAGGGCTTGGATTTGCTTGAGCTCTCTGAGAGAAGTGCAATGGGGTAAGAGAGACAGAGGAGGAGAGGTTATTGTGTTGGGTTTTGTAGGAGAAGAAGAAAATGGGCTGATTTGGAGAGCGTTAGCTGCTGCCATATGGGTTGGTTGTGTTGTGTTTGTGTGACAGTGAGGTGCAGGGAAAGACTTGTTAAGTTCACATGGTAATCACGTCCATGTAATTATTGCTTACTGGTTGTGACTAAAGGGACCTTATCTGCAAAACCAACAGGGTCATTGGACATCTTATTTGACAGCATTTACGGGTATACATTTAGCTCCTTCACTTGCTTAAGATCGACCATTTTAATAGATATTCAAATTTTCGCATTCTATGAGCATTCACGTCTTTTTTTTTTTGAAAATGTACGAGTATTCACATCAGATTTTTACACAATTTTTCCTAAAAATAACTCATATCAGCCATATATAATTATATAAATTTATAAGTTTGTTATAGTAATCGTTTAAATTTACATTGACACTATTCATTTTGTATTTAGTTATTTATTCTTTCGTTATATATTTCAAGAATGAAGGAAGAGAGTAAATGGTGGTTTTTGAGTATGAAGAAAAATAAACAATTAAAAAAAAATCAAGAAAAATTGAAGAAAGAGTAAATGTAGAATTTACACAATTTTTCCTAAAATGACTCATATTAGTCGTATATAATTATGTAAATTTACAAGTTTATTACAATAATCGTGTAAATTTACACTGATATTATTCATTTTGTATTTAGTTATTTATTCTTTTGTTACATATTTCAAGAATGAAGAAAGAGAGTAAATGATGGTTACTGCATATGAAGAAAGAAGGAAGAGAGTAAATGATGGTTATTGCGTATGAAGAAAGATAAACAATTAAAAAAATCAAGAAAAATTGATATTTTAATGAAATGTAGTGTAAAATAGATAATTTAATGTAGACTGTTTTAAAAGGTGAGCGTGTAAAAAAAAAAAAAGTTCTTATTCTAAAATAGACAGAAATTTTTGCACGAGTTGATGCGTATGTTCTTTCTTATCTATCAAACGCGTTCAAAGAGAAAGAATAACAAAAATTCAATCCTCTTTAATGGAAACCTTAAAAAGTGTATACTAGTTTTGGATCCTGAATACCTAACAAAGTAGAAGTCCAAGAATGACATGCAAAATAAAACGAAGTGATCAATTGATATCCATGGTTGCCCAGATTTACAAATTCAACCAAGGATGAGGCAGAAGACAACTTAAGGTCAGTTTGGTAGGTCGGAAAAAGGGGAAGATGGAGAAGACACCAGTTTTGCTTCATGTAGATTTAGTATAAAATAAATGTTACCAAAATGGGGATAGGCAATTAGATAAAGGGCAAGTAAGTAAGGGAAAGGATATTGACGGGGGGCTTTATACTTTTGATAATAAATAACTAGTCTGGTAAAAAAATACATTAATTGATTAATTGCAATATTTTTTAAAACTTAGAAGGAAATATAAAAGACGAATTGCATGTATTTATTAGATATACATAGGTGATTTGTTGGTACGTTGGAAAATTTTAATATTGTTGAAAAGATCATTTTAGAGTTTTCGAGAATAATTTGAAAACTTTCAATCCCATAATGTTTTCTTCATAATTCTCCTCTTCTAAAGAAAGAAAATTCTAAAAAGTAAAAGTCTAATTAATTATTATGAGGATTATTAATTGTTTCTTTTTCCTATATTTAATAGGGCAAGACAGTTGTTCATGCTTTGGCAAGGACATTACAAGCTGAGTGCTAAGAAGGTCTCCCAGGTTTGACTTGATGATTGTCCTCCTTTTATTCTATCCCTTTTACAATATGATTTCCATGCTCAAATCTCAAAAAATTGACTATTGTTTATTATAAAATTAAAACAAAAAAAAACTTTATTTTGTAACTAACTAGTCGCTAACCCGTGCGATGCACGGGAAATGTATTGAGTACAATATATAATTTAATCTTTGTTTATTTTAATACAACACCAAAATTGAATTTGTAAAATAAAATCATATAACTAAAACATTTGTTAACAGCTATACGTTTCAGACATTTATTAAACTATATTATTATTATTATTATTATCAACTTAACAGTATTTTAATATATGATACCAACATGCTTCAAGAAAATGTCCAACACTGAAAACAATTTCGAAAACAAACTCAACTAAACAGTATGATGAATAAATATATTACAATCTATAATATAAGCCAAGAAATAAACTTTGAAACCAATATGAACAAATATGACTCACTAAAGTCATGAAAAACACAGGATTCATTACCAAAAAAAAAAAGTATCTTTAGTCTTTATAGATTTTGCCTAAGTACCCAGATACGATGACACATACTCACACAAAAAGAGACATAAACACGGACAATTAAAGAAAAAATAAGAAAAACAAAAGAGAACACGGACAATTAAAGAAAAAATATAGGAAAAAAAAGTTAGGAATAGAAATATAAGATAAAGATGGGTTACCCTTAAAAAGAATAATCCATGGATATTCATTGAAATCTTCTAGATAATTTTTGTTAATAGAAAAAATGAAACCCAAAAGTTATGATGTTAAAACTTCCAAAAGGCCAAAAAAAAAAAAAAAAAAAAAAAAAAAAAAGAAGATTCAAAGCTTCAAAAGTATTGAAATAAAACAATATAAATATATATATATATATATATATATATATATTTATATAATTACGCAATAGAGAAATATAATAGAAAGAAGGGAATCCATGATTATAGTTTTTCCACTTATGTATTGGACTCCTCTCCTTCTTTGGTCAATGCATCAAGGTTAGGGTTATTTGATTTGTTCAATAAAAATTTGAAGATTTAATTAAAAGATTCAGGCCCAGCAATTAAATAAACAAAACAACAATTGACAAACTTATAAGAAAAAGCAACAAATCTATAATTTTTATTGAACAAATCAAATAACCATAACCTTGATGCATTGACCGAAGAAGGAGAGGAGTCCAATACATAAGTGGAATATGTGAATTGTGAAGCATGAGCCGCCTTCAAAAAAAATCTTGAAGAAAAATAAGTTTTAAGGAGAAAATTGTGTTGCGGCAAAAATAAGTTTTTGGGGCTTAGGTTTTCTACGCAAGCAATTCTTAAATAGGAGAGAGTAGAGGCGGTGGAAGAGTGTCCTTATTTGGCTAGAAGTCTAATTTGCATTGGAAAAGGAAAACAAGAATGAGGTGGAAAATTTAATTTAAATATTGTGCTTTGACGTGGAAAATTGTGGGAGTTTCAAAAGTTTCGGTTTTATATATATATATATATATATATATATATATATATATAGATGAGACAATCTCAAAGGTGAGTTT
The DNA here is from genome assembly GCA_028216015.1 of Quercus dentata. Taxonomy (NCBI): domain Eukaryota; kingdom Viridiplantae; phylum Streptophyta; class Magnoliopsida; order Fagales; family Fagaceae; genus Quercus; species Quercus dentata. Next base: position 74,925,974 of record CP116446.1, on the reverse strand, counting down.
ATTTATTTATTTAATTTAATTTTTTTTTTTTGAAGATATCTCAAAGGAGTTTGCAACCCTTAAAATTTAAAATAGTTTGTAAGTGCACAAGATTAGTTGATGTAGTTGATTAATTTATAACACGGAATTTTTTTATAGTTACTTATTAAAGTAATGTTATTTTAAAATATTTTTAAAAAATAAATTTTATTTTGGTTTATTTCATAAAATGATGTCATTTTGTGATGTGATGTGGTGTTTAGAATTAATATTTAAATGCAAATATTTTGTATCTTGGACCTGTTTGGTAGAGGATTTAAACACAATTATTTTTTTTTGGAAACCATAAAATGATAGGTTCCATACTTGAATCTATAGTTAACTGATCCTTTCTAAATACAATTTTCGTAAAATTATTTCCTATTTTCCCGATTGAAAATTGGATATTGAAAATGGCCAAGAAGATGTTTTCAAGATACATAAAATGTTTTTAATGGCATAGCTGGTAATAAATTGAAAATAATGGACCCCATAGATTTGCCCAAACTCTTCCATCTCTTAAATTAAGAAGTTTACCTTTATCACAGATCTGAATTTTATCATATAAAAAAAAAAAAGTACATTAGTTTTATTTCCACATTTCAATTTTGAAACTTATCGTTATCCCAAAAAAAAAAGTAATCTACACATTACTTTCTATAGAGTAATCTTTTTTTTTTTAATCTCAAAGTAGAAATGGTCTCCCAAACATTATTTTTTTAATATTTTGAAAAGAAAATTGTTCTTAAATGTAGGAGCCAAAACACATATAATGTAAAAATTATTATTTGAAAACTAGTTTCACTTTCTCTTTCATATTCAATTTTTTGAAAATTATTTTCATACTTTTTCTAAACAAAAAAGAAAATCCTCCTACCAAACAAACCCTTATTTATTATATGAAATTTATTCATATATTAAACAAAGTAGATTTTCTTGATATGTTTAAATTAACCTTTAAAAAAAAAAATTTGAATGTTTAGGGCTTTAGGAATTATCTTTTTCTTTTATGGGAACTTTAGGCATTATCTTAGAATTATCTTTAAATTTTTTACAATTCATGAAAAACTCCTTGTAAGGATACCAACTAATTGAGCATGCAAATTGCTCATCATGTATTATTCCCTTTTGATTAGAAAAAGAATGTAGAAGTAGCTTATTGAACTACTCAATTAATATGCTTAGTTTTTACTTCACAATTTAAATTTTTTTATTATGGTACAATTGATTTTGATAAAAAAATTTATTTTGTTTTTAAAAAAATGTTACTATAATTGATTCCATTATAAAAATCAACTGAAAAGGAACAACATAATAATGTATTATTAATAAGTTTTTCAATGAAATTTGTATTTAAATTAATGATAATAAGTTTAGAAATTCTTTTAAAAAAATTATGTTGGGAAAAGATTCCCTCCCATTAAATCCTTCAATTTCCTCCAATTCTTAGTCATATGCAAGACACTTGACATTTATTTAATTTTGTGTGATTGATAAAAATTGAAAAAAAAACTTGAACATTTAAATATGAGGGGATCCTACTCTTATCCCAATCTAAATTAGAATAAATTCGCTTAATTAATTGGAGGAATCCCTTAGGATATAGGGTTAGGGGTTTTGAACCCAAAACCTCATGGGTTTATTTCGTGATGTTTTCAGAACCGTTATACCAGCTCATTGAGGTTTTAATTATTTAGTTTAGATACGTGCGTGTTAATTATAATGTGAAATTAACAAATAAATAAGTATAAATTTGATTATTTGTCAGTAGGTATATCATGAGAGCTGATTGAACTTAAAAAAAAAAAAAAAACAAACTCAATTAGAATTTTAAAGATTCACTTGACCAATAACTATTGATGTAAAACAAATTCATCACTCATTACAACTGATTTTTTATGTAACAATCTAAACGTCAACATAAAATGTATCTATTTATGCCTCATTAATAATTTACTTTTTAGTGGCCACCTCAAAAAGTTTTATAGTTTAGCGATCTATTTATTGATTTTTACAAGTTTGTGCTTTCAAACGCTATATAAAGTACACAAAATATTCCACCCTCGAAATAAAAGACCCAAAGCCCAGAATCAAAGCATAAAAATGAGTTGTGTGTGAATTCAATTCAATAGATTCTTCATTTGTGAAGTACACTGTGGAGCCATAGAATTTGGGGGGCGAACTCACTTTGCTCAAGGTAACTTTTCTCTCTTCTTCTCTGTTTGTTTACCGAGAAAATGAATGAAAAAAATATCATACTTATGTGGAAGCTTGGTGGTTTATGTCTATATATATACCTTTGATTTCAGAAAGTGCAACAATTTTACCCTAGAAAAAAATTCAGGGAAAATTAAAGAGGAACAAATATAAAACGAGAATTAAAACTTTGAATCGTTTGTTATTGAAGAGTCCATCTCTAATTGTAGCATTCTATTGGAATAAACGTGTTTTTGTTGTGAATTTTGTAGTTTCAGTAGAATGCGGAATCTTGGGTACAAGGATACCAATCAAAAAAACCTGGGAAGGCTACCATAGAATGCCTCACAAAGATTCAAGCTTTGACTCATTTTTGGGGTTATAATATGTATTTATTTCAAAGAGAGCCTTTATGAGGTATAGTCTGCTACTGAAGAAGTGTAATAATATGTTTTTTCTTTATTCTAGTATGAGTGATATAACATTCGCTATTCTAGTTTTTTAGCACTATTGTTTCTCATTTTTTTTTTTTGGGGGTACTATAGTAGTGTTATTGTTGCTTCTCTCTATATTTGTTTTAAGTTCAAATATTGCTCTCTTTGTCTTTGTGCTCTCATTTGCTTACATAGTGCAGTCAATGCTCTTCAAGATCTATACAGGTCCCTGAACAACCCACCGGTGTTGAAGGGATGGAGAGTCATGAACAGGAGTGTCATGTTCTGATTCATCCATTATACACCCGTAATCCACTTAGCTAACCTATTTTTTCTACTAACAATGCCACATTGCCATGGAAGCCCAAAACCTTACCCTTCTATGGTCTCTATTAATTTTATGCAGTAAAATTCAAGGACTAAACCTCATTGGGTGAATTGGAGGCCAGCTTAATAACCTGCATCATTTGAAGCACCTGTAATTGAAACTGTCTTGTTATATTTAGCTCTTGTTGAAATAGTACCTGTACTGTTTATTTAATTCTTTGTTCTAGTTTCTTCTTTAGGGATTTCTGCTTCAATAACATTCAGGGTGAAACCGTTTAGTAACAGGAAGGGCAACTTTTATTTGTTTATATAGTAACATTCTGGTTTCTTCTTCATTCTGTCTTAGGCGTTATATTTGTTTATATAGTAACAGGAAGGGCAACTATATCTTCTTCCCAGGTTAAACCGTCAAATTGGTCTTCTTTCTTGTAGTAGTTCATTTGAATAGTTCATCGCGCAATTTAAGTTTAAGTGTTGGGCTGTTAGAAAACTAGATATGCTATGCCATTTACTTTTTACACAGAAGAGGAATTGGGTATCGATAAGTCGATCTTTGGAAATACCCCATTCTATCCATTTGATTGTTCTTGTTGTTTTTAAGGATACATGCAAAATCTGTTTGGTGTAGTTGCTTCCTTTGATCCGATGAATCAGATTTTCATGTAGTCGTGTAACTTTTCATTTGCCGTTATAATTTGAGGGTATTGGAGCACAGCTTTCTTTTGCCTTGTACACTAGAACTAGATTACATAATTATTTTTATCTAATTCAATCAATTTTGTCCTTATGATTAAGCATGTTTCTCAAAGTATGACTTCTTTGAATCCAAGATATGGATCTTTGTAAGTTTTAAGGAAGAATTCGACGCAGTTAGAGCCATATAGTCTATCTGTTAGTCAAAGTTGTCAAACTAATTCTCTTACACATTTAAAGTAGAACATTATATAATTATTACATTTTTGCAGTCCTGAATTCATGGTGATATTACGGATATTATAACTCCATTGGTTCTTATAGTTTTCATTTACTTGAGTGAATTGTGTGATGCACTCACATTATTGCTTAGCATCCGAAAGCCTTTTTTACGTTCTTGTGAAGTTGATCTTGGGGATGTCTCGCGACAACTAATATATGCACTTTGTTGTACATTTGGGCGATCTGAGGTTTCAATATCATAAACTTTTTCTATTTACATCTTTGCCATATACGGGGTTCCAATTAGCGAGAATGGATACTTTTTATTTAAATTTTTAATGTCTTATTGCCTGTATAATGATGGTTCTGATCTCTTTTGTGAACAATTGCATAATTAAAGTTATTTTGGAGGATGTTGTGCAATTTTTGTAGTTGAAACTAGGGATGTTATTATGACAAAAGTTGCGGTTGACTGATACAGAATTTTATATATTAGCATTAACTCAAGAATTGAACTTGGTTTTTACTTCATTACTATGTACATCAGAAATTTTGATCTCCTTTGTCCAAAAAAAGAAAAGAAAAAACAAAGTTCTTTAGGCACCATTTATGAATTACCTAGCCTGAGTTTCTGAATCAACCCTAGGTCTGTGGTATTCAAATTCCTTTGGTTGAATCAACCCTAGGCCTGAGTTTCTGAGCCATTTATGAATTAGCTTTTAGTTTTTCTTGTTTAAGTACAACTTTTTCATTTACCTTAATTTTTTTTTTCTTACTTTTTTAAAGCACAAATATACTTTAGTCTACTTTCCAAAAAAAAGCCAAATAAGCTTATATATGTTGATAAACGAATTACACTCTGCCTTCATCGAAACCATCCGGGGTCTATTCATTTTTAATATAATGTTTCCAGTGAATATAGTTGGAGCTCCCTTGTCAATGAAATGCTCTATAATATGTGTCATAATCAACTCCGGTGAGGCAATCTTGCTATGAGTTCCCCTGAACCAAGGGTGCGAAATCTTCCCATCATGGGCATGTTTGCATGTACCCAAGATCAAAGGGAAATTTTTAAATATCTTCCTACTGTTTCATTCAAGGCCGGAATGTCAAAATATGCTCTTTTTATTATTGGTTTATTTTGTGAGTTGGACAGGCTTAATGGTAAAAAGACCATCAAAAATCTAGTTGCCATTATTTATTATTGCTTCCACTGACTTGTAGGTTTCTCAATAGCTGTTCTTTTTGCACTTAGCAACTTATATTGATCCCGATTGCTTGCTTAAACATCTCTTTCGCCAGGAACCTTCAAGATAATTCTTTCTGTGGCATTATACCAAAGCATTGGCCAATCTACTAGATTATTAGCCATAGTATCATGTTCACCGTATAAACATGAACCTCATATTGCCAAAAGTGTTGGTATAAGCACGCTAAAACTATATACACCAAAGATTCTCGGTCAAATAGCCCATAGACGCATATTATGGCGTTGTGTACCCAAGTTTTCCACGAATATGAAAAACTTGTACATGCCATTGACCTTCGGGAATTGACATGGAGAGTGAGAAATCAATCAATTTGGCAACATTGTTCTCATCCAATATAATGTTACCCGGCTGAATATATATATGTATGGATAACGAGGCTGAAAATGCGGTATAGAGATATGCAACTGCATTAGCTATGCCCATTGCAATCCTTAATTTGCATTTCAATGGTAATGGCTCAGAGTTAAGTCCCATAGTTGATGGGATACAAATACAGCTGGAGAGAATGATGTCCATTACAAATTCATACACTAGAATCCGATTTTTGGTATCTAAGCAACATCCTAAGAGTTTTAGAATATTTTGGTGGACACTCATTTGTGATCCAATGACAATGTCTTTGATCATATCTCCAAGTATAGCCCATGATCTTTTGCCATACTTTTTAACTAAAAATAAGTGATCTTCCAAAGAGCCCTTGTAAAAGTGAAAACTATCTGCATCCAAAAAATTTGAAGTGGGTCACAATTGTATGTTGCTCTTCTAAGCTCTTCAGCAGAGAAGAAGACATGAATAAGATTTCTTTTTCCATTGCAAAAGGCAATTAACTCCTCTAATAACATTCTTCCATTCTTCATAAATGGTGTCTCTGTCTCGTCTTTGGATTCCTTCTTCATTTCAAACATGAAATCATCTTCTTCATCAAATCCTTAGGTTACATATTGGAATATTAATATACACGCAAGATATGATAAGATAAGACAAGAAGAAGCTGTAATCAGGCTTTACATGAAGATATTTGGAGATCACTAACCAATCTCTGCTTATAGATCAATTGGCATGCACAATTTAGAGTTTAGAACTAGTAGTACTCTTCCACCATGTAAATCATGAATTGTAAGTATTTGAAACAGATTACCTACCTAAGTAAATGATAAGAAATCAAAAGGCTTTTATTGATGACCCAGGGTGGCCATCCTTATCACTTATGATTCGCATATCATATGAGCAATTGAGTAGTGAGAGTGCTATAATATCAATTTGTTGCGCAAAAGGTTATCAAAAAGCCTACGTCCACGGGCAGTAGTTCTCAAACTAACAATAAGAACTAGAAAAGATTAAACAAAGATATGATAAATTGATAATTCAAAAAAAAAAAAAAATGAAGTTAAAATATGAACCTAGATCCACATTAAACGATACTCAATTAAAATTCAGCAAATAAGTAGACATATGAATCCTAAAGCCAAAATGGGCTTTTACCCGTTTCTTACAAACTTTTCAGCAAATGCCCCATGTTTGAAACTAATTAGGGAAATGCCCCTATTTTGAAACTCAATTTTTAAAAAATCTAGTTTCAAATGTAAAACTCGATTTTTGGAACATCGAGTTTCAAATGTAAAACTCAATTTTTGGAACATCGAGTTATAGCGAATGTGAAATTAGGAAAAAAAAAAAAAATTTTTTTTTTTGGACCTCGAGTTCCATGTAAAGTACTCGAGTTCATGGAACTCGAGTTCCACTTGAATTTTTTCAAGGAACTTGAGTTCCATGAACTTGAGTACTTCACATGGAACTCGAGTTCCAGAAATTTTTTTTTTTTTTTTTAATTTTTAGTTCACTAGAACTCGAGTTTCTAAATAGTTTTAGATATGGGGCATTTTGCTGAAATGTTTTGACGAAAAGGGCAAATGCCCATTTTCTCCTTAATCCTAAAACAACAAGATCTTAATCCCACTCTGACCATTCAACATCATGTAATGAATTAGAAGTAGAATCTCAACTACTATACCTATTGTAAGTTTTGTGAACCTTATCTCATTTTTATGACACATCCACATATCGGTTCCTCCTTGCAAAGGCGGGATACGCGGTACTTGACCTCCCTAAAAGTAGTTTTAAACTCTAAGCCAGTGTGAGCTTGAGAGTATGTAGAGCCTCTTAAAAAGAGAGGAAGGTGTTGCCACTTGGTTATAGGTGTAAGAACCAAAACATGACTCCATGAATGTCTTTCCACTAAACTAGGTTCGAAGTTAGGGTACAAGATGTGAAGAGGTTAAGCACCCCAAGTTTGCCCAGCCGTAATTGACCTTCATATATCGTTACTTAAATTGGATGGAATATAAGTTATCCTAGAGGATCAAGCAAATATGCATCTATATCTAAAGCCTAAAGAGCGGTCTACGTGTCCTATGAGGCAAAGAAAGAAAGATAAAGCAAGTGACCACAAAAACATGTGAAGAGATATACATATAAAGAAACAAACAACTCGTGGCATCAAGCCCAAATCATTAGCATATAGGTATGGACGAACCCAGGTGGGTTCTCAGGCCCTCCTATCCCTTTTTTTTTTTTTTTTTTTTTTTTTATTTTACTTATGATATTTTTCATTTTTTTGTTGTTGTTGTTGTTGTTGTTGGCCTCCTTTTCCAAAACCTTAGGCCTTTCTCCTTCCCAATCAGCCTAACCAGCTTAGCACAACTAGCAACTATCCAACCCAAAAATTTAACAAGAGCATTCACAATGGTGATTGTACTTTAGCAAAAAAAAAAAACTATTTTACCACTAAAGAACCAAAAAACCATGTGTTATAAGAGAAGTTAAAACTAAATTTTTTGCAACTACAGTAAACCGATATAAATACTGGTTGATTGTAGCAAGTTGTTAAAAATAAAAATACACTATTTTATTAAGATTATCTCTCTTCCTTCAATTAAAAAACTCAAATTCTCTCTATTCCTTATTATTTTCATGAGTTGTTTATATTGTTTTAAATGAAGTGGTAAAAAAATAGAACATTGATGATGGGTGTATTGTAAAGTGAGGTAGTAAAAATAGATAAAACAGTTTTTTGAGGTGCTAAAAGCTGAATTTTTAGCACCATTATTGTGAATAATCTAACTTCAAAAAAAAAAAAAAATCCTAGCTAGCCTAGTATTAAAATATACTAGGTTTTTTTTTTTCTTTTTTTGGTAGATGATTGCATCTAAATGTATTAAGAAACAATGATTTTGTGTATTTATAATTTGTTAATACTATATGGATGCCTATTTTGAGTTTTTTTTTTTTTTTTTTTTTTTTTTTTTTTTTTTATCATTTATACTCCAGCCCCCTCTAACTTAAAATCTTAGGCCCGTCCTTGCATATAGGCATGGAGAACATCATATCAACTACACTCAAGTGTGTGCATATATATACCCAATCATGCATGTGTATGATGCATGTGGATATCAACCAAGATTAAGAGCTTTGTTTAAAGTTGGGTGATTAAGTCTTATGAGAGAAGAACTTTAATTGAAGTGAAAGTTTCATTAAAGTTTGAGTATCTTCCTTTATTAAACTTAAATGATCTTGATTCGTCCTGAATGATCTCTTGCATGTTTTAAGGATTGACTTGAATCTTGATTAATTGAGAAAGAGGTTTATTTATTTATTTATTTTTGATCAAATTAATTGAGAAAGAGTTAATTTGACTTTTATGTTTCCATTTAAGTTCAAATCAAATATCTCAATTATCTTGGAGCTTTTATGATGTCTTCTTCCAATTAAGCCTTAATTGAATTATTGCTTAAATCTTGAAACCAATCTTATTAAATGTTACCTTCATTTATGTTTGAAAAATCAATTCACTTCCAAAAGGGCTTGAAACCTAGTTAATTATTGTTACCTTCATTTATGAGTCAAATGTCTTCCTTATTTATCTCAATTTTTTTTAGTTACCTTGTGAGGTTCAAGTCAAAATTAAAGTGGATGAGAGAGAAAAGATAAGGTATTTTAGGGTTTTAGGTTCAAAGAAGGAAAGAAAGGAAAGATCTTTTAGCTAGGTATCTTGAGTTTTATTACATGTGATACAAAAGGAAACCAAACAAGGTAGAAGATACGTACTTAAAAAAAAAAAAAAAAAAAAAAAAAAAAAAAAAAACACACTTTACGGTTAAGAAAAGATAGTAAAACATAGAATTAAAAGCTAATGAAATAAAAAAGGAAAGGAATTAAAATAATGTAAAAACACAAAATTAACAAGAGTCAAGGATGAGAATATGGATCATGGAAAAGATCCACATCTCCTCCTCGTGGCACTTATAGTGTTGTTGATGACCGGCCCCTTGGCTAAAACCGACTACCACAACTATGTCTATAGAGCAAAATAACTTGGGATGATTTGGCTAGGGTTTTTTGAATTACCCTTCTAGCCTTCAACCCTTTGGTTTAGGGTTTTGAGTGATATTTCAACATAGTTTTAGTAGGTGGAAGAGTTTGGCCCCTTTGGATGGTGAAAATTGGGGTATTTATAGGAGAACTAGTATTCTAAGGTTAGGTTAGATGTTTGTGTAGCTAGTTGATCAGGCTAGTTGTCCTAGAATCTCATCAAAATGGAAATGGAGTGATATGAGTTTTCTGTCCAAAAGGTGCATACGCCACAAATTGGGTGCGTACGCATCATATACCTGTATATGCACCTTTTTTAAGTCTCGGCCAAATTAGGTTAGAAATGGTTTTTTAGGCTTAGTTCTTAGGTCATAATTGGGCTTGGGCTTAGATTGTATTAGGCCACTTTTGGGTTAATCTGCTCATTGGGCTCCACACACGATGCTAATCATTTTGGTAGCAGATATTGTATAGGTTAAAACGAAATGGGGTGTCTACACCTATTGCTAATGAAAATTAGGACCTATGAAAGCTCATAGACATGGAGGCATATATAATAATTGAAAATTAAGTGAAGATGACAGAGAGAATGTACCAGGCATGTGAATCTAGGAAATTAAGAGAGATAGAAGTAGCTATAACATATGAATTTGGTATTTAAGGTCTATTATGTAATACCTATCAAAACTTTTATGTTCAACGAATAAAGTCGAGATAATTTCTTTTCAGTTTAGTATTTTGTGGATGTGGAAGTATTCATCAACATATGATAACTTTTAAGATCATATACTTTTGGAAAATTACATGACAATTCACTCGAAGGTTCTTGGACTATATTTTCAATTTTTGGACAAACTTCGTCACCAATTTTTTTGTTTTATTTGTTTATCGTTAGATAGCTCCAACAAATAGAAATCTAATATCAAAATATTGACTTACCTTTTTTTTAAGTTGAATGCAATTGATTGCAATTTTTTCTTGTTGTGCTTTAGTTTTTGGAAAATACAAAAAAAATATATATATATATATTTTCTTGTTTTCGGCCATGTCAATGGGGCACCCCCAAATATCAATTCTTAAAGAAGTGGGCCAACATGTCACGCCCACACATTGCAGTAACAATCATACCAAACCAATGAAGCTATTAGTTATCATTGCTGATATTGTTAGAACTAACTAACAACTAATTAATACATGACTCAAGGAAAATACTAGCCATGTTTGTGCTTAAACTTCAAAGAATTAGTGTAGTCACAGTTGAGGTTCCTCCTTAATTGAGTGTGTGTTGTGTGTTGTGTGAGTATTGTTACACAAATATGATATACATTGTGTGTTTAAGTCACCACCATGAAATCCTCAAGGGCAACCAATTGGCCAACATGCTGCCATGAGACTTGATGAAAAAAAAAACTTTAACATGGTTCTTAACATCTTTTTTTCTTATTTCTTTCCATAAATATAAAAGAATAAAAAAAAAAAATCAACTCAATATAAGTTGAATAATGCATAAATCCTTAGATTTATAATTTAGTTCTAATAGTCTAAATATTCCACAATAAAAGAAAAATAAATATGTATACATTTTATACACGGAATGTACCAACTAAAACCTAGCATCTTAGGATTTGCTTGTAAATTTTATTTACAAATGTATGTGCAATATCATTCAACATGCACTTATTGTTCTAAAAAGTAGACTAAATAGAAGTGAATTACACAAAGATTTGCCAATTATTTACAACTTATTTATTTTTATTCCCTTGCTTAAATCAATTTATCTCACCCTTTAATTTTTTTTTTTTTTTTTTTGAGGAATATCTCACCCTTTAATAGTTTTGAAATAAACAAAATAAACTAAGTTTTTTGTTTTTAAGTATGCTAGTAATTTATTTAAACACGCTTTTTATTTCAATATTAGAAAATAAGCAAATAATATATATATACACACACAACTTTTTTTTTTGAAGTGGGTCACAGACACAAACTTCACAACCCACTACTCATTTAGAATTGATAAAGTTTAGAATATATCCAATGCGCGTTGTCAGAAAATTAGAGGAAAGTCAGGTGACTACTGTACAGAATATGGCAAGTTAAGAATTATGATGGGGGATCAGGGCTAATCGATTCTGAATTAGGTGACAGATATTTAGGTTAGGTGAATGTTCTTGCTTATCCATGGTAGGCTAGTGTTAGTATCGGTTTGTCATGCCTTTTATGGTTTAAAGGCAGCAAAAAAATTCCATGCAGCTTGTTGTGATTAACGAATAAAAATGGTGTTACTGATAGGCTTATGTGAATAAAACATTACAACTATAGTAATCACAACTTGCTAAGATGAGAAATTATGAAAAATTAACATTATTTAGGAGGCCATTATGGTGGTAGTGCAACAAACAGCCAATTATGGTGATAGTATTAGAATAATGATCCCCCATCAATAATCACAAAATCCTCATGTCTAACCCATCAGCTCACATCACAATCCAAAAACAGCCACCTTAGGCTGCGGTGAGACTTGAAAAGAAAACTTTGACATAGTTCTTAACATCTCTTTTTCCTTATTTCTTTTCATATATATATAAAAGAGTAAAAATTAAAAACAAAAATCAACTCAATATAAGTTGAATAATGCATAAATCCTTAAATTTATAATCTAATTCTAATAGTTTAATAATTTCACAACAGAAGAAAAAATAAATATGTATACATTTATTCATGGAATTTGCCAACTAAAACCTAGCATCATAAGATTAGCTTGTAATCTTTATTTACAAATGACAATGTATGTACAATATTATTCGGCATGCACTAACACATTATTATAAAAAGTAGACTACAGAAGTGGATTAGGCAGTCAAATTTTTTGGTCTATGTATAATATATATATTAAGCATAGACCAAAAAATTTGACTGCCCAATGCAAATTAGCCGGTGGGAGAGTCATGGTAGTACTGGGCCATTGGCCTATTTGCATTGGGCAGACAATTTTTTTGGTCCATGCTTAATATACTTGCATTGGCCAGTCAATTGTTTTTGTCTAAGCATAGACCAAAAAATTTGACTGCCCAATGCAAATTAGCCAGTGGGAGGGTATCATGGTAGTACTGGGCCATTGGCTAATTTGCATTGGGCAGTCAATTTTTTTGATCCATGCTTAATATATTTGCATTGGGCAGTTTTTGTCTAAGCATAGACCAAAAAATTTCACTACCTAATGCAAATTCGCCAGTGGGAGAGGATCATGGCAGTACTGGGCCATTGGCTAATTTGTATTGGACAGTCAATTTTTTTGGTCTATTTGCATTGGGCAGTCAATTGTTTTTGTTTAAGCATAGACCAAAAAATTTGCTGCCCAATGCACATTAGCCCGTGGATGGTATCATGGTAGTACTGAGCCATTGGCTAATTTGCATTGGGCAGTCAATTTTTTTAGTCCATGCTTAATATATTGGGTCTGGCTTACCAACTTTAACGGGATATTTCCTTTTGTTTAAAACAGAAGATGCTACATCACCTACAAATAAATTAACGTTGGAGATTAAAACTCAATGTCACCTCATTAAATTTCAAGCAAAAACTAATAGAGCCCACCCACAAGACTAATTCTGATTCTAACGTTTGCTACTATTGTAAACGTTAACGTTTAAATTTTAACCAACACATCGTCCTCTTCACAGCACAGCAACATTATCCTCTTCACAACACATCAGTGAAAAGAAGAATGCTCATTGCCTCATTGGCTCTTAAATTTTAAAACTTGGCACCAAAATAGAAAACTAGGAATAAGAAAAATACGTTTTGCCGACCAAGTTCTACCTCTCTTTTTATTATTTTTCTTTTTTCTAGCCTACCAAATCAAATTTTAAAACTATTCGATATAATATATAGAAAAAAGAAGATATAATATATAGAAAAAAGAGTGAAGAAGAAGAAGAAATTTCTTTCCAAACCATCAGAGTATTAGAGAAGATATTTCCATCTTTACTTTTGATTTATTATTCAATACTATGTGTATGAGATGTCAAAATTATTAAAATATTAAATTCAGGTTAAATATTATTAAATCTGTGGGTTTTTCTGTCATCGTTAATAAATTTAGGTAAGAAAAGAAATGGAAATTTTCAAGAGACTTATGCGGATTTTTTAATACTTAATATTTGGCTAATAGTTGCAATGTATCAAGCAGGAATGACAAATCCTCATATTCATTTCCCATCTTCTAAGAATCCTAGTGATCTTGAAGGGATGATGTCAGTTAATTGCTTACAAAGTCTAAAACTGGTAGAATTGAAGCTTTTTCTACCTATCTTTGAATGGAGTAGCGAATTTTTAGTTTTGAATGGTTGTAAATAACCACTGTTTTTAATTGGTGGAGCTAACAATTTATGTTACTTTTTTTGGAGCTCAAAGTTTGTAATTGTTAGAGCTCATAGGGTTTGTTTTGTTTTGTTTTGTTTTTTTTTTTTTTTTTTTTTTTTTTCGGAGCTTGAAGATTGTAATTGTGGAACTCACATTTTATGCTATTTTGTTGGAGCTCAAATTTTGTAATGTTCAAAGATCTTTTTATCTTTAATGATACTTTGTAGCAAACAATTTATGCAAATTAGAAGAATAGTATCTTTTTGAAGGAATAATAGTATGTTGCTGTGCTATTGGCTTGGACGAAGGATATATATACTAGCCTCTTGCACGTGTGATGAGGCTTTTTTTTTTTTTTTTTTTTTTAATCTAGTGTCATAATTTCCTTTTTTTTAAAAAAATTGGATAAGTATTTTTTTTTTTTTTTTTTTTTTTTTATACAAGATAGAATTCTACTCTAGCATAATCTAAGCGTATATGTGTGTGAAGCTCCCTCTTGGAGACTTGAATCCCGGCCCTTACCCCCAACACCCTATAAGTACTTATATTTGTGGAGTGACCATCGCACCAAGGGTGTGTGGTGATAATAAGTATGTTTTGAAAACATAGATTAGTAGGAAAGTTTCCTATTTTGTAGACATTTTAAGTGAAGTTGGAGATATATTTTTATCGGGTTGTCCTCAAGTTTTGTCATTATTAAACTTAGTGTCTAAGGGTATTTTTGAACCACATAAAAGTTTAGTTAAAAAAGAGAAATCCTCTTATATATGGTACTAGCCTCTAAGCACGCACGTTGTGCATGCTCAGAGACTCTTCTATTTTTTTAGGTAAAGATTAATAATTTGCATCTATTATAATTTGAAAAAATATTTTTTTATTTTTCAAACAAATAAAAAAAGATAAACGTAATTTATTTTTTGAACTTGAAGGGAAAAAAAAATCCTAAATTTTAGAAATTCTCTTTTTTAATTCAAAACGAAATTGTTATTTGACAATTATGACCTTATTTCTAAGAGAAGTTATCCTTCATCAATGAGGGTATTTTTGAACGACACAAAAGTTCGGTTGAAAGAGGGGAGTCCTCTTTTATATTTATATATATATATATATATATATTAATCTATGTTGTTGTTATAAAATCTCTAATAGGTGCCTAGTGCAGTGTTATAGCACTGCTGCATAATTGGTGCAGTGCTATAATTGGTGCAAGTGTTGTAGCTGTTGTAGTGCTGTAGCTACATCTTACCATTAAGATTGCTCCAGGAACTATTCTATCAGATGTTTTTGTTAAAGCTTTATTAACCTCAAATATTCTTGTACACAATAGCTGGATTAATCCAGCAATTTTGTAATTTACATCCTCTATATCCTTGAACTATGTTATCCATGAAGAGACTTTCAACATTAATGAAATTTTTTTACTGATCTAAAATGTATATTGACAAAGAGGTAAATATATCTAACTGGACTTTTGACATAAGTGAATCCTGTGTAGTTGCTAACAAAGCATTTTCATGAGATACATTTGTCTTTTTTTCTTCTCTAAAGAAACTTAAAAACAAAAATACAAAAACCAGATAACACAACAATCTGCTACTTCAATTTGCTAGTTGGATTTGGCATGCTTCCTTCAAATACAATACTTCCTTCACAGTTTACGCTAGTTGGCCCTAGCCAAATTTGAAACTCTTTGGGAACTTTTGTCAAGCACTTGGCACGCCTTCCTTTTAAACCCAAAATAAAAACTATCCATTCAAAGAGCAAGCCTCCTCGTTACAAACAATAAAGGTAGTCATCATGAAAAACTACAAAATTACAAGACTATCCCATGCTTTGGTTCTCAGTTGCTAGTACATCACAGTGTTGTAAATTTGAAATTTCAGAAGGTATCAAATTGTCAGTACATCCCATGTTCTGGTTTCTCCATCTATTGGTGGAGATTAGCATAAAAGTTTGAACAAAATAAAGTCTGTAATGCGAAGATAATGTGGTTGAAGATTCAGAAACCCACGCCAGTAGCATTTTTGTTTCATTGATGTGTTGCAAAGTGGATGATGTTGTTGTGCTATGAAGAGGATAATGCGTTGGTTAAAATTTAAATGTTAACGTTCACAGTAGCAGCAAACGTTAGAAACAGCTTTAGTCTTGTGGGTAGGCTTTATTAGTTTTTGCTTGAAATTTAGTGGGATAGTAGTACGTTTTAATCTCCACTGTTGATTTATTAATGAGTGATGTGTAGCTTCTGTTTAAAACAAAAAGAAATATCTTACTAAATTTTTACTAAAAACCTTAGGATTTTACTAATGTGTGCTCTAAGGGCACACATTAATTTTTATTTTTGGAAATAATTTTCTAGAGAATTGAAAAAGTAATGACAACTTTTTCAATTACCGTAAAAATGTTTCCAAAATAGAAAAGTTAATGTGTGCCCTTAGGGCACACATTAACCGGACCCAAAACCTTAATATATTTGCATTGGGCTGTCAATTTTTTTGTTCTATGCTTAATATATTTGCATTGGGCAGTCAATTGTTTTTGTCTATGCTTTAAAACAAGTTGCCCCGACAGTAGTGCATCTCATAACAGTCTCACTTTGATTGTGGAGTTTGACCTGTCCACCTCATCATACCAGGGGTATTATGGGAATAAAAATGACAAGGGAAAGACGGTCATAGGATTTCTCTTTTTGGGAAAGATAAAATAGGGCATACCTAATTTACTGCTTTTGTCTCAGGGCACCCTTGTTGTAATAAACATTAAATAGGACCCATACTGCCATATCCATGTGAACTCCAACCATTTTTTTTTTTTTTTTGAAATATGGTTTTATAATAATTTTTTAACAAATTTTAAGTAGCGAATTTTAATGATAAGTAGAATAAATAATTATATTGTATTGTGGATAAAAAATTTTATATTGTATTAGAGTATTGTTAGTACTCATGAATCGCACGGTACAATGTGCGTATTGTATGAATCGTATTGCATCGTAGAATTATACGTATTATACGATATATAAACATATGATTTAAAATGAGATTTTTTATTAAAATTTATACTTTTAGTTGAATCTAACAAGTTGTTAGACTTGTTTTTAACAAAAAAATTATTAGGTTATTTAATTTAACCTAATAAAATAACATATTCATAAGGTTTTTTTTTCCCTCTCTTTCTTCTACAAAATTTGGACTACATAGTACACACTTATAGTTCACTTTAATATTTGCAAATATATTTTATATACTATGAATAAGATATTAATTGACAATATAATTATTTTTTATTTTATCATTATTGTTATAAGTCCAAGAAAATAGAATGCCAAGAAAAAATATTTTTGAAAAAAATTATTAAAATAAAAAGAACAAGAAGAGATATGTTAATAAGGATGAAAAAAGTTTTAATAAAGAAATAAGTTTGCAAAATGATAAATGTGATGATAGCATTGACTTAGATGAGATTGATTAGACAATATGATGAAAAATTTTATTATTTTTGAGTCATTTGTAATATATTATCACTTTTGAATTAGTAAATTTTTTTTTTAAAAGTTTTATTTATTTAATTTTATTTTAGCTTATTTTATAGATGTGGGGGTAACTGACCAGGGAGCCCATACCAATATATATACCTTGGGCCAAAGGCCTAGTCCAAGGAAGAACCTTTCCTCGGCCATGGGAAGAATTCCTCCTCGGCTAGGTATGGCCAAGGGCAAAGGGAACAGAGTACCACTTAGAGTGGCACTCCGGGTCATTCCATGGAATAGGAAAAGTACTAAGACAGAAAAGGACAACGGAAAGAATGGAAATATCTAAAGGAAAGCTACCATTATTGCATTCGATGCTCTGTGCACGATAGAGCCATGTTTTTCTGCCTTTACAACCACTCCCAACGACTTTGGGGAGGGGCGGATGGGACAAATATCGGCGCTATGAATCTAAAAATCTAGAGGAGAGGAAGCGGATATAAAAGGAGGGGGATGGGGGATTTGGGGGACCACAACGACCACTCACCACGTACTAGAAAAAGCTCCTTGGATCGTGCTGAGGACTAACCTTCTTAGATAAACTCGGTTCAACTCTGTTTGACTGTCATGAACACCATATTAATCGTTATCCATGCACTAAAACCTAGCTCTTCAACCCATTCTTTACAAATTTATTGTACCAGGCTCATTGGTCCAAGGTCTCATACATCTTGGGCTTGGGCTACAAAACGTGACCCTACAATTGGCGCCACGGTGAGGAGAGCTTGTGCGGTGGTGAATGCAACGGTTAATCATGGTGGCATCAAGCTCCTATCAGCAAAAGTCCCTCGAGAAGACCATTTTGGCGGTGGTGCATGCTACACGAAAGCTTCCCCATTATTTCCAAGAACACATAGTTGTTGTCATAACTCGCGGCTTCGCTCAGTCCGCACTTCAAGTCACGGTTACGCGGGGAGGAATACTTAATAGGGCACAATTCTAGGGGCTTCTGATGTCAAGTATATGCCCCATACACTTGTCAAGGGGCTAGTTCTCGTGGGTCTAGTAGACTGGTTCATTGAATTCCCATTGGAGAAAGATGCCGAGAGTCAAAGCATAGATGGAGAAGCGGTTAAACAGAACCTTAGCTATGGGTCCTCGGACCTCCCGCTTTGGGGAAATTAACACGCACCGAAATCTTTTGAAGTGGTTAAATAGAACCTTAGCTATGTTGGGTCCTCGGACCTCCCGCTTTGGGGAAATTAACACGCACGGGCATCTTTTGAAGTGGTTAAACAGAACCTTAGCTTTGTCGGGTCCTCGGACCTCTTGCTTTGGGGAAATTAACACGACCAAAATCTTCTCAAGTGGTTAAACAGAATCTTAGCTATGTCGGGTCCTCGGACCTCTTGCTTTGAGAAAATTAACACGCACCGAAATCTTCTCAAGCGGTTAAACAGAACCTTAGCTATGTCGGGTCCTCGGACCTCCCGCTTTGGGGAAATTAATACGTCATGAAGTCTTCTGAAGCGGTTAAATAGAACCTTAGCTATGTCGGGTCCTCGGACCTCCCGCTTTGGGGAAATTAACACGCACGGGCATCTTCTAAAGCGGTTAAATAGAACCTTAGCTATGTCGGGTCCTCGAACCTCCTACTTTGGGGAAATTAATACGCACCGAAATCTTCTCAAGCGGTTAAACAGAACTTTAGCTATGTCGGGTCCTCGAACCTCCCGCTTTGGGAAAATTAACACGTCTTGAAATCTTTTGAAGCGGTTAAACAAAACCTTAGCTATGTCGGGTCCTCGGACCTTTTGCTTTGGGGAAATTAACACGCACGGGCGGGTTAAACAGAACCTTAGCTATGTCGGGTCCTCAGACCTCCCGCTTTGGGGAAATTAACACGCACCAAATCTTCCAAGCAGTTAAATACCTTAGCTATGTCGGGTCCTTGAACCTCCTGTTTTGGGGAAATTAACACGCACGGGCATCTTTTGAAGTCATTAAACAGAACCTTAGCTATGTCTGGTCCTCGGACCTCCCGCTTTGGGGAAATTAACACACACTAAAATCTTCCGAAGCGGTTAAACAGAACCTTAGCTATGTCGGGTTCTCGACCCTCTGCTTTGAGAAAATTAACACGCACGGGCATCTTTTAAAGCGGTTAAATAGAACCTTAGCTATGTCGGGTCCTCGGACCTCCCGCTTTAGGGAAATTAACACGCACCGAAATCTTCTCAAGTGAACCTTAGCTATGTCGGGTCCTTGGACCTCCCGCTTTAGGGGAATTAACACGCACCGAAACCTTCTCAAGCGGTTAAACAGAACCTTAGCTATGTCGGGTCCTTGGACCTCCCGCTTTGGGGAAATTAACACGCACTAGCATCTTATGAAGCGGTTAAACAGAACCTTAGCTATGTCGGGTCCTCGACCTCTGCTGTGGGGAAATTAACACGCACCGAAACCTTCTGAAGCGGTTAAACAAAGCCTTAGTTATGTCGGGTCCTCGGACCTCCTCATCGTGGAGAAATTAACACGCACTGAAATCTTTTGAAGCGGTTAAACAGAACCTTAGCTATGACGGGTCCTCGAATCTCCCGCTTTGGGGAAATTAACACGCACGGGCTTCTTTTCAAGTGGTTAAACAAAACCTTAGCTATGTCGGGTCTTCGGACCTCCCGCTTTGGGGAAACTAACACGCACCGACAACTTTCTAAATGTTTAAACCAAACTCAATCATGCCTCGGTCCTCGGACTAGATGATGTGGGAAGGCTAACACTTTGTGACAACTTTTAAAGTGCTTAAACAGAACCTAGTGCATGCCTGAGCCCTCGGACCAGGCGCTTAAGGGAAGTTAACGTTATAACATCATCGCAAATGTTGAAAAGAACCTTTGTACCCGGTGGTCCCCTCGGACCGCTTGCTTTAAATTACATGTTCTTTGATGGTTGCGCTGTTCGCGAGATAAAGCACATGGTTATTTTCCTGATTAGTCCTACATAATTAACTTATTTAAAGTTAGCGGTTGGGTGCCCATCAATCTTGATAAACTCAGGGTGACAACTTTTCATTACCATCAACAACATCCATTCTAAGTTCTATTTGAAAGAAAAATACCAACACACCCATTCATGAAACATTTACTGCAGAAAAGGAATGGTTCATAAAATAAAATGCGTTTATCTTTTTATTAAATAAAGGGAAAATACATCGTATACAAAAGGGCTTAGGCAAGCCTGTTTCAAAAGCTAACTATAACAAGCGGTCTATAGAAGTGGAGACGCCGGATCCACAATCTTGTTCTAGTAGTAATCGAGCCAGTATAGATGGTACCGACGATGAGAAAGAAGAAGAAGCGGAGATGCCGGATCCACAATCTTGTTCTAGTAGCAATCGAGCCAGTATGAATGGTACCGGCGATGAGAAAGAAGAAGAAGCGGGAGCGCTTGATGGACCCCTCTTCTCCTAACTACAAGATGTTCTGATATTAAGGCCGAAAGACAGAACACCCGCCTACCCACGTTCTTGTTGGTTTGCTTGATCAACCTTAGCCCGTCTCCACATATGCGTACACATGACACGCGGTGTCGGGTGAGTGAGACCCAAATTTTGTCATACCAAAAATCTGATGTGATCTACACCTGCTTTGGGTTTTGGGTGAAGGAAGAGAGACTTCTTTCTTGCTCGATTGAAAGGAAGAAATGTCTTTGGCCTCTGCTTCCCTTGCCTTAACTATGTCATCCTGAATCTTGGCGACGTCCTCAACTTCTGAAGAGGGCTTGGTTCCCTCACCCTCACCTTTATCCTTTGCCACTTTATTCCCTAGACCTCGGTCACCACCTTGGTAGGGCCCTTGGGAACGTCTAAAGAGTTAAGAGCTTGAAACTCCCGCAAAAATCAAGGATCTATAAATGAGGATGAACGACCCCCCCCATGTGTCTTATATAGAAGGCGAACCTGGTGACAATTAGTTTGCCCGAATCTCAAAGAAAGAATTACAAGCGAAATAAATCTCGCTCAATTTCCAAAGCTGTCCTTAACCGTTGGATTTGCGTCACTCTGTAAAAGACCTTAATGAGAGCGCGCCTCGTGTATCGAAATGGCAAGAACACGACTTGGATAAACTAAAAGAATATCTTACAATCGGACATAGTGCAAAATGGGCACGAAAGAACTATCATCACATCGAGATCCTCCTTTCCTCCCATGGGGAAGAAAAGAAGAATCCCGAGGGGCTATTGTGGGGATAACTGACTAGGGAGCCTATACCAATATATATACCTTGGGCCAAAGGCCCAGTCTAAGGAAGAACCCCTCTTTGGTCATGGAAAGAACCCCTCCTCGGTTAGGTACGGCCGAGGACAAAGGGAACGGTCTACCACCGAGAGTGGCACTTCGGGTCATTCCATGGAATAGGAAAAGTACTAAGACAAAAAACGACAACGAAAAGAATGGAAATATTTAAGGAAAAGCTGCCATTATTGCATTCAGTGTTTTGTACCTGACAGAGCCATGCTTTTCTGCCTTTACAACCACTCCCAACGACTTTGGGGAGGGGTAGATGGGACAAGTATCAGCTCTATGAATCTAAAAATCTAGAGGAGAGAAGCGGATATAAAAGGAGGGGGATGGGGGATTCGGGGGACCACGACGACCACTCACCACGTGCTAGAAAAAGCTTTTCGGATCGTGCCGAGAACCAACCTTCTTAGATAAACTCGGTTCATCTCTGTTTGACTGTCATGAACACCATATTAATCGTCATCCATGCACTAAAGTCTAGCTCTTCGACCCATTCTCTACAAATTTATTGTACCGGGCTCACTGGTCCAAGGTCCCATACATCTTGGGTTGGGCTGCAAAACGTGACCCTACAATAGATATATTTACAATTTTTTAATGAGAAAATGACGATACTTACAAACCATTTGGTGTAGGATGAAACTTTTAAAACATAAATCAAGATATAGTTTGTAATTTAACCTAAAATTTTAAATATCACTAACAAAATAGATCCATAATCATTAGTTACTCTTGGAATATAGGTGACTATAGAGATATTCTAAACCAATAAAATAAATCACCTTCTAGAAAATTATAACATGATGTTATGATGTTTTTTCATTAAATTATTTAAAACTCCTGAATTATTAAAGATCAGTGACAAAAATTTACTTGTTTATTATCTATAACAATAATTTACTTTAAAGACATCGCTTTTTCTACGTTGGGCGGCAACTTTTTCTTTTATTTATTTTTTTAAAAAAGCTTCTTTTAGTCGGCGTTTATTAAATTAGACAATATCATACGAATTTACTTAAGAATATGCCATGCATGATTTTGAACAAACTTTTATTTTTTGAGAATCAATTTGAAACAAACATAGTTGGCTGCCTTTGTGGAAAGATTCAACTACTCCGATTATCTTATCTTAAGAATAGAGACCAAAACCACGGTGTGTGACGTGTGACTCAATTGTAGGTACATTGTATATGAGTTTAGTCTTTTACCAGTTACCTTCTTGGAAGGAAGGGAGAAAAACTGTACACGCGTGTTTACAATAGAGTTTTACTATACTGCTGTTTTTTTTTTTTTTTTTTTTTTTTTTTTTTAAGATATGCATTTTTTGTTTTCCTATACCTACACCCCACTCTTATACTTTCTTCTCTTCAATTGCATTCAAACACATTTCCTGATGCACTGATCTGGTTCCTATTTCTTTCTCTGATTCAATTCACTCCTTTCTTAATCTTCTGTTTATAGATCCTATGATGGCTTTCCAGAACAATGAAGGAGCCTCTTCTTCTTTTTCTTCCACTTGCAAATGGAACTATGATGTCTCAACCTTGGTATCTCCACAAATAATATTGCAGAATTATGGACTATGAGATATGGTCTTTTTTTTTTTTTTTTTTTTTTTTGAGAAAGTTTCAACCTATGGCGTCGAAAGTTTCAACTTATGGCGTCCGCTCCCGATGATGACTTTTTGTCATCAGATTAAGACACCAATCAGTTTTTGGTATAGGCGAGGATTGAACCCCGGATCTCTTATACAACCATCAGAGACTTTACCAGTTGAGCTAACTGAAATCCATATGAGATATGGTCTTAATTTAACATGGCCGTTAGGTAATAAAACATTATTTTAGAAGTGGACCCAATGCTTGTTCTTAAACAACCCATTACGCGTTCCTAAAAAAAAAACCATGGCATTATGGCCTCCAACATATCTGTGTTGGTTTTTGATTGCAAGGAAGCTGATGGAGGGCTACTGAAGAATATGATCCGTCTCCATCTTTTGTGTATCAATATAGGATAAAAATTATTACACATGCATGAAAAAGCTACTGAAATTGTGACTTAAAGTCATAATTTTTAACTTTAAAATCATGACTTCAAGTCAACATTTTAATTTTTTTTTTCATATATATATATATATATGTATAACAAAATGTGTGTGTTAAAATACTTAGTATTTAATAATAAAAAAAACATAAATAAACCTACCCCTTTTCTACCCAAAAAACAAGCATGAAAGTTTACAAATTTTGTCCTCTTGACTTCTTTGTTCCAATTGTTAGTTTGAACTTTGAACACGGCTACAAATATATATTTTTTAATCCTCTGCTACTTCATGCATTTAATATATTCTTTTATTCCTTTTCATAGTGTGAATTTCATACCCCTAAAGAGTAGTTTTCAAATTTGAGAAAAGAATAATATCTGCCTTTCACATCAACATGACAACATGGTTATAACGCATGAAAGTTTATAAATTTGGTTCTAGGACTACTTTGTTCCAATTGTCTGTTCTTGATATATACAAAGCATTGATACTTTTCACACACTTGAAACAAGCTTCAGATTTCTTAACCCAAAAGTCACTTATTTTTAAAACACCGACATAGGGGAATTACTTGCACATATATACAGCTAATTCAACCATGGCAATTGGCAGTGACATCCCCCAGCTTGACCCTCTCTCTCTCTCTCTCTCTCTCTCTGAATAAAAACAATGTTTATGTAAGGATTACTTATCCAAAAATAAAATAAAATAAAATAAACACAGTCTTTAGTTTCTACCTTCCAATGATGTTGTAGATCTAATTTTTTTATTTTCCTTCTTTCCTTGTTCTTTTCCTGTACCTTTTGGGCGATGCCGACGACCAAAACTCAAACCAACAAAATCAACGTGGAATCTATATTCTATAATAACCCTTTAAATTCATTATGTTATAGAGTTTACTTGAGATAAAATCCTATATTGTTTCTCGAAAAAAAAAAAAAAAAAAGAGATAAAATCGTGTAGGATATTAGCTGGATGGAAGGGATTAGGTTATTCTACTTTTGCTATCTGACTATTTAGGTTTTTTTTTTTAATAAAATTTTCGTATTTATTATATAGGTTGGTAATCAATGTCATTTTAATAGTTCTAAAAAATAATATATACTATATAGTGTGACCTGTAATTTAACTTGGAATGTTATTTGTGAGTTCTAGTTAACTTAGTTGGTAAAATCTCTTATTGTTAAAAAAAAAAAAAAATCTAGTTTTCAATCTCTGCCTATACTAAAAACTAAGTAGTGTCTTAGTTTGATGATAAAGAGTCATCACTAGAAGTGAACGTCATAAATTAAAACTATTTTTAAAAAAATAAAAAACTTGCCGTGGTATTTATTTATTTATTTTTATAGAAGAAAGCTACGAGTTTGCAGTAAACTTAGCATCTTGGATAAAATAACCAAAAGAGGACCAAGTAGTGTCTTAGTTTGATGATAAAGAGTCATCACTAGAAGTGAACGTCATAAATTAAAACTATTTTTAAAAAAATAAAAAACTTGCCGTGGTATTTATTTATTTATTTTTATAGAAGAAAGCTACGAGTTTGCGAGAAACTTAGCATCTTGGATAAAATAACCAAAAGAGGACCAAGTAGTGTCTTAGTTTGATGATAAAGAGTCATCACTAGAAGTGAATGTCATAAATTAAAACTATTTTAAAAAAAAAAAAAAAAACTTGCTGTGGTATTTATTTATTTATTTTTATAGAAGAAAGCTACGAGTTTGCAGTAAACTTAGCATCTTGGATAAAATAACCAAAAGAGGACCAAGTAGTGTTTTAGTTTGATGATAAAAAGTCATCACTAGAAGTGAACGTCATAAATTAAAACTATTTTTTAAAAAATAAAAAACTTGCCGTGGTATTTATTTATTTTTATAGAAGAAAGCTACGATTTTGCAGTAAACTTACCATCTTGGATAAAATAACCAAAAGAGGACATAGAAGTAAACTCCTCTTTTAAAGAGTCAATGACAATCTCCAAAAACCAATTGGTACCTTGGTTTGATAATAAAAAGTTATCATCGGGAGAGCGGGGATAGAGCCAGGACTTAGAGTTAGGGGGCAGTTTTATTGTTAGCTCTATGCGGTGGCTTGACTTTCGGCTTTATTGCTTAGCCGACAAAGGTTTTCTTTTATTACTATTTTTTTTTATGTGTGTAGAGTGTGTATTTTGTTGGTAAGGACAAAATTATTTTGTTTAAACTTTTTTAAAGGACTAAGTTGTTTGTTTTTGGTAAAATTGGTTGATTGGTCTCAATTTTTTTTTTTTTTTTTTTAGTACCTTTGCTATTGCCTATTAGTAATTTTTGTTGCTTTGCTAATATTTTGTGCTTGTATTTTTTTTTTTTTTTAGATTTTAGATTTATAAATTTTTTTATGGACTTTAAAAGAAAGAAAAAACTAGATCTACAAATTTTTGTTGTGATTAGTGGTTATTAGTAAATAAAAAAGTGATGTAAGTAATGAACTCAAATGCAAAATGTAATTTTATTGAATGAAGTTGCTAAAATTAGTACCTAAATATATAGTTATATAATTATATTATTTAAAAAAAAAAATTTGGGGGGGGTGGGGGGCATTGCCCCCTCAGTTCATGAATGGCTCCGTCTATGATTAGGAGTGGACATTATAAGTTAAAATTACCTTTAAAAAATTATAAAACTTGACGTGATATATATATATATATATATATATATACATTTTAAGAAGAAAGTTATGAATCTATAGTAAACTTAGCATCTTGGATCAAATAACCAAAAGAGGACATAGAAGTAGACTCCTCCCTTAAAGAGTTGATGACAATGTCCGAGTCATACTGACTGCTATTGAGGTAGTGTCGAGACTGCTATCAAGGAGGCAGTAGGTTTCGAGCTTCTATTAATAGGTATTGAGATAGTATCGAGACTGCTATTGAGACTGCTGTCGATACTACTGTTTTCCCTGTAAAAAGAAAAAGAAAAAGAAGGGTAGTGGGTTGTCGGGTTTGTGTCTGTGACCCACCTCAAAAAATAGTAAAGAAAAGTTTGTCTGTGTGAAGAGTACTATTATGATACCCTCCCATATATATATATATATATATATATATATAATTATATATATTTTTTCTATTAGCTTATTTTCTAATGTTCGAAATGAAAAGTGCATTTAACTAAGTAAATTACCTAAAAGTCACTTTTTTTTAACCACAACGCGGTACGCGGAGAACTACTTGCACATATATAGCGCTAATTCCACCATGGGAGTTGGCAGTGATACCTTCACCTTCTCTCTCTCTCTTTCTCCCTATTTTTGGCTTCATTATACTTGATCCATATCTGTTTTGTAGTTCAAGAATCACCAAATTAACATCCAATGGCTTTTATGGGCATAGAAAGCGCATACTCATCTTCTTCTTCTGCCACATCTGGATTTAAATACGATGTCTTTCTTAGCTTTAGGGGCGGTGACACTCGTAAAAATTTCACAGACCATCTATATGCTGCTTTGAAGCAGAAAGCTATATTCACATTCAGAGATGATGAAAAACTTGAGCGAGGAACATTCATTGCTCCAGAGCTCTTGAGAGCAATTGAAGAATCGAGATTTGCTGTTGTCATTATCTCACGAGACTATGCTTCATCGAGTTGGTGTTTGGTTGAACTAGCAAAGATTGTTGAGTGCATGGAAAAGAAAAGGCTTATAGTTTTGCCTATTTTCCACTACATAGATCCTAGTGATGTGAGAAATTTGAGGAAGACTTTTGGAGAAGCCTTTGCTAAACATGAAGAGCGTTTCAAAGATAACATAGAGGAAGTATACAGATGGAAAACTGCTTTGACACAAGTTGCTAAAATTGCTGGATGGGATTTACAAGACAAGTAATAATTTCTTCACTTGACTATACGATCACTTTCTTTTCTTGTCTTTTTGCATTTGATTTCCTACTGGCTAGTGATATTTAAGTCAATCAAATTCCAACTTTGATAATTGAGTAACTTTTGCAAAGTTTGTATATAATCAATTACACTTCAAAGGGAATTTGATGAGTTTCAGTTTCTCGTATAAATTTTCAAGTCAAAAATATTATATGGATCACACATAAGTTACTTTATGTATATTTGTTAGAGATAGCAAGTCACAAGTCCATCATTCTTGTCTAATTCCATTGTAGAAAATACAGCTAGTAGTATTCCATTCATGCCCTCTAAACTTGCCTATTCTTAGTATTTTAATTTTTAAAAAGTAATGCACCAATATTCTTTGAGATTTCACAAGATGACACTCATTCCCACACATTTCAAGATATGACGCTCTCTCTTGAAATTCTATAAATACAGATAAGTTAATCTCCCCTCAAATCATTACTTTTCTAATTAATTGAATATTCCATTATATAAGAGTGTTGTTATAAGAGGCGATGAACTTATCTGTTGCATCTGGGGTGGAGCCAAACCAGCAGGGTGGGCGCAATTGCCCCCAACCCCACCCCTAAATTCCCTCAAGTTCTCTTAAAAATTGAGATTTCAGTTTTGTGTGTATAAAATATTCTTAATTTAAAATTTTTAATTGAAAATATAACACTCTCCAAAAGCACCAAAAAATCTTATTTGTAACCTTAAAATAATAACATGATATAGATTCACATTGAATTAAATTTCTGTCATTATCTTAAAAAAAATTATAATATGATATATTATCGTAATATCCCCTAATCAATTTGCCAATTTTTATATGTTGTTGTTTTCAGATTTTTTTTTTTTGAGTAAATAGTAATACTTGTTTTCAGAATTCTTTGAAACTGCTATATACTTTAGTCTTTTAACTCTCCCAATATAATCAAGGAAAAAAAAAATTCTTATTTGTAGCATAAAAATTATGACATGGTATGTTTTCACAATTTTGTCTAACCAATTTTTTGAATTTTACTTGTTGTTTTAAAACTTTTTTTTACATTGCTATATACTTTTTAAAGGACTTTAAAAAAATCAAAGACATACATAGAACATTTAAATTTTTTGAATATATGACCATACTATTAATACTTCCAAGTTAATTTATTTTTTATCTTACTTTTAAGCATTCAAATTATATGTTTTATTTCTTTGAAATATATATATATATATATATATATATATATATATATATATATATGTTTATATATTTGTAGTTTAAACATAACAATGACGTCATACTAATTCCAATACTACTAGGTGCTGTCCAAAAAAAAAAAAAAACCCTCTAATACTAGGCTCAAATAAGAAATTGAAACCAATTACCAAAAAAAAAAAAAGTTATAACTTACATCTACACTATGTTTTCTTTATCAATCAATTTCTTTTAAATTTACTATTTTTTCTTATATATATATATATATATATATATTAATAAACATTTTTGGAATTAATTTTTTTCTTCAATATTTTATTTTAATCTTGTCTCCATAAACCCAAATTCTGGCTCTGTCACTACTTACATTTATTAAACCTCAAGGTAAAAATGTCATTTCATGAAATCTCAAGGGAAGATGGCATTTATTAAACCTCAAGGTAAAAATGTCATTTCATGAAATCTCAAGGGAAGATGGTGTACGTATTTTGCCAAAAAAATAAATATCATTAGTTCTCATATCCCACCCTCTCTCTCTCTCTCTCCCTCTCTCTCTCTCTCTCTCTCTCTCCTGTAGGTAAAACTAAGATCATCATAATACACTTTTATCTCTAATTTTATCTCTAATCCCAAAGGATGGTGGATCCAACAATGAAACTAGATAAAAAAAAAAAAAAGATTGAGCATTAGATTTTATTTTTGGTGCAACTTGGATCCCTGGAAATGGATGGTTGCTTTTATGGGTTTTGGTTTTCTTGCTCACATTTTTGTGCTTATTTTAGTTCATGTTTTCGTCTAATTCCTAATGCTAAAGTTTTTAATTTGATAGAATTTCTTTTTGGGCTATGAATCTTGATGTCAAATGGTATGCTTTTTGTTGTCGATTGGTTGGTTTTGGACTTTGGCTAAAACAAATTCACGTATTTCTTGGGCCCATTATAGTATTAAACTTGCCCTACATTCTTATAGCTTATACTACAAAAAAAGATACGTCTATATAAAGGCTCACTTTTACATTTTTTTACCCAAAATAATATACAGACAAAATTTCACAAAATAATAGCTCATTTTTATAGGTTAAATTACAATTCATGCTCAGTAATATGTGGTTTTGTTATTTTGAGAAAATTTAATTAAAAAAATTATAAATCAGGGAAAAAAATATTTATCTTTTCTTTTCCAAATTGGAGGAAAAAAAGGGAAAGGAAATTTTTTTAAAATCACCTCTAGAATACATAAATACAACAAAAATTTATACATATCTAACCCCAAAAAAAATCCAACAAATTTTCTATACAATATTTTTTCTGAAACAACTTTTCTTTACCTTTCCATAATTTTCCCAACAAACAAACAACTTCCACACATTACGCCCTTCTCCGTCACCGACAATTTGTTTGTGGCGCAAGGGATGCAAGTCACCCCCAAAGCAAAACTCCATGACAATGCAACAGAGATGCAAGGCTTCAAACTTGGTGTGGAGCTTAGGCAAAAAAGGATGGATGGTCCAACATCTTCCTCTCCATCTCCACTCTCTGCACCTTCTTCTTGTTCTTCACCAAGGCCTCTTTGTCCACCACCTTCATCATGTAAATGTCACTTGCATTTTAAAAAGTTTGTATTAGTTTTTTAGATTTTTTAATTTAAAAAAATGCTCTTGGGGACAATAACAATATGATCTTAAGCACTCGTTTAGGAGGATGAAATAAAATTAAATGGAAATGAATAAAAATAATAATTTTAGAATATTCTTCCCTTCCTTTATTTGAGAGAGTTTTAATGGAGGGAATGTAACCATTCTAATTTTTTACTAAAACTCTCAAAATACTCCTATATATTCAGCCATTTATTTTAAAATAGGGGTCTAATGGTAATATTTTCATAAAATGATTTCGTTTCTTTCCTTCTATGTTATTTCCAAACAAGGTTACTTACATTTCATTCATTTCCATTCCTTTATTTTAAAACATCCAAACGAGGTTACTTAATTCAATTTCATTCCTTTCTTTTCCATTCCTTTCCCATACTTAAATACATTCCTTTCACATCCATTTCTTTATGATTATTCATTTCCATTCCATTCCATTCTATTATAAACTCCCAAACAAAGCCTAGCTAAAGATCTTAATTGAATAAATTTGAAAATTTAAAATTTAGAGGACTCGATTGAATGGAAGTGAAGTTAGAGAACTTAATTGAATCTTTGTCGAAGTTAGATGATGCAAATTGTAATTTAGTCTTCTTTTATAATATGACAAATAGTGAATTTTCATCGATAAATCTATAATAGGATTGTAGGGTTTAGAAAATGTTTAACTCTTGTAAAACCATATAACATGTAATTTGAACCCATCCTTTTTATATATTATTTTACTAGACCTGGCAAACGAGGTGGGTTGATCGGGTTTGGTTAAACCTAGTTGACTTTGGGTCAAATTGGTTTCGGTTAGAAGCGATTGTCCTAAACGGATCACAAAACCTATGGCTCTAACCCAATCTTCTGAGGGCTAGGTCGACCCGATATCACACATATCTTTTCACATTAAGATATATATAGAAAATAAATAAATAAATAAAAAATCAATCATTCTATCTTCTCTTCCTTTTATAACAAATAAGAGAACTTATAAACAATATCACTTTAAAATAAATGTTGAATAACACATAAAATCATTTATTTTTAACAAAGTTGAATAATACATAAAATCATAAATGAACATAGTCTAGATTAAATAATACATAAATATTTAAAGTTATATGTTCCAAAGTTGTCTACTAGTCTTATCATCATCACACAAGAACAAAAAAACAAAAACTAGAATTTGGACCATATCACATTAACAACCTCATCAGGTGCACCTATTGCATCCAAAATATAAATAAACTTAGATTATCTTCAAAGATAACTAAATATATAAAATTTTAGGAATAAAATATAATATATTGGGGAAAAGAAAAATAAGTAAATAATTAATATGAATTACATCTCAATTTACTTGAGAATTGTACACCAAGTTGGTGAGTAATATTGTCAATATTTTCAACTCCAATAAAATTTTAATATAAATTAGTATGACTATGAAGGAACTATATTTTTTATAAATATGACTATTCTATAAAGGAAATTGAAGTGACAAAAAAAAAAAAATGGAAGAAAAGAACAAGAAAGGACTCAAAATGAAAAGTTCATGTGATGTTAAAAAATGGTCAACCTGCAAGTCAACCTGACCTGGACTTTCACAAGATTGAATTGACTTGTCTTTTTATGTGTCCAAAAAAACCCGACCCGTATTCATATGTATTTTTTCTTCAAGTTTAATCAGGTTAATGAGCTTAAGTCCCATTTTGCCTAGTCTAATTTTGACATGTTGTGATGAAAAAATCTAGGAATAACTGCAATTATATTTTCAATTTCAAAAGCTTTATTAAAGGTTATTAATTTCATATTTAAAGATGTTGGCATATTTTAACCATTCTCACCCAATACCACCATGTAGATTTTTTTTTATGGGACCACTACTCGGATCATATATGTGTGTGTGTGTGTGTAGAAATGCTTTGATAAGCAAGGACAATTGATTTGCTGAATCTTTTCTCTATATGGCCTTTGCTAACTCAACAAATTGTTGTTCTATGTTCATTGCAGACATGAGGCAAACGTTGTTGAAGAAATAGTTAGAAAGATATCTAATAAATTGATTTCTTCAAACTCAATTGTTCACAAGGATCTTTTTGGAATAAACTCTCGTATGGAGGAATTGGTGAATTTATTAGGCATGGGGTTGAATGATGTTCGCTTTATAGGGATTTGGGGAATGGGGGGATTGGGCAAAACAACTCTAGCACGAGTTGTTTATGACAGACTTCATTATTATTTTGATGGTAGCAGCTTTCTTGCCAATGTTAGTGAAGAATGTGGAAAACATGGTTTAGTTCATTTACGAAAACAACTTCTCTTTGATATCTTGATTGAAAGAAATATTGATTTTTCGGATGTTCAATGGGGAAGTAATGTGATAGAGAAGAGATTATGTTATAAAAGTGTTCTTATCGTTCTTGATGATGTGGATCAATTTGATCAATTAGAAGCGTTAGTAGGCGAGCGAGTTTGGTTTGGTCAAGGGAGTAGAGTCATTATAACAACAAGAGATCAACATCTATTGATCAAACATGATGTGGTGAAAGCTGAAATATACAAGGCTAAGGAATTGAATAATGATGAAGCTCTTGAGCTATTTAGTCGAAAAGCCTTCAAGAAAGACCATCCTTGAGAAGGTTATGTGGAGTTGTCCAAGAAAGCGATATGTTATGCTCAAGGCCTTCCTCCGGCTCTTGAAGTTTTGGGTTCCTTCTTGAAATGTAGAAAACCCGATGCATGGGAAAGTGCCTTAGGTAGACTAGAAGAAACTCCTCCAAAAAAAGTTTTGGATACACTTCGAATAAGTTTTGATGGCTTGGAAGAAACAGAGAAAAAAATATTTTTAGATATTGCTTGTTTCTTCAAAGGAGAAGATAAAGATCATGTAACAAATATACTACAAACTCCTCGTTACAGGCCAAGCATTGATATAGATGTTCTTGTGGAAAAATCTCTCATAACCATCTTCGAGGGATGTTTGCGGATGCATGATTTATTGCAAGAATTAGGTCGGCAAATTGTTCATAGCGAGTCCCCCTGAAACAGCTGGTAGTCGTAGTAGGTTGTGGCTCTAGGATGATGTCCTTCATGTTCTGAAAAATAACACTGTAAGTTGATTATGTAGAATTTTTCTCTTTATTTTCTTTTTCTTTTTCACTAGGTAGATGTATTGTATTTTTTCTTTCATTTTTTTTTCTATCATTTTATAAAATATTAGTTCATCAGTATTATTTTTGCTTAAAATTTTAAAATCATTATACATTTGGAAAATTCTATTATGATGAGTTGACTTGATGCTTTTCCAATTAGGGATCAAAAAAATTTCGAGGCATAATGTTGCATTTGCCCCAACCGGTAAAAGTGCAACTACACAAGAAAGCTTTCAAAAAGATGGAAAATCTCAAATTACTAATAGTTGAGAATGTAGATATTTGTGAACCGCTTGAATTTCTTCCCCACAGTCTAATATTTCTTAAGTGGCCCAATTATCCTTTTCACTTTGGCCATCCAATATTTTCCTGAACAACTTGTTGCTATTGAGATGCCACATAGTCGCATTAGATTGCCAAAACTAATCAAGCGGTATGATTATGTATATTTTTAAATTGGGATTTTTGTTAAATTTTTTTATTTCAAATTTTGTTGTTGTTAACTTTTGATTTTTTTTTTTTTTTTTTTTTCCTACAGGAGCGTCCGTTAGAAAATTTGATAGATGTCAATCTCAGAGGTTGTAAATTTATTACAAAATTACCTAAATTACAGGCCCCAAATTTAAAGAGCCTGAACCTCCTTGAATGTGAAAATTTAGTTAGATTACCTAAATTATGGACCCCAAATTTAAAGAATTTGTACCTCTCTCGTTGTCGAAATTTAGTTGAGATTGATGAGTACTTTGGATCTCTTGAAAAGCTTGAAATGTGGTTTCTCGGTTATTGCAAAAATCTTCAAATTCTTCCAAGCCTGCTCAGGTTGAAATCTCTTGATTCTTTTTCTCTTTCTGGCTGCTCAAGGCTTGAGAAGCTCCCTAATTTTCATCCAGAAATGGAATGTTTAAAGACTTTATCTTTATTTGGGAGTGGTATTAGAGAGGTTCCTTCATCAATCGAGCATCTCACTATGCTTGAAACATTAACCCTTTATGAATGCAAAAACCTTCGGGATCTTCCAGATAGCATTTATAAATTGCAACAGCTTCAGGAATTGTGGATTCCTACTGGCAAATTGAGACCGACGTGTAATTCTTTTGGTAGCTCTTCTGGATATGGGTTTGTGAACATGAAACGACTGGATTTCGTGGGATATGAAAGCATAATTGAATTAGATCTTTTGATGAAGCCTGATTACTTCCCCGCATTGGAAAGCATAAATATATCTAATGTCAATATTGTTACCATCCCTGATATTAGCAGATTTCCCATATTAAAATCACTTGATATTAGGGGTTGCAAACATCTTCGTGAAATTCAAGGACTTCCACAATCGATAAGGCGGGTTCAAGCAGAGAATTGCATGTTGTTGGATACCCAATCACCAAGCGGGCTATTGAATCAGGTTTCTCTCTTTCTTTAAGATATATATATATATATATATATATATATATATATATAAAGAAACAAGTTTTGTTACTTTCTCTAAATACTTTAAGAGATTTGCTAAGTGAAAAATATCTTGAATTTTCTAATTGCATGTAGGTAATAGAAATTATTGGGATTTTACCAAGTAGAGTATGTGGTAGGGCAAGAAGCAAAAAATCAATGGATCCACAGTTCACCAATTACTTCCCATCTGAAACTGAGGGTGCTGAATCTGAAGATGGGGACATATCAATGGATCCGCAGTTCTCCAATAATTTCCCATCTGAAACTGAGGGCGTTGAATATGAAGATGGGGACATTGATCGTACTATTTATTTTTGGGGAACTGAGATGCCGAAATGGTTTAATCATCAAAGTGTTGATAATTCCATATTTTTCTTTGTTGGTCGCAAATTTCCAAAACTGGCTGTCTGTTTTGTTCCTGGACGAGAGTTTGGTTTATTCTCTGTTCACATTTCCATCAATGGTTATAAAAAATCAGATCTGTATTTTCGAGATTCATCTAGATTTACAGAAGATATTCAAGATTTACCTGATGAGTTCAAATTTTTCGTTGAAGAAAATAATCTATTTTTATTTTCTCTAACCCAAAGGTCTCTGCAGAGACATTTGAATAAATCAAATCCAACTGACCAGAATCTTGTTGAGGTTTCAATTACATATGAGTTAGATGACACCTGTTATTCTATAAAAAGGTGGGGGGTCCACGTAGAATGCACCTGTCCTCCTCAAGAAGATGATGCTGTTGATTATGGGTATTCTCTAAAAAGGTTGGGGGTCCAAGTAGATAATGTTGTTGATTATGGGTATTCTCTAAAAAGGTTGGGGTTCCAAGTAGATGATGCGGGTCCAATTAAGTAGATGATGCTGTTGATTATGGGTTTTCTCTAAAAAGGTTGGGGGTCCAAGTAGATGATGTTGTTAAATACTTGCCAACTTTGAAGAAACAGAGGATGCTTTGATGAACTCTGAGGAAATGCCTCAATCAAAAAATCACATCAAAACTGTTTCTCCTCGGTCGTTTCTGACCGGTTTCTTTTTGCATTTGATGCCAAGGTATGTTTCCATTTTTGGTAGCACTGTTTCATTTGCATCTGTTACACAATGGCAATG
Source organism: Quercus dentata (assembly GCA_028216015.1). Classification (NCBI taxonomy): domain Eukaryota; kingdom Viridiplantae; phylum Streptophyta; class Magnoliopsida; order Fagales; family Fagaceae; genus Quercus; species Quercus dentata. Next base: position 74,889,841 of record CP116446.1, on the reverse strand, counting down.
GATATCATATCAACTTATAAGTATTTATTGTGTTTCTATAAATTAAAAAAGAAAAGAAAAGAAAGGGAACTAAATAAGTTTCTGAACTTAAAAATTGTAATTTGGTTAATTGGTTTTATTTTTTTGTTAATGCAGTTGACTAGGATGGCTGCGGTTGAAGTCACTGGCAGGCCCCAGATTTCCTTTTGCCTTGGATGTGAGCTATGTCTGGTATGATTTTGTGTTTTTTTAATCTGATTTTTCAAATTGAGATGCATAATTTCTGCATAGCTTACGATGGTGAAGAAAGATCTTGCAATTGTTTCCTAGTTTTATTCATTCGTTTGGACTTAATTGGTTCTTGATTTAAAAAATTATGTACACCAATCGCTTAGAATCCTGACTTTTGTAGAAAATGTGTACATTTTGAATTTTAGAAGCTACATCAAATTTGTTGGCTGTGTACAAGACTGTTTGAGATAAACCGTAAATGATTTGCATTACAGCATCACACCTGAATGGTCTATAATAATTTACTAGGTTAGCTGGTCATTTAAGACATGCTAACCAAAAATTAGAAAGGCTGTGCATTTTAATGTCTTTGGTTGGGTCTCTGGAAGAGTATAGTCCATATTTGATTGGTTGAAGAGCTGATTTTCAAAGATATAATCTAAAACAAAAGGTCTTTAATATTTTTTGTTCTCTCTCTATTAATCAGGAATATTTGATATAGTGAGGATCATAGGGCCACGATCTCTTTATTGCCAACAGTAGCATTATAACTCTAGATTTAGAAGAAAGATGCCACATTTATTTGATCGGTGCAAATTTTTCCCTGAAGAAAATAATTTATTTTTATTTTCTCTAACTCAAAGGTCTCTGCAGAGACATTTGAATAAATCAAATCCAACTGACCAGAATCTTGTTGAGGTTTCAATTACATATGAGTCAAATGACACCTGTTATTCTATAAAAAGGTGGGGGGTCCACATAGAATGCACCTGTCCTCCTCAAGAAGATGATGCTGTTGATTATGGGTATTCTCTAAAAAGGTTGGGGTCCAAGTAGATGATGCTGTTCGTTGCTTGCCAACTTCGAAGAAACTGAGGACATTTTGATGAACTCCGAAGAAATATGCCTTAATCAAAAAATCACATTGAAACTGCTTCTCTCTCGTTTTGGTCCGGTTTCTTTTGCATTTGATGCCAAGGTATGTTTCCCTTTTTAGAAGCACTGTTTCATTTGCATCTTTTACCCAATGGCCAGGATATTGTATCAACTTATAAGTATTTATTGTGTTTCTATTAAAAAAAAATTGGGAACTGAATAAGTTTTTGAACTTAAAAATTATTATTTATAACATAATTATTTCATTTTGGTTAATTGGTTTTTTTTTTTTTTTTTGTCAATGCAATTGATTGCTGTGGGGCCAAAGAATTTGTGATCCCGACCCACTTTACATTAGGGCTCAAGGCCCGTGCCGAGGAGAGACGTTGTCGAGGACATGCAACGAAAGTCCAAATGGCCTAGAAATATAGCCGAGGACGATCCTGTCCTCGGCATCCCAAAACCTAGAAGGAAAGAACAGCACGCCATCAAAGGCGGCCCCAGGCGCTTCCAAAGGAAAAGGCGAGTATAGTAAGACGTGCATGGGGGTGCAGTGTAGGAGCAGTTCAAGGAAAAACTGTCACCTCCGCATTGAATGCACCAACAAACGTCCTGGCCGCATTAATGGGGAAAGGACCCCTAAACAATATGGCTTGATTCGCAACTAACAGAAGGTGGGGAAGGCGGGCGATGGGACAAGCACTCAAGTAGTTACCTGCCCGATCAACGGATGGAAGGTCGGGATCAACTGAGAGAGGCTATATAATATAAGAATCCCTCCATGAAAGAGAGGGAGGAAGGAAGGGAGAGAGCTGAGTAGCATTATGTATTGTCCCTAGAACCATTGTAACCTAGCGTAAAAGAAATAAGAAGAACTCCTCGGACGAGAGGCCCGAGGACAAAGTTTCCCTTTTTGCCTTGCATATCATTATTTAACCCATTCATGACCATGTCCAATCGTTGCAGTCCTCGCTAAAACCCAGCTCTTAAACCTACTCTCTACACTATCCACTTCTACCACAAAAGAAGTGCGTGAACCTAGTCCCTACAATTGCAATGGTTGTGGTTGAGGTCATTGGTAGGCCCCAGATTTCCTTTTGCCTTGGATGTGAGCTCGATCTGGTATGATTTTGTGTTTTTTTTTTTTTTTTTTGATTTTTCAAATTGAGATGCATAATTTCTACTTAGCTTACCATGTGGCCTTACCATGGTGATGAAAGATCTTGCAATTGTTTCCTAGTTTTATTCATTCATTTGGACTTAATTGGTTTCTTGATTTAAAAAATTATGTACACCAATCACTTAGAATCTTGACTTTTGTAGAAAATGTGTATCATTTTGAATTTTAGAAGCTACATCAAATTTGTTGGTTGTGTACAAGACAGTTTGAGATAAATCGTAAGCCCAAAACCTTACCCTTCTATGGTCTCTACTAGTTTTATACAAGAAAATTCAAGGACTAAACCTCACTTTGGGTGGATTGGAGGCCGACTTAATAACTGCATCATTTGAAGCACCCGCAATCGAAACGCCTTGCTATATGTAGCTCTTATTGAAATAGTACCTATCTTTGTTTATTTAATTCTTTATTCGGGTTCTTCTTTAGGGATGTCGGCTTCAATAACATTCGGGGTGAAATCTGTTTAGTAACAGGAAGAGTAAATGTTATTTGTTTATATAGTAACATTCTGGTCTCTTCTTTATTCTGTCTTAAGCGTTATATTTGTTTATATAGTAACAGGAAGGGCAACTGTTTCTTCTTCCCAAGTTAACCTGTCAAATTGGTCTTCTTTCTTGTAGTAGTTCATTTGAAGAGTTCATCGCGCAATTTAAGTTTAAGCATTGGGCATTAGAAAACTAGATATGCTAAGTCATTTCACATTTACGAAAAAAGGAATTGGGTATTGATAAGTCGATCTTTGGAAATACCCCATTATGTCCATTTGATTGTTCTTGTTGTTTTTGAGGATACATGCAAAAATCTGTTGGGTGTAGTTGCTTCCATTGATCCAAAGAATCGATTTTCATGTAGTCTTATAACTTTTCATTTCTTTGTTTTGTTGTTATAATTTGTGGGTATTGGAGCACGACTTTCTTTTGCCATGAACACTAGAACTAGATTACATTATTATTTTTATCTAATTCAATCAATTTTGTGCTTATGATTAAGCATGTTTCTCAAAGTATGACTTCTTTGAATCCAACATATGAATCTTTGTAAGTTTTGAGGAAGAATTCGACGTAGTTAGAGCCATGTAGTCTATCTATTAGTTAGACTAATTCTCTTACACATTTATAGAACATTATATAATTATTACATTTTTGCAGTCCTGAATTCATGGTGATAATACAGATATAAATATGGAATTTTCATATAACTCCATTGGCTCTTATAGTTTCATTTACTTGAGTGAATTGTGTGATGCACTCACTTTATTGCTTAGCATCCGGAAGCCTTTTTTACGTTCTTGTGAAGTTGATCTTGGGGATGTCTCGCGACAACTAACATATGCAATGTTGTACATTTGGCTGATACATGTTGTACATTTGGCTGATACAGGGTTCAATATCATAAACTTTTTCTATTTACATCTTTGCACGATACAGGGGTTCCAATTAGTAGAATGGATACTTTTTTTTTAAATTTTTAATGTCTTATTGCCTGTATAATGATGGTTCTGATCTCTTTTGTGAACGATTGCATAATTAAAGTTATTTTGGAGGATCTTTGTGCGGTTTTTTGTATTTGAAGCTAGGGGTGTTATCAAGACAAAAGTTGCGGTTGGATCGTCTGAGAATTTTACATATTAGCATTAACTCAAAAATTGAAGCTGATTTTTACTTCATTACTATTTACATCAGAAATTTTGATCTCCTTTGTGGTATTTAAATTCCTTTTGTTTGATCTGGTCATTTTCTTTTGTTGTATCGTATTTGTGAATCACAACCATTGCTGAACTCTCCCCACTGCCATAATTTGAACTCCTTCAATATCATACTCATTTGGGAAATGGGAAAAACTGTGTAGATACATGTCCATTATCTACTAGCTTTTACATTTAGCTTTTAGTTTTTCTTGTTTAAGTCTTGCTTTTTCATTTACCTTAATTTTGTTTTTCTTACTCTCTCAAAGCACAAATATACTTGAGTCCACTTTCCAAACAAAAGCCAAATAAGCTTATATATGTTGACAAACGAATTACACTCTGCCTTCATCTAAACCATCTAGGGTCTATTCATTTTTAATATAATGTTTCCAGTGAATATAGTTGGAGCTCCCTTGTCAAGGAAATGCCAAGAACATTCAAGATAATTCTTTCGGTGGCATTATACCAAAGCATTGGCCAATTTACATGATTATAAGCCTCGTATCATATTCACCATATAAATATGAACCCCGTCCCCCAAAAAGTGTTAGTATAAGCACACCAAAACTATATACATCAGCATTCTCATTTAAATAGCCGTTACGTGCATATTCGGGCATTGCGTATCCATGTTTTCCATGAATATGAAAAACTTGTTCATGCAATTGACTTTCGGGAATTGACATGGAGAGTGAGAAATCAATCAATTTGGCAACATTGTTCTTACAATTTTTTTTCCTTCCTTTTGCAATTAATGTTTCTCTCTTCTTTCAACTTTCCATTTCCTATCGCCTTGAGTCAAAAATAAAAAATAAAAATCCCATTCACTTTAAACTTTTCCAATTTCAATTTCTTCTCTCTCAATTAATGTATCCCATATACTCCACCAAACCATTCCTGTATTTTTGCCTTACAATTAAAACTAATTGAGCATTAATTCAAGCCATCTTCAAATATAGGTCTCTTGATTAGTGGTGATTCTTCCTATTCCCGATCAAGAGGTTTTTCAAAACATTTAATTGTTGTTTATTGGAAATAAAACACCTATTGATTTAATTTTTTTCTATATATATATGTATGTATATATGTGTGTATATATATATATATATATATCTGCAATTTTTCTCCCTCCATAGATAAGGAGCCTACTAGCTAACCTATGCCAATGCAAAATCTAATCCTTCCCACAGGGAAGCCCCCACCAACTTATCATTATTAGATTTATAGCCCATGATCTTTTGCCATACTTTTTAACTGAAAATAAGTGATCTTCCAAAGAACTCTTATAAAAGTGAAAACCATTTGCATCCAGAAAATTTAAAGTGGGTCATAGTTGTCATTGCTCTTCCGAGCTCTTTAGCAGAGAAGAAGACATGAATAAGATTGCCTTTTCCATTGCAAAAGGCAATTAACTCCTCTAATAACATTCTTCCATTCTTTACAAATGGTGTCTCTGTCTCCTCTTTGGCTTTCCTCTTCATTTCAAACACGAAATCATCTTCTTCATCAAATCCTTAGGTTACATATTGGAATATTAATATACACGCAAGATATGATAAGATAAGACATGAAGGAGCTGTAATCAGGCTTTAAATGAAGATATTTGGTGATCACGAACCAATCTTTGCATATAGATCAATCGGCATGCACAATTTAGAGTTTGAAACTAGTAGTACTCTTCCCCCAAAACCCAACTTCAATTCATAAACAACTTTTCATTACATGTCAAAAGACAAAAAAAAAAAAGGCTTTTATAAATTGTATATATGTATTATGCATCAAACTTACAATTATAATATTGATACAATGACTTCTTACCAACCCATGGAAATCAAAAACAAATTACTATCACATCTTGAAACAGAGGTTGGGTGCAAATTCACACTACTTTCTAGGAAGATTTCATGTATATGAGAAGTGAAAAGAAAATTGTACTTAAGTCAAGTTTGTGTACTAAGGTAGCAACTTTCTTAATTTTTAAAGAAATTATATATCTATTAAAAAAAGAAATTGGATTATCTATTCTCACAAAAGCTGAATGGCTAGTAAGAAATGGGAACTCAATTCCTAATAACTATGACTTTTGGCTTAATGTAAGATCTAATGTGTCTTGGGGAAATTATCCACATATTATAAGGGCTATTTATTTTTTTGACCAATCTACTGCACAATGAAATTGTGCATTGGTGAGGAATTGATATGCATTTCATGTAACCAACTCTATAATTTAGAAGGAGCTAACTCCAAGGTCGGGAAGTCCAGTTAAGACCGATTAGGCCCAATGAATCGATCAGTCTTTTTACTATCAGCCAAGCCTACTGGCATCTCTATAGTGAATGCTTATATGGAAGGAGATATAGTTCTTAAATGTGGGCCTACCTATGGAAGCTTAAATCCTTTCTCAAAGTGCTTATCTTCCTTTGGAAAGTGTTAAATGATAGTCTTCGATAAGAAGAGAGTTTACAATGAGGAATCTAATCATTGATGCTCTTTATCCATATTGTGATTTATAAGAGGAATCCTTCTTGTTTTTTACTTTTTTATTAATTTTTTTAGATGGATATCTGTAGTTTTTTTTTAATCTTCTATACATTTGGCTAAATGTTCTCCTTGGTTTGACTCTTCTCATCCAGAATATCTACTATCCTATGTCATGACCATGAATTTCTTAGATATGTTTTGCTTCATTTTCAAGGACAATTTCCATTTCTATACTTTTATCTAGCAAGACCCTGACAGATTTTTTCACTTTGTGTCATTGTAAACACACCGACAATCATCTTTGTAGGGATGTGGCAAATCCATCAAGTATGAAAAAAAATACCTTTCATATATTCTCTCCTTGCATATTACATGTCTTTTCATGATCTTATAATTCATTTGCAATATAATTTTTCAGGGAGTTCATGCCCTTAAACATGTGAGGAATTGCAATGTCTAGATTTTCACTCCTATGCCTTAGCCTGCTCAATTTATTAATAGCTTTATACATTATCTGAAATTCAAGGTCAGTATTTCCTATCCTCTACCAAATGTTGTTTTCCACACCTTGTCAAGATGTTTCCATATTGCTAATGCTTTTTAATGAGTCCCTTTGCCTCAACCCCAAGGTACATATGATGAAAAAATATTACATCAGGTGGTGCACTACTGGACCCTTAATGGAAAACACTTTTTGAAGCAATTGAATATGATACTTAGACCTAGAACTATTTGTATCTTAGGTTTATTTGTACTCTTATTCCTTTTTTTCTGCTGTGGGTGAGCGTTATTTCCAATCTTTGTTTTTTAGTCTCTCTCTCTCTCTCTCTCTCTCTCTCTCTCTTTGTGTGTGTTTTTCCCCTTCTTCTAGACACTGAACGTTGCCTGCACTTGCAATTTCTGTTAGCAATTTAGGAATGGAAATCTACATAATCATTGTTGGACTACTAAAAATCATGCTAGTGAAGTTTATTTTTGAAACAACTTATCTAGCACCATTATTTTTTCCTTGGTAAGTGTCTCATAAAATGTATGCTTTTCTACATAAACAGTTGAAGGTTAGTACTGTTGTTTATCAACAATGCTCAAGTGCTACCGCAACTTCCTTTTGAAAAGTAGGGGTAAGATGTTGGATAGAGAGATCTGATTTAAAAGTGAGAACAATGAGCAAGGAAAATGAGAGAAAGCTCCTAATTAGGATGTTGAGCACAAGAAAACTTGTGAGGATTCAGCTCACTTTTGTAGTTTGTAAGCATTCCTTGAAGACTACATATCAAAGTTAAAAGAAATGTGGAGGTAAAAGAAATCATTTTGTACATTTTTTAAAAATTCAAGCCATTCAAAAATCTTAGTTTGTTCTCATTATCTATAAATACTATAAAGTCAAGTGTCCGACTTTTTGTTGATCTTCTACAATTATGCCACGTAAGGTTTAGAGGTCTCACAAATTTACATGTCACCATAATTAATTATTAATTTTTTAATGCTTTATTTTTATAACCCAACCATTCGACTACCACCCGATAATTGCTCTTCACAATTCTCTCTTTCTCCAATGCGGACTCTCTCCTCGATTAAGTTGCAGAGCCAAGAGCGTTATGAATATTCAAAAAAAGGTTACTAGTGAAGGGTCTGTCGATCGCAAGCCGCGAAACCTGCATAAGCTTTCATACTCTCAATTTGGCTTTCAATATTATTGGTTGATGTCCCCAGCAAGCTATACTATAATACTTCCTCTGCATCTCTCACGACCACATGATCCACATTGTGAGTATCCGTTCCGTGTTCTTCTTACTTTCTCTTTGTTTTTCCTGCTTTTGGTATTAAAAATTTTCTTTATATTTCATGTTCTTATTTATATTGGTGGTGTTGAAGTTGTTTAATTTGGTTTAGTATGCAATATTCTGTATTGGGTCAGCTCGAGCGTGTGATAATTTAGAGTGCTTAGATGGTAAATACTTGGTAACTATTTGTTTCTTACTGAAAGTTATTTTGTATCTTAACTCCAATGTGAATCCACCAATGAAATCTTAACTGGAAATTGTGTCCCAAGCATTGTTTGTGTTATATAGAAAATTGGTATAGGTTTATCATACTTTAGCATTTTATCTACCTTTTTATCTAATTGTTAGTCTCTCTCTCTTTTTCAAGTTCTTCACATTTTGTCGTACTCTGCTTTGATCTCTAGAAAGGACTTGCAATTTTCTGTTGAGGTTAATAGAACCATGTTTCCTTAGCGAAAGTTATTTTGTATCCAAACTTCTATCTGAATCCATGAATGATAGATATCTTAACTAGAAATTTTGCCCAAGCATAGTTTATGTGAAATAGCAAATTGAGAGAACCAAGGAACAATGCCAATATTTTTTTTCTTTTTCTTAAATCATTGATTGTGTTCTAATGCTTAGCCAGATTAAAATTTGATTGTACATACCCCGTGTAATGAAATTTAGAAGGATAAGTATTAAATAAACTTTACAAACTAAAACAACAGAAGGTGTGGATAAATTTTTTTTTTTTTTTGATAAGTAAAGAAAAATGGTAAGAGAAATGTAGGGACAATCCTTCGCTCAAACTGCAAAACCTAGAGCAGCAGAGCGGCCATGGTGTTCCCCCAAATAGTTTTGGTAATGTGCGCCTACACACTATCATCATCATCATCATGATAGTGGCCAGGTATGGATAATAATAAACATACCATTATGCACTGTAATTGCAATAGAAATACAAATTTGCTATAATCATTACCATTACATTGGTATGGGTTGCATTTGATTTCCTCTAGGCTTCATTAAAAAATTTTTAGATAAGCTTTGGCTTTGAGGAAGAAATTTCCTATTAAAATAGTAGTCCTATTGGTAAGTGCTTTGCTTATATTCCTTTTGGAGATTAATATATACTTTATGGGGATGTTTAGATTTTCTTAGGAATTTTGATTCATGGGGACTGCTTTTGTTAAGGTGGCAGTGTTGTTACTGAAAGAGGAAAATGATGTTTATAAGAAGCTTAAATATGAGATAAAGAAAGGGTATTTCTTCCCCATTGTTAGGAAGTTAAAATATGCAAAATATTGATAACCTAAATTGCTTGTTATGTACCAAATACAGTGATTGATAATCTAAATTGCTTCTTACTTCTCAAAAATGTCAAAAGTAACTGTTGTTGCACCTGAACTTGGGATCTCTCTGCCTTGAATTGTTTAAAAACTTTGTATATCTGAATTAATTTAGTAATAATTTTATACATTTTTTTAATCCAACTGGGTTTCTTAAGATAGGTTTTTCATCTATCCTTTGTTCACCAATATGGAAATATCTGCTTCCTTCTAATGGTCAAGGTTTCTGTAACTACTTTGCACTATCAACGTTAAAGTTGTTCTCTATATGCAGGAGCTGAAGGTATTACTGTGGCAGCTGCTTCTAAAGATAGCACCCTAAAGGCTATAGACGAAGGTAATTGGAAAAAGTCAATAAGCTGTAACTCAAATGGCAAAGAAGGAAAGCTACTAAATTAAAGTAATAGGATGAACCCTTTGGGCATAATTATTTTTTTTTGTTTGGACGTGTATGCCTAAGTTGTTGGCTTGGTTCCTTATTTCTATTCCATGGTCAAACATTCTCTTTATTTTTGTACCATGCTCCCATAGGTCGTAACAATTGACCAGTTAGGATTTTCTATTTAACAAAGATTCTTAGAGAAATTTTAATAAAAACTGCAAAGCACCTCATTCAATATAAAATCATTGATAGTAAGTCCCATGTTTCTCCCATTCATGTGACCAAAATGAGGAACCACTGCTGCTCGGGCAGGTCAGCGTTGGCCAACTTACTTGCATTCTGCTAATTAGGTCTGAAATCTATAGAATGATATTCAATAAACTTATTAGTGATGGAATTTAAGTACTTATGTTGTTGATGTAGCGCCAATTACTTTTATTATCAAGCTAGTTTATAAGTTTCATATAGTAAAATTGATAACAACTTCAACACTTTCCTAATGAGAAATTGGTACCTTGGATTTCACGAAAGGGCTGCTAGGATTGCAGTTGGACGGGTATGAGCCATCATTGTAATTAGGCCAAAGCCATTGAATGCTGAAATCAGTTTTGGGTTTTCCTTTTGTTGGATAGCAACAACTTTGTTTTAAGTCATAGTATTATCCAGGCCATTGCATTAGAGATTTAGAGTGGTGAAATCAAGAAAAAAGTTCTAATGTTCAAATAAGAGTAGTTAGTGTTCAATAGGATGATCTCTCTCTTAAATAATCCCACTCACCTGTTGTACAAGGTAGAAGAAATCAAAACTCTGTGAAACACAGCCAATTGCTAGGCATTGTACTAATGAAAGCTTGATGAAGATTGCACAATTGGGTTTCATACTTTCATCTGTGTGTGTGAGAGAGGTGTGGAATTTGTTTTTGGACTTAGGGTGGTAGTTTCGTGATGTGAATGGCAGTATTTATAGGCAAAAACTTAAGTGTGGACAGAATATTTGGTGCAGCATATGCTTACTGCTATTGCTATTAATTTATCACCTGTGTTGTGTGAAACAAATGCACCTGATTAGCCTTTCATGTTGGGAGTTTGGGACAAAATTATTGACTTATTTCCACAACTTCATTGGTTGTCTGTATTTTTGTGAAAAAAATAAATTTAATAAAATTATTATTTATTTATCATATTGAAACAACTAACTTTGACTTCTTCTTTTTTCCTTGCTACATAAAAAGTTACAAAAAACCAACCAAAAAAAAAAATAGCAACAAAAAAACACTCAGACCTGTAAAATGTCCTCATTGAGAGCAAGAAAAACTTCTGCCACATCATTTTCCTTTGCTTTGCGTTTAAAAGTTGACTTTAAAAGTAATTGATTTGCCTAAATTACAAAAGGCTTTATTCCACTTTTTGGAACCAATTTTTTATCTGTACAAATCAACAGAAGGCTTTATTCCACTCTTTGGAACCAATTTTGTACAAATAGATTCCAAAGATGCACATTCTTGCATCATACATTTGCCTAAACCCAGAAGCTGGTATGGATCATCAACTTGCTAGATTTATATAATTCATTACTCATTGTTGATTATGACTTGTACAATGTGCTGTATAGAGAGAGACAATCCCCACATAGATTCTTCACCACCCGAATTTTTGTACCAGGGGGAGAGTTTAGAAGCCCAAAAGCAATAGCCTATTTCTCACTATGATATCTTAGAGTAATTTCTTTGTCCTCATCTTCCGTGTCTTCATGAAAAACTAAAGAAATATCAGGAAAATACCCAACTAACTTCAATTCCTTGACTAACTTGTCAAGTTCCCGGAGCAAATCTGTAGAAACAGATTGCACTCCCTCCCCAGAGAAGAATTCATGCAATACATTTTTCAACTCCACTGAACTACACCCAGGTACCTTCACCACCCCCGTCTTTCGTCAGTTTCCTCAAAAAATCACATCTTCCCATCTTCCAGCCCTTGCGCACAAGTTCGATGAGATCACAGTCTCCTCCATGAGTCATCCAGTTCAAATATTCATTTAATCGCTCACTTTGCCAATTCTACATTGCCATGGCTGCTACAAGCAGATACCAAGGTTTGCCAAAGTATGGGAATGGGCTAAATTGGTAATCCACCGATGAACTTATAGGCCTCATCTAAGCGACCAGCTCGACTAAGCAAATCCACCATACATCCATAGTGCTTGATACCCGGAATAATCCCATACTTATCACGCATGCTATAGAAATACTCAACCTCCCCTTACTAAGCCAGCGTGGCTGCAAGCCTTTAAAAGACCCAAAAATGTAATCTCATCAGGTCGCACTCTCGCCCTCTTCATTTCTTCAAACAATGATATTGCTTTGGAACCATGCCCATGAGTTGTACATGCCATAACCATGGCTGACCAAGCCTGTGTATCTCTTACAGACATGTTCGCAAACTGCATTAGTCTGCATCATGCCATCATCCAAGCTTCCACACTTTGCATACATATCTTAAGAGCAGTTTTGACCTTTACATATTTATCAAAACCTTGTATCTTTACATACTCATGTATCCACCTCCCTAAGCCTAATGCTCCTAACAAAGCACAAGATGAAAGTATGCTAAGCAGTGTTTCATCAGTAGGCTTGAGATCACTCGCTTGCAATTCGCAAAACATTGACAACGCCTCATTGGGCCGACTACTCTGAGCATATCCTGTGATTATTGCATTATAACAAACAACAGTCGCGCTCACATCATTGCACTCAGTATACATATTTATCAATGTGGGACATACATTTATCAATGTAGGTTTCTCAATAGCTGTTCTTTGCTGCACTTTGCAACTTATATTGATCCTGATTGCTTACTTAAACATCTCTTTTGCCAGGAACATTCAAGATAATTCTTTTAGTGGCATTATACCAAAGCATTGGCCAATCTACTAGATTATAAACCTCATATCATATTCACCATATAAACACGAACCCCGTCCTGCCAAAAGTGTTGGTATAAGCACGCCAAATCTATATGCATCAGCATTCTCAATTAAATAGCCCATACGCGCATATTCAAGCATTGCGTACCCATGTTTTCCACGAATATGAAAAACTTGTACTTGCAATTGACCATCGGGAATTGACATGGAGAGTGAGAAATCAATCAATTTGGCAAAATTGTCTTACAATTTTTTTTCCTTCCTTTTGTAATTAATGTTTTGCTCTTCTTTCAACTTTCCATTTCCTATCACCTTCAGTCAAAAATAAGAAATAAAAATCCCATTCACTTTAAACTTTTCCAATTCAATTTCTTCTCTCTCTATTAATGTATCCCATTTACTCCACCAAACCATTCTTGTATTTTTGCCTTACAATTACAATTAAAACTAATTCAGCATTAATTCAGCTCTTCTTCAAATATGTGTCTCTTGATTAGTGGTGATTCTTCCTATTCCCAATCAAGAGGTTTTTCAAAACATTTAATTGTTGTTTATTGGAAATAAAACACCCATTGATTTATTTATTTCTATATATATATATATATATATATATATATATATATTCGCAATTTCTCTCCCTCCATAGATAAGGAGCCTACTAGCTAACATATGCCAATGCAAAATCCAATCCTTCCCACTAGGAAGCCCCCACCAAATTATCATTATCAGATTTATAGCCCATGATCTTTTGCCATACTTTTTAAGTGAAAATAAGTAATCTTCCAAAGAACCCTTACAAAAGTGAAAACCATCTACATCCAGAAAATTTGAAGTGGGTCATAGTTGTCTGTTGCTCTTTTGAGCTCTTTAGCAAAGAAGAAGACATGAATAAGATTGCCTTTTCCATTGCAAAAGGCAATTAACTCCTCTGATAACATTCTTCCATTCTTTATAAATGGTGTCTGTCTCCTCTTTGGCTTTCCTCTTCATTTCAAACATGAAAGCATCTTCTTCATCAAACCCTTAGGTTACATATTGGAATATTAATAAACACGTAAGATATGATAAGATAAGACATGAAGAAGTCTGTAATCGGGCTTTACATGAAGATATTTGGAGATCACTAACCAATCTTTGCATATAGTTCATCAAGATGCACAATTTAGAGTTTGAAACTAGTAGTACTCTTCCACCATATAAATCATGAATTGTAAGTTTTGAAACAAATTACCTACCTAAGTACAAGATAAGAAATCAAAAGGCTCTTATTGATGGCCCAGGTTGGCTATTCTTATCACTAATGAGTCGCATATCATATGAGCAATTGTGTGTAGTAAGAGTGCTCTAATATCGCTTTGTTGCGCAAAAGGATATCAAAAAGCCTACATGCACGGGCAGTAAAGGACATAGTTCTCAAACCAACAATTGGAACTAGAAAAGATTAAACAAAGATACGATAATTCGATGAAACTGTTTTGAAGTTAAAATATGAACCTAGATCCACCTCAAACAATACTCAATTAAAATTTAGCAAATAAGTAGACACATGAATCTTAAAATAGCATGATCTTGATCCTGCTCTAACCATTCAACATCATGTAATGGATTAAAAGTAGAATCTCGACTACTATACCTATTGTAAGTTTTGTGAACCTTACCCATTTTTATGACAAATTGACATGTCGGTTCCTCCTTGCAAAGGCGGGATATATGATACTTAACCTCCCTAAAAGTAGTTTTAGACTTTAAGCTAGCACTAGCCTAGAAGTACATGGAGCTCTTAAAAAGAGACGAAGGAGTCGCCACTTAATTTTAGGTCTATGAACCAAAACATGACTCCAGGAGTGTCTTTCAACCAAACTAGGTTTGAAGTTAGGATATAGGATGAGAAGAGGTTAGACACCCCAAGTTTGTCCAACCGTAGTTGGCCTTCATATATCATTACTCAAACTAGATGGAATGTAAGTTATCCAAGAGGCTCAAGCGAATATGCATCTATATGTAAAGCCTAAAGAGCGGTCTACATGTCTTATGAGACAGAAAAAGAAAGATAGATAAACATGTGACCACAAAAACATGTGAAGAGATTTACATATAATAAATAGACAAACAACTCATGGCTTCAAATTCAAATCATCAGCATATAGGCATGGAGAACATCATATCAACTACACTCAAGTGTGTGCATATGTATACCCAATCATGCATGTGTACGAGACACATGCAAGTAGATATCAACCAAGATTAAGAGCTTTGTTTAAAGATGGGTAATTAAGTCTTATGAGAGAGGAACTTTAATTGAAGTGAAAGTTTCATTAAAGTTTGAGTATCTTCCCATATTAAACTTAAATGTTCTTGATTCTTCATGAATGATCTTGCATGTTTTAAGGATTGACTTCAATCTTGATTAATCGAGAAAGAGTTAATTTGACTTTTATGCTTCCATTTAAGTTCAAATCAAAGGGTAATTATTGAGTACTCCCGGAGTACCATAAATACATACTCTTCCATCTCACATAACTGTGAGTCCCACTAATTAAATTTATGGTGGGACCCATAATTCATGTGAGAGAAGGGAGTATGCATTTATGGTACTCCAGGAATATTCATTAATTTTCTCAAATCAAATATCAAAATTATCTTGGAGCTTTTAAGATGTCTTCTTCCAGTTAAGCATTAATTGAATTATTGCTTAAACTTGAAACCAGTCTTATTAAATTTATGGTGAGATCCATAATTCATGTGAAATGAGGGAGTATGCATTTATGGTACTCTAGGAGTATTCATTAATTTTCTCAAATCAAATATCTAAATTATCTTGGAGCTTTTAAGATGTCTTCTTCCAGTTAAGCATTAGTTGAATTATTGCTTAAACTTGAAACCAATCTTATTAAATGTTAACTCATTTATGGTTGAAAAATCAATTAACTTCCAAAAGAGATTGGAACCCAATTAATTATTGACATGAGATTTTTGGAAAGTGTTTTGCATTATGAGTCGAATGTCTTCCTTATTTATCTCTAACTTTTTTTAGTTACCTTGTGGGGTTCAAATCAAAATTAAAGAGTGGATGAGAGAGAAAAGATAAGATATTTAATATTTTAGGGTTTTAGATTCAAAGAAGGAAAGAAAGGAAAGATCTTTTAGCTAGGTATCTTGAGTTTTTTTTTTTTTTTTTGAGAAACTAGTATCTTGAGTTTTAGTACATGTGATACAAGAGGAAACAGAACAAGGTAGAAAATATGCACTTAAAAGAAAACAAAAATAGTTAAGGAGAGATAGTAAAACATAGAATTAAAAACTAATGAAACAAGTGTAATGTTATAGGCACAAACTATTTTACAAAATGTTGATGTGGCCAACCTCTTATTGGTTTTCATCTAGGCCCACCGTTAATATCACGTTTTCATTTTCCAATAATCACCACATCAGCAGTTTGTAAAATATTTTATAAAATAGTTTGTATCTCCACCATTATTCATAAAACAAAAAGGAAAGGAATTAAAATAATGTAAAAACACAAAATAAACAAGAATTAAGGAGAAGAATATGGATCATGGAAAAGATCCACATCTCCTCCTCGTGGCACTCACGGTGTTGTTGATGACCAGCCCTTCGACTAAAACCAACTACCACAAATTGTGTCTATAGAGTAAAATAACTTGGAACGATTTGGCTAGGGTTTTTTGAATGACTCTAGTTGATTTGCTAACAACCTTTAAATGTAACACCAACTAAAATTTTAGAATCTTAGTCAGTAGGAGATTATCTTTTAACTAAAGAATGGCTGAAGATCAATCAAATAATCACTATTTCTTCCCTTCTAGCCTTCAACTCTTTGGTTTAGGGTTTCAAGCAATATTTCAATGGGGTTTTAATAGGTGGCAGAATTTGGCCCCTTTGGATGGTGAAAGTTGGGGTATTTATTGGAGAACTAGTATACTAAGGCTAGGTTAAACATTTGTGCAATCAGTTGATAAGGTTAGTTGCCCTAGAATCTCTTCAAAATGGAAATGGAGTGATTTAAGTCTTATGTCTAAAAGGTCCGTACGCCATAGATTAGGTGCGTATGCATCATATTGGCCAAATTAGGTCAAAAATGGTTTTTTGGGCTTTTGGGTTTAGTTCTTGCTTCATAATTGGGCTTGGGCTTAGATTATATTTGGCCACTTTCGGGTTGATCTGCTCATTGGGCTCCACATACGATGCTAATCATTTTGGAAGCAGATTGATTTTTCGTCATTGGGACTAAGGGGCTCATGTATAGGTCAAAATGAAATGGGGTGTCTACACCTATCGTTAATGATAATCTGGACCTACGAAAGCTCATAGACAAGGAGGCATATATAATAATCAAAAATTAATTGAAGATGGCAAACAGAATGTATCGTGCATGTGAATCCAGAAAATTAAGAGAGATAGAAGTAGCTATAATGTATGAATTTGGTATTTTATGGATGTGGAAGTGTTATTTTATAAGGTCTATAATGTGATACCTATCAAAACTTTTATGTTCTATAAGTAAAGGCAAGGTACATTCTTTTCAATCAGGCCGACTCTAGTATGAAAGCAAGTGGGGGAATCGCCTAAGGCCCCTAAGTAGAAAAAGGCCCTCAAATTTTGGCCAATAAAGTATTTTTTTATATTATAAACTTATTCATTAAGCCCAAAAATATTAGCCAATAAATAAAATAACATTTTTTTTTATCAAATAAAAAACAAGAAAAAGAGAGAAAAATGATACCTCCACAATATTTTTCACAACAAATCTTAAGTGGTAAGTTGTTCTTGGCTGTTATTGGTGGAGAAAAAAGTAATTTTAGTGGTGGGTTTAAATTAGAACCAGAAACAACTTAAATATTTAGGATTTGTTGGGAAAATATTGTGAATATAACACTTTTCACAAAAAAAAGAAAAGAAAAAAAAAAAAAAAAAAAAAGAGCAATACATAAAGAATTTCACAACTTTGTTCTACAACAATGAGTGGCAAACTAGTTTTCATTTAGCTCTACCACTAACATCACATTTTTACTTACCATTACCAATCTACCATATCAACAACTGTGAAAAGTTTTGTCAATTTTTTTTTTGTCTATAAATTTTCTAAAGAAAAAAAAAATTCTACATGGTTAATTAATAATTTTGCATCTAAAAAAAAATAATAGAATTTAATTAATATCTTTCTTTTTTTTTAAAAAAAGTCATATTTAAATATATGAAAAGTCTCAAGTCGATTTTCGCCTAAGGTCCCTAAATGCATCAGGCCGCCCCTGTTTTCAATTTGGTATTTTATGGATGTGGAAGCGTTTGTCAACATATGATGACTTATAAGCACTGTATTGGATTCTTGGGAAATTTCATGACAATTGACTTGAAGGTTCTTGGACTTTCTTTTCAATTTGTGGACAAACTTAGTCATCAATTTTCTGTTTTTTGTTTTGTTTGTTTATGGTTAGATAGCTCCAACAAATAGAACAAATAGAAATCTAGTATGAAAATATTGACTTGACTTGACTTTTTTAAAAAATTGATTGCAATTTTTTCTTCTTGTGCTTTTGCTTTTGGAAAACACAAAAAAAAGTATTTTCTTGCTTTCGGCCATGTCCATGAGGCAACCCCACGCCAAACCCACATCCCAAATTATTTTTCAATGCGTTCACTCTCTGTTCTCAATTGTTTCATTCGCTTAGTTTGGACGTTCCTAGTCCACAATCAAAAAGAGAAGGCGTGTTTTGGGGGAAGAGTGGAAAACGCGTGTTTAAAGTTTGTCTTTTCTTTTTCTAAAATTGTAGATGCGTTTTTCTTTTCTCTAAAAAGAAAAGATATGCATTCCTGTAATTGATTGCAATCTTTTCTTGCTGTGCTTTTGCTTTTGGAAAACTCAAAATAGTATTTTCTTGCTTCCGGCCATGTCCATGGAGCATCCCCAAATATCAATGCTTAAAGAAGTGGGCCAACATGTCTCGCCCACACAATATTGCAGTAACAATCATACCAAACCAATGAAGCTATTAGTTATCATTGCTGATATTGTTAGAACTAAGTGACAACTGTTTCTCAAAAAAAAAAAAAAACTAAGTGACAACTAATTAATACATGACTCAAGGAAAATACTAGTCATGTTTGTGCTTATACTTCAAATAATTAGTGTAGTCAGTAGTCACAGTTGAGGTTCAACCTTAATTGAGTGTGTTTTGTGTGAGTACTGTTACACAAAGATGGTATCCATTGTGTGTTTAAGTCACCACCATGAAATCCTCAAGGCCAACCAATCGGCCCACATGCGGTCATGAGACTTGAAAAAAAAAAAAAAAAACTTTAACATAGTTCTTAACATCTTTTTTTTTTTTTTATTTCTTTCCATGCATATGAAACAATAAAAAAAAAAACTCAACTCAAAATAAGTTGAATAATGCATAAATCCTTAGATTTATAATTTAATTCTAATAATCTAATAATTCCAGAATAGAGGAAAAAAAAAAAAAATATATATATATATATACATACATTTTATACACGAAATGCACCAACTTAAACCTAGCATCTTAGGATTAGCTTGTAATTTTTATTTATAAATGTATGTGCAATATCATTCAACATGCACTTACTCATTGTTCTAAAAATTAGATTACACAGGAGTGGATTGCACAAAGATTTGCCAATTATTTACGACTTATTTTTTTTATACCCTTGCTTAAATCTATCTATCTCACCCTTTAATAGTTTTAAAATATACAAAATAAACTAGGTTTTTTGTTTTTAAGTAAGTCAGTAATTTATTTAAACGTGCTTTTTATTTCAATATTAGAAAATAAGCAAATATATATATATCATCTATCATTGTAGTATAGCACTCACACACAGGCAAACTTTTTTTTTGAGGTGGGTCACAGACAGTTGATCTTAAGATACTACGCTTGAGCTTGAGGTGGGCCACAGACACAAACTTGACAACCCACTCCCCTTTTATAATTGATAAAGATTAAAATTATCCATTGCGCGTTGTGTTGATTATAATAGTACATATCAGAAAATTAGAGGAAAATCAGGAGACTACTGTACTGTACCGTACCCATCGTGTGTTTGAGTCACCACCCCGAAATCCTCATGTCCAGCCAATCCTCATACCCATTCTGTACCTATTGGATTTTATAATTAAAAAATTATAGCAACTACTATTATATCAATCCTTCCTCTTTTTTCTTGATTTCTTTTTTGTAACGTACTATTATATTAACTAATATTTAAATAAAATCGAAAAAACTTGGAAGTGTTCGTCAACATAAGATGACTTTTAAGCACCGAATTGGACTCTTGGGAAATTTCATGACAATTGACTTGAAGGTTCTTGGACTTTCTTTTCAATTTGTGGACAAACTTCTTCGTTAATTTCTTTTATTTTGTTTTGTTTGTTTATAGTTAGATAGCTCCAACAAATAGAAATCTAATATCAAAATATATACTTGACTTGACTTACTTTTTTTTTTTTAGAAAATGGCATGCAGTTGATTGCAATATATATTTTTTTAATGCGTTCACTCTGCATTCTTAATTTTCAGTCAAAAAGAGAAGGCATGTATTGTGGAAAGAGTGGTAAAGTTTCTAGCATGTATTGTGGAAAATTAGAGGAAAATGAGGAGACAACTGTATAGTACCTTCGTGGAAAATGCGTGTTATGATGACGCTGATATCGACAACCTACTACTCTTCTTTTTCAATGCGTTCACACTCTCTTCTTAATCTTAAATTTTTTTTTGAAGAATCCTAATCTTAAATCTTAATCCTAAGTCAACAAGAGAATAAAGCATGTATTGTGGAAAGAACATATGGGTAATTGATAATGACTGATAAAAATCCATTGTGCATTGTCAATTTTTAGCTATGAAATTCCATTAATTTCTACAAGTCTGGCCACGTAATTAACGGAAACTATATTAATTGGACAATTTTTTTTTTTTTTAAGAAACGACTAGACTATTAGCTGTATATTATTACTATGTATAAACCAACTAATAATGCCAACTCTCAAGGAGAAAACTGTCCTTTTACTTTTATAAATTTTCCCATTTTAGATTCCCCCTCTTTTTTGGTGAAAGCATATCTAAAACATTTTTGTTTCTCTCCTTCCTTAATTCATGGCAAGAGAAATGGCATCCTTTACTTATTATTGTAGGTTTAGTTAACAAAAATACAATTAATTTATGGAAGTTTTGATACCATTTTTATGAAAACTATAAAACGTCGTCAAAAAGTTGATTATTTTTTTCTTTTTCTATTAAAAGTTTCTAAACATATTTTCTAAACTAATGCGGGAATCTGTGAGTTTTCTCTGTTATCATTACGGAGTATTATTATTTGGGAAGAAGGAAAAAATTATTCAAATTATATATTTAATTATTTATTACCCAGCTACTTGAGCCAAAGCCCATATAAATTATTTCCTTAAATCATGCGCATGCTTATTGTACGGCTTAAATGAGTTACCATAACATGTGTTTCTGTTTGAAAACGCAAAATAAAAGGGTAGAAACTGCATTGGGTTAAAAAGCAAAAGGGCAGAAATTGCATAGTTTTTTGATCATGACAATTAGTAGTATCTTGCAAGGACAATTCTTGGATCGAGTGTTTTCAGTTTTGTGCACTAAACCTGATATGTTCCTGCCACAACCACAAGTCTCTATATGTCACGATTCACTTATCTATATCATATTGGGTCTTATGCAAAGGATGCACTGAACTGAACTCAAATCTTGCTCATCTTAAAAACATTCGGAGTTTAGGCTTTAATTACTACTACTATTATTATTATTATTTATGGGAAGGCTTCAATTAAATTAGTTCAATACTGTTATAATTTTTTCTAGATTGAACTATGATTCTCAATCTTCCTGTTTCATGGCTATAGATATTAGACCTCATAAACAATATGCAAAAAAATTGGTCATCACTAGCTTGCCCTAGTAGCAACAGTATACAATCTAGGACACAAGAGTGGGAGAAACGTGCGACATGCTCAGAGTCTGTACTTAACCAACATGGATACGGTTTGAAAGGGAAGACAAACCTCCTCAAAGCTCTTAAAAGTGCAAGTAAATTCAATTTTCAATACTTTAGTGCTTTGTTTTTTTAAGTAACACTTAGTTTAGTAGATTTTAGGTTTTGATTGCCTATAATGTCCTTAATAATTCATGCTTTTATTTTATTAGGAAGTTTATATTATTTTATTATGATTTATGTAAAAATAGAAACTGAGATTTTGGGAGAGTTATAAAATAAGATGGCAAAATAGATAAAGTAGGTTTTTAAGGTGTAAAATAGAACTTTTTTGGCATCTCGGATGTTAATGCTCTTGTGTAATACCTATCAAAACTTTTATTTTCAACTCGTAAAAGCATGGTACTTTCTTTTCAATTTGGTATTTTGTGGATGTAGAAGTGTTCTTAACATATGATGACTTATAAGCATCATATTGGACTCTTGGGAAATTTCATGACAATTGACTTGAAGGTTCTTGGACTTTCTTTTCAATTTGTGGACAAACTTCTTCATCAATTTTTTTTTTTTTTTTGTTTTGTTTCATTTGTTTATAGTTAGATTGCTCCAACAAATAGATTCTAATATGAAAATATTTACTTGACTTGACTTACTTTTTAAAAAAAATGGCATGCAGTTGATTGCAATATATTTTTTCTTGTTGTGCTTTTGCTTTTGAAAAACACAAAAATGTATTTTCTTGCTTACAACCACGTCCATGGGGCACCACCATGTCAAACCCACATCCTAAATATCCATGGTGTCTTTGGAGAAATTATTAGATCTACCGAGAGGATTGCTAACGTGGTCCTCCAAATCCTTCTAACCAATAAAAAGTTGCTATTTATACAAATGTGACATCACCTGGTGGGTTTTTTTTTAAATTCTTGTGCTAATTGAGAATCTGATTCACACATTTACATAAATGACATTATTTAATTGGTTGGAGGGACCATTTCAACAATCCGCCCAATGGAGCAAATAATTTCTCGTGTGTTTGAGTCGCCACCACGAAATTCTTAAGTCCAACCAATTGGCCCACATCACAATCCAAAAACAGCCACCTAAGCAGCCATGAGGCTTGAAAAGAGAAACTTTAACACTATTCTTAACATCTTTTTAGGAGTTCAATAATTAGATAATGATGGGATAAATTGTTAGTTTAGTATTTGAATAACTCTTATCTACTTGTAGTAGATAAAGATTAGGTTTCTTTTAAATTTCAAAGTTAGTTTTATCTTGTAAAACTATCTATTTATATAACTTAATGTTGATTAATAACTAAATAAAGAAAGCTAAAAAAATATTTATTATTGAGTGAGTATTTACTTTGAAGGTTTAGACACCCTTGAAATAGTCCATTTATCAATTAGGAGGTCTTAATTCCCTTGAAACAATCAACAAACTAATTGGGTTCATAAGAACTTTGGACATTTTTTTTTTTAATTCCTTGTTTATGTACTTATGTTTGGTTGGGTGGATTTGAGGGAAGGTGAAAAAAAAAAAATGAGTGAAGAATAGGAAAGAAAATGAGTGAAAGGGTTGTTTGGTTGGGAGGGAGAGGGGGAGAGAAAAAAAATAGTAGGGTTCGGCTGTTTTCTCTTTGGACCCATCAAAACTCAATCTTCCCAAAATGGAGAGAAAATAGGAGTGAAAATGTGATCCAAAACTTTGGACTACTAAAATGTCCCCTTACCAACGTTTATGTTGTTCAGGTTTTGCTTTTTGCTTTTTTATTTATTTTTTTTTTTTTTAGCGTCATTTGTTTCCATTAATTCTTACTTCTTAGTGACAGGTTTGTTTTGTTTTCTTAGGTGCAGGTGCCCCCGGGAAGGGGGGGTGTCTTTTAGGCGTTATTTGTTTTGGATTTTTTTTTTCATTAGTTTTTTTTATTTTTTTATTTTTTATAAACAATTTTGGATTCTTGAATTTCTTGTGTTTTTTTAAATGAAGTGGTCATTCATATTTTTTTAATAAAAATATAAAATAGTATTTTTTGTGTTTTATCTAATAGGGACATGATTGTAAATTTATACAAACTGCATTTTGTTTTTGTTCTTAACCAAACAAAAAAAAAAAAAAAATTTCATACTTCCAACCAAACACAAATAAGGAAAAATAAATTTTTTTTCCTATTCTCCCACTTTTTCATTCCCTCCCTATTTTTTATCCTCTCATCTTCTATTTGCCCAACCCAACGGACCCTAAATTTATCTCACCTTTTAATAATTAAAAAATAAACAAAATAAACTATTTTTTTTTTTATAATTAAGCCAATAATTTATTAAAATGCAATTTTTATTTCGAACATTAGAAAAAAAAAAAAAAAAAATCCCTTGTATTGTGGAAAGAGTGGTAAAGTTTCTGGCATGTATTGTGGAAAATGCACTGCGCGTTGTCAGAAAATTAGAGGAAAGTCAGGAGGAGACGTAGCTTCCTGGAAAACGCGAGTTACACTTACACATATGGGATGGTAGACGGTCGTACCCACACAGACAACCCACTATTCTTCTTTTTCAATGCGTTCACTCTCACTTTTTCAAAGAGTCAACAAGAGAAGGCATGTATTGTGGAAAGAACGGTAAAGTTTCTGACGTACGTTTGAATGCGTTCACTCTGTGTTCATAATTTTCAGTCAAAAAGAGAAAGGCATGTATTGTGGAAAAAGTGGTAACTGGTAAAGTTTCTGGCATGTATTGTGGAAAATTCATGTCAAAAAATTAGAGGACAGTCAGGAGGAGACAACTGTAAAGTATCTTTGTCGAAAACGCGTGTTCCAATTCCACTTCCACTTCCACTTACATATGTAGGATGGTATCATGGTAGTACTCACACAGACACAAACTTTTTTTGGAGGTGGGAAACAGATCAAATCTGTCGCCTCTCACCCCTCTCTCAGCCATATTGCCACCGCTGCTGCTGCTCTGCTTCTTCTTCACAGCCACCGCTGCCGCTGTTCTGCTTTTTCTTCGCCGCCCAGCTGTCGCTGCTGGTTCTTCTTCTTCACCGCTACGCCTTCTTCTTCTTCTTCCCCGCTGCTGGTGCTGGTGCTTCTTCTTCTTCTTCTTCTTCTTCTTTTGTGCAATATGGGTTTGATGATTCATATATATAATATATATATATATATATATATATATATATTTTGTATATTGGTTTGATGATTTATTTATTTATTTTTTTGTATAATGGGTATAATGATTCATGTATGTTTGATGAGTTTGGGATCTAAATTTTTGTATATGGGTTTAATGAGTTCAGATCTAAATTTAGGATGATTTTGATGAATTTGTGGAGATGCTGTAATTCAAGAGGAGATAGTCAAAGAATAGAGTTAGAGGAAGAGAGATAAGATGACGAGAGAGGGAAGAGAAAATATAATAAAAAATTAAAATACAAAGCTACAAAAAGCTCCAGTAATATTTATACAGTAACACATAGTCTGATGCGAGTGAGTTTTGAGCAATATTGAGCAATATTGGGTAAATTTCACCACCTTTTCTATTATGCACTCATTGATGTACACACGTGGGTTAATTTTGGGATTGTATGTCGTTAGTTAGCATGCGTTAAAAAACAATTTAGTAAAGTAACGTCTCAAGTTTTTATAGCTTGAGTTTCATATAAAACTTGAGTCTCAAAGAGTCGAGTTCCACTTGTTGAAGCGGAGGTTTTTTTGCCTCATGGATCTCGAGTCTTACAGATTTGAGTTTTTAAAAAGTAAATCCAAGTCTATAAGACTCAATTTACGTCAGTAGAAGACAGAAACACGTAGCACACTCAGCAGAAAATTGAAACACTAAAACTCGTAACAAACCCACTGCCTCACTCACGGGCGGAGCCATGTAGAAGGGTGGGGGGGCCATAGCCCCCCCAAAATTTTGAAAATTTTTAAATATATATAAAATTATTTTAATGTTTTCAAAATTTAGTTTACAAAATTAAGAGTTGGCCTCCCTAAGTATTTGAATTAGTCCAATGATGCTTTAAAAAAAAATAATTGGTCTAATAGTTATAGAGACAACTTTATTTTTGCAATTCTATTTTTTATTATAAAATGTACTTTTATATCTGTTAAATATTTGAAAAAGTTTTGCACCAAACATGTTTGAATTTATCTTTTTCAACCTGTTATGTGGCGATTAACAAGTCATTGACTCATTATAAAATTATTGTCACTAAAACTACACATAAAATGTCTCTTTAGTTGCCACATAATGGGTCAAAGCAAAATAATTTCAAATATATTTGGAGCCTAATTTGTTCCTCCAAGTTTTGGATCATTCTTGTTTTTGAAAATAACATTAGTTCAATTGAATAATTTTACTTACATTAGTATAAAATTTGATAATTTTTATAGAAAATGAAACTTTTTAAGAATTTCACTATGAAAATTGTGAAAATGTATTTTATTAATTTTATGAAAGATAGCCATCAAACATAATTTTGATTAAAAATATTAAGCTCTTTTTTTGTTGGGTGTGTGTATATATATAACTTATCAAATAAAAAAAAATGTGTGTATATAATAAAAAAGCATGTGTGTTTATGTGTGTATGAGGTTGTCTTGATAAATATATTAGTGTTGCAACTTGGCCCCCCCAAACAAAAATTCCCGGCTCCGCCCCTGGCCTCACTGCTCACTTACCCATAACACCTACACATCTCACACCACATTGTCTTTATCTCACACCACATGGCCTCTCTCTATCACTGCTCCTCCCTCTCAACAAATTTACATTTCTAATAAGGGTTTTATTGCCATTGTAGTAAGTTATTATTTATTGTTGGGGTGTGGGTTTTACTTTGCTTATTTATTTGGTAGATACTTAACATAACTTAGTTAAGATACTTTTTCTCAAAAATAATAATAATAATAATAAAAACTTAGTTAAGATACTATGATATTGCAAATATATACAACTTTGTTTTGTTAGTGTAAATTTTGAGTATTTATTTGCATGGTTTTTGTTAGCAAAATTTATTCAGTATCTTTAGTAATGTTAGGCTCTTATCAAAAGTGTGTATTTATCATGACCTAAGAAGGATTTTTCTTTTTCTTTTTGGGGGGTATTGGGTATGAAATTGGTAGTCTTAGCATGACCCAAGAAGGATTTGGGCTTTTTTGTATTGGGTATGAAATGGCTATATAGATAGGTTTTTTTATCAGAACTAATTTGAAGACATATTTTGTCTAACGGAAGAATGTGTAGTGAAAGATGCCCTTTGAATGAATTGGAATTTGTACTTTGACTAGATAAAATGTTTTGTAACGAACATATTACAATTGACTCTAATAGGTTAACAATGACTGTAATTGACATAATCACATCTCATGGTCCGCTTAGCAATGCCAATGCAAATGAGGGATTGCCATTTGAAGGACCGGGTATAAAGTGCTATTATATTCAAATTGATCATAGGTTGAAGACCCTTAATGATTTAAAGATGATAGTTATGGAAGAATTGTGTGTGAACCCTGCTTTGCACAACATACAAATTATTTTTCGTTCTCCACATGAAGTCTTCAAGGATCGGATTAATTACAAGTATATGGCGATAGAAGCAGACAAACATGTAAAGATCATGTTTGACAAGATGGAGAGGATAAAACAAGTACTTGCTATTGAGTTGTACATAAAGTTGGAGCTGCGTGCAGAAGTTGGCGCCGTGGAAATCCAACAAATAACCACAAGTTTACAAGTCACAGTTCCGGATGCTCAATATGACTATGGTGAAACTAATGCAGGCAATGCTATTAGTGTCCAGAACATTATGAACACAATCCCTACCTACACACTTCCCGCCTTGTCATTCTCTGCAAATACTAGGGCAAATATGGAACAAAGAACAATTGGACAGGTGTGTTTACACTAGTGTTTTTACTCTACAACTGCTTTCTATTTAAAAAGATATGTATTTTTTGTTTTCCTATACCTGCACCCCACTCTAATACTTTCTTCTCTTTAATTGCATTCCAAACATATTTCCTGTTGCACTAATCTGATTCCTATTTCTTTCTTTGATTCAATTCACTCTTTTCTTAATCTTCCGTTTATAGATCCCATCGGTGGCTTCCCTGAACAATGAAGGAGCCAGCTTTTCTTCTTCCACTCGCCGATGGGAGTATGCTGTCTTCTTGAGCTTTAGAGGTGAAGATACTCGCGAAGGTTTTACCAACTACTTATATAAGGCTTTGTGCAACAAAGGCATTAACACCTTCATCGATGATAATGATCTTCCGAGGGGAGAAGAAATTTCGGAAAAACTTATCCAAGCCATCAAAAATTCATCGATTTTGGTTATTGTCTTCTCTGAAAACTACGCAGAGTCCAAATGGTGCTTGGATGAACTTGCTGAGATTGTTGAGTGTAGAAAAAAGGACCAGGAGGTTCAAATTCGTCCAATTTTTTACAATGTTGATCCATCAGAAATACGAAATCAAAATGGAAAATTTGGAATTGCATTGGCTAATCATGAAAAGAACTTCAAGAATAACAAGGACAAGGACAAGGACAAGGACAAGGTGCGGAGGTGGAGGGATGCTCTAAAAAAAGCAGCTAATGCATCTGGATGGCATTATAAGAAAGGGTATGTATCTAATTGTTGACATCATGATTCATGAGTTTATTAATTTTATACTGCTAATCTGGTTTGTCATAACCACTACATGCAAAAGTATTCTATTTTGATCATATCATCTAGTATAGGGGCGGTGTCAAGTGTTAATTAGGGTGGTCACATGACCATCTTGACCTTGAAAATTTATTTTATATACCTTAAAAAAAATTTTGAATTTTAAATTCCCATAGGTCATTGACCACCTAGAAAAAAATCTTGACCACTCTTAAAAAAAAAAAAAATGAACACTCTAAATAAAAATTTGAGCCTATTAAAATAGAATTCAATCTCTCCAAAATTTTAGTTCATTGAATATTGAACCAAAAAATAGCATGAAATGTTATGTTCATAACATTTTTGCAATACTTTCATAAAAAATCCTAAGTTGCAGGTTATTATTGGTGGTCAAAAAAATAATTGTAGTAGTAGGTTCAAATTAGAACCAGTATAAATTTACCACTTATAGGTTTTTTTGTGAAATGTTGTGAAAATGTTGTGAACGTAGTACTTCTTAAAAATTGCCCAAACAAAAAAAATAGCCTAAAGGCCAAATCAATTTAATTGTAGTTTTTTAAATTGTGTTGACAAAGGGCATATTTTAAAATCATTATTTTTTATTTATTTTTTAAATGCACATTTTTCATTAGCTAGTCTGTTAGTGCTTGCTTTAGTCTTTAGCTAAATTTGTTGGATTTATGTGATACATTTTTCCAAAAAGATAATGCATTTTATTTATATTGTTACTTATTTAGGCAACATATGGGTAATTGAATGGGAGATCAATAGTTTAATGATTGTTTAATAGTATACATTGAAAAAGATGTAGCTGCTAGCATTGATAATAGAGTTATAATACAACAATTTCAAAATATAAAAACTTGTGAAAGGAAATTTAAAAACTTCAAGTATTTGAGTGTTTTTTTTTTTTTTTTTTTTAGTGATGTCAAGGCGCAATATATGGGTAATTGAATAGGAGATTAATAGTTTAATGATTGCTTAGTTGTGTACATTGAAAAAGATGTAGCTGCTAGCATTGATAGTAAATTTATCATACAACGATTTCAAAATATAAAAACTTGTGAAATGAAAATAAAAAACTTCATGTATTTGAGCCTTTTTTTTTTTGTGATGTCAATACATATATTCAAGTTTTATTTTTATTAACCTTTTTTTAATTTAAAGTTTTAATGACCACTCCAAAAAAATTTCTTGAAGCCACCACTTATCTAGTACGAAGTTAATTAGTCTAATAGGGTCCAATTACGAGTTTCTCCCATGTATTTTTATATTTCTAATATGATGTTAATTTCAAAGACAGTTGTGTGCTATAACTCACTACTAGATATCTTGAATTAGTAGTTCATCTGCTAATCTATCTAATTATATGTTTTTTTATGCTATGTGATTCTCAAATACGCTCAATATAAATCTGAATCTGACTTCATCCAAAACATTGTTGAAGAGATATCAAATGCTAAATTAAATTGGATGCCGTTATATGTTGCTGAATACCCAGTTGGAATAAATTCTCGTGCAGAGGCCATAAAGTCACTTTTAGATATCGGGTTAGATGAAGTTTGCGTGGTAGGAATGTATGGCCTTCCCGGAATAGGAAAGACTACAATCGCAAAAGCTGTTTATAATAAAATTACTAAACATTTTGATGGAAGTAGTTTTTTAGAGAATGTTAGAGAAAAATTAAGGACAGATGCTGGCTTAATCAAACTACAAAAGCAACTTCTTAATGACATCTCAAGGGGTGGAAAATGGAAAGTGGGCAACAGTTCTAAAGGAATCACTTTGATAGAGGAGACACTTCGCTGCAAAAAAGTTCTTTTAATTCTTGATGATGTCGATGATTCGACACCAATAAAAAATTTGCTTGGAAAATGTAATTGGTTTGCTCCGGAAGTAGAGCCATTATAACATTACGAGATAGACACATGTTAACTGCCCTTAAAGAAAATGTTTGTACAACTTACAAGGTCAAGGAATTTGAGGTCAAGCAATTAAACAAAGATGAAGCTCTTCAACTCTTTAAAGAGCATGCCTTCCCTAGAAACAAACCTCATGATGAAGATTATTCTAAACTTGCAACTAAATTCGTAGATTTTGCCAATGGCCTTCCACTTGCTCTAGAAATAATAGCTCGTGATTTGTGTGGAAGAGCTAAAGATGAATGGGAAAATGCATTAGATATGTATAAGGAAATTCCCAATAAGGGCATTCAAAATATACTTCAAGTAAGTTATGATGGATTGAATGACACTGAGAAAGAAATTTTTCTGGATATTGCATGTTTCTTCAAAGGATGGAACAAAGGTTATGTTGTAAAGATATTAGATGCATGTGAATTATATCCAGGTTGTGGTATTCCGAGACTTGTTGATAAATGTCTCATAACCATTGATCTATTTGGTACATTGTCAATGCATGACTTGATACAACAAATGGGCGGGGAAGTTGTTCGACAACAAGCAACAAAAAACCCTGGAGAACGTAGTAGGTTATGTTGTTATAAGGATTCGCTTGAAGTATTAACTAGAAATAAGGTATAAGTTCTTTTTCTTCAATTATTTTGCTCTTTATATTTTTTTTCTTTTTCACTAGGTGAAGGTATTGTATTTTTTCTTTAATTTTTTTTTCTTTCTAACATTTTATAAAATATTAGTTCATCAGTATTTTTTATTTTGGCTTAAAATTTCAAAATTATTATACATTTGGAAAATTATATTATGAGTTGACATGATGCTTCTCCAATTAGGGATCGAGAAAAATTCGAGGCATAATGTTGCATTCGCCCCAACCGGTAAAAGTGCAACTACACACGGAAGCTTTCAAAAAGATGGAAAATCTCAAATTTCTAATAGTTGAGAATGTACATATTTGTGAACCACTTGAATTTCTTCCCCACAGTCTAATATATCTTATGTGGCCCCATTATCCTTTTCACTGGCCATTTGAATATTTTCCTGAACAAATTGTTGCTATTAAGATGCCACATAGTCGCATTACATTGCCAAAGCTAATCACGCAGGTATGATTATGTATATTTTTAAATTGAGATTTTTGTTAAATTTTTTATTTTAAATTTTGTTGTAGTTAACTTTTGATTTTTTTTTTTTTTTCCCCTACAGGAGCTTCGGTTAGAACATTTGATAGATGTCGATCTTAGTGATTGTGAATTTATTACGGAAGTACCTAAATTATGGGCCCCAAATTTAGAGAGTTTGGATCTCGGTGGTTGTAAAAATTTAGTTAAATTAACTGAATTAGGGGCCCCAAATTTAGGGAGTTTGACGTCATTGGTTGTGAAAAATTAGTTAAATTAACTAAATTAGGGGCCCCAAATTTAAATTACTTGGACCTCTCTTATTGTGAAAATTTAGTTAAATTAACTGAATTAGGGGCCCCAAATTTAGAGAGTTTGAAGCTCGCTCATTGTGAAAGTTTAGTTAAATTAACTGAATTAGGGGCCCCAAATTTAAATTACTTGGACCTCTCTTATT
Source organism: Quercus dentata (assembly GCA_028216015.1). NCBI lineage: Eukaryota > Viridiplantae > Streptophyta > Magnoliopsida > Fagales > Fagaceae > Quercus > Quercus dentata. The sequence continues at coordinate 74,857,828 of CP116446.1, read as the reverse complement.
GTGAAAAATTAGTTAAATTAACTGAATTAGGGGCCCCAACTTTAGAGAGTTTGAAGCTCGCTCATTGTGAAAATTTAGTTAAATTAACTGAATTAGGGGCCCAAAATTTAAAGTACTTGGATCTCTCTAAATGTAAAAATTTAGTTGAGATTGATGAATGCTTTGGATCTCTTGAAAAGCTTGAAGGATGGGATCTCGATGGTTGTTGTAAACTTCAAATTCTTCCAAGCCAGCTCAGGTTGAAATCTCTTTATTCTTTTGATCTCTCTGGCTGCACAAGCCTTGAGAAGCTCCCTAATTTTCATCCAGAAATGGAATGTTTAGATACTTTATATTTAGATGGGAGTGGTATTAGAGAGGTGCCTTCATCAATCGAGCATCTCACTGGGCTTTACAAATTAATCCTTTCTAAGTGCAAAAACCTTGGGGATCTTCCGGATAGCATTTATAAATTGCAACGGCTTCAGTGGTTGGACACTCCTACTGCCAAATTGAGACCGACGTGCGATTCTTTTGATGGCTCTTCCGGATATGGGTTTGTGAACATGACAAGACTGGATTTCAAAGGATATAAAGGCATTATTGAATTAGATCTTTTGATGAAGCCTGATTACTTCCCCGCATTGGAATACCTAAATCTATCTCATACCAATATTGTTACCATCCCTGAAAGCATTAGCAGATTTCCCAGATTAAGAGAACTTCGTGCTCAGGATTGCAAGCTTCTTCGTGAAATTCAAGGACTTCCACAATCAATAGATGAGGTTTATGTGGCTGGTTCCATGTTGTTGAATACCTCACCAAGCGGGCTATTTAATCAGGTCTCTCTCTTGCTTTAAGATATATATATAAAGAAACAATTTTTGTTACTTTATCTAAATACTTTACGAGATTTGCTAAATGAAAAATATTGAATTTTCTAATTGCATGCAGGTAATAGGAATTATTGGGATTTTACCAAATAGAGTATGTGGTAGCGCAAGAAGCAACAAATTAATGAATCTGCAGTTCCCCAATAATTTCCCATCTGAAACTGAGGGTGCTGAATCTGAAGATGGGGACATATCAATGGATATGCTGTTCTCCAATAAATTATCAAATTTAAGATGGGGTTGGTATACTGAATTTTGGGGAGAGAGCTTTGATGGCTTTCGTCGTGCTATTTCTTTTACGGGAACTGAGATGCTGAGATGGTTTAATCATCGAAGTGTTGATGACTCCATATTTTTCTTTGTTGGTCGCAATTTCCCAAAATTGGTTGTCTGTATTGTTCCTGGATCAGAGGACTTTCATGGCTTTTTTGAAATTTCCATCAATGGTTATGAAAATCGTGAATATAAGTCTATTTATCTACCTCAATTTTCACGTTCACAATATTTATTTTCTCTACCTCAATGGTCTCTGCTGCAGAGACATTTGAATGAATCAAATCCAACTGACCAAAATCGTGTTAAGATTTCAATTAGTTATTCTATAAAAATGTGGGGGGTCCACGTAGAATGCACCTGTCCTCCTCAAGAAGATGATGCTGTTGATTTATGTATTCTCTAATGCACCTATTTGGTATTCTATAAAAAGGTTGGGGGTCGAAGAAACAGAGGACACGTTGATGAACTCTGAAGAAATATGCCTCAATCAAAAAATCACATTTGAAACTGTTTCTCCTCGGTAGTTTCTGACCGGTTTCTTTTTGCATTTGATGCCAAGGTATGTTTCCATTTTTGGTAGCACTGTTTCATTTGCATCTGTTACACAATGGCAATGGATATCATATCAACTTATAAGTATTTATTGTGTTTCTAAAAAAAAAAAAGGAGGGAACCGAATAAGTTTCTGAACTTAAAAATGTAATTTGGTTAATTGGTCTTATTTTTTTGTTAATGCAGTTGACTAGGATGGTTGCGGTTGAAGTCACTGGGAGGCCCCAGATTTCCTTTTGCCTTGGATGTGAGATCTGTCTGGTATGATTTTGTGTTTTTTGATCTGATTTTTCAAATTGAGATGCATAATTTCTGCTTAGCTTACCATGGTGAAGAAAGATCTTGCAATTGTTTCCTAGTTTTATTCATTCGTTTGGACTTAATTGGTTTCTTGATTTAAAAATTATGTACACCAATCGCTTAGAATCCTGACTTTTGTAGAAAATGTGTATCATTCTAAATTTTAGAAGCTACATCAAATTTGTTGGCTGTGTACAAGATTGTTTGAGATAAATCGTAAATGATTTGCATCACACCTAAATGGTCTATAATAATTTACTAGGTTAGCTGGTCATTTAAGACATGCTAACCAAAAGTTAAAATGGCTGTGCATTTTAATGTCTTTGATTGGGTCTCTGGAAGAATATAGCTTGTATTTGACTGGTTGAAGAGCTGGTTGAAGGTCTTTAATATTTTTTGTTCTCTCTCTATTAATAAGAATATTTGATATAGTGAGGATCGCAGGCCACAATTTCATTATTGTTGGCATAGCAAATCTAGCGGCTATTATAACACTTTTATTCCTTTTAAGTTTTTGCATTTAAAATGATCTTTCTATCCTTTAGGATCCTTTGTCCACATTTTATAGCCAAATCTCTAAAGGTCAAACTAAATTTTCAAAGTAGTTCAAGTCACCCTATTGCCATTAGAATACAAGACAAGCATTAACGGCTTCAATTTCTAGTCAGTCTTATGCAAGTAGTAAAGATAGTAGGAAAATGAAAATCAGAATTTACTAGGTTGACCCAGTTCTGAATTTTGCAGAAGGTTATGAGCTATAAGCATCTCAAACTTCGTGGCATACTGTGAACTCAAGACAAGGGCAGTCTAACAAATTTTGTGTGGAACCTTCAAAAAAATCCTTTGATGAGCCCTCTACACCGAGGTAAACTTGAAGTTCCTCCTCTGCACATTGATGAAGTCACTTAGACCCAGACTCGGCTTAACCCCGCATTACAAATACAGGATGAGACACATTGTTTTCTTCAAGTTGGAGGAAATGATAAACCTTTGTCCTCGGGTAAATAATATCCATAGACATTTGTCCATTTAAGAACTTGCCTCAATTCAACTTTCTGCATAAACAACATATTTGATGAGAACAAGGAGGGTTTGTGCTTTACTTGGAATAGACTCGGGTATCGGGGTGCTACAAAAGATTCAAACTTGATTCTATCCGATTAAGCTTATTGGATGAGAATGAACTCAGCAATTGTATCAATAGAGGCCTTGAGCATTGGTTTCAAAGCTACTTTCAGGTCTCTTTCTTTCACACTCACACTCTCACTGTCTCTCTCTCACTCACTCATGAAGCTCCATATTTTCTATTTTACAGGGCTGCTCTAGTCAACGCTATATTTATAATGATTTTTTTCCTAAATGTGAAATTTCGGAGTGGTTTTGCCATCAAAGTGGTTCTTTATTGAGAATCCAGCTAATTCCAAATCTTTATACTAATTACATTGGATAGGAATTGCTCTATTTGCTACATTCACAATGCACAAGCATCCAACTCTCATTCTTGACAATTTGGCTTCAGAAATTTCTCATGGCTTTTCTTGTTCTTTGAGAAGTCAAGTGACATGGGCAAATGGACGGTGTCAAATAAACATTACATCCCCGAGTCTGAACATAACAAATTTATTTGGTTAAAGCAACGTAAATTCATTTGGATCATGCATGTACCTCATGCTCAATTTTCGAATAAGTTGAATTGTAGCAATCTCTTAACTGCTTTATTTGGTAGTGATAGCTAAGACTTGATGGTGCGAATCGTGGTTACGGTCTTGTGTACCAGCAAAATGTGGGAGAGTTGGTGCAAACATTAGTCCAATGCTCAACCATGTTTTTCGATAATTCCGATCTCATTTATCAATTTCTTGCTCATCAATCTAGAACAAAGCAAAGAAAGCCATGATGATGATAATGTTGAGGGGAAACCGGTGGAACTGGTAGATCTAATGGGACATTGAGAGGGCTTTAGGAAAAAATAAAGCAAACAAAGCCATGATGATGATGAGGATGATGAAGATGAGGGAGAAACCGATTGGAACTGGCGGATCTAATGGGACATTGAGAGTGCCACATTATCGGGAAAAAGTTTGTGGAACTTGCTATCAAAAATTCATTGATGCCGGGGGGCCAACCCATTATTGTCATCGTCGAGAACACCCCGAGGTACCTCTCTGTTTCTCTCATGACCTTTATATGTCTAATTTACCAGGCTTTCATTTACACTTTACACCATCTGTAACCTTCTATACCATTGTTAAAGAGAGCACAACTTTTTTGGTGTCTATTTTTTAAATGATTCAAAATACTCTTATGCAATAATTATAATAAGTTTAAAAAACTTAAACTAATAAGATCAAATAAAAAATAATGAACTTCAAACATCTAACTTTTGAATACACATGTTGCACTTGTGATGAGCTTTTTTATTATAATTCTAATATAATCCCATAAATTTTTGAAAGTCCAAATTTTTTTACAAAAGGTTTTGCGTTTTGGAAGTTCATATTTTTCCACGTCATTATTCTAATATGTATTTTTTAATTAAGTTTAAATTTTATAAAAATTCTTTATAAAACCTCTTATATTTAGCCCATCAATTGATAAACACTTATCAAATATTGACTACTTATAAGTCTATAATTATCAAATTTATATTTTGTTGAAATTTTCCCAACATTGTATGTGTTACTGAATAGTTATCAATATATCTATTTTACAGGAATTTCATTTACACTATCCATATGATCGTTGTTTCGATCCAACTAAGATTCCAGAGTTATTCAGCCATTATGCATCTGGATCCTCAATGGCAATCCAGTTAACTTCAAATTTGCATAATGATTCTAATTGGCTGGGATTTGCTATATGTGCTGCATTTTCAGTCCAAGAGTATCCAACTGATTTTCTTGACAATCTGGAAACTGAAATTCCCCACCACCTTTGTTGTCTGTTTGATATGGATATAGGTGGTTTGAAACCTCTCCATGTATATAGCACCTTTAAAGAAGAACTCAAAGTGGTTGCATCTACATGGATTCATTTGGCTATCCTATATACCATATTGATGGCTTTCAGATAAGATGAATCAATGCAACCACATAGAGGTCTCAATTGCAAGCGACTGGCCAGGCTGGATTGTACAGAAGTGTGGACTTCGTCTTGTGGAATCGAGTTTTGGCAAATTCGATTCCACTTGAGGGCTTCACTTTATGACAATTGGGACATCATTCGTGAAGATTTAGTGGAACACCAACCATTAAAATCATCCTCAAAAGCATCCTCAAATCAAACATTCTCTATGAATAAATGTTTTCCTCAAAGTGAAATTCCGGAATGATTTAGGCATCAAAGTACAGGCCCTTCTCTGTCTATCCAGCTAGCATCAAATTTCAGTAATGCTAGTACTTGGATAGGACTAGTTTTATGTGCTTCATTTTCAGTCCATGAGCATCCAACTATCACAAGTGATAATCTGGATTCAGACATTACCCACCCCCTTATTTGTCATTTGGATGCTGAGAAAGGTAGTCTAGAATCTCCCCTTCTCTATCAAATCACTGAAGAGAACTTCACGTGGTTAAATATACAGGGATTCATTTGGCTATACTACATACCTCGTGGGTCATTGTCAGATTTTTTTTAATCAGAGCAGTCAGATTGGGGTCTCAATTGGAAGCGACTTCCCAGGTTTGATGGTGAAGAAGTGTGGGCAACGTTTCTTATACCATCAAGATGTGGAAGAGTTTGAGCAAACGATCATTAAGTGCTCTACTGTGCCTTTTTACAATATGGAACTCGTCCATCAATCAGTAGCTAGTGATTCTCCAAATGATAAGCCAAAGAATGAAGCTGGTTGTTCATACGAGGATCCAAACCTTGGAAGGTTGAGAAGACCCATTTACCCAGAGCAAAGCAGCAGAGATAGCATCTATCTTGAAGATCAAAACCCTGATAATCAACTCAGCAAAAGTGATTTACAGGTAACAAATTAATGTGTATTTCCTTTCAAATTACTACCAAGCCCCCTTCTAGTTCAGTCATCAGTGGCATTGTCTGATCCCCCTTATAAGGAGAGCCATGGTTGAATCACCCCCTCTTTTACTGATTTTAACAATTTTGAATTGTCGGAAAAATTCTCTCATTGAACATCATGTTCCTATTTTACAGGAATTTGATCGAAGTTTGGTATATAATTCTTGTTTTCCTCCGAGTGAAATTCTTGAGTGGTTCAACCATCGTAGTGGCAAGCCACCATTGACAATCCATCTACCTCCAAATTTATATGATGATAGTACTTGGAGGGGACTCGCTCTATGTGTTTCTTTCTCAGTCAACATCAAGGATCCTACTGCCATCCTAGACATTCTTAATTCAGAAAATGCCCATCATCTTTATTGCCATTTGGAAAGCAATGTTGGTTCTTTGGAACCTCTCCATGCCTATTGCCTTACTAAAGACGATGTCATGTTGTTACATCTAGGTGGATTCATGTGGCTATCCTATATACCACGTAGCTCATTTCCAGATTGGTCGAATCAATGTAATCACATTGAGGCTTCAATTGTTAGCAATTGCCCAGACTTGACAGTGAAGTGTGGATTCCGTCTTGTGCATCAGCATGATGAGGAAGAGTTTTTTTTTTTTCTTTGCTGAATGATGAGGAAGAGTTAAAGCAAACTACAATGCACGGCTTGGCCTCATTGTCTGACAATTGGGGTCTCATCCTTCATTTGACAGCTCACAGTAGAAAAAGAAATAAGCAAAACCTCTCCATGCTTAAAGAGAAAGGCAAGCATGTGCTAGAATAGCATCTCCTCTTATTGTTCTGCTGCTTTTCTTAGCGGTTCTCCCTTCTGTTCTCAATTACAAATCTAACTGTACACTCATAATCTCTGCTGCTTAGTTAACTCAATATTGGTCTCAAGTATCTTGTTCCTTGGACTAATGTGAGCACTATCTTTAGTTTTTGCAATAATAGGAGGCAACAAAGGCATTGTCACTAATAGTGAGCTGTTAAAAATATGCTTTAATTTTATTGGAAGGAACGATTAAAAATGAACTCCTTGTTTGCACATTTTCTTCGTTTTAAGGGAATAAATGCATGTTCATGTAGTAATCACTAGAAAGTGATCTCTAGCTGAGATAATTGAGTAGAAAAAAATTATCATAAACAATAATGTGTCTTCTACACATGTTGGAAACACTTTCTGTAAGGGGATAATTGCCCACACAGAGTTAAGAAGGTAGGCTCAATTGGATTTGTATATAGTAGCTGATTGGGATACGGTTGTCGTCTTAAAGAACATTTGGAGCCTATTCACTTAGTCAGGTTTACGTGAGTAGCCTAGGTGCATGGGCATTTCTTGAGAAATAAGTGCTTCCGAATGGTGAAAATACCAAAGAGATTCCTTTGTTCATTGTTATTGATTTTTAAAAACAATTTATTGTTTGCTTTAAAATAATAATAATAAGGGAAAGGAAAGTAAAATGGTGGATAGAAGATTGTGCTTGGAAGAAAAGATGGACAATTTTTTTTTTTTTTTGAATTAGTTTTATAATAATTCAATTGTTTCCAAGTGGACGAGAGGGGATTTAAAAATAAATAAATAAAAAAAAAATTTACAACCAGTGAGGGAATGAGGATTTGAATTATGGTTCTTCTCATAAAGGAGATCATTCAATACCACCGAACTACAAAGCTTTTGATTGGAGGACAGATTTGATTCATTTGAATTTAAATTGAAGACAGATGAACTAATAAGTAATTTGTCACACATCTCTCAAGTGTTGGCACAAAAAGTTATTAAAAAAAAAATAGAGAAAAACAATATGTACCTTTAAAAGTTAACATTTTCCAAGTGTATCATCCATAGTAAATTAATAGACAAAGATTGAATCCAATGCTTTGTGCAAATGACTCGTTAAATTACGACACGTGTCCACTTTTAACCACGTGTCATGATCTTGACAGTCTAGAACATTGGACCAAGCCAAGTCCAATTTTAGGTACCATGAGTTTTGAATATTGTTTTCAAATCAAGGTGAATATTTGGACCACTAGCTTCATGCATCTACTTCATAGGCACCAATTTTACTTTTATTCTATTTCCCTCTTATATATTATACTAACGTTATGTTCTTCACTGAATTATCCATCACTATTTAGCTACCATCTCATACAATCAATTTCAATAGCAACAAGGTATAATAATACATATGTTTATAAGAAAATCAACAAGTTCGAACTCCCAATCATAAAAGGTTCGAAATTCGAATAAACTTGAGATTCCAAACGTGTAGTCTAAGGTTGCGTTAAGCATTGACTTAAAAAGTCAGCTTTTTTTACTATTTAGTTTATTTTTACTATTATTCATGGATCTCATTGCACTTTTAGTATTATTCATAGCCTCACCGTACTATTTCAGCTATCTTTTAGTTTTATTTACAAGATACTTTCGGTAAAAAATTTTCAATTTCAGCTAAGTAAAATGTTCCCAAAACGGATTCTAAGTCTAACAACTCTCTTTTTCTTTTTCTTTTTTTTTTTTTTTTTTTTTAAAAGTCTTAACAACTCTTTAGAATGAAGGCAAGATTATAGAACACAAAAGAATCTTCCTTCTTGGCAATCAAAAGCAAATTAGGAAACACATAGTTTAAATTTAGTTCCCAACATAAAAAATTATAACAAAACCTAATCCTCATATTAATTCTAATCCCAAATTAACGAAAGCAAAGAACAAACCTGATACCAAATAAGTCAATATCATACCGGTAACAGTTAGTCGATTATACCAACAATATATACTGCATTGGCCATCAAATAGGTTGTTGCTCCTCTAAAATGTATCATCAGATAAAATATAAGGCCGTCTTGGCAATTTTCGAATGTTTTTCCCAAAATAGATATTTCAATTGATACAATAAAAGATATTTTAAAATAAAAAAAAATGTCATAGAAAATATTATTTAAGCTAATGCATTGGGTTAGTGTATTTAGGCTAATGTTTGAGCTTATAAAATATATGGATTTGATATTATATATATATATATATATATATATATATATCTTTATTTATACACGCATGCATAAGTATACAAAGAGTAATAACTCAAAACAGAACATCAATATCACCTTGGTACCGAAATATTTTGTTCCACTAGTCAAATCAAAACGGCCTTTAGTACAAAATTGACTCTCTTACTCAATACTACTCCAAAAACTACTCTATATGGCCTGCATATCTCCTAAGTAGCCCATTTACTTTAAGCCTTTCTATATTTTTAACACAATTGCAAGTCTCCAAATTTTATCCCTTCCCTCCTAACAAAACTTTATGACCATTTATTTAACAAAGATTAGTTAAATATGTGCAGAAATTATGATGAATAAAAAAAAGTAGAAAGAAAATATAATAGTGTATGTGGTTTGACTTTGTGGCCTATATTCATGGGACAAGAGCCTAAAAAGTCAAATTTTCTTGTACATTTTTCTGGATAATACATTACAATAGAATCCATTGTTATAATGGGATTGCATACAAAAATAAAAATAAAAAATAAAAAATTTGAACTTGAATTTGAATTGCATATTATTTGTCTCAATCCAACAATTTTCTGTTGTAATCAATTATATAATTTTCTCTTGAAATCAATGTCTTGATTTGGTCTTCAATGACCTGGAAAGTGAAATATGCTTTCTAACAAAAAGACACTCGGTTTGCTTGCCCCAAACAACTCACCATACTTCACAGAGTACACCAATTTCATTCAAACAAGTGAAATTTGATTTCTTCATTTGTCCCACCCGATTATGTTGCCAATTCTCTAAGCTATTAGCCACATGGATTGGAACAATTAAAACAGATAGAAACTAGGTGGGAAGGCTCAACAAAGTGCTCAAAAGAAGCATGAGCCTTCCATCATTAGACAAATAAATTCTTCCATTGGCCTAACATTCTTCTCTCTCATGCTAGTGTTTGATTCTCACTTTATTTAATCTAACAAAATCTCACCAAATAAAATTCCTTTAACAAACATTCATATATGAACTTGGTGTATTACAATATTATTTTTCTTCTAATTATGGTGGGGGATTAAAATCTAAGACCCTATTCAAAAAATAAAAAAAATCAAATAATTTTATTGAGTTAGACTATTAGCTTCTTTACTTTTCTTTTACCAAAGCATCGAATATTATAACCCTAATTATTAAAGTCATTGAAAACCCAATTTCCCCCAAACTCAGTTCTCTTCTCTCCATCCACAAAGAGATGTACCATAAATGATAAATTGGACTCATTGTGGCATTCACAATAGACTGAACATGAACACAATGTTTGTTAAGTTGTGGGCTATCATATTTCAAGGGCAATTTTCAAAAGAATAATCTTTGACTGTAAGAATATTCCATCTCAATATTATTGGTTGATGTCCCCAACAAGCTATAATGTAATACTTCCTCGGCATCTCTCATGACCACATGATCCACATTGTGAGTATCCATTCTGTGTTATTCTTACTCTCTTTATTTTTCCTGCTATTGATATTGGAAATTTTCTTCATATTTCATGTTCTTATTTATATTGGTGGTGTTGGAGTTGTTTAATTTGGTTTAAATGCAATATTCTGTATTGGGTCGACTTGAGTGTGTGATAATTTAGAGTGCTTAAATGGTAAATACTTGGTAACTATTTATGTAATTTCTATTTTCTTTTACTGGGTTTAAGATATACTGGTGTGATGATTTGAAGTGTTGTGTAATTTTGTGGAGCTTAATTATTGTTTAGGTACTGGTTTTCAATGAATTTGGAATTGAAAGTCGAAGAATTATTCATTGTTTAAAGTTGTACTACAAGTTGAAGATTTAGGTTAGTGGCATTTGTTATTTGCTCCCTCAAAGTGTTTTTAAGAATGCCTAAACCAAACTTTCCATCACTTAGGAAGTACAAGGTAAAAAAAATATTATAGAAAACTTTCCATCCCTACTGAAAGTTATTTTGTATCTTAACTTCAATGTGAATCCACCAATGATATCTTAACTGGAAATTGTGTCCCAAGCATTGAATCTACCTTTTTATCTAATTGTTAGTCTCTCTCTTAGAAAACTGGTATAGGTTTATCATACTTTAGCATTGAATCTACCTTTTTATCTAATTGTTAGTCTCTCTCTCTCTCTCTCTCTCAAGTTCTTCACATTTTCCCCTACTTCGTTGAGGTTAATAGAACCATGTTTCCTTAGTGAAAGTTATTTTGTATCCAAACTTCTATCTGAATCCATGAATGATAGATATCTTAACTAGAAATTGTGCCCAAGCATTGTTTATGTGAGATAGCAAACTGAGAGAACCGAGAAACAATCCATCATTTTTTTTCTTTTTCTTAAATCATTGATTGTGTTCTAATGCTTAGGCAGATTAAAATTTGATTGTACATACCCCGTGTAATGCAATTTAGAAGGATAAGTATTAAATAAACTTTACAAACTAAACAACAAAAGGTATGGAAAATAATAAACATACCATTATGCACTGTAATTGCAATAGAAATACAAATTTGCTATAATCATTACCATTACATGGGTATGGGTTGCATTTGATTTCCTCAGGGCTTCACTAAAAATTTTTTAGATAAGCTTTGGCTTTGAAACCATGAATAATTTGTTATGAATTGAGGTAATATTTTATGGTAAACTTTTATATTTATTATAATACACACACATACATACATACATACATACATACATAAATATATATATATATATATATATAATAACGGTAAACCCGAAACAAAGACATATCACGGTATTAACCAAGAACGAAATATATCATTTCACTGGTCAAACTGATATAGCCTCCGATACAAGATTAACTCAAACCCTTGCACACAAGTTCGATAAGATCACAGTCTCCTCCATGAGAGTCATCCAATTCAAAAATTCATCCAATCACTCGCTTTGCCAATTCTACATTGCCATGGCTGCTACAAGCAGATACCAAGGTTTGCCAAAGTATGGGAGTGGGCTAAATTGGTAATCCATCTATGAACTTATAAGCCTCATCTAAGTGACCAGCTCGACTAAGCAAATCCACCATACATCCATAGTGCTTGATACCCAGAATAATCGCATACTTGTCACTCATGCTATAGAAATACTCACAACCTTCCCTTACTAAGCCAGTGTGGCTGCAAGCTTTTAAAAGACCCAAAAATGTAATCTCATCAGGTCACACTCTCGTGGTCTTCATTTCTTCAAACAATGATATGGCTTTGGAACCATGCCCATGAGTTGCATATTCCATAGCCATGGCTGACCAAGCCTGTGTATCTCTTACAGACATGTTCGCAAACTGCATCATGCCATAATCTAAGCTTCCACACTTTGCATACATATCTAAAAGAGCAGTTTTGACCTTTACATATTTATCAAAACCATGTATCTTCACATACTCATGTATCCACCTCCCTAAGTCTAATGCTCCTTACAAAGCACAAGATGAAAGTATGCTAAGCAGTGTTACATCAGTAGGCTTGAGATCACTCGCTTGCAATTCGCGAAACAATGACAACGCCTCATTGGGCCGACTACTTCGAGCATATCCTGTGATTATTGCATTATAATAAACAACACAAGGCTCAGCTATCTTATCAAAGACACGAGCCGTGTTCACATAATTGCACTCAGTATACATATTTATCAATGTGGGACATACATATATGTTATGGTTGAGACCAAGTTTGGTAGCAAGGCAATGCAATTGTTTAACTTCTTGCAATGCCTTAGAGCTTGCACATGCCTTGAGAAGAGAAGGGAAGGAATAGTCATCAGGGACAATGCCAGAGCATAGTGTATCAGAAAATAGCAAAATGGCCTGAAGAGGGGCATTGGAGCGGGAGTATCCACAGGCCAGGGAGTTGAAGACCACAATGTCTGGTTGGAGAATTTGGTCGAACAGTTGGTGGGCATGGTCCATAAAGGTAGCAGAAGGATGGAAAGCACAGCAACTGATGAGCTTGGTGAGGACAGTGATGTCATTTTGGAGGTCGGTAACCACGTACATGGCAATCACGTCCATGTAATTATTGCTTACTGGACCTGGTTGTGACTACAGGGACCTTAATTTACAAAACCAACAGGTTCATTGGTCATCTTCTTATTCTTATTATAATGATTTGATCGTTACAATAATAGGAGGTGGAATTTGAATAATAATTATCTTGATAAAGGAGAAAATGTGATATTACTTAAATACAAAACTCTTAGCGATAAAACTTTCGTTTTAAATCTAATTTGAAATCAATATCATAATCTCCAATATAACTCTGCTCTTTGCTAAGCTTTATATCGATTCAAAAAGTACGATTGTGTATTTAAATTTTAAATTTTTTAAAATTACATCAGTGACCAAAACTACAATCAACCAAGGGTGCTAATTCACACAATTGGTTTAATTGAGGTGTTTATTATATCTTTCTTTAAATTTTAGGGTGAAAATTATAGATTAAGGATTGTTAGTAATTAGCCAAAAGTTTTATAACTTAATTGATACATTTTCATGCACAAAGTATTCGGAGGTCGAACGGAGAAAGGGTTCACTAAATGAAATAGACTACATTACAAATGATAGTCTCTAACTTTGATAAATTTTTAATTCAGTTCTTCACGTGTAGTTTTTTCTTTCATTTTAATGCTTGAACTTTAATTATTTTTCCAGGAAAATACTAAGAACACAATTTTTGCCCAATAAATTATATAGCAGATTTTCTATACACACACTCATGCATAAATACAACTCATACACTCTTCAAGATCGAACACATAATGATCATTGGCAAAATTGTAAGCTATTCTCGAAAATAGGGGAAGGAGATACCATTTGGTCTAAAGACCATTAGAAAGATCCTATGCAGATTCACAAAATTAGGTTTTCTGTTAACTGCAGTATCATATTAACAAAGGATATATATATATATATATATATATATATATATATATATATATCAACCAAATGAACAATTAGCATAAAATTTCTAAAAGATCCCATGAGTACTGCTCTTCGAGCCTCTTTATGGATTTTAAAAATTAAAAACAAAAAGTGCACCTTAAATGTATATAAATAAAAATGACACTTTAAAGAGTGAAGCGCGTTCAAAGAAAAGAAAAACAAAAATCCAATCCTCTATAATGGAAACCTTAAGTGTATACTAGTTTTGGATCTTGAATACCTAACAAAGTAGAAGTCCAAGAATGACATGCAAAATAAAACGAAGTGATTAATTGATATCCAATTATCCATGATTGCCCATATTTACAAATTCAACCGAGGATTGGCAGAAAGACAACTTAAGGTTAGTTTGCATCATGTAGATTTAGTATAAAAGAAATGTCACCAAAATGGGGATAGGCAATTAGATAAAGGGCAAGTAAGTAAGGGAAAGGACATTGACGGGGGCTTTATACTTTTGATAATAAATAACTATTCTTGTAAAAATAAAAAAATACATTATTTGATTAATTGCAATATTCTTTAAAACATAGAAGGAAATATATAAGACGAATTGCACGTATGTACTAGATAAACATAGGTGGTTTGTAATTGTCGGTACGTTAGAAAATTTTAATATTGTTGAAAAGATCATTCTAGAGTTTTAGAGAATAATTTGAAAACTTTCAATCCCATAATGTTTTCTTCGTAATTCTCCTCGTCCAAAGAAAGAGAATTCTAAAAAGTGAAAGTCTAATTAATTATTATGAGGATCATTAATTGTTTCTTTTTCTTATATTTAATAGGGCATTGTAAGAAAGTTGCTCATGCTTTGGCAATGACATTACAAGATGAGGACTAAGGAGGACTCCCAGGTTTGACTTGAGGATTGTCCTCCTTTTATTCTATCCCTTTTATAATCTAATTTCCATCCTCAAATCTCAATAAATTGACTATTGTTTATGTAGGGACACGTTTTGGGACAAACCGCAGTAGAGTTGGGTTAGCCCATGAATGGGCCCATACAATATCATTTGTAGAGAGTGGGATCGAAAGGCTAAGTCGTGTTTACCCGGCGGGGGTTTTTTTCAGAGGTGAATACACCTGAACCATGTAGGAACAAATTTAACAAAACCACCGCCGGGTAAACACGACTTAGCCTTTCGATCCCACTCTCTACAAATGATATTGTATGGGCCCATTCATGGGCGAACCCAACTCTATCATGGGTTTTGTCCCAAAACGTCCCCCTATTTATTATAATTTTTTTTTTTTTAAACTTCATTTTGTAACTAATGAGACAATCTCAAAGGATTTTTTTTTTTTTTTTTTTTTTTTTTTTTTGAGAGAAGGAATCTCAACGGAGTTTGCAACCCTTAAAATTTAAAAATAGTTTGTAAGTGCACAAGATTAGTTTATGTAGTTAATTAATTTATAATATAGAATTTTTGTCTGTTACTTATTAAAGTAATGTTATTTTAAAATATTTTAAAAAATTAATTTTATTCTGGTTTATTTCATAAACTGATGTCATTTTGTGATGTGATGTGGTGTTTAGAATTAATATTTAAATCCAAATATTTTGTATCTTGGGCCTTTTTGGTAAGAGGATTTAAATGTAATTTTTTATTTTATTTTGGAAACTATAAAATGGTGAGTTCCACACTTGAATCTATTGTTTACCTCATACTTTTTAAATACTATTTTCATAAAATTATTTCCTATTTTCCCGATTGAAAATTGGATATTGAAAACAACAAAGAAGATGTTTTCAAGATACACAAAATGTTATTAATGGTATAGCTGGTAATAAATTGAAAATAATTAACCCCATATATTTGTCCAAACTCTTCTATCTTTTAAATTAAGAAGTTTACATTTATCACAAATTTGAATTTTGTAATTATATAAAAATAAAAAAAATTTAAAATGTACATTAGTTTTATTCTCTCATTTCAATTTTGAAACTTATCGTTATCCCAAAAAAAAAAAAAAGTAATCTACACATTACTTTCTATAGAATATATATATTTTTTTTTTAAAATCTCAAAGCAAAAATGGTCTACCAAACATTACTTTTTTCAATATTTTGAAAATTGTTCTTAAATGTAGGAGCCAAACACATCTAATGTAAAAATTATTATATAAAAATTAGTTTCACATTCAATTTTTTGAAAATTATTTTCATACTTTTTGTAAAACAAAAACAAAATTCCTCCTACAAAACAAAGTTACTGAAATTGATTTTCATAAAATGTTTATTTTATTTTTAAGAAAAAGTTACTAAAATTGATTCCATTATAAAAATAAATCGAAAATGTACAACATAATATTGTATTATTAATAAGTTTTTCAATGACATTTATATTTGAATTAATGATAATAATTTTAGAAATTATTTTAAAAATTATATTGGGATAAGATTCCCTCCCATTAAATCCTTCAATTTCTTCCAATTTTAAGTCATATGCAAGACACTTGACATTTATTTAATTTTGTGTGATTAATAAAAATTGAAAGAAACTTGAATATTTAAATAGGAGGGGTTCTTATTCTTATCACAATCTAAATTAGAATAAATTAGTTTAATTAATTGGAGGAATCCGTTTGGAAATGGGGTTAGGGGTTTTGAACCCAAAACCTCATGGATTTTAGAACCGCTATACCAACTCATTGGGATTTTAAATATTTAGTTTAGATACATGCGTATTAATTTCAATACGAAATCAACAAATAAATAAGTATAAATTTGACTATTTTTCGGTAGGTAGATCATGAGAGCTAATTGAACTTAACCAAAAAAAAACTCAATTAGAATTAGGGGTGTGCATGGGTTGGGTTAAAGGGATTTTTCGACCCAACCCACCATGGTGGGTTAAAAAAAATTCAACCCAACCCAACCTATCACATAAGTCCAACCCAACCCACATGGGTCGGGTTGGGTCGGGTTGAACCCATGGGTTGGGAAATTTTTTTATTACTATTATTATTAAATTGAGCAAAAAAAATATAAATATAAATATAAATATATTAAGAAAACCCAAAGATTAGTATCAATGTAACTCCTTAAAGGCAAACAACTCTAATGACTAAACAACAATAGTAATTTACTAGGGTTTGTGTGAACTAATTGGCTTTTATATAGGATAGGAAGAGTTGGTTATTTTTTTAAAAATATATATTAATTATATAATATATTTTAAACATATATTAAATATATGGTGGGTCGGGTCGAGTTTAAAATTTTATGACCCGAACCCAACTGACCCGCTATTAAAAAAAAAAATTGTAACCCAACCCAACCCACCAAGTCCTAAAAACCAACCCAACCCGGTGGGTTGTGTTGGGTCAGTCGATTTTGGTAGGTTGATGGGTTGGTTGCATACCCCTAATTAGAATTTTAAAGATTCACTTGACCAATAACTATTGATGTAAAACAAATTCATCACTCATTACAACTGATTTTTTATGTAACAATGTAATCATTGGCATAAAATGTATCTATTTATGCTCCCATTAATAATTTACCTTTTACTTTTAGTGGCCACTTCAAGAGCTTTATAATTACCACTGCACACTCTTGGTGCGGTAGTCAATCTACAAGTATAAATGTTTGTGAGGGTGTTAAAGGTAAGAGTCGGGGTTCAAGTCACTAGGAGGGAGTTTCACACACATATATACTTAAATTAGACTAGAGTAGAAATTCTATCCAAAAAAAAAAAAAAAAAAAAAAGTTTATAGTTGAGTGATCTATTTATTGATTTTTACAAGTTTGTGCTTTAACCGCTTTCAAGCGCTATATAAAGTATACAAAATATTCCACCCTCGAAATAAAAGACCCAAAGCCCAGGATCAGAGCATAAAAATGAGTTTTGTGTGAATTCAAGAGATTCTTCATTTGTGAAGTACATCGTGGAGCCATAGAATTTTGGGGGTTGGAACTCACTTTGCTCAAGGTAACTTTTCTCTCTTTTTCTCTGTTTGTTTACCGAGAAAATGAATGAAAAAAATATCATGCTTATGTGGAAGCTTGGCGGTTTATGTCTATATATATGCCTTTGATTTCGAAAGAGCAACAATTTTACCCTAGAAAAAAATTCAAGGTAAATTAAAGAGGAACAAATATAAAACGAGAATTAAAACTTTGAATCGTTTGTTATTGAAGAGCAATCTCGATTGTAGCATTCTATTGGAATAAATGTGTTCTTGTTGTGAATCTTGTAGTTTCAGAGAATGCGGAATCTTGGGTACAAGGATACCAATCAAAAATATCCGGGAAGGCTACCATAGAATGCCTCACAAAGATTCAGGCTTTGACTTATTTTTGGGGTTATAATATGTATTTCTTTCAAAGAGAGCATTTATGAGGTATAGTCTGCTGCAGAAGAAGTGTAATAATATGTTTCTTCATTGTTCTAGTATGAGTGATATAACGTTCGCTATTCTAGTTTTTTAGCACTCTTTTTTCTCATTTTTTGGGTACTATAGTAGTGTTATTGTTACTTCTCTCTATATTTGTTTTGAGTTCAAATATTGCTCTCTGTCTTTGTGCTCTCATTTGCTTACACGGTGGAGTCGGTGCTCTTCAAGATCTATACAGTCCCCCGAACAACCCACCATCTTTGAAGGGATGGAGAGTCATGAACAGGAGTGTCATGTTCGATTCATCTCGTTATCCACCGTAATCCACTTAGCTAACCTATTTTTTCTACTAACAATGCCACATTGCCATAAAAGCCCAAAACCTTACCCTTCTACGGGCTCTACCATTTTTATGGAGTAAAATTCAAGGACTAAACCTCACTGGGTGGATTGGAGGCCAGCTTCATAACCCGCATCATTTGAAGCACCTGTGAATCGAAACTTGCCTTGTTATATTTAGCTCTTATTGAAATAGTACCTGTGTCTTTGTTTATTTAATTCTTTATTCTGGTTTCTTCTTTAGGGATTTCAGCTTCAATAACATTCTGGGTGAAACTGTTTAATAATAGGAAGGGCAAATGTTATTTGTTTATATAGTAACATTCTGGTTTCTTCTTTATTCTGTCTTAGGAGTTATATTTGTTTATATAGTAACAGGAAGGGTAACTGTTTCTTCTTCCCCGGTTAAACCGTCAAATTGGTCTTCTTTCTTGTAGTAGTTCATTTGAATAATTCATCACGCAATTTAAGTTAAGGCGTTGGGCTGTTAGAAAACTAGATATGCTACTGCTGTTTCATTTCATTTACACAGAAGAGGAATTGGGTATCGATAAGTCCGATGCTAGAAATACCCCATTATGTCCATTTGATTGTTCTTGTTGTTTTTGAGGATACATGCAAAAATATGTTGTAGTTGCTTCCTTTGATCCGGTGAATCCGATTTTCATGTAATCTTGTAACTTTTCATTGCTGTTTTGTTGTTATAATTTGAGGGTATTGGAGCACACCTTTCTTTTGCCTTGTACACTAGAACTAAATTACATTATTATTTTTATCTAATTCAATCTATTTTGTGCTTATGATTAAGCATGTTTCTCAAAGTATGACTTCTTTGAATCCAAGATATGAATCTTTGTAAGTTTTGAGGAAGAATTCGACGCAGTTAGAGCCATGTAGTCTATTTGTTAGTCAAACTAATTCTCTTACACATTTAAAGTAGAACATTATATAATTATTACATTTTTGCAGTCCTGAATTCATGGTGATAATACAAATATAAATATGGATTTTTCATATAACTCCATTGGTTCTTATAGTTTCATTTACTTGAGTGAATTGTGTGATGCACTCACTTTATTGCTTAGCATCCGAAAGCCTTTTTTACGTTCTTATGAAGTTGATCTTGGGGATGTCTCGCGACAACTAATATATGCACTGTTGTACATTTGGCTGATACAGGGTTCAATATCATAAACTTTTTCTATTTACATCTTTGCCTAATACAGGGGTTCCAATTAGCAGAATGGATTCTTTTTATTTAAATTTTAATGTCTTATTGCCTATATAATGATGGTTCTAATCTCTTTTGTGAACAATTGCATAATTAAAGTTATTCTGGAGGATGTCGTGCAATTTTTGTAGTTGAAACTAGGGATGTTATCAAGACAAAAGTTGATGTTGACTAGTACAGAATTTTATATTAGCATTAACTCAAAAATTGAAGTTGATTTTTACTTCATTACTATGTACACCAGATATTTTGATCTCCTTTGTCCAAAAAGAGAAAAAACAAAGGTCTTTAGTCACCATTTATGAATTACCTAGCTTGAGTTTCAAAATCAACCCTAGGCTTGTGGTATTTAAATTCCTTTTGTTGAATCTTGTCATTTTCTTTTGTTGTATCGCATATTTGTAAATCACAACCATTCTTTGCACTCTCCCCACCGCCATAATTTGAACTCCTTCAATATCATACTCATTGGGGAAATAGGAACTACTTTGTGTGGATACATGTCCATTTTCTACTAGCTTTGACATTTAGCTTTTAGTTTTTCTTGTTTAAGTACAGCTTTTTCATTTACCTTAATTTTTTTTTTCTTACTTTTTCAAAGCACAAATATACCTCAATCCACTTTCCAAAAAAAAGCCAAATAAGCTTATATATGTTGGCAAACGAATCACACTCCTCCTTCATCTAAACCATTTGGGGTCTATTCATTTTTAATATAATATAGTTGGATCTCCTTTGTCAAGGAAATGCTCTATAATCTATGTCATAAGTCACTCATAACCAACTCCGAAAGAAGGTCCCGATTTATCGTGCTTATTTTGTGAGTTGGACAGCTTAATGGTAAAAAGACACTCAAAAATCTAGTTGCCATTCTTTATTATTGCTTCCACTGACTTGTAGGTTTCTCAATAGCTGTTCTTTTCTGCACTTTGCAACTTATATTGATCGTGATTGCTTGCTTAAACATCTCTTTCGCCAGGAACATTCAAGATAATTCTTTCAGTGGCATTATACCTAACCATCGGCCAATCTACTAGATTATAAGCCTCATATCATATTCACCATATAAACATGAACCCCGTCCTGCCAAAAGTGTTGGTATAAGCACACCAAAGCTATATACATCAGCATTCTCAATTACATAGCCCAAACACGCATATTCTGGCATTGGGTACCCATGTTTTCCACCAATATGAAAAACTTGTACGTGCAATTGACCTTCGGGAATTGACATGGAGACCGAGAAATCAATCAATTGGGCAACATTGTTCTCATCCAATATAATGTTATCCGGCTGAATATATATGTATGGATAACAGCCCTGAAAATGCAGTGTAGAGATATGCAACTACATTAGCTATGCCCATTGCAATCCTTAATTTGCATTTCAATGGATATGGCTCGAGTTAAGTCCCTTAGTCGATGGGATACAAATACATTTGGAGATAATGATGTCCCTTACAAATTCATACACTTGAATCGGATTTTGGGTCCCTAAGAGTTTTAGAACATTTTGGTGGACACTCATTTGTGATCTAATGTCAATGTCTTTGATCATCTCTCCAAGTATAGCCCATGATCTTTTGCCATATTTTTTAATTGAAAATAAGTGATCTTCCAAAGAATCCTTGTAAAAGTGAAAACCATCTGCATCCAAAAATTTGAAGTGGGTCACGATTGTATGTTGCTCTTCCGAGCTCTTCAAAGAGAGAAGAAGACATGAATAAGATTTCTTTCTCCATTGCAAAAAGCAATTAACTCCTCTAATAACATTCTTCGATTCTTCATAAATGGTGTCTCTATCTCCTCTTTGGCTTCCCTCTTCATTTCATTTCAAACATGAAATCCTCTTCTTCATCAAATCCTTAGGTTACATATTGGAATATTAATATAAACGCAAGATATGATAAGGCAAGACATGAAGAAGCTGTAATTAGGCTTTACATGAAGATATTTGGAGATCACTAACCAATCTTTGCTTATAGATCAATCGGCATGCACAATTTAGAGTTTGAAAGTTGAAACAAGTAGTACCGTTCCACAATGTAAATCATGAATTGGAAATATTTGAAACAAATTACCTACCCAACTATCAATGCTTCAAGAAGTGGGCCAACATGTCACGACCACATATTGCAGTAACAAAGCACACCAAACCAATGTAGCTATTAGTTATTATTGCTGATTATTGTTAGAACCAATTATATTTGTGCTTATACTTCAACTAATTAATACATGTTGGTGCTAATTAATACATGACTCAAGGAAAACACTAGCCATGTTTGTGCTTATAGTTCAAAGAATTAGTGTAGTCACAATTAAGGTTCCTCCTTAATTGAGTGTGTGTTGTGCAATCACTATAACACAAAGATGATATCCATTGTGTGTTTGAGTCACCACCATGAACTCCTCAAGGCCAACCAATCGGCTCACATGCTAGATGCTACCATGAGACTTGAAAAAAAAAAAAAAAAAAAAACTTTAACCTAGTTCTTAACATCTTTTTTTTTTTTTTCTTATTTCTTTCCATACATATAAAAGAAAAAAAAAATCAACTAATATAAGTTGAATAATGCATAGATCCTTAAATTTATAATTTAATTCTAATAGTCTAATAATTCCTCAATAAAAGAAAAATAAATATGTATACAGTTTATACACCGAATGCACCAACTAAAACCTAGCATTTTAGGATTAGCTTGTAATTTTTATTTATAAATGTATGTGCTATATCATTCAACATACACTTAAAAAAAAAAAAAAAAAATTAGATTACATAGAAGTGGATTACACAAAGATTTGCCAATTATTTACAAATTATTTTTATTAATTCCCTTACTAAAATCAATTTATCTCACCTTTTAATAGTTTTATAATAAACAAAATAAAGTAGGTTTTTTGTTTTTAAGTAAGCCAGTAATTTATTTAAGCGAAACTTTTTATTTCAATATTAGAAAATAAGCAAATAATACATATATATATATATATATATATATATAATATAATATAATATGGGATGGTATCATCAATCATGGTAGTACAGTTTCACACAGATGCAAACTATTTTTTTTGAGGTGGGTCACAGACACAAACTTTACAACCTACTGCCCATTTATAATTGATAAAGTTTAAAATATATCCATTGCACATTACTATTCAACATGCACTTACACATTGTTCTACAAAGTAGATTACAGAGGTGGATCACGCAAAGATTTGCCAACTTCTTATATATAAAAACCACCAATGCTCATATCAAAAAAAAAAAAAAAAAAAAAAAAAAAAAAGCGCCAATGCCCGCTATAGTGCTTTGATATTGTGCACTTAGTGTGTTTGTACTGTGCAAATACTGTATCGGTAACAGTGCTTTGGTGAGGCACTTTTTTTTCGAACAGTAGCTACAAGTCTAGCCGGCACTGTAGCTACAGTAGTTACAGTTTTATTTTTTCTTCCGTTTGTACTTTTTTTTTTCCTTTTATATATATTGTTTTACTACACAACAAATTTCACAATATTTTTACAATTATTGAGGTGTCAATTTCTTATAAATCAAAATAAAATAATAAAATATGAAACTGTAACCAACCACAACTGAAAATAAATGTTTTGTGAAAATGTTGTGACACTTGTTAGGTGAATGTGTAAAAACTACCGTACTTTTGGTCTGTTCAAATGGCACTATAACTACAGTAACTACAGAGTTTTTATTTTTAATTTTTTTTCTTCAGTCTTCCGTTTGTACTTTTTTTTTTTTTAAATATTTTTAAGAACCCGTATATATATTGTTATACCGACACAACAAATTTCATAATATTTTCACAATTATTGAGGTGTTAATTTCTTATAAGTCAAAATAAAATAATAAAATATGAAACTGTGACCAACTACAACTAAAAATAAATGTTTTGTGAAAATGTTGTGACACTTGTTGGGTGAATATGTAAAAGCTACAGATACTTTTGGTTTATTCAATATGTATTGTTCATCGCTTTTTTATTTTTATTTTTTCCCAGTCATCGATTTGTGCTCTTTTTTCTACAGTATTTTTGAACTATTCATACAATGTTTTTCACTGTTCATATACAATTCCATTTTGGTTAGCCACTTTGTCTTTTTTTTTTTTTTTTTTTTTTTTCTAGTAATCTGTTTGTGTTTTTTTTTTCCTTTTAAATATTGATGTAAGCTGATATTTATATTGTTATATTGACACAACAAATTTTACAATATTTTCACAATTATTGACGTGTAAATTTCTTACAAGTTGAAATAAAATAATAAAATATGAGCCTGTAGCTGACCACAACTGAAAATAAATGTTTTATAATAAAAGTGACCGTGCCGCTACAATACTTCGACACTATGCATCCAGTGTTGGCATTGCAACACCGTAGCTACAATGCTTTGGTTTCGTGAGTCCTTTTTCTTTTTTCTTTTCCCCTTTGTTCAACCTCTTTGTTTATTCAACTGGCACTATAGCTATAGTGCCTAAAGTGTTTTTTTTTAATATTGATGTAAGCTGACATTTATATTGTTATATTGACACAACAAATTTCACAATATTTTCACAATTATTGACGTGTCAATTTCTTACCAATCGAAATAAAATAATAAAATATGAGACTGTAGCCAACCACAACTGAAAATAAATGTTTTAAAAAAATGTTACAACACTTATTGTTATCACAATATTTTCACAATTGTTGAAATCTCAATTTCTTATATATCAAATAAAAAAATGCTAGATCCACAACATATTAACATTAATTTCACAACAAATCATAGGTAAGCTATTATTGATGGATAGCACTGGAGCTACAGTGCTTTTGGTTTATTCAACTACATTGCCTAATTTTTTTTTTTTTTTTAAGTAATCGGTTTGTGTTTTTTTTTTCTTTGAAATATTTATGTAAGCTGACATATATATTGTTATACTGAAACAACAAATTTCATAATATTTTTACAATTATTAACATGCCAATTTCTTACAAGTCGAAAGAAAATAATAAAATATGAGACTGTGACTAACCACAACTGAAAATAAATGTTTTGAGAAAGTGTTACAACACTTATTATTATCACAAGATTTTCACAATTGTTGAGATCTCAGTTTCTTATAGTTCAAATAAAAAAATGCTAAGTCCACAACATTTTAACATTAATTTCTACCATGCCTAAAGTTTTTTTTCCCCCAGAATCGGTTTGTGTTTTTTTTTTTCTTTTAAATATTTATGTAAGTTGGCATATATATTGTTATACCGACACAACAAATTTTACAATATTTTTACAAATATTGAAGTATCAATTTCTTACAAGTCAAAATAAAATAATAAAATATGAAACTGTGACCAACCATAACTGAAAATAAATGTTTTGAGAATAACAATAACAATGTTATCAGTTTAAAACCAATAATAACTTGTCATTTAGAATTTGTTCTAAAAATGTTATGAATGTAGCATTTCTCTCAAATAAAATAAAATAAAAATCTATTCGGATCCTAAAAATGAAGATATTATGAAAATATTATGATATTTTGTTGTATTCTTAGACTTTTTTTTTATATAATCAAATTAGATGATCCAAAATTCATGATTTCACACACAAAATCTATATTAATTTTTTCACTACTGGAGGCAGCACGTGCAGCCAACGCTAGTATTATAAATAAAAGTGGGAAGGTATAATGGTAGAGTAGTGCTCCCCTGGGTAATTTGCATTGGGCAGTCAATTGTTTTTGGTCTATGCCTTAAAACAAAAAGTTGCCCCGACAATTGTTTTTGATTGTGGAATTTGACCTGTCCACCTCATTATGACCAGGGCGGCATTATGGGAATAAATATAAAAATGGAAAGACGCTCATTGGAATTTTCATTTTGAAAAAGTGGAAAAGATAAAATAGACCATTCTGATATTTGGTACTGTTATTTAAACGATAGTTTTTAGTATTTAAATAATATTAATAATCATGTGTAAAAGGTGAGTTCATTCAAAATTTTAAACTAGTTCAAGAGAGTTCACAAATAATAAACTTGATTACAAATGCCTGAGAGAAATTTCATTTGTTATTAAGGACTTCAAAACCTTGAAAACAAAGTGTCACAAGGTGTACTCCTGTTCAAGTTTTAAATTAGATAGTTCATTCACAAACTCCCAAAACCTAACTTAAATTCATAAATAATGGGATGTTTGATAGACTGTAATTGTCATTATCATGTAATAATTCTTCCTATAGTATCATGGTAGTACTTACACAGATACAAACTATTTTTTTAGGCGGGCAATAGACACAAACTTTAACCTAGTTCTTAACATCTTTTTATCTTATTTCTTTCCAAACATATAAAAGAATTATAATAAAAAATCAACTCAATATAAGTTAAATAATGCATAAATCCTTAAATTTATAATTTCATTCCAATAGTCTAATAATTCCACAATTGAAGAAAAAAAATATGTATACATTTTATACACGGTATTCACCAACTAAAACCTAGCATCTTAGGATTAGTTTGTAATTTTCATTTACAAATTTATGTGCAATATCATTCTAACATGCACTTACTCATTGTCCTAAAAACTAAAAAGTAGATTACACAAAGATATTCCAATTATTTACAACTTAATTTTTTTTTATTTCCTTGCTTAAATCAATTTATCTCACCCTTTAATAGTTTTAAAATAAACAAAATAAACTAGGTTTTTTTTTTTTTTTTAAGTAAACCAGTAATTTAATTAAGATCTCTTTTTATTTCAATATTAGAAAATAAGAAAAAAAAGAATATATATATATATATGTAATATAATAATATGGGATGGTATCATGGTAATTAATACAATACTCACACAGACGCAAACTATTTTTTTAAAGTGGGTCAGACACAAACTTTACAACCCATTACCCATTTATAATTGATAAAGTTTTAAAAAAAAAAAATATATATATATATATATATATATATATATCCATTGCGCGTTGTCAGAAAGTTAGAGGAAAGTCAGGAGATTACTATGCAGAATAGTACCCATTGTGTGTTTGAGTCACAATATTATTCAACATGCCCAATCAATCAAATAATATTCAACATGCACTTCCACATTGTTCTAAAAAGTAGATGACAGAAGTGGTCACTATCAAAAAAATAAGATTACAGAAGTGGATTGCACAAAGATTTGCCAACTTTTATATATATAAAAAATGTGGGAGGGTATCATGATAGTAGTGGGCCGCTGGGTTATTTGCATTGGGCAGTCAATTGTTTTTCGTCTATGCCTTGAAACAAGTTGCACCGACACTGGGATAGACGCTCACAAGATTTTTCTTTTGGGAAAGGGGGAAAGATAAATTAGGGCATACCTAATTTGCTGCTTTTGTCTCGGGGCATTGTAATAAATAATTTTTTTTTTTTGGGTGATAAGATAATATATATTTATATCAGTTAAGAGGAACATTCTCTTTAACATATCTTTACAGGTAGCAAATGTGAATTCAGAGGAATTCAAAACATTTTTCATTAAGCAGTAACGCATAGCAATCAGTTTTGAAAATTTTCTGCACTAAACCATATAAGTTTTTGGTCAAAGACAATTAAGCTATGAAATTAATAGAATGAAAACTGAGGCATATTAAAAACTATAATTACTTAGATTTGAATTCTAAGTCTGAACTGGATATCAGTGATAGTAATGCTGAATTCATATATTCACTTAAATGAATATTTAATCAAGATTTAAAATAAATTATAATACATATTATAAAAATATTCCAACAATCCCCCACTTATTTTTATAAAATCATAGTTAAAATACATGTAAATACTTTCTAGGTTAAGATAGAACATTATGCATGATGAGGGTGCCAATGACTTGAACCCTCATTTAATGTTTCAGGCTTTCAGCAATGTTGTTCCAAAATCAATAGTAAGCTAAAGTCTTGACCTATGACTTTTTGTGTGGAAACAAGACATTGCATTACACATATAATATTTTAGTACTCTACCATGAGCTTCTAAGCCAACACATTACGGCCTTCTACTACTAGCTCTAGTAGTATTAGAATCTAATTTTCCTATTAAAAAAAAAGAATCTAATTTATGTGGAAGGGCTAAACTTAAATGTAATAGATAATATGAAACAGATTCCCAAAGCATATATTCAAGACATACTTAAAGGAAGTTATGATGGATTGCAGGAAAAAAAAAAAAAAAAGAAGAAGAAGAAGAAGAAGAAGAAGAAGAAGGGCAATGCAAAATCGAAGAAGAAGATGAAGAATAAGGGCAATGCAAAATCGAGGAAAAATTCTTTTTTTTTTTTTTTTTTTTTTTTTTGCCGAGACATTGGCCTTATTCTAACATGCCATAATTTACCTCTTGAAATTACATAGTATATGATAGTAGCAAAAAAACTAGCTTCTATGCATAGAGGCTCTTCATTTTTTTTCTTATTACAAAACTTTCTATTCATCACAATTCAAGGTTGATTCATTTTTCAATCACGAATATAATTAGGGGTGTGATGAGATGTAACACAAAATACAAATACATCCGAAAATGCATAAATTTCATCATAACCCTAGGTATATTTGTAATTAAAAATTGCATTAACATTGAATTATGATGAATGGAAAGTTTTGTATTTAGGGGAAAAATGAAAATTTAGTATATAGACACACACTAGCCTCTATGCAAGCGTGTTGCACATGCTCAGAGGTTAGTGTGTGTGTTTATATTTATATATATATATATATATAGAGAGAGAGAGAGAGAGAGAGAGAGAGAGAGAGAGAGAGAGAGAGAGAGCAAAAGGGTAGTAAATGTTTTTTTATTAAAAAAAAAAAGTTTTTTTAGCTTATTTTGTAGACATATTAATTTTCTAATGAGAAAATGATGATGCTTACAAACCATTTGGTGTAGGATGAAACTTTTAAAACACAAATCAAGATATAATTTGCAATTTCGCCTAAAATTTTAAATATCACTAACTAAATGGATCCATAAAATACAATCAACAAACCCATTTGTAATTCATCGACTTGTTGAATATATAATCATTATTTAGGTGACGATAGTGATATTCTAAGCCAATAAAGCAAATCGCCTTCTCGAAAATTATAACATTATGCCATGATGTTGTTTTCATTAAATTATTTAAAACCCCTGAATTATTAAAGACCAGTGACAAAAATTTAATAGTTTATTATCTATAACAATATTTTACTTCAAAGACTTCTCTTTTTCTAAGTTGGGCGGCTATTAAAAATGGAGAAAAAGAGAAGTCTTTTAGTCGGCGTTTATTAAATTAAACAATATCATAGGAATGTACTTAAGAATATGCCATGCATAATTTTAAACAAACATTTATTTTTTGAGAATCAATTTGAAAAAAAAAAAAATAGTTGTATGCCTTTGTGGAAAGATTCAACTACTCCGATTATCTTATCTTAAGAATAGAGACCAAAAACACGGTGCGTGACGTGTGACTCAATTGTAGGTTACCTTCTTGGAAGGAAGGAAGGAAGAAAAACTGTATACGCGTGTTTACACTAGTGTTTTACTCTACTGCTGTTTTTTTTTTTTTTTTTTTTTTTTTTTTTTTTTTTAAAAAAAAAATGCATTTCTCGTTTTCCTGTACCTACATCCTACTCTCATACTTTCTTCTCTTCAATTGCATTCAAACACATTTCCTGATGCACTGATCTGATTCCTATTTCTTTCTTTGATTCAATTCATTCTTTTCTTAATCTTCTTTTTATAGATCCCATCGATGGCTTTCCTAAACAATGAAGGAGCCTCCTCTTCTTCTTCCATTCACCGATGGAGCTATGATGTCTTCTTGAGCTTTAGAGGTGAAGATAACCGTGAAGGTTTTACCGGCCATTTATATAAGGCTTTGTGCAACAAAGGCCTTTACACCTTCATCGATGATAAACTTCAAAGGGGAGAAGAAATTTCGAAAGAACTTATCCAAGCCATCAAAAATTCATCGATTTTGGTTATTGTCTTCTCTGAAAACTACATAGAGTCCAAATGGTGCTTGGATGAACTTGCCGAGATTGTAGAGTGTAGAGAAAAGGACCAGGAGGTTCAAATTCGTCCAGTTTTTTACAATGTTGATCCATTAGAAATACAAAATCAAAAGGGAAATTTCGGAATAGCACTAGCTAATTATGAAAAGAAGTTCAAGAATAACAAGGACAAGGTGCGGAGGTGGAGGAATGCCCTAAGAAAAGCAGCTAATACTTCTGGATGGCATTACAAGAAAGGGTATGTATCTAATTGTTGATATCATTGAAAGTTCAAATATGTGTATAAACACCCTTGAACGTTTAGACCCCCAAATTACAAATTACCAATTCAAGCTTTATATCAAACAATTAATGTGCGGAACATGAACAAAAGCTTAATACAGAATTGGAAAACAATCTAAGCCAATTAAAATCACATCCACAAAGAGAAAATAAAAGGCAAAGATAAAGGGAAGAGAGATGCATACACAAGGACAACACACGATGTGTTATCGAAGAGAAAACCGAAGCCCTCGGCGTAAAACCTCTCCGCCGCCCTCCAAGCGGTAAATAATCCACTAGAAAATGTAGTTGGGATACATGAACAACAATAGACCCTCCAAGCCTAATCTACCCGATGTACCTAAGCCCTCCAAGCTTCTTGCTCCAACGAGGTTGCGCCGAACCTTTTTCTTTTCTAGCTTACCGAATTCCGCTACTTGACCATAGCATCAACCAATGTAGATTGGTTCCTTCCTAATCGCTTCCCGAAGCACCAAATAAACCTTCTCACGAGATATGGGTATGGTGAGAAAAGGATTTGGCCAAGAACCTCTCAAGGATGTATCAATGGAGAGGAAGAGAGTAGAGGAATTTGAAGAATCTCTTAGGTGAAGATTGTGGATGAATCAATCTTGTTTTTCTCTAGAGTTTCTCTCTCAAAATTCTCTCTCTGAGGCTCTCTTTCAATCATGGGTAAAAGGGGTATTTATACTTTGGAGTGGGAGAGGAATGTGAAACGTCGGGTTTTACAAAACAGGGTGGCTCGCGGCTTGACTAAGTCGCGAGATCCAGATCATGAGTTAACCGTATGGCCAGTTGTCCTGTTTTGTCCTGTAGTGCTCCAGCTAGCATGACTGTTCATCTTCCAAAGATGCTTGGCACGTGTCTTGCTTCGGTGGTTTGCGAGTGCGAGTCACCCGCGAGTCCCGGCCATGAGTCTCTTTTTCTTGCACACTCTTGAACAATCTTCACTCTATCTCACTCACTACCCTTACAACAAACCCACCTAAATACGGGGTTACTAAATGCTGAATTACAAGCAAATTTGGCACGGAATAAAGCCAATTAGATGGTTGAATAAATTCAACCTTACAATCATGATTCATGAGTTTACTAACTTTATACGGCTAATTTGGTTTGTCATAACCCCTGCATGCAAAAGTATTCTATTTTGATCATATCATCTAGTACAAAGTTAGTCTAACAAGGTCCAATTACGAGTTTCTCCCCATGTATTTTCATACTTCTAATATGATGTTAACATCAATGACAGACTAACAGATATAAAAAATATGAATTATAGTATATTCCATTTACTTTATTTAAAAATGTGTCACCATTTGTGTGTTATAACTCTCAACTAGATATCTTAAATTCGTAGTTTATCTTCTAGTTTAACTAATTATATGTTTTCTTATGCTATGTGATTGTCGGTTGCTTTACATATAAATCTGAATCTCACTTCATTCAAAACATTGTTGAAGAGATATCAAATGCTAAATTAAATTGGACGCCGTTATATGTTGTTTGGATACCCGTTGGAATAAATTCTCATGTAGAGGCCATAGAGTCACTTTTAGATATTGGGTTAGATGAAGTTATCGTGGTAGGGATTCATGGCCTTCCCGGAGTAGGAAAGACTACAATTGCAAAAGTCGTTTATAATAAAATTGCCGGACATTTTGATGGAAGCAGACTTTTTAATGAATGTTAGAGAAAATTTGGGGACAAATGTTGGCATAATCACACTACAAGAGCAACTTCTTAAGGACATCTTAGGGGATAGAAATTGGGAAGTGGGCAACTGATTTAGAGGAATCGGTTTGATAGAGAAGAGACTTTCTTTGTAAAAGGTTTTTTTAATTCTTGATGATGTCGATGATTCGCCAACAATAGAGAATTTGCTTGGAAAATGTAATTGGTTGGCTTCCGGAAGTAGAGTCATTATAACATTAAGAGATATACACTTGTTAGTTGCCCTTAAAAAAAAAGGTTTGTACAACTTACAAGGTCAAGGAATTCGAGGTCGAGCAATTAAACAAACATGAAGCTCTTCAACTCTTCAAAGACCACGCCTTTCCCGGAAACAAACCTTATGATGAAGATTATTCTAAACTTGCAACTAAATTTATAGATTTTGCCAATGGCCTTCCACTAGCTCTAGAAATAATAGCTCGTGATTTGTGTGGAAAAGCTAAAGATGAATGGAAAAGTGCATTAGATATGTATAACAAAATCCCCAATAAAGACATTCAAAAAAAACTTAGAATAAGTTATGATGGATTGCATGACACAGAGAAAGATATTTTTCTCGATATTGCGTGCTTCTTCAAAGGATGGAAGATAGATTATGTTGTAAAGATATTAAATGCTTGTGGATTATGTCCTGACTTTGGTATTCCAAGACTTGTTAATAACTGTCTCATAACCGTTGACGAATTTGGTAGACTATCAATGCATGACTTGATACAACAAATGGGCAAGAAAGTTGTTCGACAACAAGCACCGGACATCCTCAAAAAACGTAGTAGGTTATGTTGTTATAAGAATTCACTTAAAGTACTAACTACTAATAAGGTATAACTTCTTTTTCTTCAATTATTTTGCACTTTAATTTTTTTTTTTCTTTTTCACTAGCTACCAGTATTGTATTTTTTTCTTTAATTTTTTTAACATTTTATGAAACATTAGTTATTCATTAGTAATTTTTTTTTTTTTTTTTTTTGCTTAAAACTTCAAAATCATTATACATTTGGATAATTCTATTATTTTCTATAGTTCACTTGATGTTTCACCAATTAGGGATCAAAAAAAATTCGAGGCATAATGCTGCATTCGCCTCAACCAATAGAGGTGCAACTACACACCGAAGCTTTCAAAAGGATGGAAAATCTCAAATTTCTAATAATTGAGAATGTACATATTTGTAAACCACTTGAATTTCTTCCCAACAATTTAATACTTCTTAAGTGGCCCGGCTATCCTTTTCACTGGCCATCCGAATATTTTCCTAAACAACTTGTTGCTATTGAGATGCCAAGTAGTCACATTAGATTGCCAAAGCTAATCAAGCAGGTATGATTATGTATATTTTTAAATTGGGATTTTTGTTAAATTTTTATTTCAAATTCTGTTGTAGTT
This sequence comes from Quercus dentata, assembly GCA_028216015.1. Taxonomy (NCBI): domain Eukaryota; kingdom Viridiplantae; phylum Streptophyta; class Magnoliopsida; order Fagales; family Fagaceae; genus Quercus; species Quercus dentata. Next base: position 74,824,498 of record CP116446.1, on the reverse strand, counting down.
AACTTTAGGTTTTTTTTTCCCTACAGGAGCACCTGTTAGAGAATTTGAAAGACATCGATCACGAACGTTGCGAATTTATTACGATATTACCTAAATTATGGGCCCCAAATTTAGAGAATTTGGACCTCGCTTATTGTGAAAATTTAGTTAAATTACCTAAATTATGGGTCCCAAATTTGGAGAATTTGGACCTTTCTTATTCTAAAAGTTTAGTTGAGATTGATGAATGCTTTGGATCTCTTGAAAAGCTTAAAAGATGGGATCTCTCTAATTGCGTAAAACTTCAATTTCTTCCCAGCCAACTCAGGTTGAAATCTCTTGATTCTTTTTACCTTACTGGCTGCTCAAGTCTTGAGAAGCTCCCTAATTTTCATCAAGAAATGGAATGTTTACAGTATTTATTATTAGATAAGAGTGGTATTAGAGAGGTGCCTTCATCAATCAAGCATCTCACTAAGCTTATTACATTAAGAGTCCGTTTGGATACAAAAAAAAACTCAAAACTAAAACTGAAAATTGAAAAACACCGTAGTAAAATAATTTTTAAATATGTGAATAGTATCGTGGGACCCATTTTTTAATGAAAAAGTTGCTGAAAAGTGAAATTTGTGGGTTTGTAAACATTGCACACCATGCACTGATGGGCTGAAAATTGTTTCACAAGTCAAACTTTGCGACTCTTGTTTATAAACATTGCATAAACAGTAGCCGTAACAGTAAAATTTGTCCCAAAAACGTGAAAAAAAAAAAAAAAAAAAAAAAAAAAAAAAAAAAACGTATCAGCCGGACCCAAACGCACACTAAGACTTTATAAATGCAAAAACTTCGGGATCTTCCGGATAGCATTTATAAATTGCAACAGCTTCAGGAATTGGGGACAACTACTGCCAAATTGAGACCGACGTGCAATTCTTTTGATAGCTCTTCCGGATATGGGTTTGTGAACATGAAACTACTGGATTTCTGGCACTATGAAAACATAATTGAATTAGATCTTTTGATGAAGCCTGATTACTTCCCTGCACTGGAAAGCATAATTCTATCTGAAACCAATGTTGTTACCATCCCTGAAAGCATTAGCAAATTTCCCAGATTAAAATCACTTTATATTAGGAATTGCAAGCTTCTTAGTGAAATTCAAGGACTTCCACAATCGATAAGTGTGGTTCGTGCAGAGAATTGCACGTTGTTGGATTCTTAATCAGCAAGCGGGCTATTGAATCAGGTCTCTCTCTTTCTTTAAGATATAAATACTTTACGAGATTTGCTAAATGAAAAATATTGAATTTTCTAATTGCGTGCAGGTAATAGATATTATTGGGATTTTACCAAGTAGAGTATGTGGTAGTGCAAGAAGCAACAAATTAGTGGATCCACAATTGACCAATTACTTCCCATCTGAAACTGAGGGTGCTGAATCTAAAGATGGGGACATATCAATGGATTGGCAATTGACCAATCATTTCCTATTTGAAACTGAGGGCGTTGAATATGAAGATCGGGACTTTGATCGTACTATTCTTGTTTGGGGAACCGAGATGCCAAAATGGTTTAATCATCAGAGTGTTGATAATTCCATATTTTTCTGGGTTGGTCGCAAATTTCCAAAATTGGCTGTCTGTATTGCTCTTGGACGAGAGGGCTTCTATGGCTATCTAGACATTTCCATCAATGGTTATGAAAAACGAGAATATGAGTCTTTTGATATACTTGGAAATAATCTACATTTATTTTCTCCAACTCAGAGGTCTCTGCAGAGACATTTGAATGAATCAAATCCAACTGACCGGAATCATGTTGAGGTTACATATAGAATCGATGACGATGAGTTTTCTATAAAAAGGTGGGGGGTCCACGTAGAATGCACCTGTCCTCCTCAAGAATCTGATGACGATGATGATGTTGATTACAGGAATGAGTTGCCATTTTATGGATCTGATGATGATGGTGTTGAATATAGGAGTGAGTTTACATTTTATGGATCTGATGATAAAGAAGAATATCAGTCTCCTCTGGCCCATAATGACACATCTATGTCGTGCATGAGTTGGCTAGTTGGGCCCACCACCAAACTTTTTAAGCTTTTTTGCTTTTGCTGCCCTCCCAGAGATTTTTCTTGAAAGGGTTACTGAACTGAGGCCCTTATTAGACCTTAGTTCCCACCAGCCTTAAACATTTCGTTCTGTTCTCTAGATATGTGTTTCGGCTTAACCATTAGTGGTGGGTTTTGTTTGTTTTCAACTTCAATGGCCCAATACTTTGTTAACTTCACTCTCTATTCATCGTCGAAAAAACTGAGGACATTTTGTTGAACTCTGAAGAAATATGCCTCAATCAAAAAATTACATTGAAACTGTTTCTCCTCTGTCGTTTCTGTCCGGTTTCTTTTGCATTTGATGCCAAGGTATGTTTCCCTTTTTAGTAGCACTGTTTCATTTGCGTCTTTTACCCAATGCCAATGGATATGATATCAACTTATAAGTATTTATTGTGCTTCTGTAAAAATAAATTGGGAACTGAATAAGTTTCTAAACTTAAAAAATTGTTATTTATAAAATAATTATTTCATTTTGGTTAATTGGTCTTCTTTTTTTTTTTTGGTTAATGCAGTTGACTGGAATGGTTGCGGTTGAAGTCACTGGCAGGCCCCAAATTTCCTTCTGCCTTGGATGTGAGTTCAGTCTTGTTTTCATTTGTATGTTTTTGCGTTTTTTTTTATCTGATTTGTCAAATTGAGATGCATCATTTCTGCTTAGCTTATCATGTGGCCTTAACATGGTGAGTAAAGGTCTTGCAATTGTTTCCTAGTTTTATTTATTTGTTTGGACTTAATTGGTTTCTTGATTTAAAATATTATGTACACCAATCGCTTAGAATCCTGACTTTTGTAGAAAATGTTTATCATTTTGAATTTTAGAGGCTTACATCGAATTTGTTGGCTGTGTACAAGATTGTTTGAAATAAATCGTAAATGATTTACATTACAACATCACACATGAATGGTCTATAATTTACTAGGTTAGCTGGTCATTTAAGACATGCTAACCAAAAATTAAAATGGCTGTGCATTTTAAAGTCTTTGGTTGGGTCTTTGGAAGAATATAGTTCGTATTTGACTGGTTGAAGAGCTGATTTTCGAAGATAAAATCTAAAGGCACATGTCTTTAATATTTTTTATTCGTTCTCAATTAATTAGGAATATTTGATATAGTGAGGATCGCAAGGCCACGATTTCATTATTGTTTGCATAACAACTGTGGCGGCTGTTATAACTCTTTTATTCCTCAAATTTTTGCATTTAAAATGATCTTTCTATCCTTTAGGATCCTCTGTCCACATTTTATACCCAATTCTCTAAAGGTTAAGCTAAATTTTCAAAGTAGTTTTGAGTCACACTATTGCCATTAGAATACAAGACAAGCATTAACGGGAAAGCTCCAATTTCAGGTCAGTCTTATGCAAGTAGAAAGGATAGTTGGAAAATGGAAATCAGCATTTACTATGTTAACCCACTTCTTAATTCTGCAGATGGTTGTAAGCTATAAGCATCTCAATCTTCATGGCATGTTGCGAACTCAAGACAAGGATAGTCTAGCAAATTTTTTGTGAAACCTTTAAAAAAAATCCTAGACCCGACTGAGGTAAACTTGAAGCTTTTTCTATGCACATTGATCAAGTCACCTAGACCCGACTTGGTTTAACCTACATTACAAATAGCTCTTAAGTGAAGCAATACAGGCTGAGACACATTGTCTTCTTCAAGTACTCAAAGAACTATCTCTTGGCATGCTTGTCCTTAGGCAAATAATATCCATAGGCATTTGTCCATTTAAGAAATTTCCTCAATTCAACTTTCTGCATAAATAGCATATTTAAGGAGAAAAAGAAGTATACCTTCTGTAATCCAATGCAAAAGTTCCAATTTACCCATTGCCAGGTTTTTGTTATGAATTTTAGCTATGATTCAGGTTGGCACTATATGTCACTTAACTTCTCAAGCCACAAAATACATGGCCATAAACACTCTTCACAACTTAGAGAAACAAGGATTGATTATAAGAAAACTACTAGTACCCATCCCAATACTCAAAAGACAGAAAAAGACTTTTTAAAAATGTATATATGTATTATGCATTGAACTTGCAATTATAATATTGATACAAGGACTACTTACCAACCCGTGGAAATCAAAAACAAATTACTATCACATCTTGAAACAGAGGTTGGCTATAGATTCACACTACTTTCTAGGATGTTTTCATTTTGATTTTTAATGAAATTATATATTTATCTAAAAAATGAAAAAGCAATGGGATTATCTGTTCCCATAGAAGCTAAATGGCTGGTAGGAAATGGGAATTCAATTCATAATGACTATGACTTTTGGCTTAGTGTAAGATCCAATGTGTATGGGGGAAATTATCCACATATTACTAGGGCTTTTGATTTTTTTTGGACCAAGCTACCGCACAATGAAAGTGTGCATTAGTGAGGAATTGATATGCATCTCATGTTGCTAACTCCATTATTTAAAAGGAGCTAACTCCTAGGTCGGGAAGTGCAGTTAGGGTTTATTTGGGATCCGCTTATTTTGTTAAAATTGAAAATTTTTTGTTGAAAGTCTTGTAGATAAAGGTAAAAGTTAGCTAAAATAGTACAGTGAGATTCATGAATAGTAGCAAAAAAGTGCGATGGGGCCCATGAATAGTAGGAAAAATAAACTGAATATTAAAATAAGCTGGCTTTTTAAGCTGGAGCCAAACGCACACTTAAACTAATTAGGCCCCATGAATCGAGTCCTGGTCTCTTTGCTATCAACCAAGCCTCACGGCTTCTCTATAGTGAATGCTTATATGGAAGGAGCAGAACTTTGAGATATAGTTCTTAAATGTAGGCTGACCTATGGTAGCTTAAATCCTTTCTCAGAGTGCTTATTTTCCTTTGGAAAGTATTAAATGATAGTCTTTCGGTGAGAAGAGAGTTTACAATGAGGAATCTAATTACTGATGATCTTTTTCCATATTGTGATTTATAAGAGGAATGCTTCTTGTTTTTTACTTTTTTTATTAATTATGTTTAAATAGATATCTGTAGTTTGTTTTTTTATCTTCTATATGTTTGGCTAAATGTTCTCCTTGGTTTGACTCTTTGCATCCAGCATGTCTATACTATCCTATGGCATGACTATGAATTTCTTAGATATGTTTTGCTTCATTTTCAGGTACAATGTCCATTTTCTATAGTTTTATCTAGTAAAAACCTGACAGATTTTTTCACTTTGTGTCATTGTAAACACATCAACTATCAGCTCTGTGGGGATGTGGCAAATGCATCAAGTATGAAAAAAAAGTACCTTTCATATATTCTCTCCTCCTTGCATATTACATGCCTTTTCATGATCTTATAATTCAACTGCAGTATAATTTTTCAGGGAGTTCATGCCCTTAAACATGCGAAGAATTGCAATGTCTAGATTATTACTCCTATGCCTTAGCTTGCACAAATTTATTAATAGATTTATGCTTTATTAGACATTTGAGGTCAGTATTTCCTGTCCTCTAGCAAATGTTGTCTTCCACACTTTGTCAAGATGTTTTCATATTGCTAATGCTTTGTAATGAGTCCTTTTGCCTCAATCCCCAAGGTACCTATGGTGAAAAAATATTACATAAGGTGGTGCGCTACCACACCCTTAAAGATAGTGGAAAACACTTTTGGAGCAATTGAATATAATACTTAGACCTAGAACTATTTGTATCTTTGGTCTAGTTGTACGCTTGTTCCTTTTCTTCTGCTATGGGTGAGCATTAGGGCCTTTCTTTTGTTTTTTAACCCTCTCTCTCTCTCTCTCTCTCTCTCTCTCTCTGTTTTTCCCCTGCTTCGAGACATTGAATGTTGCCTGCACATGCAATTTCTATTAGCAATTTAGGAATGGAAATCTACATAATCATTATTGGACTACTAAAAATCATCTTTGGTGAAGTTTATTTTATGAAAAAGGTTATCTAGCACCATTATATTTTCCTTGATAAGTGTCTCATAAAATGTATTCTTTTACGCATAAACAGTTGAAGGTTAATACTGTTGTTTATCAACAATGCTCAAGTGCTACGATAGCTTCCTTTTGAAAAAGTAGGGGTACTTGGATACAGAGATCTGATTGAAAAATTAGAACGAGGAACAAGGAAAATGTGAGAAAGCTCTAATTAGGACAGTGAGCACAAGAAAACTTGTGAAGATTCAGCTCACTTTTGTAGTTTGTATACATTCGCTGAAGACTACATATCAAAGTTAGAAGAAATGTGGAGGCAAAAGAAATCATTTTGTACATTTTTTAAAATTCAAGTCATTCAAAAATCTTAGTTTGCTCTCATTTTCTATAAATAGTAAATACTATTAAACTGAAGCGCCTAACATTTTGTTGACCTTCTACAATTATGCCATGTAAGCTTTAGTAGTCTCACAAATTTACACATCACCATTATTAACTTTTTCTTATATGTGATTCATCTATATGATGGTTTCTGTAGCTCTCGGACCTCATGACCAATTTGCAAAAGGATTGGCCATCGCTTAGCTGCCCAAGTAGCAATGGCTTTAGGTTACGGTCACATGAATGGGAAAAACATGGGGCATGCTCGTAGTCAGAATCTCAACTTGAGCAGCATGAATACTTTGAAGCAGCTCTCAATCTAAAGAAGAAAATAAACCTCCTACAAATACTCAGGATTGCAAGAATTGAACCAGATGATGGATTTTACAGCTTAGACAACATTGTAAAAGCAATAATAAAGGGCATTGGGCACACTCCTAGTATAGGATGCAATAAAGTTTCAGAGGGTAATAGCCAACTTTACCAAATCTACTTCTGGGGCAGAAATCATTGAGTATCCAGTGCCTCCAAAAGGAAGATGTGCTTCAAATGTCCATTTTCCTAAGTTCCAAAGATTGTGGTTGAGAACTAACTAGAGGAATATTTCTCTTATCATCATTTACTAGTTATAATCTGTTTATGTTTAGTATTGGAACAAATTACTATAATTTGTCACCTTCTCTATAGTAAACTGTTGGCAAGCTTATGCATAAATATAATTAGCGCAATAAGTCATCTTTTCTCTGTACAAATTGGTGTATGTCATATTCAGAGAATTCCAATTAGGAATTTATACTCACTCCTAGAGGACATTATCAATTTAATGTAATTCCCTTTGGACTTAATATAGCTGCTAAAGTCTTTCAACGATCAATAAACAAAAGAAGAAGAAAAAATTCCCATTCATTTTCTTAACAAGGAAAATCTTTCATCCATTTATGAACTCTATTACCTAGGAAATAATTTTTTTTTCCTGAAATTTGAAGATACCTATGATCTATATTCTATATCTTCACTTTAATCTTCAGTTAAATCAGTTAAAAGACATATAAAATAAATAAATAATTCAGTTTTTTTTTTTTTTTGATGAAAATAAAATAAAAAATTCAATTAAAAAGCCATTGTTTTGAAACTTCACTAGCCCACCGCTCCACTCAAAGAAGACAAAGACGCTACTACATTATTTGCTTCTCTCTGTTTGAATAATTTTTCTCTTGTTGGACAGCATTATGGAAGGTTAAGTTTATGTGAGAGTCTTCATTTGTGGAAGAATGTGTCAAACATTCTTAATTGGGCTTTGTAATAGCTAGGCATAGGCTTGTTAAAGAATCCGTTGTGTTTTCTTTGCATGGTACATGGAGAGTTCCAAAGGTTTGTGTGGATATTACATGTACTTTTGGGCTTTGTAATAGCTAGGCATGGGCTTGTTAAAGAATAAATTTACACTCCTAGTATATGTGTTCCACACAAGTCTAAAATCTAGTTCTTGAGAAAGAAAATAAATGCATTAATATTATTGCGATGGACTGGTGATGGAGGTGAAACGAAACACCTAAGTAGAGCTAAAAATTAAAAAAAAAAAAAAAAAAAAAAAAAAAAAAAAAGATAAAGAAAGCAAAAGAGAGGCACTGTCCAACATATTTTTTGGATAGTTTAAGTCCGATTACGTACAATTTGCAGTTTCCAAATTTTCTTCCGCCCCTTTTAACAAAACTTTAAGACCATTTATTCAACAAAGATCAGTTAAAAGTACAAAATTTTGTTATAAAAGAGAAAAAAAAACAAAAAACAAAAAAACATGAGAACTTACGTGGTTTGGCCTTATGGCCTATATTTATGGGACAAGAGTCAAAGAGCTATATTTTCTTGTACATTTTTATTGATAATACATTACAATAGAATCCATATTTATAATGAGATTACAATATTACAAAAAAATGTATAAAATAAAAAATAAATAAAAAAAATTTCAATTGCAAATTGAATTATTTTTCTCAATCCAACAAATTTTTTTAATCATTATTACCATAAATTTTATCTTGAAATCAATGTATTGATTTGGTCTTCAATGACTCTTTTTTTTTTTTTTTTTGGGAGGTGTACGTGCAAGTTTAGACTTTGGAGATTATCTTGTAAAGATCTCTAAAACCTTAATAGTACATTTAGACATCATCTTTGTCAAAAATGGTGTCTTTGTGTTTGTAAGAAAATGAAGAACATGAGAGTAAAGTTGTAAGAGAAATATAAATAGGTTTTTTTAAATGTGGAAACCCTCTATATTGGGAGAGAGAGAAAACCACGAGCACAAGCCAGTCGAATATTCCACTATTTTCTGAACATGGTTACAATAGAGGTATTGTGTTACAATGAAGAAAGAGAGAAAGAAGAGGTGGAAAGAGAGCTTCCACCATAGTGTCAAAAAGTGTCTCTTGTGTCTATCCTCTTGTCATTGAGTCCTTTATCCTTCTTTAATAATGGTGGAAATGGGCACATGTCACTTTCCTAATGGGTAAGGTGTTGCCTTTCCACTGAAGAATGGCAATATAAAGTCTTGACAAAATGGGACCTTATGCATTTGGTGCTTCTTTGACAAGTGTGCTTTTGCTTGTACTACACACAAAATGCTTCCTCAACAAGCTGGCCTTCTATTGTAATATTCCCAAAAGCTGTAGCATGTAGCTGTGATTTTTTGTTGCAAAATGTAATGGTCCATGACTAATCCGACTATCACTTTCATTCACTATCTTTGACACATGCACCACAACTAATGGCTACATGCTTGCTATGCCTTGGAGACGTGGTGATGGCAAATTGGCTCATTATAAGGAAAATCCAATATGCCCCACTTTTGGGGTTGGTGACCATACAGGAGGGGAGGTCTTATTCCTTTTCAATTGCTATGGGTGAGCCTTAGTGCCATTTTTTGTTTTTTAACTCTCTCTCTCTCTCTCTCTCTCTCTCTCTCTCTCTCTCTCTGTTTTTCCCCTACTTCTAGACATTGAATGTTGCCTGGACTTGCAATTTCTATTAGCAATTTAAGAATGGAAATCTACATAATTAGTATTGGACTACTGAAAATCATGCTGGTGAAGTTTATGAAACAGGTTATCTAGTACCATTATTTTTTCCTTGATAAGTGTCTCATAAAATGTATGCTTATGGTTTAACTATTATTTAGTTTGTTTATGTTTTTATTGCAATGAATAGTCATTATTTATGAATAGCTATTTTTTCAAAATGAGAAATAATTATTACTCTCTAAAAAAAATGTTTTATTAGCTATTCCTACAATAATTTCTAAAATTAACATATTTCCAAATAAACAAACTTTCCATATACATGTAACAATAATAAAAAATAACGCATATCTCTCAAATTTTAAAAAATAACCATTTTTAAGGAAATATAATTATATGAGCAAAATTTTTCCTAAAAAAATTTTAAGTTTTATTCTAATGTTTTAACTCACAACCAAACTTATGAATAGGTTTAGTTATTACATTACAACAAATTTTATTCCTAGTAGTAAGTATTACAATTCTTATCGTAATCTCCATTCGATGTACCAAACGTGCCCTAACTTTTTCAAAAGAAAAAAAAAGAAAAGAAAAAAAAGACATTTAAAAATTGTATATATGTATTATGCATCAAACTTGCAATTATAATATTGATACAATGACTGCTTAGTACTTATCAACCCATAAAAAACAAAGGCAAATTACTATCACATCCTGAAACAGAGGTTGGTTGCAAATTCACATTACTTTATAAGAAGTTTTCATGTTAAATAAGAAGTGAAAAGAAAATTGTACTTGAGTCAAGCTGCATACTAGGGTAGCAACTTTCTTAATTTCTAATGAAATATTATATATATATATTTATATATATATAGCAATGAGATTATCTATTCTCATAGAAGTGAAATGGTTGGTAGGAAATGGGAACTCAATTCCTATTAACTATGACTTTTGGCTTTTATGTATGAAATGGGGTGTCTACACCTATTGTTAATGACAATTTGGACCTACAAAAGCTCATAGACATGGAGGCATTTATAATAATCAAAAATTAAGTGAGGATGGCAAAGAGAATGTACCATGCATGCATGTAAACCCAGATAATTAAGAGAGATAGAAGTAGCTATAATATATGAAGCTCCAAAATTTGGTATTTTGTGGATGTGAAAGTGTTATATTATAAGCTTTATTATGTAATGCCTATCAAAACTTTTATGTTCAACGTATAAAAGCAAGGTACTTTCTTTTCAAATTAGTATTTTGTGGATGTGGAAGTATTCGTCAACATATGATTACTTATAAGCATTGTATTGGACTCTTGGTAAATTTCATAACAATTGACTTAAAGGTTCTTGGACTTTCTTTTCAATTTGTGGACAAACTTCTTCATCAAATTTTTTTATTTTGTTTTGTTTTTTTTTTTTTTATAGTTAGCTAGCTCCAATAAATAGAAATCTAATATCAAAATATTAACTTGTCAAGACTTACTTTTTTAAAAACTGCATGCAATTCATTGCAATTTTTTTCTTGGTGAGTTTTTGCTTTTAAAAAACACAAAAATGTGTGTTCTTGCTTTCGGCCATGTCCATGGAGCACCCCCACGCCAAACCCACATCTCAAATACCCACTGTGTGTTTGAGTCACTACCACGAAATCCTCAAGCCCAACCAATCGGCCCACGTCATAATCCAAAAACAGCCACCAAAGCTACCATGAGACTTGAAAAAAAAAAAAAAAAAAAAAAAAAAAAACTCAATACAAGTTGAGTAGTAAAAATCCTTAAATTTATAATCTAATAGTCTAATAATTCTATAAATGAAAAAAAAAAAATATGATTATATTTTATACATGGAATTCACCAACTAAAACCTAGCATCTTAGGATTAATTTGTAATCTTCATTTATAGATGTATGTGCAATATCATTCAACATGCACTTACTCATTGTTCTAAAAAGTAAATAACACAAAAGTGGATTACACAAAAATTTGCCACTCATGAAGAAAAAACTCATTAAGAGACCAATTATATTTAGTATGCCAATTCATCATTGTGGATCATTCCATTTTGGAAAGAAAAAGAAGGTTGCAATAATTGTTGAACTATTTAAAATTTTTTATACTTAGTTTTACACATAACTTAATTTTTCTTATTGGGGTAAAATGAATTTTGTAAATATTTACATTGCTTTTAAAAGAAAATCCATTAGTTTTTTGCAATATGGTATTATCAGTGAGTTTTTCATTGAATTTTGTATTTGAGTTAATGATAATAAGCTTTGGAATTGTAAAAGACTTCGGATTAGTTTCACATGGATATGAAGTAGATTTAAATGAGAAACTAGTTATTCTATGAATTTAAAATGGTTTCAAATTAGAGGTATTTGACACAAAAGTAGGGTGAATTTGAAATCTACTTTGAAGCCTTTGAAACATAATTTGAATGGGTTAGATATTTTACAATAATAAGTTCAACTAATTTTTTTTTTTTTTTTTTTTGGGGGGGGGGGGGTGTGGACTAGATAAATGCAATTTGCCCGTGGGCTTAGAGACAAAAAGGAAGGAGAAAGGTAAAGAAGAACAAGACAGGCCTGGCATATGTAAATTCCCACCATCACCTTCAATTTTTTCACTTGTCCCGCATAATTAAGAACCCCCTTGCCGTCTAATCAGCATCTAGAGCAACCTAATCCTCATAAGGACATCTCCACAAGTTGCAAACCATTTACCTATCCATAATAGCAAGTTTCATTTCTTGTAAATACTACATCACTCTTCCAATCACGTAATAGATTTCTCACCACGAGACACAAGCTCAACCAGTTTACTAAAGCCACAAATTCTATTTTCACCCACCTTGAAATCTAAATGATCATCTATACACTACCTGATTAGCACCGTCCAACACCCCATCAAAGCCAACTCGACTAGTAGGAATGATCATCATCAGAGGATTACAATCCAAAAAAAAATTGTCACCCCAACCTCAACCCAACTTTGAAAAATCAACTTCACCCTCCACCAAACCACTCTACCCAAAAAATATTAGATTCACACCGCAATATTATGAAATTCCCTTTACAACTTGCATTTTTGTCCAATTCACTGCTACATGTCATGTTGCCAAGCCATTGCAATTTACTTATCCCACGACAATGGTTATTGCTACCATTGCGGTTTACTTTAAACAATAATATCATCCTCTCAAACATTGGTTTTAGGGGTATTTTGGACATTCAAAGTATTTTTTTAGTAATTTTTGTTTTTTTTTAAGTGGTTTTTTAGTGGTTTTGAGATATTTTAAAGGTTTTTTGGCATTTAGTCATTCTCATTTGTAAAATAAAATTTATTAATATGGACAATTTTGTTAATTGTATAAATTATTATATCTCCACCAATAAGTAATATAAGATTAATCCCAAGAGGTTGCCTAAGTGGTTCCTAAGATCTTGTGAATTTTGAGTTTGAAATCTTTTGTCAACATCTTGGGGATAACCTCGTTTATATATATATATATATATATATATAGAGAGAGAGAGAGAGAGAGAGAGAGAGAGAGAGAGAGAGAGAGAGAGAGAGAGATAATTACAACATCTCGCTAACCTCGCAGTTGAACCCTTTTCTCCCTAGACTCCTAAGCACTTTGTACATGGAGATGTGTCAATTTTGCTACAAGGCCTTTGGCAACCTCGTCTATATATATATATATATATATATATATATATATATATATATTTATAAACTAATGTAAGATTGCCACCATTTAATAAGGTAATGAGATTAGAGTAATGTATAATATTTTGTAACACACAACAATTTTCACAACATTTGTGTTGACAAATTATTATTGGTGTTTATTTGCGCTAATCAAGGACATTACTTTTTTACTTATTATTAAAAACTTGACATTTTGATAATTATAATTTTTTTTTTAAACCTTTAGAGTTGTTTTAAAAACCTCTAAAAATGCCTTTTTTTTTTCTTTTTTTTTTGTTACCTTAGCTTATTTTGTGCTTATATCTATTTATCTCATCCATTAATAATTAAAAAAAAAAAAAAAAAAAACTAGTTATTCTTTTTAAAGTAAGAACATCTTTAACAGTTTCTCCAAATTTTTGTTCAATTTGGAAAATTGACAGTTATTTTTGTCTTTTACTTTTTTTTTTCTCAAATATACTCTCCAACAAGCTTTTTATCATATTTTTTTTATCTCATTTAAATATTATTTCTTCATTTATTCTTTAAGATTCTTTCTTAAAAATTTTTCTATCATTCATTTATATTCATTTCCAACAATCATATTTTTCAAATTTCCAATGTTATCTCTTTTAAATCTTCTAAAAGTAATATTTTCCAAAATTTCGATCATTTTTATTAAAAGTATAATTTTAATTTGCATTTTTATATTATTTATTTATTCATCTTTATCAAATTTTCCAATTTGGTGCAAGTCCTTTAAAAATTCTATGCTATTTTAAATTTATCAAATCTATGTAAATTGGAATAAAGTTATTCATTAATATTTGCCTAATGTTATCTTTTAATTTTTAATAATCATTAACTTATTAATTACTCTTTCCATTTTACTTGAAGAAAACCTATGTAAATCTTTTTTTTTGATATGATAATTAATCCTATCTAATCTTAATTTAAGGGATTATTGATATCATTGTTCTTTTTTTTATTAAAAAAAAAAAAAACTCATAGTTCTTAGTATTAATTTTCCTTTTTTTTTAAAAAACTTGTCATTAATTTTTATTAAAATAAAAACTTATCATTAAAAAAAGTCCGCACGCCACAGACAAAGATTTATCCCAAAAAAAAAACTAGGGATGGCAATTTCGGCCCGACCCATGTAGTGCCGGTCCGACCCGACCCTAATGGGCCGGGTTTTACCCGGTCCGATTAAGAATAGGGTCGGGTATGGATTTTTAAAAAAAAAACCGAAGCGGATTCGGTCGTGTCCGGTTTTATTGAAAAAACCCGAAACCCGCCCCGTTTAAAACCCGGTACCCTAAATTACTAAAATGCCCTTTATATATATAAACCTATAATTCTAACCTAAATCCCTAACCCGGTAATCCCCAAATCTGAAATCACTCAGCTTCCCTTACGCAGGTCTCCCTCACTCCCTCACGCAGCTCTCCCTCACTCCCTCACTCGGCTCTCCCTCACTCCGACCGGCTCTCTTTTACTCCGCATCCCATCTCCAGTCACCGGCTCTCCCGGTCTCCCTCACTCCACAGCTCATCTCCAGGTTTGTGTCACCGATTCTTTTTTTTTGGTTGTTGTAATGTGGTTGACCGTCGACCCACAGGTCCCGCTTTCCCTCACTCGGCAGCTCATCTCCAGATCCACCGGCTCTCCCTCACTCATGACTCATCTCTAGGTTTGTGTCACCGGTTCTTTTTTTTTTTTTTTTTTTTGTTGTTGTTGTAATGTTGTTGAGCTTCATTGTTTTTGTATTTTTAATTTTAAGTTTATGGGAGTTCAAAATAAATAATAATATGAACTGGGTTTTATTATTATTTTTTTAATCACTTGTAGTTCAATAGGGTTTGGATTTTTAAAAATGGGGTTTTGATGATTTGAAATTGTAGACATGTTGGCTAACCGTTTCTTGTCTCTGTTGTTTTCTCTGTACTGATTTGTGTTGGTTAGTGTGGACTGAGGCTGCTTGTGGTTTTGGGATTCCAATTAAATCCATTCTTTCTTCACATAAGGTAAGGAAGCTGAATCAAAATTTTGTTTTATTTTGTTCTTTCTGTTTTGATTAATATTGTTATTATCCTAACATTTATATCTAGTTCAGCTTCATTGTTTTTGTATTTTTAATTTTAAGTTTATGGGAGTTCAAAATAAATAATAATATGAACTGGGTTTTATTATTATTATTTTTAATTAGCTTGGAGTTCAATAGGGTTTGGATTTTTTAAAAATGGGGTTTTGATGATTTGAAATTGTAGACATGTTGTCTAACTGGTTCTTGTCTCCGTTGTTTTCTCTGTACAGATCTGTGTTGGTTAGTGTGGACTGAGGCTGCTTGTGGTTTTGGGATTCCAATTAAATCCATTCTTTCTTCGCATAAGGTACGGAAGCCGAATCAAATTTTTGTTCTATTTTGTTCTTTCTGTTTTGATTAATATTGTTATTAACATAGAAATGTCAATGCTCTGAATATTCATCCCCACTTGTGTGGGTTTGGATCAATATTTTTTGCTGAATGTTGGTAAAGTATTAGGGCAAAATACTGCCTTAGGTTCCCTTCTCAAATTTTTTCCATCTGTTTAGTTAAATAACCATTCAAATGGCGTTAAAACACTATATAGAATAACTTGAAGGCCATCTTGATGCTATTTGGAAATACATGGTGAATTCCTAAACTTTTTTGCTTGGAGAGAACAATGAGGCGAGGAGATTACTGAGGTGGTTGCGGTGAGTAGGGGATTGGGATTGGGTTTGGATTGGGTTTGGTTGCTTTTTGGTGTTATTTACTTTTGGAGCTAAAATTTAGTAATTTACATGAATTGTTGTTGCTTTGAGGAGCAAGAAAGTGTTTCAAAGGGTCAATGCCATAGGGTTTTGTGACTTTGTTTCATGTGATAACTTTGGTGTTTTCTTCATTTCTGCATAGTTTGTTTAATGGAAGAAATTGTTTGTTTTTTGTGTTTGTTGGGAATGCGGATCCTAAAACGGAGATGGAAGACACAAACACAACGGTTAGTAATTGTCTAATTTCTATTTATAAAATTAAAATTGTAGTTTTATATTTGCTAGTTACAATTTGATATTTCATTCTTTAATTCATTGTTGTTGTAGGTTCTTCAACTATGTCCGGAGATTGTACCCTTCAATCAATTCTTGATGATGGGGAGCCTAATGAAGAGGATGGGAGTTGTGTTACAATTATGGATGATTAGACATTTTGTATTAATTTAGTAGCCTTTAATTTCTTAAACTTGTTGGATTAATTTGTTGGTTTGTAATTATTTTAAGCCTTTTTAGCATTTTGTAATTTTTTAGCCTTTTTAATTTGTTGGTTTGTGGAGGATAAGACATTTTGTAATTTCTTACACTTGTAGGATTTGTTTTGTAACTTTTTATTTTTGAATTTCTTGAACTTGTTGGACTTTTGATACTTAGTTCTTGGACTTATTGGATTTATTTTAATTTTATGTTTAGTTGGTGATTTTAGTTATGATTTATTGATTTATAGATGTATTGGTGTTTGGTGATTTATTGATTTATAGTTATGATTTATTGGCTGCCCAATGAATGGGCTTGAATTGGTCTGCCTAATAATGCCTTGAATGGGCTTGAATTGGCTGCCCAATGAATGGGCTTGAATTGGCTGCCAAATAATGCCTTGAATGGGCTTGAATTGGCTGCCTAATAATGCCTTGAATGGGCTTAAATTGGCTGCCCAATGCATGGGCTTCAATCTGGCAAAAAACAACTCAATGGGCTTTAAAAAAAAAAAAAAATCAGTTGGGCCAGATTTGGGCCCAACAGGTTAAACGGGGCCCGTGGGGCCGGGCGGGCGGTCTGGGCCCCGGAAAAAAAAAAAACCCAATTAATATTAGGGCCGAGTTCGGGTTTTGGGTCTTGGCCCACGGGTCGGGCCCGGGTATGCAAAAACCCGGCCCGAACCCGACCCATTGCCATCCCTAAAAAAACCCCCACACACACAGACAAAGAGAGAAAAAAGAAGAGAGATCGCGGATGACGAATCTCCGCCCTGCTCCACCGCACCGCCACCACACCTTCGAGGAAGACCTGCCTCTTTCAAGCTAAGGACCAGGCGGAGATCAGCCAAGTTAGATTGGCTTTCACCGTCCTCCTCCACACTTTGCCAAGATTGGGTCGATCGGCATCTCTGTCTATTCGATTCCATCAATGACTTTCCTGAATAGTGAAAGCGCCTCCTCTTCTTCTTCTTCCACTCGCCGATGGAACTATGATGTCTTCTTGAGCTTTAGAGGTGAAGATACCCGCGAAGGTTTTACCGGACATTTGTACCAGGCTTTGTGCGACAAAGCCTAGTCATCAAAAGTTCATCGATTTTGGTTATTGTCTTCTCTGAAAACTACGCCGACTCCATATGGTGCTTGGATGAACTTGCTGAGATTGTTGAGTGTAATGAAAAGGACCAAAAGGTTCAAATTCGTCCGATTTTTTACAATTTTGATCCATCGTAAATACGAAATCAAAAGGGGAACTTTGGAAAAGCACTCGGCTAATCATGAAAAGAAGTTCAAGAATAACAAGGACAAGGTGCGAGGTGGAGGGATGCTCTAAGAAAAGCAGCTAATGCATCTGGATGGCATTATAAGAAAGGGTATGTATCGATTGTTGATATCATAGTTCATGCTTTTATTGAGTTTGTATTGCTAATATGATGTTTATATCGATGACAGATTATCAAAAATATATGAATTACATTCCATTTACTTCATCAAAAATTGTGTCAATTGTTTTTTATAACTCACGACCGATTATCTTGAATTAAGTAGTTAATCTGCTAATCTATCTAATTATATGTTTTCTTATGCTCTGTGATTGTCACCGCGCTACATATAAATCAATCGACTTCATCCAAAACATTGTTGAGGAGATAGCAAATGCTAGATTAAATTGGATGCCGTTAGATGTTGTTAGATACCCACTTGGAATAAATTCTTGTGTAGAGGCCATAGAGTCACTTTTAGATATTGGGTTAGATGAATTTTGCGTGGTAGGGATTCATGGCCTTCTTGGAGTAGGAAAGACTACAATCACAAAGGCTGTTTATAATATAATTGCTAATTGTTTTGATGGAAGCTGCCTTTTAGAGAATGTTAGAGAAAATTTAGGGATAGATGCTGGCATAATCAAACTACAAGAGCAACTTCTTAATGACATCTTAGGGAATGGAAATTGGAGAGTGGGCAGCAAATTTAGAGGAATCATTTTGGTAAAGGAGAGACTTTGCCGTAAAAAGCTTTCTTTAATTCTTGATGATGTCGATGATTCAACAAGAATAGAAAATTTTCTTGGAAAATGTAATTGGTTTGCTCTTGGAAGTATCATTATAACATTAAGAAATAGACACTTGTTAGCTGCCCTTAAAGAAAATGTTTGTACAACTTCCAAGGTCAAGGAATTCAAGGTCGAGCAATTAAATGAACATGAAGCTATTCAACTCTTTAAAGAGCATGCCTTTCCTAGAAAAAAACCTGATGAAGATTATTCTAAACTTGCAACTAAATTCATACATTTTGCCAAAGGTCTTCCACTCGCTCTAGAAATAATTGCTTGTGATCTGTGTGGAAAATCTAAAGATGAATGGGAAACTGCATTAGATATGTATAAAAAAATTCCCAATAAAGACATTCAATCAAAAAGTTACATTGAAACTGTTTCTCCTCTGTCATTTATGTCCGGTTTCTTTTTGCATTTGATGCCAAGGTATGTTTCCCTTTTTGGTAGCACTGTTTCATTTGCATCTGTGACACAATGGCAATGGATATCATATCAACTTATAAGTATTTATTATGTTTCTGTAAAAAAAAAAAAAATTTGGGAACTGAATAAGTTTCTGAACTTAAAAATTGTTATTTATAAAATAATTATTTCATTTCGGTAAATTAGTCTTATTTTTTTGGTTAATGCAGTTGGATGGGATACTTGTGGTTGAAGTCACTGGTAGGATTTCCTTCTGCCTTGGATGTGAGCTCGATCTTGTTTTCATTTGTATGATTTTGTGTTTTTCTTATCCGATTTGTCAAATTGAGATTCATAATTTCTGCTTGGCTTACCATGTGGCCTTACCATGGTGAAGAAAGATCTTGCAATTGTTTCCTAGCTTTATTTATTTGTTTGGACTTAATTGGTTTCTTAATTTAAAAAATTATGTACACCAATCGCATAGAATCATGACTTTTGTAGAAAATGTGCATCACTTTGAATTTTAGAAGCTACATTGAATTTGTTTGGTTGTGTGCAAGGTTGTTTGAGATAAATTGTAAATGATTTGCATTACTGCATCACACCTAAATGGTCTATAATAATTTACTTGGTTAGCTGGTCATTTAAGACATGCTAACCAAAATTTAAAATGGTTTGTGCATTTTAATGTCTTTGGTTGGGTCTCTAGAAGAATATAGTTTTGACTTATCAAAGAGCTGATTTTCCAAGATATAATCTAAAAGCACAGGTCTTTAATATTTTTTGTTCTTTCTCTATTAATTAGGAATATTTTATATAGTGAGGATCGCAAGGCCACGATTTCATTATTGTTTGCATAACAACCGTAGTGGCTGTTATAACTCTTTTATTCCTTAAGTTTTGGCATTTAAAATGATCTTTCTATCCTTTAGCATCCTCTGTCCACATTTTATACCCAATTCTCTAAAGGTCAAACTAAATTTTCAAAGCGATTCAAGTCACACTATTGCCATTAGAATACAAGACAAGCATTAATGGGAAAGCTCCAATTTCAAGTCAGTCTTATATATGCAAGTAGAAAGGATAGTTGGAAAATGGAAATCAGCATTTACTATGTTAACCCACTTACTATGTGTCTTTTAGGAAAAAATGCTTGTTGGTGAGCTTTTGTCATCGGCAGATAGTGCAAGAAGACTTGAGATAAAGGCTGAAATTGAGTATTTAGCTTCTTTGGAGGAGATTTCTTGTAGGCGAAAATCGAAGGCTCTGTACTTAAAAGAAGGGGATAATAATACTGTGTTTTTTCATAGGCTTGCTAATTCTCATAGACGTACAAATGCTATGAGGGTCGTGGAGCTTGAGGGCATTTTGTATGAGGATGAGTCTGCCATTCGGGATCAAGTGGTGGGTTTTTACAAGTCTTTGTACCAGGAGACCGAATCTTGGCGGCCCACTATTGATGGTTTAGAGTTTGCAAATCTGGATGAAACTGATAGGGTTACTTTAGAAAGGGAGTATGAGAAGGAGGAGATAATTGCAGCCCTTCGGGAGGCTAAGGGTGATAAGGCCCCCGGTCCGGATGGCTTTACTATGGCTTTCTTCCAAAAATGCTGGTGTGTTCTTGAGAAGGAGATCTTGGCTTTTTGCAGACTTCCACAAAAAATGTATCTTTGAAAAATCTCTCAATGCCACATTTTTGTGTTTGATACCCAAGAAGCTTAGTGCGAGTCAATATTAGAGATTTTCGCCTTATCACCCTTGTGGGTAGTTTGTACAAGCTACTTTCTAAGGTCTTGGCACATAGACTTCGTTGTGTTTTGGATAAACTTATTTCTAATTCCCAAAATTCTTTTGTTGGGGGAAGACAGATTCTTGACTGCTTTCTAATCGCAAATGAATGCTTGGATAGTAGATTAAAGAGTGGTGTTCCTGGGTGTGATTATTAAATTGGATATTGAGAAGGCTTATGATCATATGAGTTGGAGTGTCTTATTTTACCTTATGGAGAGGATGGGTTTTGGGGAGAAGTGGGGAGATGGATGAAGATGTGTATTTCTCTTTGCCTTTTTTTCGAGTGCTTGTTAATGGGTCTCCAGTGGTTTCTTTGGCGCTTCTCGTGGTCTTCGCCAAGGGGATCCTTTATCTCCACTCCTATTCTTATTGGTAATGGAGGTGTTGAGTAGATTGTTGAAAAGGACAGAAGATGGAGGCTTTCTCGGTGGTTTCCAAGCAAGTCCCAATGCAAGTGGTGGTTTGCAAATCTTTCACCTTTTGTTTGCTTGATGATACTATTCTCTTTTGTGATGCATCCGAGGAACAATTATTACATATTCGTATGGTTCTAATTTTCTTTGAAGCTATCACAGATGAAAGTAAATGTTGGTAAGAGTGAGATTGTGCCGGTTGGTGAGGTTGGGAATTTGGATGCCTTAGCTTGTATTTTATGTTGTAAGATAGGTCATTTACCCATGTCTTATTTGGGTATGCCTTTGGGGGCACATTATACGGACTCCTCAATATGGAACCCTATCATTGAACGGATGGAAAAAAGGCTTGCGGGTTGGAAGCGATTTATATTTGTCAAAAGGGGGTAGACTTACTTTATTGAAGAGTACCCTATCAAGTCTTCCTACATATTATTTATCTTTGTTCACTATTCCATAACATGTGGCGGACAGATTAGAGAGGATTCAGAGGAATTTCCTTTGGGGGAGATCTAATGATGTTTTTAAATTCTCACTTGTTGCTTGGGAGAAAGTTGTGTGGCCTATGGAGGTAGGTGGCTTGGGGATCCGGAAGATTGGGCTATTTAACCAAGTTTTGCTTGGGAAGTGGCTATGGCGATTTGGGAATGAGGTCACACATTTATGGAGGCAAGTTATAGCTTCCAAATATGGGGAGGCCAGTGGGGGATGGTGTACTAGAGTTGTTAGAGGGACGCATGGATGTGGTATGTGGAAGAACATTAGGAAGGGGGTTGAGAGCTTTTTTGGTCATGTGTTGTATGTAGCGGGTGAGGGTTTTCGTATCAGATTTTGGTATGACCCTTGAGTAGCCCTACATCCTGAAGGATTTATATCCGGCTATGTTTGCTATTGCTATGGATAAGTCAGCTATGATTTCGATATGGTTGACTATGCACCGGATGGGGTGGTAAAAAAAGCGGAACTTACGTTTCCGTTGTGCTTTTCGGGATTGGGAGACAGGGATCTTTTATGATTTTTTTGCGCATATCTCATCCAAGCTACCTAGAGGGGGTGATGACACCATGATATGGCAATTGAATCGTAGTGGTGTTTTTGATGTGCGCTCTTTCTATTTCTCATTGCTAGCAGTCCGTTGGTGTCTTTTCCTTGGAAGAGCATTTGGTGTGTTAAGGTCCCTAAAAGGGTGGCTTTCTTTTTATGGACAGTTTGCTAGGGGTGGGATTCTTACTATAGACAACCTTGTTAAGAAGCATTTACCTCTTGTTAATTGGTTCTGCCTTTGTCGATGTGAAGAGGAAACTGTGGATCACTTATTGATCCATTGTAAGTATGCTCATACCTTGTGGAGTGAAGTCCTTCGTTTGTTTGGGGTTCAGTGGGTGATGCCGAAGAACGTTGTTTCTCTTCTCTCTGCATGGTGGAATTGGTTGGGGAGTCACACTTCAAATGTGTGGAATATGGTTCCAGCGTGTCTTATGTGGTTAATTTGGAAGGAGCGCAATGCCCGAACTTTTGAGGAAACCGAGAAACTTGTAGATTGTGTGAAGTCTTTGCTGCTTAGGACTTTGTTTAAGTGGTCCCGTATTTGGGGGTTTACACATTGTCATTCTTTGTTCGATTTTCTTAATTCTGCTAGTCTTTCTTTTTGATTGGTTTGTATTTTTATCGGTGCAGTGAGTTTACTATCGTAAATCCGTTGTACTTCTATTATCAATAAATTTGTTATTACCTATAAAAAAAAAAAAAAAAAAATCCTAGACTCGACTGAGGTAAACTTGAAGGTCCTCCTCTGAACATTGATGAAGTCACCTAGACCCGACTCGGTTTAACCTACCCTACAAATTAATATGGGGATTTACAAAACTTCAAACTTTGTTTTATTGTTTTCAAACATCATATGTGAATGCATGCAGTGGCCAGGAGCATACTGTGACTCAAAGCATAGTTGTTGCTATCCTGAGACAGGAAAGCCTGTGACTGATTTCACCATTCGTGGACTTTGGCCTAAATACAAGGATGGCTCATATCCTTCAAACTGTGATCCTAATAGTGTCTTCGAGAAATCTCAGGTACTTATAATTTTTAGTACTATGATCTTATAAATGATTAGTGGAAGATGAATTGAGCTTATCAAATATAATAACATGAATTTTTGATTCGGCACATAGTTTCTAGGGTTATCTCATATCTGTTTTTACAAATGCCGTGCATGCATCTATAAGTGAAAAAAATACAGGTCTATGCCTCGATCAATTGCCCAAGAACTTGCTAATAATATTTTCCATTCATTGGAAAAAAGAAAGTAAATGCTTTTAAACATCTCAAATTATTTTCTATATCATGGCCACTCATAAAACAAAAAGTTTGTCTTCTCTTTTTGCAAATTGAATACAAGATTAGAGCTCCCATATGGAAATTAATGACACATTTTATATGGCCACTCTAAATTAAATCATTGTAAAGATGCAGTGAGTAAAATGTGAAACCCCTGCCCTAGGGATATATATGAGCAAGGATATGTTCATGCACTTTAATTTTCTTATCCACTTCAAAGACCAAATGTAAAGCACACTATTATCAAGAGCTTTGTAATTTAGTGAAATTGTTTGATTCTCTTTATAAGGAGAACCTAGGTTTGAATCCCACATCGACAGTTAAAACCATTTTCAAGTCTTCTCTCCCTCATTTTTGTAA
Organism: Quercus dentata; assembly: GCA_028216015.1. Lineage (NCBI taxonomy): Eukaryota > Viridiplantae > Streptophyta > Magnoliopsida > Fagales > Fagaceae > Quercus > Quercus dentata. The sequence continues at coordinate 74,800,783 of CP116446.1, read as the reverse complement.
TTATCAAATTATAAGAAAAAGAAGAACTCTAATTGTCATGCACTTCAGTCTCTTTTGAGTTTGGTACTTCACAAGCTAGGACATTTTGCCCAAGTTAATTTTAAGTATGTCCGATCAGTTTATATAATACATATTTTGCCTTAAATTTTCTTATGTGATTCATGTATATGATGGTTTCTGTAGCTCTCGGACCTCATGACCAATCTGTGGAAGGATTGGCCATCACTTAGCGCCCAAGTAGCAATGGCTTTAGGTTCTGGTCACATGAGTGGGAAAAACATGGGACATGCTCGGAAATCTCAAATCGACCAACATGACTACTTTGAAGCAGCTCTCAATCTAAAGAAAAATGTAAACCTGCTACAAATACTCGGGATTGCAAGAATTGAACCAGATGATGGATTTTACAGCTTAGACAACATTGTAAGAGCAATAATAAATGGCATTGGGCACACTCCTAGGATAGAGTGCAATAAAGGTTCACATGGTAACAGCCTAACTTTACCAAATCTACTTACTGGGTGACAGTTTTGGATCAGAAATCATTGAGTATCCAGTGCCTCCAAAAGGAAGATGTGCTTCAAAAGTCCAGTTTCCTAAGTTCTAAAGATTGTGGCTGAGTACTAGCTAGAGGAATATATCTCTTATCATTATTTGCTAGTTATAATTTGTTAATGTTTAGTCTTGGAACAAATTACTATAATTTGTTACCTTCTCTATAATAAAGTGATGGCAAGCTTATGCATAATTCTAATTTGAGCAATAAGTCATGTCTTCTCTGTATTGGTCTATAAAATTTTAATTATTTTTTAAAGATATGATAAAATTCTTCTTTTTATTCTAAATTAATCCATAAACTATATTACTACTAATTAGAATAAATAGGCATGGTATTTTATTTTCTAATTAGTAGTAATATAGTTTATTGATTAATTTAGAATAAAAAAGAAGAATTTATCATTGGCTTGCTAATGGATATGGATTTGTGCGTATTAATCCTAAATAAATCCTAAATAAGGAGATTGGGTTTCAGTAACCCAAAAAAGGCTCCAATAGTTTCAAACAAACACCTGAACAAGGTGCATGTCATATTCAAAGGATTCCAACTAGAAATCTGTATATGCCACTCCTAGAACTAGAAGACATTATCAATTGAATGAAATCCCCTTTGGACTTAATATAGCTTCTCAAGTCTTCAATAAAAAACAAAAAATAAAAACTGTCATTCATCTTCTTAACAAGGAAAATCTTTCATCAATTTATGAACTCTATTATCTAGGAAATAAGGATTTAATTTTTTCCTGAAGTTTAATTCTTTGAAGACACATATGGTCTATATCTTTACTTTAATCTTCGGTTAAATAACTTAAAAGATGTTTATAAATAAATAAATAAATAAATAAATCAGTTAAAAGTCATTGTTTTGGAACTTGTAGATTATTCCAATCAATTTAATTTAGGACTGATCTCTATATCAAAAGACGCTACTTTGAGACCACCAGTTGAAGCTATCTACATTATTTGCTTCTCTTTGTTTGAATAGTTTTTCTAGTTAAATTTGTGTGAGAGTCTTCCAATCTAGAAGAGATGGGTCAAATAATCTTAATTGGGATCCTTTTGGGCTTTGTAATAGCTAGACATGGGCTTGCTAAAGAATCCATTGTGTTTATTTGCATAGTACATAGAGTTCCAAAGGTTCGTGTGGATATTACATGTACTTTTGGGCTTTGTAATTGCTAGGCATGGGCTTGTTAAAGAATCAATTTACAATCCTTTTTTTTTTTTTTTTTTTTTTTTTGAAAAGAATCAATTTACACTCCTAGTATATAAGTTTCACAGGAGTCTAAAATCTAGTTCTTGACAAAGAGAATAAATGCATTAATATTATTGCGATAGACTGGTGATGGAGGTGAAACGAAACAGCTAAATAAAGCTTAATAAAAAATATTTCTCAAAAAAAAAAAAAAAAAAAAAAAAAAAAAAGAAAAGAAAGAAACAGAGAGTCAATATCTAACATATTTTTTTGGATAGTTTAAGACCAATTACAATTTGCAGTCTCTAATTTTTCTTCCGACCCTTCGAACAAAACTGTAAGACCATTTATTCAACAAAGAGTAGTTAAAACTAAAAGTACAAAAATTTGTGATGGAAAAGAAAAAAAAGGAAGAAGAAGAAAGAAAACATGTTTACGTGGTTTGGCCTTATAGCCTATATTTACGAGACAAAAGTCTAAAGAGCTATATTTTGTCATACATTTTTCTTGATAATACATTACAATAGAATCCATATTTACAATAGGATTATAATATTACATACAAAAGTTTAAAAAAAAAAAATTAGAATTTTAATTGCATATTATTTTTTTTCTCAACCCAACAAATTTCTTTAATAATTTATCCCATAAATTTTATCTTGAAATTAATGTATTGATTTGGTCTTCAATGACCCTTTTTTTTTTCTCCTTTTGAGGGGAGGTCTTCTAACAAAAAGACACTCAATTTGCTTACCCCAAACAACCCACCATACTTTACAAGGTACACCAATTTCATTTGAACAAGTGAAATTTTAATTCTTCATTCAAACGAAGGACTCGGAAGAAACATGAGCCTTCTAGTCCTAGTGTTTGATTCACTTTATTTAATCCAACAAAATCTCTCCAAATAAAATTCCTTTAACAAAAATTGACATATGAACTTAGTGTATTACAGTATTATTTTATATTTTTGCTGAGTATGGTTGGGGAATCAAATCTAAGTTCTCCCCATTGAAAAAAAAAAAAAAAATCAAATAATGTTATTGAGTTAGACAATTGGCTTTTTTACTTTTCATTTACCAAAGCTTTCAAATATAATAAACCCTAATAATTAGAGTCATTGAAAACCCATTCTCCCTAACTCAGTTCTCTTCTCTCCATCCACAAAGAGATGTACCATAAATTGGACTCTCATTGTGGCATTCACACTAGACTGAACATGAAGTCAATGTTAGGTTATGGGCTATCAGATTTCAAGGGCATTTTTCAAAAGAATAATCTTTGAATAGAAGAATATTTCATTGCATTGAGTTGTCCATGGTGTGTACATAGGATTTATCAATTATCAGTCTGTCTATGTTTTGAGAAGAACGGAAGCTATATTAATTGGACAGTTTTTTTTTTTTTTTTTATAAGAAATGACTAGACTATTAGTTGTATACTATTACTATGTATAAACCAACTAATAATGCCAACTCTCAAGGAGAAAACAGTCCTTTTACTTTTATAAAATTTCCCATTTTAGATTTTTTTTTCCCCCTCTTTTTTAGGTGAATGCATATCTAAAACATTTTTTTTTTAGAGATGCTACGTCCACTACATTTTTACAACATTTTCACAACAAATCACAGGTTTAGTTATTATTACAGGTTTCTCTCCTTCCTTAATTCATGGCAAGAGAAATGGTATCCTTTACTTATTATTATAGGTTTAGTTAACAAAAATATAATTATTTTATGGAAGTTTTGATACAATTTTCATGAAAACTATAAAAAGTCGTCAAAAAGTTGATTATTTTTTTCTTTTTCTATTAAAAGTTTCTAAACATATTTTCTAAACTAATGCGGGAATTTGTGAGTTTTCTCTATTATCATTACTGAGTATTATTATTTGGGAAGAAGGAAAAAAAAAAAAAAACTATTCAAATTCTATATTTAATTATTTATTACCGAGCTACTTGAGCCAAAGCCCATATAAATAATTTCCTTAAATCATGGGCATGCTTATTGTAACGGCTTAAATGAGTTACCATAACATGTGTTTTTGGATGAAAACGCAAAATAAAAGGGTAGAAACTGCATTGGGCTAAAAAGCAAAAGGGCGTAAACTGCATAGTTTTTTAATCATGACAATTAGTAGTATCTTGCAAGGACAATTCTTGGGTCAAGTATTTTCAGTTTTGTGCACTAGACCTGATATGTTCCTACCACAACCACAAGTCTCTATATATCACGATTCACTTATCTATATCATATTGGGTCCCATGCAAAGGATGCACCGAACTGAACCCAAACCTTGCTCATCTTAAAAACATTTGGAGTTTAGGCTTCAATTACTACTATTTTTTTTTTTTTTTTTTTTTATGGGAAGGCTTCAATTAAATTAGTTCAATATTGTTATAATTTTTCTAGATTGAACTATGATTCTCAATCTTCCTATTTCATGGCTATGGACATCAAACCTCATAAGCAATGTGCAAAAAAATTGGCCATCAGTAGCTTGCCCTAGTAGCAACAGAATACAATTTTGGACACACGAGTGGGAGAAACATGGGACATGCTCAGAGTCTATACTTAACCAACATGGATACTTCGATACAGCTCTCGGTTTGAAAGGGAAGACAAACCTCCTCAAAGCACTTAAAAGTTCAGGTAAATTCAATTTTCAATACTTTAGTGCTTTGTTTTTTTAAGTAACACTTAGTTTAGTAGATTTTAGGTTTTGATTGCCTATAATGTCCTTAATAATTCATGCTTTTATTTTATTAGGAAGTTTATATTATTTTATTATGATCTATATATATATATATATATATATAAAAACTGAAACCTCCGACCTCTCCACAATTTTCCACATCAGCATTATTTAAATAAATAAAAAATCAGTAAAAAAAAAACACATAAAATCTATACATTATTTAAACCGTTTATATTTTTGCAACTTTGTTACCTATCCTACTGAAACACTACTAATCCTATTAAAAAGTGAAAACAACATCTATCCTACTGAAACACTACTAATCCTATTAAAAGTGAAACAACATCTAAACCCCATCATCTCTCTCTCACTCAAAAGCTGAAACCATCGCCTTCCTTCCATATTTGCGTTACGTCCAGGTAACATGTTTATACACTGTAGCATGAAGCTTTGAACAAAAATAAGATATTCTGCATTTTAGGAAGCACATAGTGGCAGAGGTATTATAGCCTCACTTACAAATTCCTTATTTGTAATATATGCTTCTATATATTGTCGATTTTTGTTTTTTTGGTTAGAATTTTTTTCTTACTTGGCAAATATTTTCGTTAGATCTTTTTTTTTCGTTCGTCCCTAAAATAAATTTCTGATTTTTTTTTAGTAAAGGTTAACTGTTTGTCTATGTACATCTAATTTCTAAATATTGTAGTGTTGTAGGGTTTTCACCAATGTCTCCACTATTGCTATAGCTATTTTCACAAGGGGTAACCAATCTTTTTGTTATGTTTCTTTTTTGTTATATTTCTCTATTGTGAAGTCATATATTCTTTTGTTTTGATTTCTCACTTTTTTTTTTTTTTTTTTTTTTGCAAAATCTGAAATTGTCTAATAGATTTTAACAACTATATCCACAAATTATTCTTTTGAAGGTAACTCATATTTCTCTATGTTTCTTTGTTGTGTAATCACATAGACATTTATATATTTTGTTTTGTTTCAATAATTTTTAGGCTCTGAATATTCAGATTCTTTAATTTTTTTTGGCCTTTTGAAAGTTTTAACATTTGAATTTTGGGGTTCATTTTTTGCTATAACTGAATTTGTCAACTATATAGCCTTGGATTAGTCTTTTGACGATAGCCACATTTTTCTCTTATATTTCTCTAATGTGTGATCAAATATTTTCATTATGCTTTAATAATTTCAGTTTTGAATCTTATACACGATACATTATACATTTATGCAAAGTTTTTCCGTGCATTGCACGGGTTAGAGACTAGTTTATGTAAAAATAGAAACCGAGATTTTGGGAGAGTTGTAAAATAAGATGGCAAAATAGATAAAGTAGGTTTTTTAGGGTGTAAAATAGAACTTTTTTGGCATCTCGGATGTTAATGCTCTTATGTAATACCTATCAAAACTTTTATTTTCAACTCGTAAAAGCAAGGTACTTTCTTTTCAATTTGGTATTTTGTGGATGTAGAAGTGTTCTTAACATATGATGACTTATAAGCATCGTATTGGACTCTTGGGAAATTTCATGACAATTGACTTGAAGGTTCTTGGACTTTCTTTTCAATTTGTGGACAAACTTCTTCATCAATTTTTTTTTTTTTTTTGTTTACTTTTATTTGTTTATAGTTAGATTGCTCCAACAAATAGAAATGTAATATTAAAATATTTACTTGACTTGACTTACTTAAAAAAAAAAAAAAGGCATGCAGTTGATTGCAATATATTCTTTCATGTTGTGCTTTTGCTTAATTTTGAAAAACACACAAATGTATTTTCTTGCTTTTAGCCATGTCTATGGGGCACCACCACGTCAAACCCACATCCTAAATATCCATGGTGTCTTTGGAGAAATTATTAGATCTACCGAGAGGATTGCTAACGTGGTCCTCCAGTCCTTCTAACCAATAAAAAGGTGCTATTTATACAAATGTGACATCACCTGGTGGTTTTTTTATTTTTAATTCTTGTGCTAATTAATTAAGATTCTGACTCACACATTTACATAAATGACATTATTTAATTGGTTGGGGGGACCATTTCAACAATCCTCCTAGTGGACCAAATAATTTCTCGTGTGTTTGAGTCACCACCATGAAATTCTCAAGTCCAACCAATTGGCCCACATCACAATCCAAAAACAACCACTTAAGCAGCCATGAGGCTTGAAAAGTGAAACTTTAACATTGTTCATAACATCTTTTTAGGAGTTCAATAATTAGATAATGAGAGGATAAATTGTTAGTTTAGTATTTGAATAACTCTTATCTACTTGTAGTAGATAAAGATTAGGTTTCTTCTAAATTTAAAAGTTAGTTTTATCTTGTAAAACTATCTATTTATATAACTTAATGTTGATTAATAACTAAATAAAGAAAGCTAAAAAATTATTTATTATTGAGTGAGTATTTACTTTGAAGGTTTAGACTCCCTTGAAATAGTCCATTTATCAATTAGGAGGTCTTAATTCCCTTGAAACAACCAACAAATCAATTGGGTTCATAAGAACTTTGGACATTCTTTTCTTAATTCCCTTGTTTATGTACTTATGTTTGGTTGGGTGGATTTGAGGAAAGATGGAAAAAAAAAAAAAAATGAGTGGAAAATAGGAAAGAAAATGAGTGAGATGGTTGTTTGGTTGGGAGGGAGAGGGGGAGAGAAAAATAGTAAGGCTTGGCTGTTTTCTCTTCGGGCCCACCAAAACTCAATCTCCCCCAAATGGGGACACCAAAACTCAATCTCCTCCAAATGGGAGAAAAATAGGAGTGAAAATGTGGTCCAAAGCTTTGGACTAAAATGCCCCCTTACCAATGTTTCTGTTGTTCAGGTTTTGCCCTTTCTTTTTTTTTGCTTCCATTAATTCTTACTTCTTAGTGACAGGTTTGTTTTGTAATGCAAGTGCAATTCGTTTCTTTTCTTTTTTTTATTTTGGGGTCTTTTAGGCGTTATTTGTTTTGGATTTTTTTTTCATTAGTTTTTTTTTTTTTTAAACAATTTTGGATTCTTGAATTTCTTGTGTTTTTTTTAAATGAAGTGGTCATTCATATTTTTTTTAATAAAAATATAAAATAGTATTATTTTGTGTTTTATCTAATAAGGTCATGATTATAAATTTATACAAACTATATTTTCTATCCTTTCATTAATCAAATAAAAAAAAAATTTCCTCCCTCCAACCAAGTACAAATGAGGGAAAATAATTTTTTTTTTCTATTTTTTCACTTTTCCATTTCCTACCTATTTTTTATTCCCCACTTTTCCACCTATTCAATCAAACGGACCCTAAATTTATCTAACCCTTTAATAATTAAAAAATAAACAAAATAAACTAGTTTTTTTTTTTTTTTAATTAAGCCAATAATTTATTAAAATGCACTTTTTATTTCGAACATTAGAAAATAAGCTAATAGGAAAAAAAAAAAAAAAAATCCCATGTATTGTGGAAAGAGTGGTAAAGTTTCTGGCATGTATTGTGGAAAATTCATTGCGCCTTGTCAGAAAATTAGAGGAAAGTCAGGAGGAGACAACTGTATAGTACCTTCCTGGAAAACGCGAGTTACACTTACACATATGGGATGGTAGACGGTCGTACTCACACAGACAACCCACTATTCTTCTTTTTCAATGCGTTCACTCTCACTTTTTCAAAGAGTCAACAAGAGAAGGCATGTATTGTGGAAAGAGCGGTAAAGTTTCTGACGCACGTTTGAATGCGTTCACTCTGTGTTCATAATTTTCAGTCAAAAAGAGAAGGCATGTATTGTGGAAAAAGTGGTAAAGTTTCTGGCATGTATTGTGAAAAATTCATTGCGCGTTGGAGACAACTGTATACGCGTGTTCCACTTCCACTTCCACTTACACATATAAGATGGTATCATGGTAGTACTCACGCAGACACAAACTTTTTTTTGAGGTTGGCCTCTCACCCCTCTCTCAGCCATATTGCCACCGCTGCTGCTGCTCTGCTTCTTCTTCACAGCCACCGTTGCCGCTGCTCTGCTTTTTCTTCGCCGCCCAGCTGTCGCTACTGGTTCTTCTTCTTCACCGCTACGGCTTCTTCTTCTTCTTCTTCTTCGCCGCCACTGGTGCTTCTTCTTCTTCTTCTCTGCCTCTTCTTCTTCTTCTTTTGTGCAATATGGGTTTGATGATTCATATATATATATATATATATATATATATATATTGTATATGGGTTTGATGATTTTTTTTTTTTTTTTTTTTGTATAATGGGTACAGTGATTCATATGTTTCATGAGTTTGGGATCTAAATTTTTGTATATGGGTTTAATGAGTTTAGACCTAAATTTAGGATGATTTTGATGAAATTGTAGAGATGTTGGAATTCAAGAGGAGATAGTCAGAGAATAGAGTTAGAGGAAGAGAGATAATATGATGAGAGAGGGGAGAGAAAATATAATAAAAAATTAAAATACAAAGCTACAAAGAGCTACAGTAATCACGTATATTTATACGGTTACTCTAGCTAGCTTGCATATTTACACTGTTTGATGTAGGTGAGTTTTGAGCAATATTGGATAAATTTCATCACTTTTTCTATTATGCACTTACTAATGTGCACGTGTGGGGTAATTTGCAAGCTAGCATAATTTTGGGATTGTATGTTGTTAGTTAGCATGCATTAAAAACAATTCAAGTAAAGTAACATCTCGAGTTTCTTATAAAATTCAAGTCTAAAAGACTCGAGTTCCACTTGTTGATGTGGAGGTTGTTTGCCACATGGATCTCAAGTCTTACAAATTCAAGTTTTTAAAAAGTAAATCTGAGTCTATAAGACTCAATTTGTGTCAGCATAAAATAAAACTCAAACACGTAGCACACTCGCATAAAATCAAACACTCAAACCCAGAACAAACCCACTGCCTCACCGCTCACTCACCCATAACACTCACATGTCTCACACCACATTGTCTCTATCTCACACCACATGGCCTCTCTTTGTCACTGCTCCCCCTCTCAACAAATTAACATTTCGTAAGGGTTTTATTGCCGTTGTAATTAGGTATTATTTATTGTTGGGGTGTGGGTTTTACTTTGCTTATTTATTTGGTAGATACTTAACATAACTTAGTTAAGATAACTTTTTCTCAAAAAAAAAAAAAAAACTTAGTTAAGATACTATGATATTGCGAATATATACAACTTTGTTTTGTTAGTGTAAATTTTGAGTATTTATTTGCATGATTTTTGTTAGCAAAATTTATTCAAAGATCTTTAGTAATGTTAGGCTCTTATCAAAAGTATGTATTTATCATGACTTTTTGGCTTTTTTTTTTTTTTTTTTTTGGTATTGGGTATGAAATAGGTAGTCTTAGCATGACCCAAGAAGGATTTGGGCTTTTTTGTATTGGGTATGAAACGGCTATATAGCTAGGTTTTTTATCGAAGTAATTTGAAGACATATTTTGTCTAACGTAAGAATGTGTAATGAAAGTCATGCCCTTTGAATGAATTGGAATTTGTACTTTGACAAGATAAAATGTTTTCTACTTTGACTAGATAAAATGTTTTGTAACGAACATATTACGATTGACTCTAATAGGTTCACAATGACTGTAATTGATTTAATCCTATACTACGGTGGTCCGCTTAGCAATGCCAATGCGAACGAGGGATTGCCATTTGAAGGACCGGGTATAAAGTGCTATTATACTCAAATTGATCATAGGTTGAAGACCCTTAATGATTTAAAGATGATAGTTATGGAAGAATTATGTGTGAACCCCGCTTTGCACGACATACAAATTATTTTTTGTTCTCCACATGAAGTCCTCAATAATCGGATTAATTACAAGTATATGGCAATAGAAGCGGATAAAACATGTGAAGATCATGTTTGACAAGATGGAGAGGATAGCCCAAGTAAGTGCTATTGAGTTGTACATAAAGTTGGAGTTGCGTGCGTGTTGGCGCCAAGGAAATCCAACAAATAACCACAAATTTACAAGTCACGCCCAAATGCTCAATATGACTATGATGAAACCGATGCGGACAATGCTATTAGTGTCCGAATAGTATGAACACAATCCATGCCTACACACTTCTTGCCTTGTCATTCTCTCTTGCAAATACTAGGGCAAATATGGAACGAAGAACAATTGAACAAGTGTGTTTACACTAGTGTTTTTACTCTGATTGTTTTTCATTAAAAAAGATATGCATTTTTCATTTTCCTAGACCTACACCCCACTCTAATACTTTCTTCTCTTTAATTGCATTCCAAACACATTTCTGTTGCACTAATCGATTCCTATTTCTTTCTCGATTCAATTCACTCTTTTCTTAATCTTCCATTTATAGATCCCATCAATGGCTTCCCTGAACAATGAAGGAGCCAGCCCTTCTTCTTCCACTCACCGATGGGAGTATCTTTGTCTTCTTGAGCTTTAGAGGTGAAGATACACGCCAAGGTTTTACCAGACCACTTATATAAGGCTTTGTGCAACAAAGGCATTAACACCTTCATCGACGATATTGATCTTCCGAGGGGAGAAGAAATTTCAAAAACTTATCCAAGCCATCAAAAATTCATCGATTTTGGTTATTGTCTTCTCTGAAAACTACGCAGAGTCCAAATGGTGCTTGGATGAACTTGCTGAGATTGTTGAGTGTAGAGAAAAGAACCAAGAGGTTCAAATTCGTCCAATTTTTTACAATGTTGATCCATCAGAAATACGAAATCAAAATGGAAACTTTGGAATTGCAATGGCTAATCATGAAAAGAAGTTCAAGAATAACAAGGACAAGGTGCAAAGGTGGAGGGATGCTCTAAGAAAAGCAAATAATGCATCCGGATGGCATTACAAGAAAGGGTATGTATCTAATTGTTGATATCATGATTCACGAGTTTACTAATTTTATACTATTAATCTGGTTTGTCATAACCACTGCGTGCAAAAGTATTCTATTTTGATCAAATCATCTAGTACAGGGGTGGTGTGAAGTGTTAATCGGGGTGGTCACATGACCACCTCAATCCTGAAAATTTATTTTATATCCCTAAAAAAATTTTGAATTTTAAATTACCATGCGTCATTGACCACCTAGAAAAAAAATCTTGACTACTCTAAAAAAAAAAAAAAAAAAAAAAAAAAAAAAAAAAAAAACCTTGAAACTCTAAATAAAAATTTGAGCCTATTAAAAATAAAATTCAACCTCTCCAAAATTTTAGTCCGTTGAATGTTCAACCAAAAAATTGTGTGAAATGTTATATTCATAACATTTTTGCAACACTTATAGGCTTTGTTGTGAAAGTGTCGCGAAAATGTTGTGAACATAGCACGTTTTAAAAATTGCCCAAACAGACAAACAAATTAGCCTAAAAGCCCAAATCAAAATTTAATTGTAATTTTTTAAATTGTGTTGACAAAGGGCATATGTTAAAATCACTATTTTTTTTTTTTTTATAAAAAAAATGCACATTTTTCCTTAGCTAGTCTCATTCTTTTTTGTTTTAGTCTTTAGCTGAATTTGTTGGATTTATGTGATACATTTTTCCAAAAGATAATATATTTTATTTTTATTGTTACTTATTTAGGCAATATATGGGTAATTGAATGGGAGATCAATAGTTTAATGATTGATCGGTTGTGTACATTGAAAAAGATGTAGTTGCTAGCATTGATAGTAAAGTTATCATACAAAAATTTCAAAATATAAAAACTTGTGAAAGAAAATTTAAAAGCTTCGTGTATTTGAGCCTTTTTTTTTTTTTTTTTTTTTTTTGTGATATCAATACGCAATATAAAGGTACTTGAATGGGAGATCAATAGTTTAATGATTGCTTAGCTGTGTACATTGAAAAAGATGTAGTTGCTAGTATTGATAGTAAATCTATCATACGACAATTTCAAAATATAAAAACTTGTGAAAGGAAAATTAAAAACTTCATGTATTTGAGCCTTGTTTTTTTTTGAGTAATGTCAATATGTATATTTAAGTTTTATTTTATTAACTCTTTTTTAAATTTAAATTTTAAATGACCACCCTAAAAAAAAATTCCTGAAACTACCACTGATCCAATATGAAGTTAGTTAGTCTAACAAGGTCCAATTACGAGTTTCTCCCATGTATTTTTATACTTCTAAAATGATGTTAATATCAATGATAGTTATGTGCTATAACTCACTACTAAATATCTTGAATTTATAGTTCATCTACTAATCTATCTAATTATATGTTTTCTTATGCTATGTGATTGTCAGTGACGCTACATATAAATCAATCGACTTCATCGAAAACATTGTTGAAGAGATATCAAATGTTAAATTAAATTGGACATTATATATGTTGCTGAATATCCAGGTTGGAGTAAATTATCGTGCTGCGGCTATAGAGTCACTTTTAGATATTGGGTCAGATGAATTTTGCATGGTAGGGATTCATGGTCTTCCTGGAGTAGGAAAGACTACAATAGCGAAAGCTATTTATAATAGAGTTGCTAAGAAATTTGATGGAAGCAGCTTTTTAGAGAATGTTAGAGAAAATTTGGGGACAGATGTTGGCATAATCGGACTACAAGAGCAACTTCTTAAAGACATCTTAGGGGATGGAAATTGGAAAATGGGCAACAGATTGAAAGGAATCAGTTTGATAGAGAAGAGACTTTGCTTTAAAAAGGTTTTTTTAATTCTTGATGATGTCAATGATTGGACAAGAATAGAAAATTTGCTTGGAAAATGTAATTGGTTTGCTACCGGAAGTAGAGTCATTATCACATTAAGAGATAGATGCCTCATTAGTCGCCTTAAAGAAAAAGTTCCTACAACTTACAAGGTCAAGGAATTCAAGCTCAAGGGATTAAAAAACATGAAGCTCTTCAACTCTTTAAAGGCCATGCCTTTCCTAGAAACAAACCTCATGATGAAGATTATTCTAAACTTGCAACTAAATTTGTAGATTTTGCCAGTGGCCTTCCACTAGCTCTAGAAATAATAGCTCGTGATTTGTGTGGAAAAGCTATAGATGAATGGGAAAGTGCATTAGACGTGTATAACAAAATCCCCAATAAAGACATTCAAAAAATACTTAGAGTAAGTTATGATGGATTGCATGACACCGAGAAAGATATTTTTCTTGATATTGCATGCTTCTTCAAAGGATGGGAGATAGATTATGTTGTAAAGATATTGAATGCCTATGGATTATGTCCTGGCTTTGGTATTCCGAGACTTGTTAATAAGTGTCTAATAACTATTGGCGAATTTGGTAGATTGTCAATGCATAACTTGATACAACAAATGGGCAAGGAAGTTGTTCGACAACAAGCACCGGACATCCTCGAAAAACGTAGCAGGTTATGTTGTTATAAGGATTCGCTTGAAGTACTAACTACAAATAAGGTATAAGTTCTTTCTCTTCAATTATTTTGCTCTTTATTTTTTTTTTTTCTTTTTCACTAGGTAGAAGTATTGTATTTTTTCTTTCTAACATTTTATAAAATATTAGTTCATTAGTATTTTTTTTTCTTAAAATTTCAAAATCATTATACATTTGGAAAATTATATTACTTTCTATAGTTGACTTGATGCTTCTCCAATTAGGGATCAAAAAAAATTCGAGGCATAATGTTGCATTCATCTCAATCAGTAGATGTGCAACTACACACTCGAAGCTTTGAAGGATGGAAAATCTCAAATTTCTAATAGTTGAGAATGTAAATATTTCTAAACCACTTGAATTTCTTCCCAACAAGTTGATACTTCTTAAGTGGCCCCATTATCCTTTTCAATGGCCATCCAAATATTTTCCTCAACAACTTATTGCTATTGAGATGCCACATAGTTGCATTAGTTTGCCGTGAGCTAATCAAGGGTATGATTATGGATATTTTTAAATTGGGATTTTTGTTAAATTTTTTTATTTCAATTTTTGTTGTAGTTAACTTTTGTTTTTTTTTTTTTTTCTTACAGGAGTGTCATTTAGAAAATTTGATAAATGTCAATCTCGTAGGTTGTAAATTTATTACGAAATTACCTAAATTACGGGCCCCAAATTTAGAGGATTTGGACCTCTCTTATTGTGAAAATTTAGTTAAATTACCTAAATTATGGACCCCAAATTTAATGTATTTGGACCTCTCTTATTGTGAAAATTTAGTTGAGATTGATGAATGCTTGGGATCTCTTGAAAAGCTTAAAACATGGGATCTTGTTGATTGCGGAAAACTTCAAATTCTTCCAAGCCACTCAAAGTTGAAATCTCTTCATTCTTTTAATCTTTCTCGCTCCTCAAGGCTTGAGAAGCTCCCTAATTTTCATCCAGAAATGGAATGTTTAGAGATTTTAGATTTAAGTGGGAGTGGTATTAGAGAGGTGCCTTCATCAATCGAGCATCTCACTAAGCTTCACGTATTATATCTTATTAATTGCAAAAACCTTCGGGATCTTCCCGATAGCATTTATAAATTGCAACAGCTTCAGGAATTGATTACTCCTATCACAAATTGAGACCGACGTGCAATTCTTTTGATGGCTCTTCCGGATATGGGTTTGTGAACATGATAGTACTGTATTTCTTGGGCTATAAAAACATAATTGATTTAGATCTTTTGATGAAGCCTGATTACTTCCCCGCATTGGAAAGGATAGATCTATCTTATACCAATATTGTTACCATCCCCGAAAGCATTAGCAGATTTCCCAGATTAGAAGAACTTTTAATTACGAATTGCAAGCTTCTTCGTGAAATTCAAGGACTTCCAAAATCGATAAGTTGGGTTGATGCAAAGAATTGCATATTGTTGGATACCCAATCACCAAGCGGGCTATTGAATCAGGTCTCTCTCTTTCTTTAAGATATATATAAAGAAACAATTTTTGTTACTTTCTCTAAATACGTTACGAGATTTGCTAAATGAAAAATATCTTGAATTTTCTAATTGCATGCAGGTAATAGAAATTATTGGGATTTTACCAAATAGAGTATGTGGTAGGGCAAGAAGCAACAAATTAATGGATCCACAGTTGACCAATTACTTCCCATCCGAAACCGAGGGTGCTAAATCTGAAGATGGGGACATATCAATGGATCCGCAGTTCTACAATCATTTCCCAACTGAAACCGAGGGCGTTGAATATGAAGATGAATACATATCAATGGATCATACTATTGAATTTTGGGGAACTGAGATGCCGAAATGGTTTAATCATCAAAGTGTTGATAATTCCATATTTTTCTATGTTGGTCGCAAATTTCCAAAATTGGTATCGTATTGTTGCTGGACAAGAGGGCTTTCGTGGGTGTGTTGACATTTCCATCAATGGTTATGAATATTGTGACGAAATTGATATTGATCCATTTAAAAGTATTCTTTTATTTTCTCCAACTCAACGGTCTCTACAGAGACTTTTGAATGAATCAAATCCAACCGACCAGAATCTTGTTGGGGTTTCACTTAAGTCTACCATCTACCCCCGTAGTCCTATAAAAAGGTGGGGGGTCCACGTAGAATGCACTTGTCCTCCTCAAGAATCTGCTAAAGCACCTATTTGATATTCTATAAAAAGGTTGGGGGTCTAAGTAAATGATGTTGTTGATTACTAGCCAACTTCGAAGAAACCGAGGACATTTTGATGAACTCTGAAGAAATATGCCTCAATCAAAAAATCACATTGAAACTGTTTTTCCTCTGTCGTTTTGGTCCGGTTTCTTTTGCATTTGATGCCAATGTATGTTTCCCTTTTTGGTAGCCCTGTTTCATTTGCATCTATTACACAATGGCAATGGATATCATCTCATCTTATAAGTATTTATTGTGTTTCTGTAAAAAAAAAAAAAAAAAAAAGGGAACTGAATAAGTCTCTGATTTTGTGTTTTTTTAATCTGATTTTTCAAATTGAGATGCATAATTTCTGCTCGACTTACCATGTGGCCTTAACCATGGTGAGGAAAGATCTTGCAATTGTTTCCTAGTTTTATTCATTCATTTGGACTTAATTGGTTTCTAGATTTAAAAAATTATGTATACCAATTGCTTAGAATCCCGATTTTTGTAGAAAATGTGTATCATTTTGAATTTTAGAAGCTATATCAAATTTGTTGGCTATGTACAAGATTATTTGAGATAAATCAAAAATGATTTGCATTACAAGATCATCACACTGAATGGTCTATAATAATTTACTAGGTTAGCTAGTCATTTAAGACATGCTAACCAAAAATTAGAAAGGCAGTGCATTTTAATGTCTTCGGTTTGGTCTCTAGAAGAATTTAGTTCATGTTTAACTGGTTGAAGAGCTGATTTTCAAAGATATAATCTAAAAGCATAGGTCTTTAATATTTCTTATTCTCTCTCTATTAATTAGGAATATTTGATATAGTTAGGATCACGGGGCCACAATTTCATTTTTGTTGGAATAGCAATTGTAGCGGCTATTATAACTCTTTTATTCCTTTAAGTTTTTGCATTTAAAATGATCTTTCTATCCTTTAGGATCCTGTGTCCACATTTTATAGCCAATCCTCTAAAGGTCAAATTTAATTTTCAAAGTAGTTCGAGTCACCCTATTGCCATTAGAAATTTAGAATACAAGACAAGCATTAATGGGAAAGCTTCAATTTCAAGTCAGTCTTATGCAAGTAGAAAAGATTGTTGGAAAATGAAAATCAGCATTTAAGAGGTTGACCCAGTTCTGAATTCTGCAGAAGGTTATGAGTTAAAAGCATCTCAAACTTCATGGCATACTCGTGAATCAAGACAAGGGCAATCTAGCAAATTTTGTGTGGAACCTTTAAAAAAAATCCTTTGATGAGCCCTCGACACCGGGGTAAACTTGAAGCTCCTTCTCTGCACATTGATGAAGTCACTTAGACCCGGACTCGGCTTAACCCCGCATTACAAATACAGGATAAGACACATTGTTTCCTTCAAGTTGGAGGAAATGACAAACATTTCAAGTACTCAAAGAATTGCCTCTTGGCATGCTTGTCCTCGTGTAAATAATATCTATAGATATTTGTCCATTTAAGAACTTGCCTCAATTCAACTCTCTGCATAAACAACAGATATTTGATGAGAACAAGGAGGGTTTGTGCTTTACTTGGAATAGACTCAGGTATCGGGGGTGCTACAAGAGATTCAAACTTCAGTTCTATCTAGTTAAGCGTATTGGATGAGAATGAACTCAGTAATTATATCAATAGAGGCCTTGAGCATTGGTTTCAAAGCTACTTTCAGGTCTCTCTCTTTCACACTCACACTCTCACTATCTTTCTCTCACTCTCTCATGAAGCTCCATATTATCTATTTTACAGGGCTACTCTAGTCAACGATATATTTATAATGCTTGTTTTCCTAAATGTGAAATTCCAGAGTGGTTTTTCCATCAAAGTGGTTCTTTATTGAGAATCCAGCTACCTCCAAATCTTTATACTAATTAATTTGATGGATAGGAATTGCTCTATTTGCTACATTCACGATTGCACAAGCATCCAACTCTCATTCTTGACAATTCGGCTACAGAAATTTCTCATGGCTTTTCTTGTTCTTTGAGAAGTGACATGGGCAGCTGGACGGTGTCAAATAAACATTACATCACTCGAGTCCAACACAACAAATTTATTTGGTTAAAGCAACGTAAATTCATTTGGATCATGCATGTACCTCATGCTTGATTTTCAGATAAGTTGAATTGTAGCGATCTCTTAACTGCTTTATTTGGTAGTGATAGCCAAGAGTTGGTGCAAACATTAGTCCAATGCTCAACCATGTTTTTCGATAATTCCGATCTCATCCGTCAATTTATCGCATATCAATCTAGAACAAAGCAGCAGAGCCATGATGATGATAATGTTGAGGGGGAAACCAGTGGAATTGGTGGATCTAATGGGACATTAAGAGGGCTTCAGGAAAAAATAAAGTAGCAGAGCCATGATGATGATGATGATGATGATGATGATGATGAAGATGAGGGAGAAACCAGTGGAATCAAGCGGATCTAATGGGACATTGACAATGCCACATTATCGGGAAAAAGTTTGTGTAACTTGCTATCAAAAATTCATTGATGTTTGGGGCCAACCCATTATTGTCATCGCCGAGAACGCACCGAGGTACCTCTCTGTTTCTCTCATGACCTTTATGTGTCTAATTTACAAGATTTTCATTTACACTTTATACCATCTATAGCTGATAAGTGTAATTTTTACATGATTTTTATTATCCTCTTATTTATTAAAATTGTTAGTTTTCCTTTATTTCTTATGATTTGATTTGATTTTTATTTATATTTATCTATTCATTTGTGCTTTGAAGGAATGAGAAGATTTCAAATTAATCTACAAGGGCTTTACATGCAAAGTGGGGCTAGGCCAATTGAATCAAGTCAACTTACATCCAGCCAGGCATGAATTCAAGAGAAGACCAATCCAATTAAATTTAAGTCCAACTGGAGCAAGGAATCAAAGGAAATTTGCACCAAATCCAAGTCCAATTCAGATTAGGATTCCAGCCTGCACATCAATTAGTATTTTCAGCATAACTTTGGGCTCAAATGTCCAATCGAGATGATTCAAGTTGGGCTGGAAATTTAATTTAAAGGGCTACAACTTTGTAGTTTACCAAAAGCCCAAATTCTGAAGTTAAATGGGCCAAAATAGTCGGTTAAATGAAGCCTAAAAATCTGGGATTTTCTCCAAATGAGAATTCAACTTGTAATAGGATTCCTTTACCTATTTAAAGGCTCTTTAGGGCAAAAATTGAGTGTGCCACATTTGAAGAATTTTCTTTGGAGTCTTTTTGAGGACAAAGGGGCGCCGCTTCATGTTGATCAACCAATTCCCATGAAACACATAAGTTTTCTTTGTTTTCTTTTCAATTTGATTATGAACTAAATTTTATTTTCTAGAGCATTGATGTAGTCTAGCAATGAACACACAATTTATATTCTGAGTTATTTTATTTTTAATATTTCCATGATTGAGTGTTTAATTCTTATTCTTAATGCTTAATATTTCTTTTACGAATTATTGATTGATCAATTGAATGACAATGAGACCGAGAGGTGATTTGTTATTTTAGTTCTAGAATTAAACACCATTAGTTGAGCGAAAGTAGAGATGCTTTACTGCGATTAGTGTGATTATTCAGAAAATTCAAAGTACGTAATGAGTCTCCAATTAATTAAATTCACATAGAGATATGGAATTGTTATTTGAAGATATTTTTGATATTATTCGAGAGAAGATATTGAATACGTAAGGAATTTTTAATCATCAACGGGAGATTATTAGAATTTAATAATTAGGAAGAATAAATTGTGTGGGATTTGTTAGGTGAAATCAACTGCTCTAGATCCATTCTTATTATATTTTTACATTGTTAGATTTTTACGCTTTGTTAATTCTTTTTATTCGTAGATTTATTTTTATTAAATAGTTTAATTTAATTTAGATAGTAGAACATTCCATTTATTTTCGATTTTCCAAATAGTAATTAATTTAGTGAATTTCGGTATTCAATAACATAGTTAATCCCTGTGGGTTCGACATTCGTTTTCTAAAAACACTTTACTACTTGTTACGATTACGTAAACGCTGCATTTATTTTTCGCGAACAATAGCCTTCTATACCATTGATAAAGAGAGCACAACTTTTTTGGTGTCTGTTTTTTAAATGATCCAAAATATTCTTATACATTAATTATAATAAGTTTAAAAAACTTAAACTAATAAGATCAAATAAAAAATAATGAACTTCAAACATCTAATTTTTGAATACACATGTTGCACTTGTGAAGAGCTTTTTTATTATAATTCTGATATAATCCCATAAATTTTTAAAAGTCCAAATTTTTTTGCAGAAGGTTTTGCGTTTTGGAAGTTCAATATATATTTTTTAATTGAGTTTAAATTTTATAAAAAATTCTTTATAAAACCTCTTACATTTATCCCATCAATTGATAAACGCTTATCAAATTTTGACTACTATAAGTCTATAATTATCAAATTTATATTTTGTTGAAATTTTCCCAACATTGTATGTGTTACTGAATAGTTATCAATATATCTATTTTACTGGAATTTCATTTACACTAACCATATGATCGTTGTTTCCCTCCAACTAAGATTCCAGAGTTATTCAGCATTGCGCTTCTGGATCCTCAATGGCAATCCAGTTACCTTAAAAGTTGCATAATGACTCTAATTGGCTGGGATTTGCTATATGTGCTGCATTTTCAGTCCAAGAGTATCCAACTGAGTTTCTTGACAATCTGGAAACTGAAATTCCCCACGACCTTAGTTGTCTGTTTGATATGGATATAGGTGGTTTGAAACCTCTCCATGTATGTAGCACCTTTAAAGAACTCAAGTGGTTACATCTACACGGATTCATTTGGCTATCCTATATACCATATTGGTGGCTTTCAGATAAGATAAATCAATGCAACCACATAGAGGTCTCAATTGCAAGTGACTGGCCAGGCTGGATTGTACAGAAGTGTGGACTTCGTCTTGTGTACCTACAAGATGAACAAGAGTTTTGGCAAATTCGATTCCACTTGAGGGCTTCACTTTATGACAATTGGGACATCATTCGTGAAGATTTAGTGGAACACCGACCATTAAAATCATCCTCAAAAGCATCCTCAAATCAAACATTCTCTATGAATAAATGTTTTCCTCAAAGTGAAATTCTGGAATGGTTTAGGCATCAAAGTACAGGCCCTTCTCTGTCTATCCAGCTACCTTCAAATTTCAATAATGCTAGTACTTGGATAGGCCTAGTTTTATGTGCTTCATTTTCAGTCCATGACCATCCAACTATCACAAGTGATAATATGGATTCAGACATTTCCCACTACCTTATTTGTCATTTGGATGCTGAGAAAGGTAGCCTAGAATCTCCCCTTCTCTATCAAATCACTGAAGAGAACTTCACGTGGTTAAATATACAGGGACTCATTTCGCTATACTACATGCCTCGTGGGTCATTGTCAGATTTTTTTAATCAGAGCAGTCATATTGAGGTTTCAATTGGAAGCGACTTCCCAGGTATGACGGTGAATGTGTGGGCAACATTTCTTATACCATCAAGATGTGGAAGAGTTTGAGCAAACGATCATTAAGTGCTCTACTGTGCCTTTTTACAATATGGAACTCATCCATCAATCATTAGCTAGTGATTCTCCAAATGATAAGCCAAAGAATGAAGCTGGTTGTTCTTATGGGGATCCAAACCTTGGAAGGTTGAGAAGACCCATTTACCAGGAGCAAAGCAGTACAGATAGCATCTATCTTGAAGAACAACATCCTGATAATCAGCTCAGCAAAAGTGATTTACAGGTAACAAATTAATGTGTATTTACTTTCAAATTACTATCAAGCTCCCTTCTAGTTCAGTCATCAGTGGCATTGTCTGATCCCCCTTATAAGGAGAGCCATAGTTGAATCACCCCCTCTTTTACTGATTTTAACAATTTTGAATTGTTGGAAAAATTCTCTCTCATTGAACATCATGTTCCTATTTTACAGGAATTTGATCAAAGTTTGGTGTATAATTCTTGTTTTCCTCCAAGTGAAATTCTTGAGTGGTTCAACCATCGTAGTGGCAAGCCACCAGTGACAATCCATCTATCTCTAAATTTATATGATGATAGTACTTGCAGGGAACTCACTCTATTTGTTTCTTTCTCAGTCAACATCAAGGATCCTACTGCCATCCTAGACATTTTTAATTCAGAAAGCGCTCATCATCTTTATTGTCATTTGGAAAGCAATGTTGGTTCGTTGGAACCTCTCCATGCCTATTGCCTTACTAAAGAAGATGTCATGTTGTTACATCTAGGTGGATTCATGTGGCTATCCTATATACCACGTAGCTCATTTCTAGATTGGTTGAATCAATGTAATCACATTGAAGCTTCAATTGTTAGCGATTGCCCAGACTTGACAGTGGTGAAGTGTGGACTCCGTCTTGTACATCAGCATGATGAGGAAGAGTTTAAGCAAACTACAAGGCATGGCTTGGCCTCATTGTCTGACAATTAGGGTCTCATCCTTAGAAAAAGAAATAAGCAAAACCTCTCCATGATTAAAGAGAAAGGCAAGCATGTGCTAGAATAGCATCTCCTCTTATTGTTCTGCTGCTTTTCTTAGCGGTTCTCCCTTCTGTTCTCAATTACAAGTCTAAGTAGACA
The DNA here is from genome assembly GCA_028216015.1 of Quercus dentata. NCBI lineage: Eukaryota > Viridiplantae > Streptophyta > Magnoliopsida > Fagales > Fagaceae > Quercus > Quercus dentata. The sequence goes on along the minus strand of CP116446.1, from coordinate 74,778,166 downwards.
CTCATAATCTCTGCTGCTTAGTTAACTCAATATTGGTCTTGAGTTTCTTGTTCCTTGGACTAATGTGAGCACTATCTTTAGTTTTTGCATTAATAGGAGGCAACAAAGGCATTGTCACTAATAGTGAGCTGTTAAAAATATGTTTTAATTTTATTGGAAGGAATGATTAAAAATGAACTCTTTGTTTGCACATTTTCTTCGTTTTAAGGGAATAAATGCATGTTCATGTAGTAATCACTAGAAAGTGATCTCTATGTTGAGATAATTGAGTAGAAAACAATTATCATAAACAATAATGTGACTTCTATACATGTTGGAAACACTTTATGTATGGTGATAATTGCACACAGAGAGTTAAAAAGTTAAGAAGGTAGGCTTAATTGGATTTGTATATAGTAGCTGATTGGAATAAGGTTGTCATCTTAAAGAACATTTGGAGCCTATTCACTTGGTCAGGTTTCTGTGAGTAGCCTGGGTGCATAGGCATTTACTGAGAAATAAGTGCTTCCGTATGGTGAAAATACCCAAGAAATTCCTTTGTTCATTGTTATTGATTTTTAACAACAATTTATTGTTTGCTTTAAAATAGTAATAATAATAATAAGGAAGGGAAAAGGAAAGTGAAATGGTGGATAGAAGATTGTGCTTGGAGGAAAAGATGGACAATTTTTTTTTTGAATTATTTTTATAATAATTCAATTGTTACCAAGTGGAGGAGAGGGGATTTTTTTTATAAATTTTTACAAGTGAGAGAATGAGGATTTGAATTATGGTTCTCCTCATAAAGGAGATTATTTAATACTACTGAACTACAAAGCTTTTGGTTGGAGGAGAGATTTGATTAATTTGAACTTAAATTGAAGACGGATGAACTAATAAGTAATTTGTCACACATCTCTCAAGTGTTGGCACAAAAAGTTTTTAAAAATAATAATAATGATAGAGAAAAACGATATGTAACTATAAAAGTTAACATCTACCAAGTGTATCATCCATAGTAAATTAATATTAGAGGACAAAGATGGAATCCAATGCTTTGTGCAACAAATCCGTTAGAATTATGACATGTGTTCACTTTTAACCACATGTCATGATCTTGACGGTCATTGTACTAAGCCAAGTCCAATTTTAGGTACCATGAGTTTTATATATTGTTTTCAAATTAAGGTGAATATTTGGACCACTAGCTTCATGCATCAACTTCATAGACACCAATTTTACTTTTGTTTTATTTCCCTCCTATATATTATACTACCATCTCATGTTAATTCTTCACTGAATTATCTATTACTATTTAGCTATCATCTCATACAATCAATTTCACTAGCAACAGGGTATAATAATACATATGTTTAAAAGAAAATCAACAAGTTTGAACTCCCAATCATAAAAGGTTCGAATTAGTGCCGGTTTAATACTAAATGCAATTGATGCAATCGCCTAAGGTCCCAAATATAAAGAAGGCCCCAAATTTTAATTTAGTTAAGCCTACATATTAGCCAATAAATAGATAAAGATGCTACTTTCACAAAATTTTTCACAACACTTTTACAACAAATCCTAAGTAGTAGGTTGTTATAGGCCGTTATTGATGGCAAAAAAATAATTTTAGTGATGGGTTCTATTGTGAATGTAGAACTCATCAAAAAAAAAGTGCAATACCCAAAAAAAAATTCATAACATTTTTCACAATAGTTGAGTTGATAATTTTTTTTTTTTTTTTTTTTTGAAATAATTACAACATGCTGCTAATCTCACAGCTCAAACCCTTTCCTCCCTAGACCCCAAGCACTTTGTGCATGGGGAGGTGCCAATTCAGCTACAAGGCCTTTGGCAAGGTGACAAATTTTTACTAGTTCACACCTACGTCCATCACTAACATCACACTTTTACTTACCAATATCATTCTATCACATCAATATGTATGAAAATTTTTGTCAAACTTTTTTGTGTTATAGAGTTTTGTTGTGAAATTTTAAAGTACTCGCAAGTGTATGAACCGTACCAAAGTATAGTTTGACAAGAACGAGGTCGAACCCATAAGGACTTGAATGAACGTAGGAAAATTAATCAAATCTTCACCAAATTAATCATAATCTATTCTTTTGATAATGAATAACTAGTCTTGTAAAACATATATATATATATATATATATATGTGTATATATATATATATATATTATTTGATTAATTGCAATATTCTTTAAAACATAGAAGGAAATATAAAAAACGAATTGCACGTAGCTATTAGATAAACATAGGTGGTTTGTCAGTACGTTGGAAATTTTAATATTGTTGAAAAGATCATTCTAGAGTTTTCGAGAATAATTTAAAAACTTTCAATCCCATAATGTTTTCTTCGTAATTCTCCTCTTCCAAAGGAAGAGAATTCTAAAAAGTGAAAGTCTAATTAATTATTATGAGGATCATGAGGATCATTAATTGTTTTTTTTTTTTTCCTATATTTAATCGGGCATTGTAAAAGAGTTGCTCATGCTTTGGCAAAGACATTACAAGTGGAGGACTCCCAGATTTGGCTTAAGGATTGTCCTCCTTTTATTCTATTCTTTTTACAATCTGATTTCCATGCTCAAATCTCAATAAATTGACTATTGTTTATTATAAATTAAAAAAAAAAAATTGTTACTAATGAGACAATCTCAAAAGAGTTTTTTTTTTTTTTTTTTTGAAGGAATCTCAAAGGAGTTTGCAACCCTTAAAATTTAAAAATAGTTTGAAAGTGCACAAGATTAGTTTATGTAGTTGATTAATTTATAACATGAAATTTTTTTACTGTTACTTATTAAAGTAATGTTATTTTAAAATATTTTAAAAAATTAATTTTATTTTGGTTTATTTCATAAACTGATCTCATTTTGTGATGTGATGTGGTGTTTAGAATTTATATTTAAATCCAAATATTTTGTATCTTGGGCCTGTTTTGTAAGAGGATTTAACTGCAATTTTTTTTTTGGTTTTGAAAACCATAAAATAGCAGGTTCTACACTTGAATCTATTGTTTAGCTAATATTTTCTAAATACAATTTTCATAAAATTATTTCCTATTTTCCCAAATGAAAAATGGATATTGGACACGGCCAAGAAGATATTTTCAAGATACATGAAATGTTTTTAATGGAACAAATGGTAATAAATTGAAAATAATGGACTTCATAGATTTGCTCAAACTCTTCTATCTCTTAAATTAAGAAGTTTACCTTTATCACAAATTTGAATTTTATCATTATATATTTTAAAAAAATGTTCATTAGTTTTATTCCCACATATCAATTTTGAAATTTATCCTTATCCCCAAAAAAAGTAAACTACACATTACTTCCTATAGTTTTTTTTTTTTTTTTAATCTCAAAGCAAAAATGGTCTCCCAAACATTTTTTTTTCAATATTTTGAAAATTGTTCTTAAATGAAGGAGCCAAACACATATAATGTAAAAATTATTATATGAAAACTAGTTTCACATTCAATTTTTTGAAAATTATTTTCATAATTTTTGCATAACAAAAACAAAAATCCTCCTACAAAATAAAATTACTAAATTTGATTTTGATAAAATTCTATTTTATATTTTAAAAAAAGTCACTAAAATTGATTCCATTATAAAAATCGATCGAAAGTGTAAAACATAATATTGTATTATTAATAAGTTTTTCAATGAAATTTATATTTGAATTAATGATAATAATTTTAGAAATTATTTTAAAAAATTATATTGGGATAAGGTTCCCTCCCATTAAATCCTTCAATTTCCTCCAATTTTTAGTCATATGCAAGACACTTGACATTTATTTAATTTTGTGTGATTGATAAAAATTGAATATTTAAATAGGAGGGGATCTTACTCTTATCCCAATCTAAATTAAAATAAATTTAGCTTAATTAATTGGAGGAATCCCGAGATATGGGGTTAGGAGTTTTGAACCCAAAACCTTATGGATTTCGTGATGTTTTCAGAACCGTTATACCAACTCATTGAGGTTTTAATTATTTAGTTTAGATACGTGTGTTAATTATAATATGAAATCAACAAATAAATAAGTACAGATTTGACTTTTTTTGGTAGGTAGATTATGAGAGCTGATTGAACTTAAAAAAAAAAAAAAAAAAAAAAAAAAAAAAAAAAAAACTCAATTAGAATATTAATGATTCACTTGGCCGATAACTATTGATGTAAAACAAATTCATCACTCATTACAACTGATTTTTTATGTAACAATGTAATCATTGGCATAAAATGGGAGTATCTATTTGTGCTCCCATTAATTTTTTTTTTTTTTTTTTGATAGTAAACCAAGACTAAACTTTCATTACTTAGGACAACTGTCCAATGCAGTAACATCCATATGAATTTGAGATACAATAACACTGGGGTATCTTCCACCCAAATTAGACATTCTTGTACATTACTAGCTTCCTTAGCCATAAGATGAGCAGCCATATTGCTCTGTCTGCAAGACATGAGAACAACTCCACGGTGAAATAAAGAGGCAGACCCTGTTTCGCCCCTTCCACAATTTTCTGTATTGAGCACGGGCCTGGTCGCTTGCTCCCATTAATAATTTACCTTTTAGTGGCCGCTTCAAGAGCCTTGTAGAATAGTGATCTATTTATTGATTTTCAGAAGTTCGTGCTTTCAAACGCTATATAAAGTATACAAAATATTCCACCCTCGAAATAAAAGACCCAAAGCCCAGAATCAAAGCATAAAAATGAGTTGTGTGTGAATTCAATAGATTCTTCATTTGTGAAGTACACCGTGGAGCCATAGAATTTGGGGGGCGAACTCACTTTGCTCAAGGTAACTTTTCTCTCTTTTTCTCTGTTTGTTTACCAAGAAAATGAATGAAAAAAATATCCCGCTTATGTGGAAGCTTGGTGGTTTATGTCTATATATATATGCCTTTGATTTCAGAAAGAGCAACAATTTTACCCTAGAAAAAAAATTCAAGGAAAATTAAAGAGGAACAAATATAAAACGAGAATTAAAACTTTGAATCGTTTGTTATTGAAGAGTCGATCTCTGACTTGTAGCATTCTATTGGAATCTTGGGTACAAGGATACCAATCAAAAAAACTTGGGAAGGCTACCATAGAATGCCTCACAAAGAGTCGGGCTTTGACTCATTTTTGGGGTTATAATATGTATTTCTTTCAAATAGAGCATTTATGAGGTATAGTCTGCTGCAGAAGAGTGTAATAATATGTTTCTTCATTATTCTAGTATGAGTGATATAAGTTCGCTATTCTAGTTTTTTAGCACTACTATTTCTCATTTTTTTGGGGTACTATAGTGGTAGTGTTATTGTTGCTTCTCTCTATATTTGTTTTGAGTTCAAATATTGCTCTGCTGTACTATGCTCTCATTTGCTTCCATGGTGCAGTTAGTGCTCTTCAAGATCTATATAGGTCCCTGAACAACCCACCAAAGTCTTTGAAGGGATGGAGAGTCATGAACAGGAGTGCCATGTTCTGATTCATCCGTTATTCACCTGTAATCCACTTAGCTAACCTATATTTTGTACTAACAATGCCACATTGCCATAGAAGCCCAAAACCTTACCCTTCTATGGTCTCTACTAATTTTATGCAGTAAAATTCAAGGACTAAACCTCACTGGGTGGATTGGAGGCCAGCTTAATAACTTGCATCATTTTAAGCACCTGTAATTGAAACTGCCTTGTTATATTTAGCTCTTATTGAAATAGTTTTTTTTTTTTTTTTGATAAGTAATAAGAGAATATTATTAATATAAAAAAAACAAGAGAAACACAAAGAGTTCATGATAGTGAACAAAGGAAAAAGAAACAACAAGACAAAAACAGCCCCTAATCTATTCTAATAGAAGAAATAAAATCTGTAAGGGTAGAACAATCCAAGAAACCCCAACAACGAGACCAATCAAAGAGGGTCCTCTGGCAAGACTCTAATAACTAAACCACAGTTTTCCCCTCATCCTCAAAAGCCCGCCAATTCTGCTCGGACCAAATAGTCCACATTAAACAGTTTGGGACCAAATCCCAAATATCAGAACTATGCTTCCCAAAACAATGAAACCAACAAAATAATAAATCCTGAACTGAACTTGGCATGACCCAATTGATCCCAAATAACCGAAGCATATACATCCACAAAGAATGAGCTATCAGACATAAAAGTAACAAGTGATCCATAGATTACGCATTACAACAGCACAAATAACAACGATTTGCCAAAGGGCGACCACAGAGCATAAGATTATCCAAAGTTAGAATCGACCATGAGTCTCTGTCCACATAAAAAAAGGCACCCTTTTAGGAACTTAACTTTCCAAATACCCTTCCAAGGGAAGGTGGAGGGAGCTACATTTCGAATCTTATGATAGAAGGACCGAGTATCAAACTTCCCACTGCCATTAAGATCCCAACAAAGCCTGTCACACCCTCCACCCCTAGGGATTCAAGTTTGGATGAAATGAAGAAAGGAGTAGGAAGCCGCCAACTCCCAATCATTGAATTCCCTCTGAAATCTTAAACTCTACACTCTGTCATTATCACCCACCAAGGGCTTAGCACTTCAGAAATACAAGCCTCCTTATTAGCTGAACACAAAAATAACTAAGGATAAAGATTTTTAAGAGGGACATCCCCAGTCCACTTATCATGCCAAAAAAGAGTGCGAGATCCATCCCCCACCACAACAGAGAAATGCTTAGCAAAAGTTTCCCACCCTTCACTAATACTCCGCCATAACCCACAACCATGGGCCCTACTACAAGCTCTAGTGCACCATCCCCCTTTTCCTTCCCCATATTTCATGGCTATGACCCTTCGCCACGGATGAGAGGTTTCATGGCCATACCTCCGAGCCATTTCCCTAAAAGGGCCTGATTAAAAGGCACCAACTTCCGGATTCCTAAACCACCCAACTCACGTGGAAAGCAAACATTTTCCCAAGCCACCAAAGGATATTTGAAACACTCAACCGATGAACCCCACAAGAAGTTCCTTTGATGTGTTCCAATCTAGACGCCACAGCTTTGGGGATAGTAAAAAGGGAAAGATAATAAGTTGGAAGGCTTGAAAGGGTACTCTTGACAAAGGTGAGTCTACCACCCTTTGACAAATAAAGCCGCTTCCAACCTGAAAGTTTCTTTTCCATCCTCTCAAGGATCGGATTCCAAATGGAGGGCGTTTTATACAGAGTTCCCAAAGGCATTCCCAAATAAGTCATAGGCAAACCGCCCACTCTGCATTGAAGGATATTAGCCAAAGACTGAATGTTACACACCTCCCCAACAGGGACAATTTCACTTTTCCCCACATTCACCTTCAAACCAGTAAAAACTTGAAAACAAGTCAAAGCCAGCCTAATAGATAGAATCTGCTCTCTAGAGGCATCACAGAAAAGAATGGTATCATCAGCAAATAAAAGATGGGAAACACGGATACCAGTAGAATGAATAGGACCCACATGAAAACCCTGAATGAAACCACCTTCCTTAGTTTTCTTCATGATACGGCTTAAGACCTCCATGATCAAAAGAAAAAGGAGGGGAGACAAAAGATCGCCTTGTCTGAGACCTCTAGACCTACCAAAGAAACCAGCAGGAAATCCATTAACTAAAAACGAGAAGCGAATGGTAGAGACACAAGTCTTTATCCATCTCCTCCATCTATCCCCAAATCCCATCCTCTCCAATAGATAAAACAAGGTGTCCCAATTCATATGGTCATAAGCTTTCTCGATATCTAACTTACACACCACCCCCGGGGTACGACACTTCAGTCTATTGTCTAAACATTCGTTAGCAATAAGCACTGAATCCAAAATCTGTCTGCCACCAACAAAAGAATTTTGAGACTCAGAAATAAGATTATCCAACACCCTCCTCAATCTGTTAGCTAAAACCTTGGACAAAATCTTATACACACCGCCTACTAAGGTGATAGGCCTAAAATCTTTAATATTCAATGCATTGTTTTTTTTTTGGGAATCAAAGATAGAAACGAAGCATTCAGAGACCGTTCAAACTTTGAGCTCCTATGAAAATGATCAAAAAAAGCCATGACATCTCTTTCCACAACACTCCAGCATTTTTGAAAAAAGGCCATAGTGAAACCATCGGGACCTGGGGCTTTATCCCCCTCCATCTCTTGAAGAACCTTTACCACTTCCTTCTTAGAAAAATCCCTCTCTATTCAATCCACTCATCCTCTTCAATGCTAGAAAACTCTAATCCATCCATAGAAGGGCGCCAAGTATCCGACTCAGAGTACAAACTCTGATAAAAATGGACCACCTTAGACCGCACCTCTTCCTCATCCTCATAGAGGACACCATCCACCTCTATACCCCGAAGATAATTAGTTCTTCTGTGGGAGTTTGCAACCCGATGAAAAAAGCGAGTATTATTGTCCCCCTCCTTCACAAATAAAATCCGGAACTTTTGTCACCAAGAAATCTCCTCCAATATGCGCAATCTCTCCTTTGATCTGAGTACGACGAGTTAGATCCTCATGAGAAAGGCCTGACAAGTCCTCCTTAGCATCCAAACCCAACAATTCCAATAATAGACATTTCTTCCTAAAGGCCAAGTCCCCAAAATCCTCCTTATTCCACTTTTTCAAGTCCTCTTTAAGAGCTTTTAGTTTACGACCCAGAATAAAGCTAGGAGAACCTGAAAAGCAATACCCATTCCACCATTGCCGAACCCTCTCAACAAAACCCTCTTCTTTCAACCACATATTCTCGAATTTAAAGGCACTCCGGCCTTTATTAACACTACCCGCCACCACCAACAGAGGGCAATGATTAGAAACTACACAAGGGAGAACCCTTTGAGACATGTTTCCGAAGTGATCCACCCAATCCACCGAAGCCAAGGTTCTATCGATTCTTGACATACAATTTGACCCCGAATCTCTAAACCAAGTAAACAAAGCCCCTTCAAGGGGTAAGTCCACAAGGTAATTAGCCTTAATGAAGTCTGTAAAAGCAAACATAGCCGGACTAAAAGCCTCACAACCAAATCTCTCACTCGGATATCGAATGGTATTGAAATCCCCAAAAACACACCATGTCGTATTCCACCTGGAGTGCATCCTTGAGAGTTCTTCCCATAGAGCACCCCACCGAGAATCCTCATTAGGCTCATACACTCCAGAACAAGCCCAAACAAAATCATCTACAACCCCCTTGAATAAAACATTAACAGAATACCGCCCAACAGCATAATCAACTTTTTCAAAAACTCTCTTGTCCCAAACCAATAACACCCCCCCTGCAGTATTGACTACATCTAGAACATCCCAATCTAGAAAAGGACTACCCCAAAGGCTTCGAACCACAGAAGAGTTTAAAGAAGACAACTTAGTTTCTTGAAAGCAAACTATATCGCACTTCCACTCCTTGAGAAGATTTTTACATACCTCTCGCTTCCGAGGTTTAACCCGTAGTGTTTATTTAATTCTTTATTCTGGTTTCTTCTTTAGGGATGTCAGCTTCAATAACATTCGGGGTGAAACTATTTAGTAACAGGAAGGGCAACTCTTATTTGTTTATATAGTAATATTTTGGTTTCTTCTTTATTCTGTCTTAAGCGTTATATTTGTTTATATAGTAACAGGAAGGGCAACTGTTTCTTCTTCCCAGGTTAAACCATCAAATTGGTCTTCTTTCTTGTAGTAGTTCATTTGAATAGTTAATCGCACAATTTAAGTTTAAGCATTGGGCTGTTAGAAAATTAGATATGCTAAGCCGTTTACTGTTTACATAGAAGAGGAATTGGGTATCGATAAGTCGATCTTGGAAATACCCCATTAGTCCATTTGATTGCTCTTGTTGTTTTTGAGGAAACATGCAAAAATCTGTTGGGTGTAGTTGCTTACTTTAATCCAAAGAATCAGATTTTCATATAGTCTTGTAAATTTTCATTTGCCATTTTGTTGTTATAATTTAAGGGTATTGGAGCACAGCTTTCTTTTGCCTTGTACACTAGAACTAGATTACATTATTACTTTTATCTAATTCAATCAATTTTGTGCTTATGATTAAGCATGTTTCTCAAAGTATGACTTCTTTGAATCCAAGATATGAATCTTTGTAAGTTTTGGGGAAGAATTCGACGCAGTTAGAGCCATGTAGTCTATCTATTAGTCAAACTAATTCTCTTACACATTTAAAGTAGAACATTATATAATTATTACATTTTTGCAGTCCTGAATTCATGGTGATGATACAGATATAAATATGGAATTTTCATATAACTCCATTGGTTCTTATAGTTTCATTTACTTGAGTGAATTGTGTGATGCACTCACTTTATTGCTTAGCATCCGAAAGCCTTTTTTACGTTCTTGTGAAGTTGATCTTGGAGATGTCTCGTGACAACTAATATATGCAATGTTGTACATTTGGCTGATACAAGGTTCAATATCATAAACTTTTTCTATTTACATCTTTGCTTGATACAGGGGTTCCAATTAGCAGAATGGATATGTTTTATTTAAATTTTTAACGTCTTATTGCCTGTATAATGATGGTTCTGATCTTTTTTGTCAACAATTGCATAATTAAAGATATTTTGGAGGATGTTGTGCAATTTTTGTAGTTGAAACTAGGGATGTTATCATGACAAAAGTTGCAATTGACGTCTACAGAATTTTATATATTAGCATTAACTCAAAAATTGAAACTGATTTTTGCTTTATTACTATGTAAATCAGAAATTTTGATCTCCTTTGTCTAAAAAGGGAAAAAAAACAAAGGTCTTTAGGCACCATTTATGAATTACCTAGCATGATTTTCTGAATCAACCCTAGGCTTGTGGTATTTAAATTCCTTTTGTTGAATCTGGTCATTTTCTTTTGTTGTATCGGTATTTGTAAGTCACAACCATTGCTTCACTCTCCCCACTACTATAATTTGAACTCCTTCAATATCATACTCATTTGGGAAATGGGAAAAAGCGTGTAGATACATGTCCATTTTCTACTAGCTTTTACATTTAGCTTTTAGTTTTTCTTGTTTAAGTACAGCCTTTTCATTTACCTTAATTTTTTTTCTTACTTTTTCAAAGCACAAATATACTTTCAGTCCACTTTCCACCAAAAAGCCAAATAAGCTTATATATGTTGACAAACGAATTACACTCTGCCTTCATCTAAACCATCTGGGGTCTATTCATTTTTAATTATAATATTTCCAATGAATATAGTTGGAGCTCCCTTGTCAAGGAAATGCTTTATAATCTGTGTCATAACCAGCTCCGAAGGTCCTGTATTATCGTGCAGTCTTGCTATATGAGTTCCCCTGAACCAAGGGTGTGAAATCTTCCCATCATGGCCATGTTTGCATGTACCCAAGATCAAAGGGAAATGTTTGAATATCTTCCTACTATTTCATTCAAGGCCGGAGTGTCAAAATATGCTCTTTTTATTATTGGTTTATTTTGTGAGTTGGACAGGCTTAATGGTAAAAAGACACTAAGAAATCTAGTTGCCATTCTTTATTATTGCTTCCACTGACTTGTAGGTTTCTCAATAGCTGTTCTTTGCTGCACTTTGCAACTTATATTGATCTTGATTGCTTACTTAAACATCTCTTTCGCCAGGAACATTCAAGATAATTCTTTCGGTGGCATTATACCAAAGCATCAGCCAATCTACTAGATTATAAGCCTCGTATCATATTCACCATATAAACATGAACCACGTCTTGCCAAAAGTGTTGGTATAAGCACACCAAAACTATATACATCAGCAGTCTCAATTAAATAGCCCATACGCACATATTCAAGCATTGCGTACCCATGTTTTCCATGAATATGAAAAACTTGTACATGCAATTGACCTTCGGGAATTGACATGGAGAGTGAGAAATCAATCAATTTGGCAACATTGTTCTCATCCAATATAATGTTACCCAGCTGAATATATTTATGTGTGGATAACAGGCCTGAAAATGCAGTGTAGAGATATGCAACTGCATTAGCTATGCCCATTGCAATCCTTAATTTGCATTTCAATGGCTCAAAGTTAAGTCCCTTAGTCGATGGGATACAAATACATTTGGAGAGAATGAGGTCCCTTACAAATTCATACACTCAAATCGGATTTTGGGTCTCTAAGCAACATCCTAAGAGTTTTAGAACACTTGGTGGACACTCATTTGTGATCTAATGACAATGTCTTTGATAATCTCTCCAAGTATAGGCCATGATCTTTTGCCATACTTTTTAACTGAAAATAAGTGATCTTCCAAAGAACCCTTGTAAAAGTGAAAATCATCTGCATCCAAAAAATTTGAAGTGGGTCACAGTTGTATGTTGCTCTTCTGAGCTCTTCAGCAGAGAAGAAGACATGAATAAGATTTCTTTCTCCATTGCAAAAGGCAATTAACTCCTCAAATAACATTCTTCGATTCTTCATAAATGGTGTCTCTGTCTCCTCTTTGGCTTTCCTCTTCATTTCAAACATGAAATCATCTTGTTCATCAAATACTTAGGTTACATATTGGAATATTAATATACATGCAAGATATGATAAGACAAGACATGAAGAAGCTGTAATCAAGCTTTACTTGAAGATATTTGGAGATCACTAACCAATCTTTGCTTATATATCAATCGGCATGCACAATTTAGAGTTTGAAACAAGTAGTACCATTCCACAATGTAAATCATGAATTGGAAATATTTGAAACAAATTTCCTACCCAAATATCAATGCTTAAAGAAGTGGGCCAGCATGTCACGACCACACATTGCAGTAACAAGCATACCAAACCAATTTAGCTATTAGTTATCATTGCTGATTATTGTTAGAACTAATTATGTTTGTGCTTATACTTCAATTAATTAATACATGTTGGTGCTAATTAATACATGACTAAAGGAAAATATTAGCCATGTTTGTGCTTATAGTTTAAAGAATTAGTGTAGTCACAATTAAGGTTCCTCCTTATGGCCTGTTTGGATGAAGGGGGAAGAAAGAGGAGTAGAGGGGAGTAGAATAGAGTTAGCTAAAAATAAACTAATTTTGTGATTAATCTACTCTACTTCCCTTCCCTCCCCCTCAATCCAAACGGGCCATTAATTGAGTGTGTGTTGTGCAAGCACTGTTACACAGAGATGATATCCATTGTGTGTTTGAGTCACCACCATGAACTCCTCAAGGCCAACCAATCAGCTCACATGTTAGATGCTACCATGAGACTTGAAAAAAAAAAAAAAAAAAAAAAAAAAACCTTTAACATAGTTCTTAACATCTTTTTTTTTTTTTTTCTTATTTCTTTTCATACATATAAAAGAAAAAAAAATCAACTCAATAAAAGTTGAATAATGCATAGATCCTTAAATTTATAATTTAATTCTAATAGTCTAATAATTCCACAATAGAAGAAAAATAAATATGTATACATTTCATACACGGAATGCACCAACTAAAACCTAGCATCTTAGGATTAGCTTGTAATTTTTATTTATAAATGTATGTGCTATATCATTCAACATACACTTACTCATTGTTCTAAAAAATAGATTACACAGAAGTAGATTATACAAAGATTTGCCAATTATTTACAAGTTATTTTATTTATTCCCTTGCTAAAATCAATTTATCTCACCCTCTAATAGTTTTATAATAAACAAAATAAAGTAGGTTTTTTGTTTTTAAGTAAGCCAGTAATTTATTTAAATGCACTTTTTATTTCAATATTAGAAAATAAGCAAATAATACACACACACACACACACATATATATATATATATATATATATATATATATATATATATAATATGGGATGGTATCATCAATCATGGTAGTAGTCTCACACAGATGCAAACTATTTTTTTGAGGTGGGTCACAGACACAAACTTTACAACCCACTACCCATGTATAATTGATAAAGTTTAAAATATATCCATTGCACATTATTATTCAACATGCAATTACACATCATATACTATATAATAAAAGTTGGGCTTAGACGCCGTGATTGCACCAAGTGCCTTCACCAAATTACAGAAATTTTATTAATTTTTTAAAGAACTAAAAAAGAATAATATACTACTAGGACACTAATTCATTCTTATCATTAAATAAAATTATATTAACATTATTTTTTTATTAGGATATATTTCTTAAATTAAGGGATAATATTTAACATACATAAATTAAATTTAGATTTTTTTTTTTATTTGTTAGGATATATTTCTTAAATTAGGGGATAATATTTAACATACAAAAATTTAATTTAGATAATATTTATCATCTAAATTTTCAAAATTTTAATATTATTAAATTAATATTATTTTATCAGAATATCAAGATACAAAACTTGATTATTAAGGGATAAGCATAATCCAAATTCTTTAAAAGATGATTAATATAAATCTATCCCAAGAAACAGTATATATCTCCAATAATTTGATAATCTCTATCTATTCCAAAAAACAGTATATATCTCCATTAATTTGATAATTTCTACGTTGATGACATAAAAAAAATATATATATATATATATATATATATCAAAATTCCATAGAATTAATAGATTAATTTTAACAATTTTCTTATTTGATTTTTATGTTACATCAAATTATCAAGATGTTCTACACATGTATTCTTGAATTATCAACTTTAATTTTAATTTATAATATTATCAAGATTATATTAATTTTATATTTATCAATTGTTTAGTACGTTTTTTAAAAAAAAATAATTATCAATTTAAAAAAATTCAATTTGGAATTATCAATTTAATTTAGTTTTAGGAAGAAATCTTACCCTTTATTTTAGTGAGATAATTATTTACACTTGATAATTTTTTCTTTTATCTTTATTGAATCTATTAAATATATAATTATTTATACATTATTTTATAAGTTTTTTTCATAAAATCGTGCAACAACGAGGACATAAATATATACATATTTTTTGGATAAATATGACAAACCAAGTAATGAAAGAAAGCAATATTTAATTTACAATTATAATAGTTGTGATTATCTAAAATGTTATTAACAAAGCCTAAAATCAATAGAATAGAATTACCTAAGGATATAATTTAAATAAAAAAGAGAGATAAAAAAATGTAAAAGAAAAAAAGATCGAATTTGCATTTTTTTTCCTACGTTTCTTTAAAAAATATAAAAGGAAAAAAAGATAGAACTTGCATTTTTTCCCTACGTTTTTATTTTTTTTATTTTTATGGATAAATTTGCATCTTATGTCATCTTTTTCCTAATAACTAGTCGCTAACCTGTGCGATGCAAGGGAAAGCTACCAATTTTTTTCCAAATGATGTGACATTAGCTATTGGAATTCAACATCGATTCTCTAGTAGCATGTTGTTATTTTTCAATTTCATTTATTTCATGTCTTCCACTAAATATTCAATGCATTCATTATATTTAAAAACATATATTCAAATTGATTATATAAGTGTCTGCAAAAAACTACAATTCAATCAACTCTAGAATACAAAATAGGCTGGGGTAAAAAATAAATCATAGCTCGGTTTCCATACAAAAACAAAAGAAGCAAGCCGATAACAATTCAAATTGACCAATAGCTCGGTTTCCATACAAAAACATATATTCAATTTGATTATCTTAGTGTGTACATAAAAACTACAATTCAATCAACTCTAGAATACAAAATAGGCTGGGGTAAAAAATAAATCATAGCTCGCTTTCCACACAAAACAATTCAAATTGACCAATAGCTCGGTTTCCACACACAAAAAAACAGAATTTTGTCTAAATTTTATTCGGCCATTGAAAAGCAGATTAGCAACAGAAAATTAACAGAATGAACAGTATTCTGGTTGGATAGGCCCAATAATTCATTATTTTGGGCCCATAACTGGGTCCCATTAGGCTAAAACCATATTGGGCTCAAAAGGCCCACCATGTTGAAACAAAAATCAGTCTAATAACTCCACATGGCACATAAATACTAAGATAACCACATTTTTGTTATCCGTCTAATAACTCCACATTTTTTGTTTCAACATTCTGTCTAATAACTCTGTCCAAATCAAACAGGCTTTCCAACGGAAACCGTTATCGTTCCTTTCCTCTCAATCTCTTTGTATTCCTCACAGCTAGGGGTGTGCGCGGTTTCGTAAGGGCCGTTGTTTTCCAAATTTATTACCGAACCGATAGAGATCGATTTTTTCATAATTGAAACCGATGCACACCGTCTAGGGTCGGTTTTCAGACCTATAGCGGTGCGATTTTTTACGGTACAATTTAGTCGGTTTGGTCGGTTTGAAATATTAAAAAAAAAACAATTTTTTTAATAATAAAAAAATTGGGCTTTCAAGCCCAATATCAATATATCAACTTGTTCAAGAAACCTATGCCAAATAATGTATTTTTTCATTTCATAATGATCACATAATGATCCAAACAGCCAAGCCAACCTTAATAGTTTATATTAAATTATTATATATATAAGCATCCGTGTATAATATATAATGCTACAAACTCTCAAACAGCCAACCTTACACTTTGTGTATTATCAGTATTATATATAATATATAATATAATATTATATTACTCGGAATTGGACATGAATATATTGTGTATCCAGCTTCGTGTAGCAGCCAACCTTACACTGTGTATTATATAATATATATATATATATATATAATATTAATATAATATTATATTACTTGGAGTTGGACATGATTACACTGTGTATCCAGCTTCGTGAATGATAAAACTTTCAGGCTGCTTACATCCATCCAACCTTACATATATCGAAGTGTAAGCGGCTCACATTAGTCCAACTTGGACCCCCACAAAATAGAAAGACACAATACTGAGACACACGCCACACTCACACAAGCTTTGCTTTGAGAGACACAATCACACAAAGAATGGCAATAAAATCATTCATGCTTTCAGCTTTCCCAAACAAATGAAAATGAAAAAAAAAGAAAAACACGAAGACAAACTACAAAACTGAAAACACGAAGAAGCTTACGACTTATCGGTGTTCTCGTCAAGGCGAGACTTGAGTAGAGAGGCGAGAGCGAGAGAGAGAGTTAAAAGATACTGAGAGAAACATACGAACTTATATACCCCCGAGAATCTGAAAACCTAGCATAAAACGCTCCGTTTTGCTTCTTTTTTTTTTTTTTTTTAATAACACCCATACATACGATGTCGTTTATCGCCTTCATTAAAAAAAAAAAAAAAAAGAACGACGAATGCATCTTGTATCGGTTCGGTTCGCCACAGCTCGGTTTCGGATTTGTCAATCCGGTGATTTCACCGCACCGGCATCGGAATGGAGGACGAAGTCCGAATGCCGGCCTCGGCTCATTCGGTCGGCGCAACAGTTGGGACGGTGTTCGTCGGCGGCGGTCGGTTGGGTCGGTTCCGGTGAAGTTTTGCACACCCCTACTCACAGCCAGTTATTAGCCGCTTGTCGTTGGTTGAGTATCTCTGTTTTTTGTGGATTCTAAGCCAAATCTCAAAAAGGTAATCTTCCTAGATCCTTTCTTTATCATACCCACTTTTTTTTTTTTTTTTTTTTTTTTTTCCTTCAAAGGAAAACCAAATTGTCTTAAGCCTTTCTCAATTGTAAATATATATGTGTATCTCTGGTAACCCTTGTTGAAGGTGTCTGTTGGGTCTTGCTTTGTGGAAAGGGAGAGGCGGAGGATCGGGAAAGGTAGGCTAGATAGGTTGGGTGTTGAATTGCCGTGGGTCCGATTGGCTTGCCATGGGTGTGATTGAGGAGGAGCCGGGAAGGAGGTAATGGCAGAGCTTTCGTGAAAGGAAAAGCGTGAAAATCAGAGTCGGGTAGGGAATGGGTTTATGACGTTTTTTTTTTGGTTTTGGTTTTATTGTTTTATGTTTTATTTTTATTTTTTAATGTTGTGCTGACGTGGAAAATTGTGGGAGCTTCAAAAGCTTCGGTTATATATATATATATATATAGATAATGTAAAAAAAATAAAATAAAAATGTATATGAGTTTCACCTAAAATACTTCTTTTTGTTCGTATCATCTTCTTCACAACCTAAAATTCCCACTATTTATACACACAGTTTTTTGGTATTTCATTATTTCTACTACATACTTACAATTATTTGCTATATTCTTCCTTTCTCCTCTCTGCCCTACCTACAACCTTGCAGATATTTTTTTTTCCTTCATCAAATTGAATAGATTTTGTGTATTTGTTGTCTTTTTATTATATATAATATAATTTTTATCAACACTGTGTATTTGTTACCTTTTTATTTTATATAATATGATTTTGTGAATCCCAAAGAACACTTGTCTATGATAAAGTTTCTAATATGACATTTTTTTTAAATTTATTTATTCGATTTGTAGAGAGTTGTCATGTCAAGGAAACTGTGATTTTAGAAGGGTTATGTAGATTTTATTCTCTGGTTTTTTTTTTTTTTTTTTCATGTGTATTTCTTGCTTTCTTATTAGATGAAAAGAGAGCTATTTCTATGAGTTTGTAGAAATAGCTATATCTTACTAATAAAAGTCTAATCAATATTGCAGATTTTTTTCTTTTTTTTTTTTTAGATTTAAAATGATAAGACACATAAAAAAAATAAATAAAAAATAAAAACCTTAGAAACATGGATAAGTTTCTTTTCCTATAATTTCTAAGTTAATAAAAATCTTAATTTGATTACAATCTAAATTTTCATCTTATCTATGTAATCTTTATTTTTTACGTGTAGTGTTACCATTAGTATTTTATTTAAAATTATAGATAAAAAATAATTTTAGAAAAAAATACCCATTTTATATATATATTTTAAATTTATTAATTTTCTCCCTTTGTTTTTCCCAATACTCTACCAAAGTACGTGAATCATAGTGTTTTTTAATTTTTTCTAAGTACAATATTAAGATAGGTTCAAATATTTTGCTCATTTGCAGTGGTATATATGCCAACTGAATGCGTTCATGTGAATCAGCAGTGTGACCTTATTCTCTCCTTTAAATAATTTTTCTTTATTTAAATTGACATAATCCTTCATATCCTAGAGGAATCTATACATGGATTATGTGCAAAATACACTAATAATGTTTCTAAACTTTAACAATATATAATTGATTAAAATTTCACATAGGATAGGTGCAACCTTGCAGGTAAATTTTTTTTTTTTTTTTTTTTTCATCAAATTGAATAGATTTTGTGTATTTGTTGCCTTTTTATTATATATAATATGATTTTTTTCAACAAGTTTTATAGATAGGCTGAAATTCTATGTTTTTCTTTTTGTTCATATCATCTTCTTCACAATCTAAAATTCCCACTATATATACACACAGTTTTTTGGTGTTTTATTATTTCTACTATGTACTTTACAATTATTTGCTATATTCTTCCTTTCTCCTCTCTGCCTTACCTACAACCTTGCAGGTAATTTTTTTTTCTTTCATCAAATTGAATAGATTTTGTGTATTTGTTGCCTTTTTATTATATATAATATGATTTTTATCAACAAGTTTTATAGATAGGTTGAAATTCTATGTTTGATCACACCTTTTAATATTTTTTTTTTTAGAAGTCAATATAGCAAGCAATATATTTGTATTTTTTAATTTCTTATTACATGATCATTTGTTGTTAACATCAATATTTTATAATAGATTTAATTTGTAATGGCTTTTATTTGGTGTTTTGTTCCATGTAATCTATATTCTTTAATTAAAAGCAAAATTTGCTGTCAAACATAAAATTGGATACGGGAGAATCCATTCTAAGTCTATCTTTACTTAACTCCCTTTTTCTTTTTCTTTTCTTTTTTTTAAGTTCAAAATTTTGGATATTTTTTCATTAATGAATTGAGGTTTTGGCTTAATTTTGTTTTCAACCGTTTCAATTATTGAATTCATTATTTTTTCATATGTAATATTAATATTTGTGTTTTTTTTTTATTATAAAAAAATAATATATGTGTTCTTAAATGCTAAAACAAAATACTATTACAAATATTACTTTAAGTTAAGGTGCTATATTTATTTATTAGTAAGTTAGAATGTTACATTAAGTTAGAGTATTATATTTTTATCTATTAATTTAGAATGTTACATATGGATACATATGCTGGTTTAGGGTTGATATAACTTATAACCATTTGAATGAAATCAACACTAAAACAAATGATTTAAATATCAAAATAAGAAATACAAATTAAATTTCTTTTAAGTGTATAAGTACAATTTATTTTTTAATCTTAAATTTTGAATTAATTCTTTTTTCATTTTATTTGTTATTAAATTTAATATTATTATCAAAATATTTTTTATTAAACCGTGCATCGCACGGGCAAAATACTAGTTGTTCTAAAAAGTAGATTATAAATAAAAGGTGGGAGGGTATGATGGTAGTAGTGCGCCACTGGGTAATTTGCATTGGGCAGTCAATTGTTTTTGGTCTATACTTTAAAACAAAGTTGCCCCAACATTAGTTAGTGAATCTCAAAACAGCCTCACTTTGATTGTGGAGTTTGACCTGTCCACCTCATTATGACCAGGGGCATTATGGGAATAAATGTAAAAAAGGGAAAGACGCTCATGGGATTTTTTTTTTTTTTTTTTGGAAAGTGGGAAAGATAAAATAGGGCATACTTAGAGTATTCGCGTCGAATGTGCTAAAAATGCTAAATGCTATTTTTTAGCATTTTTAAGAGCATCCATAGCCGGTTTTGCTATCTCATCTTATTTTACCATCCCAAAAAACTACTTTATCAATTATACCATACCATTTTACAATACACCCAACATCTCAAAACTCTATTTTCCCCTTCTACTCATTAAAATGATATATCTACGTAATAAATTTTTTTTTCTTTTTTTCTTTTTCTCAATTTTCTCCCCCACACGCGTCCCTTCTAGAATCCTCCATTCCTTTACTTTTCACCTTCTTCCAGCCTCCTCCTCCAATCCATCATCCATATCAACCCAACTCCTCCATCATCCATATCAACCCGGATCGGCAAAACAGAAAAGAAAAGAAAAAAAAACCATCACGCCTATCACAACGCCACAGCCACCACAATGCCGATCACATATACCAAAAAAAAAAAAAAAAAAAAAAAAAAAAAAAAACAAAACAAAACAAAAAACCATTAACACCCATGCCGATCACAACGCCACAGCCACCACAACACCATAGCCACCACGGCTCCACCGATCTTGCCACCCACCAATCTCCACCATGCCACAGCCACCACAACACCGATCACATATACCAGCAAACCCAAGAAAAAAAAAAAAAAAAAAAAAAAAAACCCCATTAACACCCACGCCCACCGACCCACCGTCATCAAAACCCACGATCTCCACCGTTGTCAAAACCCACACCTCCAAAGAAACCCACCAGCCTAGCCTCATCGGAATCACTATCGGAGCCCTCACGCCGACCCATCCAATTTCACCGTTGAGGAAGCCACGGGGTCTTGGGTCCGAAGAGAGTAGAGAGCAGATGAGAAAGAGAGAAGGAAGAGAGAGAAAAGAATAGAAATAATGAGAGAGGAGAGAGAAATTTCCGGTTAAAAATGAGAAAGGAGTATTGAAAAATTAATTTTTTTTATACCATTCAGCTACAGTACCATCTTACATTTAAGATGGTACTGTAGTTATATGCCAAAAAAAATTTAGCATTTCCCATATGGCCTTCCAATTGCTGAGCACATTTTGGGCCTAAATGCCAAATGTACTTTACATTTGGCATTTGGCCCTTCACCAGGATGCTCTAACACCTCAAATCACAAAAATACACCTACAATAAAGATGTTAAATGCTAAAAATTTTAGCATTGAGCTACAATGAGCTATTATTTTTAACAACTCATTATAGCTGGATTGTTAAAATATATATATATATATATATATATATATATATATTCTCACCAACTCTCACTTCTCTCTTCACTTTCCTCTCTCACTTCTCTCTTCTCTCTCCCGATGGTTGTGGTCTAGCGATGGTTGTGGGTCATGGGTCGTGGTCTAATGGTCCAAAGGTTGTGGTTCGACGAGGTGATTTGATTTTGTGGGTCGATGCGGGTTCATGGGTGCAGGTTTGTGGGTCTGAGTTCATGGAACATCGACTTTACCGACGTGGATCATCGACTTGACTAGAGTGGATCATCGACTTAATCGGCGTGGTCATCGACTTGATTGGCATGGGTCATTGACTTGATCGGCATGGGTCTTTGATCGGCATGGTGGTCATTGGAATTGTGGTGGCTGGTGGCCGGCGATGGGTAGGATTGTCAAGTTAAGAGGGAGAGAGAGGTCAGAGACCAAGAGGAAGAGAGGGAGAGAGGTTGAAAAAAAATAAAAACAAAAAAGGAATAAAGAAATAATATTTAGATGAAGTTGTAAAAAAAATAAAAGTTTTGATGTTGAGTGTATTATAAAGTGAGATGTTAAATGTTATAAAGTGGCCTTTTGAGATGCTAAATGCTAAAATTTTTAAAATTCTTGATGTGAATACTCTTAGGAGGTATTTGGTATTGTTGTTTAAACAACAGTTTTCAGTATTTAAACAATATTAATAATCATATGTGTAAAAAGTGAGTTCGTTCAAAATTTCAAACTAGTTCAAGTGAGTTCACAAACAATAAACTTGATTATACTTGCCTAAGAGAAATTTCATTTGTTATTAAGAACTTCAAAACCTTGAAAACAAAGTGTCACAAGGTGCACCCCTGTTCAAGTTTTAAATTAGATAGTTCATTCACTAACTCCCAAAACTCAACTTAAATTCATAAATAATGGCATGTTTGATAGATTGAAATTAGCACTGTAATGAAACAATTATTCTTATAGTATTATGGTAGTACTCAAATAAATACAAACTATTTGTTTAGGTGGGTCACAGACACAAACTTTAACATAGTTCTTAACATCTTTTTTTCTTATTTATTTCTAGACATATAAAAGAATAAAAAAAAAATCAACTCAATATAAGTTGAATAATGCATAAATCCTTAAGGGCATGTTTGGTAGACTGTAATAGGCGCTGTAATATAATAGTTATTCCTATGGTTTAGTTATTCTTTAATTTGGTTATGTTTTTATTATAAGGAATAATCATTCTTTATGAATAGTTATTCTTCAAAATGAGGAATAATTATTCATCTTTAAAAGGTTGTATTAGATATTCCTTAGTAAGTACAATAATTTCAAAACTTAATATATTTCCAAGCAAACAAACTTTCCATATACATCTAACAATTATAAAAATAAAAAAATCATAAAAAATAACACATATCTCTCTCAAATTTAAAAATAACAATTTTTAAGGAAATATAATTGTATGAGTAAGAAATTTCCAAAAATAAATATTAAGTTTCATTCTAATATTATAACTCACAACCAAACTAATAAATAGGTTTAGTTATTACATTACAACACATTTTATTCCTAGTAATAAAAATTACAATTACTGTCGTAATTTCCATTCATTAATATCGAATCGAACCCTTAAATTTATAATTTAATTCTAATAGTCTAATAATTCCACAATTGAAGAAAAAAAATATATGTATACATTTTATACACAGTATTCACCAACTAAAACCTAGCATCTTAGGATTTGTTTGTAATTTTTATTTACAAATTTATGTGCAATATCACTCTCTCTCTCTCTCTATGTTTTTCCCCTACTTCTAGACATTGAATGTTGCTTGCACTTGCAATTTCTATTAGCAATTTAAGAATGGAAATCTACACAATCATTATTGGACTACTGAAAATCATGCTGGTGAAGTTTACTAAACAAAGTTATCTAGTACCATTATTTTTTCCTTGATAAGTGTCTCATTAAATGTATGCCTATGGTTTAACTATTCTTTAGTTTGTTTATGTTTTTATTACAATGAATAGTCATTTTTTATGAATAGCTATTTTTCCAAAATGAGAAATAATTATTACTCTCTAAAAAAATGTTTTATTAGCTATTCCTGCAATAATTTCTAAAATAAATGTATTTCCAAATAAACAAACTTTCCATATACATATAACAATAATAAAAAATAACACATATCTCTCAAATTTTAAAAAATAACAATTTTTAAGGAAATATAATTATATGAGCAAAATTTTTCCTAAAATAAATTTTAAATTTTATTCTAATGTTTTAACTGACAACCAAACTTATGAATATGTTTAGTTATTACATTACAACAAATTTTATTCCTAGTAATAAGTATTACAATTCTTATCGTAATCTCCATTTAGTGTACCAAACGTGCCCTAACTTTTCATTACATGTCAAAAGAAAAAAAAAAAAAAAAAGACATTTAAAAATTGTATATATGTCTTATGCATCGAACTTGCAATTATAATATTGATACAATGACTACTTAGTACTTACCAACCCATAGAAAACAAAAGCAAATTACTATCACATCCTGAAACAGAGGTTGGTTGCAAATTCACATTACTTTATAAGAAGTTTTCATGTTAAATAAGAAGTGAAAAGAAAATTGTACTTGAGTCAAGCTGCATACTGGGGTAGCAACTTTCTTAACTTCTAATGAAATATTATATATATATATATATATAGCAATGGGATTATCTATTCTCATAGAAGCGAAATGGTTGGTAGGAAATAGGAACTCAATTCCTATTAACTATGACTTTTGGCTTTATGTATGAAATGGGGTGTCTACCCCTATTGTTAATGACAATTTGGACCTACAAAAGCTCATAGACATGGAGGCATTTATAATAATAAAAAATTAAGTGAGGATGGCAAAGAGAATGTACCATGCATGCATGTAAACCCAGATAATTAAGAGAGATAGAAGTAGTTATAATATATGAAGCTCCAAAATTTGGTATTTTGTGGATGTGAAAGTGTTATATTATAAGCTTTATTATGTAATACCTATCAAAACTTTTATGTTCAACGTATAAAAGCAAGGTACTTTCTTTTCAAATTAGTATTTTGTGGATGTGGAAGTATTCGTCAACATATAATGACTTATAAGCACTGTATTGGACTCTTGGTAAATTTCATAACAATTGACTTAAGGGTTCTTGGACTTTCTTTTCAATTTGTGGACAAACTTCTTCATCAAATTTTTTTGTTTTGTTTTGTTTTTTTATAGTTAGATAGCTCCAATAAATAGAAATCTAATATCAAAATATTAACTTGACAAGACTTACTTTTTTAAAAACTGCATGCAATTCATTGCAATTTTTTTCTTGGTGAGTTTTTGCTTTTAAAAAACACAAAAATGTGTTCTCTTGCTTTCGGCCATGTCCATGGAGCACCCCCACGCCAAACCCACATCTCAAATACCCATTGTGTGTTTGAGTCACTACCACGAAATTCTCAAGCCCAACTAATCGGCCCACATCATAATCCAAAAACAGCCACCAAAGCTACCATGAGACTTGAAAAAAAAAAAAAAATTCATACGTATAAAAGAATAAAAATGAAAAAAAATCAACTCAATACAAGTTGAGTAGTACAAAAATCCTTAAATTTATAATCTAATAGTCTAATAATTCTATAAATGAAAAAAAAATATGATTACATTTTATACATGGAATTCACCAACTAAAACCTAGCATCTTAGGATTAATTTGTAATCTTCATTTACAGATGTATGTGCAATATCATTCAACATGCGCTTACTCATTGTTCTAAAAAGTAAATAACACAAAAGTGGATTACACAAAGATTTGCCACTCATGAAGAAAAAACTCTGTAAGAGACCAATTATATTTAGTATGCCAATTCATCATTGTGGGTCATTCCATTTTGGAAAGAAAAAGAAGGTTGCAATAATTGTTGAACTATTTAAAATTTTTTATACTTAATTTTACACATAACTTAATTTTTCTTATTGGGGTAAAATGAATTTTGTAAATATTTACATTGCTTTTAAAAGAAAATCCATTAGTGTTTTGCAATATGGTATTAGCAGTGAGTTTTTAATTGAATTTTGTATTTGAGTTAATGATAATAAGCTTTGGAATTGTAAAAGACTTCGGATTAGTTTCACATGGATATGAAGTAGATTTAAATGAGAAACTAGTTGTTCTATGAGTTTAAAATGGTTTCAAATTAGAGGTATTTGACACAAAAGTAGGGTGAATTTGAAATCTACTTTGAAGCCCTTGGCACATAATTTGAATGGGTTAGATATTTTACAATAATAAGTTCAACTAATGTTTTTTTTTTTTTTTTTTTCGGGGTGGGTGGTGGACTAGATAAATGCAGTTTGCCCATGGGCTTAGAGACAAAAAGGAAGGAGAAAGGTAAAGAAGAACAAGGCAGGCCTGGCATATGTAAATTCCCACCATTACCTCCAATTTTTCCACTTGTCCCGCATAATTAAGACCCCCCTTGCCGTCTAATCAGCATCTAGAGCAACCCAATCCTCATAAAATTTTAGTAGCAGTGGCAGGTTTAGATGGTATTTTTGGTTTGTTAAAATTTTGAGGTGGAAGGGTATGAACCATTGGGTCTATGAAGGAAAAAAAGGAAGTGAATTGATGAGGTACAGATTAGTGCCATAGGGTGAATTATTTGTTTAGAAATATCACATGTTTTTGGTCATTCAGTAATTGCTCCATTAGTAGTGTACAAGATGCTTAGTAGGGCATGCCAAAGTGCTAGAAGTGAGAGAGTTTTTGAGCTGGTGAGGGTGGGGGTGGGTTTAAGGGATTGTAACTTATTGGGGAGCACAATGATAATATGATTAAGGCACATGCTTGATGCTTTTCGACTAATTTCATGCACTCATTGCCTGTGCACTCATTGCAAATTTTCAATGTATAAGAATGTGAAGTTTAATATTATGGTAGCCTTTCCCTTGTTATGTGCAATTAGTGTTTTGGATTTTGTTTCTATTTTGAGATTTATTTCTGCAAAAATGAAGATACCCTAGGATCGATCTGGATGCTTGTTTCAATCTTTTGTGTAAAGTATTTGTTTTCAATCAATCTCAGAATGAGAAGTGAAATTTTGCATTTTAGATTATATTGTTTTGTATTTCATCTATAAATAGCATGTTTAAGATTTAAGGTTTTAAGGCTAGTTTATACTTGTAGCTTCCATATTTCTCTTCTTTTTTCTTTTTTTGCCTAACTCGTAAAAACAGATTGTGTTGATTCAATTGAAAATTTTTGAAATTTGGGCTTGAAAATGCAGTTCTTAATTGTGTGGTCTCTTGGGAAAGTAAATTAAAAATACAAATGCTATAAAGAGCTTCATTTTCTTGTTTGTTTGTGTATATATACACACAAATTGGGGTTGTTTGATATTGCATGTGTATGTATGTATTGATTACCAATATACATTTTCTAATACTTGATTACTATTTTCTTGACCTTAGGCATTTACATTATCAACCTGGGAAAGACTTGGGAGAAGTTTCAGCAAGAATAAGCGACACCAAGATAGAACTGCAGCGTTGGATGTGTGGGAAAAACTAGAAGATTTTGTTTGGTCACGATCACATTCTTGATATGTAAATTGGAGATGGACCATGCAATTTTATTGATATGTGAATTTCGTTTTTGGTTGTTGTGAATGAGCAAATTCATTCAAAAGAAACGACCCGCTAGCCAAGGATAGGAAAGTCTAGTTTACCAAATAAAAAAGATAGGAAAATCTAAATGGTCAAACAAAGTATCCAAGAGCTGAACTAGAGAGTAGAGATGACCCAAGCAGCAAAAAAAATCGAGACCCGACCCGAGACCCAAAAATCTGATCCGATTATAGACCCAATTTTTTGGGTCGGGTCAAATTTCAGCATCCAAACCCGATTTCTATCGGGTCGGGTTTCGGGTCACAATAAACCCGACCCGACCTTACCCAATATCAGTCCTACTCATAAGGACATCTCCACAAGTTGCAAACCATTTATCTATCCATAATAGCAAGTTTCATTTCTTGTAAATACTACATCACTCTTCCAATCACATAACAGATTCCTCACCACAAGACGCAAGCCCAACCAGTTTACTAAAGCCACAAATTCTATTTTCACCCACCTTGAAATCTAAATGATCATCTATACACACTACCTAATTAGCACCGTCCAACACCCCATCAAAGCCAACTCGACTAGTAGGAATGATCATCATCAGAGGATTACAATCCAAAAAAAAAATTGTCACCCCAACTCAAACCCAACTTTGAAAAATCAACTTCACCCTCCACCAAACCACTCAACCCAAAAAAATATTAGATTCACACCGCAATATTATGAAATTCCCTTTACAACTTGCATTCTTGTCCAATTCACTGCTACATGTCATGTTGCCAAGCCATTGCAATTTACTTATCCCACGACAATGGTTATTGCTACCATTGCGGTTTACTTTAAACAATAATATCATCCTCTCAAACATTGGTTTTAGGGGTATTTTGGACATTCAAAGTATTTTTTTTAGTAATTTTGGTTTTTTTTTTTAAGTGGTTTTTTTTTTTTTTAGTGGTTTTGAGATATTTTAAAGGTTTTTTGTTATTTAGTCCTTCTCGTTTGTAAAATAAAATTTATTAATATGGACAGTTTTGTTAATTGTATAAATTATTATATCTCCACCAATAAGTAATATAAGATTAATCCCAAGAGGTTGCCTAAGTGGTTCCTAAGATCTTGTGAATTTTGAGTTCGAAATCTTTTGTCAACATCTTGGGGATAACCTCGTGTCTATATATATATATATATATTTTGAGAAATAATTACAACATAGTGCTAACCTCGCAGTTGAACCCTTTTTTCCCTAGACCTCTAAGCACTTTGTACATGAAGATGTGTCAATTCTGCTATAAGGCCTTTGGCAACCTCGTCTATATATATATATATATATATATATATATATATATAAACTAATGTAAGATTACCACCATTTAATAAGGTAATGAGATTAGAGTAATGTATAATATTTTGTAACACACAACAATTTTCACAACATTTGTGTTGACAAATTATTATTGGTGTTTATTTGCGCCAATCAAGGACATTGCTTTTTTACTTATCATTAAAAACTTGACATTTTGATAATTATAATTTTTTTTAACCTCTAGAGTTGTTTTAAAAACCTCTTAAAATGCTTTTTTTTTGGTTACCTTAGCTTATTTTGTGCTTATATCTATTTATCTCATCCATTAATAATTTAAAAAAAAAAATAGTTTTTCCAAATTTTTGTACAATTTAGAAAATTGACAGTTATTTTTTTCTTTTACTTTTTTTTTTCAAATATACTCTCCAACAAGCTTTTTATCATATTTTTTTTATCTCATTTAAATATTATTTCTTCATTTATTCTTTAATATTCTTTTTAGAAATTTTTTCTATCATTCATTTATATTCTTTTTCAACAATTATATTTTTCAAATTTCTAATGTTATATCTTTTAAATCTTCTAAAAGTAATTTTTTCCAAAATTTCGATCATTTTTATTAAAAGTATAATTTTAATTTGCATGTTTATATTATTTATTTGTTCATCTTTATCAAATTTTCCAATTTGGTGCAAGTCTTTTAAAGATTCTATGTTATTTAAAATTTATCAAATCTATGTAAATCAGAATAAATTTATTCATTAATATTTGCCTATGTTATCTTTTAATTTTTAATAATCATTACCTTATTAATTACTCTTTCTATTTTACTTGAAGAAAAACCTATCTAAATCTTTTTTTTGATATGATAATTAATCCTATCTAATCTTAATTTAAGGGATTATTGATATCATTGTTTTAAAAAAAAAAAAAAAAAAAAAAAAAAAAAAAAAAAACATAGTTCTTAGTATTAATTTTCCTTTTTTAAAAAAAAACTTGTCATTAATTTTTATTAAAATAAAAACTTATCATTAAAAAAAGTCCGCACGGCACAGACAAAGATTTATCCAAAAAAAAAAACCCCACACACACAGACAAAGAGAGAGAAAAGAGGAGAGATCGCAGATGAAGAATCTCCGCCCTGCTCCACCGCACCGCCACCACACCTTCGAGGAAGACCTGCCTCTCTCAAGCTAAGGACCAGCGGAGATCAGCCAAGTTAGATCGGCTTTCACCGTCCTCCTCCACACTGCCAAGATTGGGTCAGATCGGCATCTCTGTCTATTCAATTCCATCAATGACTTTCCTGAACAGTGAAGGAGCCTCCTCTTCTTCTTCTTCCACTCGCCGATGGAACTATGATGTCTTCTTGAGCTTTAGAGGTGAAGATACCCGCGAAGGTTTTACTAGCCATTTGTGTAAGGCTTTGTGCGACAAAGTCTAGTCATCAAAAGTTCATCGATTTTGGTTATTGTCTTCTCTGAAAACTACGCCGACTCCATATGGTGCTTGGATGAACTTGCTGAGATTGTTGAGTGTAATGAAAAGGACCAAAAGGTTCAAATTCGTCCAGTTTTTTACAATGTTGATCCATCAGAAATACGAAATCAAAAGGGGAACTTTGGAAAAGCACTGGCTAATCATGAAAAGAAGTTCAAGAATAACAAGGACAAGGTGCAGAGGTGGAGGGATGCTCTAAGAAAAGCAGCTAATGCATCTGGATGGCATTATAAGAAAGGGTATGTATCTGATTGTTGATTTCATAGTTCATGCTTTTATTGAGTTTGTATTGCTAATATGATGTTTATATCAATGACAGTTATCAAAAATATATGAATTACATTCCATTTACTTCATCAAATAATGTGTCAATTGTTTTTTATAACTCACAACCAGTTATCTTGAATTCGTAGTTAATCTGCTAATCTATCTAATTATATGTTTTCTTATGCTCTGTGATTGTCAGCTGCGCTACATATAAATCTGAATCTGACTTCATCCAAAACATTGTTGAAGAGATAGCAAATGCTAGATTAAATTGGATGCCGTTAGATGTTGCTAAATACCCACTTGGAATAAATTCTCGTGTAGAGGCCATAGAGTCACTTTTAGATATTGGGTTAGATGAATTTTGCGTGGTAGGGATTCATGGCCTTCTTGGAGTAGGAAAGACTACAATCACAAAAGCTGTTTATAATATAATTGCTAATTGTTTTGATGGAAGCTGCCTTTCAGAGAATGTTAGAGAAAATTTAGGGATAGATGCTGGCATAATCAAACTACAAGAGCAACTTCTTAATGACATCTTAGGGAATGGAAATTGGAGAGTGGGCAGCAAATTTAGAGGAATCATTTTGGTAAAGGAGAGACTTTGCCGTAAAAAGCTTTCTTTAATTCTTGATGATGTCAATGATTCAACAAGAATAGAAAATTTTCTTGGAAAATGTAATTGGTTTGCTCCTGGAAGTATCATTATAACATTAAGAAATAGACACTTGTTAGCTGCCCTTAAAGAAAATGTTTGTACAACTTCCAAGGTCAAGGAATTCAAGGTCGAGCAATTAAACGAACATGAAGCTATTCAACTCTTTAAAGAGCATGCCTTTCCTGGAAAAAAACCTGATGAAGATTATTCTAAACTTGCAACTAAATTCATACATTTTGCCAAAGGTCTTCCACTCGCTCTAGAAATAATTGCTCGTGATCTGTGTGGAAGACCTAAAGATGAATGGGAAACTGCATTAGATATGTATAAAAAAATTCCCAATAAAGACATTCAATCAAAAAGTTACATTGAAACTGTTTCTCCTCTGTCATTTCTGTCCGGTTTCTTTTTGCATTTGATGCCAAGGTATGTTTCCCTTTTTGGTAGCACTGTTTCATTTGCATCTGTTACACAATGGCAATGGATATCATATCAACTTATAAGTATTTATTGTGTTTCTATATAAAAAAAAATTTGGGAACTGAATAAGTTTCTGAACTTAAAAATTGTTATTTATAAAATAATTATTTCATTTCGGTAAATTAGTCTTATTTTTTTGGTTAATGCAATTGACTGGGATACTTGCGGTTGAAGTCACTGGTAGGATTTCCTTCTGCCTTGGATGTGAGCTCAGTCTTGTTTTCATTTGTATGATTTTGTGTTTTTCTTATCTGATTTGTCAAATTGAGATGCATAATTTCTGCTTGGCTTACCATGTGGCCTTACTATGGTGAAGAAAGATCTTGCAATTGTTTCCTAGTTTTATTTATTTGTTTGGACTTAATTGGTTTCTTAATTTAAAAAATTATGTACACCAATCGCATAGAATCATGACTTTTGTAGAAAATGTGCATCACTTTGAATTTTAGAAGCTACATTGAATTTGTTTGGCTGTGTGCAAGATTGTTTGAGATAAATTGTAAATGATTTGCATTACAGCATCACACCTAAATGGTCTATAATAATTTACTTGGTTAGCTGGTCATTTAAGACATGCTAACCAAAATTTAAAATGGCTGTGCATTTTAATGTCTTTGGTTGGGTCTCTGGAAGAATATAGTTTTGACTTATCGAAGAGCTGATTTTCAAAGATATAATCTAAAAGCACAGGTCTTTAATATTTTTTGTTCTTTCTCTATTAATTAGGAATATTTGATATAGTGAGGATCGCAAGGCCACGATTTCATTATTGTTTGCATAACAACTGTAGTGGCTGTTATAACTCTTTTATACCTTAAGTTTTTGCATTTAAAATGATCTTTCTATCCTTTAGCATCCTCTGTCCACATTTTATACCCAATTCTCTAAAGGTCAAACTAAATTTTCAAAGCAGTTCTGAGTCACACTATTGCCATTAGAATACAAGTCAAGCATTAACGGGAAAGCTCCAATTTCAAGTCAGTCTTATATATGCAAGTAGAAAGGATAGTTGGAAAATGGAAATCAGCATTTACTATGTTAACCCATTTCTGAATTCTGCAGATGGTTATGAGCTATAAGCATCTCAATCTTCATGACATACTGTGAACTGAAGACAAGGGCAGTCTAGCAAATTTTTTGTGGAACCTTTAAAAAAAATCCTAGACCCGACTGAGGTAAAGTTGAAGGTCCTTCTCTGAACATTGATGAAGTCACCTAGACCCAACTCGGTTTAACCTACCTTACAAATTAATATGGGGATTTACAAAACTTCAAACTTTGTTTTATTGTTTTCAAACATCATATGTGAATGCATGCAGTGGCCAGGAGCATACTGTGACTCAAAGCATAGTTGTTGCTATCCTGAGACAGGAAAGCCTGTGACTGATTTCACCATTCGTGGACTTTGGCCTGAATACAAGGATGGCTCATATCCTTCAAACTGTGATCCTAACATTGTCTTCAAGAAATCTCAGGTACTTATAATTTTTAGTACTATGATCTTATAAATGATTAGTGGAAGATGAATTGAGCTTATCATATATAATAACATGAATTTTTGATTCGGCACATAGTTTCTAGGGTTATCTCATATCTGTTTTTACAAATGCCGTGCATGCATCTATAAGTGAAAAAAATACAGGTCTATGCCTCGATCAATTGCCCAAGAACTTGCTAATAATATTTTCCATTCATTGGAAAAAGAGAAAGTAAATGCTTTTAAACATCTCAAATTATTTTCTATATCATGGCCACTCATAAAACAAAAAGTTTGTCTTCTCTTTTTTGCAAATTGAATACAAGATTAGAGCTCCCATATGGAAATTAATGACACATTTTATATGGCCACTCTAAATTAAATCATTGTAAAGATGCAGTGAGTAAAATGTGAAACCCCTGCCCAAGGGATATATATGAGCAAGGATATGTTCATGCACTTTAATTTTCTTATCCACTTCAAAGACCAAATGTAAAGCACACTATTATCAAGAGCTTTGTAATTTAGTGATATTGTTTGATTCTCTTTATAAGGAGAACCTAGGTTTGAATCCCACATCGACAGTTAAAACCATTTTCAAGTCTTCTCTCCCTCATTTTTGTAATTATCAAATTATAAGAAAAAGAAGAACTCTAATTGTCATGCACTTCAGTCTCTTTTGAGTTTGGTACTTCACAAGCTAGGACATTTTGCGCAAGTTAATTTTAAGTCTGTCTGATCAGTTTATATAATACATATTTTGCCTTAAATTTTCTTATGTGATTCATGTATATGATGGTTTCTGTAGCTCTCAGACCTCATGACCAATCTGTGGAAGGATTGGCCATCACTTAGCTGCCCAAGTAGCAATGGCTTTAGATTCTGGTCACATGAATGGGAAAAACATGGGACATGCTCAGAATCTCAAATTGACCAACATGACTACTTTGAAGCAGCTCTCAATCTAAAGAAAAAAGTAAACCTGCTACAAATACTCAGGATTGCAAGAATTGAACCAGATGATGGATTTTACAGCTTAGACAACATTGTAAGAGCAATAATAAATGGCATTGGGCACACTCCTAGGATAGAGTGCAATAAAGGTTCACATGGTAACAGCCAACTTTACCAAATCTACTTCTGGGTGGACAGTTCTGGATCAGAAATCATTGAGTATCCAGTGCCTCCAAAAGGAAGATGTGCTTCAAAAGTCCAGTTTCCTAAGTTCTAAAGATTTTGGCTGAGTACTAGCCAGAGGAATATATCTCTTATCATTATTTGCTAGTTATAATTTGTTTATGTTTAGTCTTAGAACAAATTACTATAATTTGTCACCTTCTCTATAATAAAGTGATGGCAAGCTTATGCATAATTCTAATTTGAGCAATAAGTCATGTCTTCTCTGTATTGGTCTATAAAATTTTAATTATTTTTTTAAAGATATGATAAAATTCTTCTTTTTATTCTAAATTAATCCATAAACTATATTACTACTAATTAGAATAAAAAGGCATAGTATTTTATTTTCTAATTAGTAGTAATATAGTTTATTGATTAATTTAGAATAAAAAAGAAGAATTTATCACCTTTGGCTTGCTAATGGATATGGATTTGTGCGTATTAATCCTAAATAAATCCTAAATAAGGAGATTGGGTTTCAGTAACCCAAAAAAGGCTCCAATAGTTTCAAACAAACACCTGAACAAGGTGTATGTCATATTCAAAGGATTCCAACTAGGAATCTGTATATGCCACTCCTAGAACTAGAAGACATTATCAATTGAATGAAATCCCCTTTGGACTTAATATAGCTTCTCAAGTCTTCAATAAAAACAAAAAAATAAAAATTGTCATTCATCTTCTTAACAAGGAAAATCTTTCATCAATTTATGAACTCTATTATCTAGGAAATAAGGATTTAATTTTTTCCTGAAGTTTAATTCTTTGAAGATACATATGGTCTATATCTTTACTTTAATCTTCAGTTAAATAAGTTAAAAGATGTTTATAAAAAAAAAAAATCAGTTAAAAGTCATTGTTTTGGAACTTGTAGATTATTCCAATCAATTTAATTTAGGACTGATCTCTATATCAAAAGACGCTACTTTAAGACCACCAGTTGAAGCTATCTACATTATTTGCTTCTCTTTGTTTGAATAGTTTTTCTCTAGTTGGACAGAATTATGGAGGGTTAAATTTGTGTGGGATCCTTTTGGGC
This sequence comes from Quercus dentata, assembly GCA_028216015.1. Lineage (NCBI taxonomy): Eukaryota > Viridiplantae > Streptophyta > Magnoliopsida > Fagales > Fagaceae > Quercus > Quercus dentata. The sequence continues at coordinate 74,742,759 of CP116446.1, read as the reverse complement.
TTTGTAATAGCTAGACATGGGCTTGTTAAAGAATCCATTGTGTTTATTTGCATAGTACATAGAGTTCCAAAGGTTCATACGTATATTACATGTACTTTTGGGCTTTGTAATAGCTAGGCATGGGCTTGTTAGAGAATCAATTTACACTCCTAGTATATGAGTTTCACATGAGTCTAAAATCTAGTTCTTGACAAAGAGAATAAATGCATTAATATTATTGCGATGGACTGGTAGTGGAGGTGAAACAAAACAGCTAAATAAAGCTTAATAAAAAAAAAATTTCTCAAAAAAAAAAAAAAAATGAAAGAGAAAGAAAAAGAGAGTCACTATCCAACATATTTTTTTGGATAATTTAAGACCAATTACAATTCGCAGTCTCCAATTTTTCTTCCGACCCTTCGAACAAAACTTTAGGACCATTTATTCAACAGAGAGTAATTAAAACTAAAAGTACAAAAATTTGTGATGGAAAAGGAAAAAGGAAGAAGAAGAAAGAAAACATGAGAGTTTATATGGTTTGGCCTTATGGCCTATATTTACGGGACAAAAGTCTAAAAAGCTATATTTTCTCATACATTTTTCTTGATAATACATTACAATATATTTACAATAGGATTATAATATTACATACAAAAGTTAAAAAAAAATAGAATTTTAATTGCATATTGTTTTTTTTTCCTCAATCCAACAAATTTCTTTAATAATTAATCCTATAAATTTTATCTTGAAATCAATGTATTGATTTGGTCTTCAATGACCTTTTTTTTTTCTCCTTTTGAGGGAAGGTCTTCTAACAAAAAGACACTCAATTTGCTTACCCCAAACAACCCATCATACTTCACAAAGGTACACCAATTTCATTCAAACAAGTGAAATTTTAATTCTTCATTCAAACGAAGGACTCAAAGAAACGTGAGCCCTCTAGTCCTAGTGTTTGATTCACTTTATTTAATCCAACAAAATCTCTCCAAATAAAATTCCTTTAACAAACATTGACATATGAACTTAGTGCATTACAGTTTTTTTTTTTTTTTTTTTTTTGAGTATGGTGGGGATTCAAATCTAAGTTCTCCCCATTAAAAAAAAAAAAAAAATCAAATTATAATATCAAATAATGTTATTGAGTTAAACTATTAGATTCTATATTTTTCATTTACCAAAGATTCAAATATAATAAACCCTAATAATTAGAGTCATTGAAAACCCATTCTCCCAAACTCGGTTCTCTTCTCTCCATCCACAAAGAGATGTACCATAAATTGGACTCTCATTATGGCATTCACACTAGACTGAACATGAACTCAATGTTAGGTTGTGGACTATCAAATTTCAAGGGCATTTTTCAAAAGAATAATCTTTAAATAGAAGAATATTTCATTGCATTGAGTCATCCCATGGTGTGTATGTAGGATTTATCAATTATCGATCCTGGCTATATTTTAAATGTGAAGGCATTTTGAGATGTAATTGATGAAAGAAAAATGTGTTTCTAATTTTCTATAACCCAAAAACATAAATAAAAAAAGTTATTGGTTCTCAAACCAATCAGAATCCAATCATTTTTATATTAGGTGTGTGTGCTATGCATGTCTTTATCCTAATCTTACCAGAGGTCTAGTGCCAATCTTCTTCTTTTTTCTTTCTTTTTTTTTTTTTTTTTTTAGAAGATGGTCCAATGTCAATCTTAGTTGTCCCAAATATGAAAGCATAAATTGTTGTATTAGGCTTTTATGGGCTTTTTCTCAAAAAAAAAAAAAAAAAAAAAGGCTTTTATGGGCTTTGACCTAATTACAGATTTTGGCATTCATGGGCTTGGCCTAATTACAAGGATGGTTCTTACCCTTCAAATTGTGATCCTAACAATTCCTTCAATCAGGAAAAGGTACTTGAAATCTTTTTTTTTTTTTCATATATCATTGCCTTTTGGCATCAAAATCATAGCAAATTTTGTTCTTAATGTTTTTGTGAATCCTTTTTTATTGGATTAGAAGAAACAATGGTTCTGAGATGACCAATCACAAGTATAACAAAGTGTAATTTAGCTATGAAATTCCATCAATTTCTACAAGTCTGGCCGCATAATTAACGGAAACTATTTTAAAATTGGATAGTTTTTGTTTTTTAGAAATGACTAGACTAACCACTCGCACACCCGTGGTGGTCACTCGGGGTGTGGGGGGAAAGGGTCGGGGTTCTAGTCTCTAGGAGGGAGTTTCACACACATATACGTTTAAATTAGGCTAGAGTATAAATTCTATCTTATAAAAAAAAAATAAATAAAAACTAGACTACTAGTTGTATACTATTACTATGTATAAACCAACTAATAATGCCAACTCTCAAGGAGAAAACTGTCCTTTTACTTTTATAAAATTTCCCATTTTAGATTTTTTCCCCCTCTTTTTTAGGTGAATGCATATCTAAAACATTTTTGTTTCTCTCCTTCCTTAATTCATGGCAAGAGAAATGGCATCCTTTACTTATTACTATGACAAATGATATGTTCACAACATTTTTACAACAAATTCTAAGTGGCAAGTTGTTCTTGGTTGTTATTGTTGGGGTAAAAAAGTAATCTTAATGTTAGGTTTAAATTTGAACCTTTAACAACTAACCACCTGTGATTTGTTGTGAAAATGTTGTAAAAATGTTATCGACGTAACATCTCTCACTTACTATAGGTTTAGTTAACAAATATACAATTATTTTATGGAAGTTTTGATACCATTTTCAGGAAAACTATAAAAAAGTCGTCAAAAAGTTGATTATTTATTTCTTTTTCTATTAAAAGTTTCTAAACATATTTTCTAAACTAATGCGGGAATCTGTTGACTTTTCTCTATTATTATTACGGAGTTTTTTTTTTGTTTTTTTTATAAGAATTATTACGGAGTATTATTTAGGAAGAAGGAAAAAATAAAAATAAAACTATTCAAATTCTATATGTATTACCCAGCTACTTGAACCAAAGCCCATATAAATAATTTCCTTAAATCATGGGCGTGCTTATTGTAACGGCTTAAATGAGTTACCAGTACCATAACATGTGCTTCCATTTTTGAAAACGCAAAATAAAAGGGTAGAAATTGCATTGGGCTAAAAAGCAAAAGGGTAGAAATTGCATAGTTTTTTAATCATGACAATTAGTAGTATTTTGCAAGGACAACTCTTGGGTCCGAGTGTTTTTAGTTTTGTGCACTAGACCCGATATGTTCTTGCCACTACCACAAGTCTCTATATGTCACGATTCAATTATCTGTATCATATTTGGTCCTATGCAAAGGTTGCATTGAACTAAACCCAAACCTTGCTCATCTTAAAAACATTTGGAGTTTAGGCTTCAATTACTACTATTATTTTTTTTTTATGGGAAGATTTCAATTAAATTAGTTCAATATTGTTATAATTTTTTCTAGATTGAACTATGATTCTCAATCTTCCTGTTTCATGGCTATAGATATTAGACCTCATAAGCAATATGCAAAAAAATTGGCCATCACTAGCTTGCCCTAGTAGCAATTGTATACAATTTTGGACACACGAGTGGGAGAAACATGGGACATGCTTAGAGTCCGTACTTAACCAACATGGATACTTCGATACAACTCTCGGTTTGAAAGGGAAGACAAACCTCCTCAAAGCTCTAAAAAGTGCGGGTAAATTCAATTTTCAGTACTTTGGTACTTTGTTTTTTTAAGTAACACTTAGTTTAGTAGATTTTAGGTTTCGATTGCCTATAATGTCCTTAATAATTCATGCTTTTAATTTATTAGGAAGTTTATATTATTTTACTATGATTTATGTAAAATAGAAACCGAGATTTTGGGAGAGTTGTAAAATAAGATGGCAAAATAGATAAAGTAGGTTTTTAGGATGTAAAATAAAACTTTTTTGGTATCTCGGATATTAATGCTCTTATGTAATAGCTATCAAAACTTTTATTTTCAACTCGTAAAAGCAAGGTACTTTCTTTTCAATTTGGTATTTTGTGGATGTAGAAGTGTTCTTAACATATGATGACTTGTAAGCATCGTATTGGACTCTTGGGAAATTTCATGACAATTGACTTGAAGATTCTTGGACTTTCTTTTCAATTTGTGGACAAACTTCTTCATCAATTTTTTTGTTTTGTTTTATTTGTTTATAGTTAGATTGCTCCAACAAATAGAAATCTAATATCAAAATATTTACTTGACTTGACTTACTTTTTTTTTTAAAATGGCATGCAATTGATTGCAATATATTTTTTCTTGTTGTGCTTTTGCTTTTGAAAAACACAAAAATGTATTTTCTTGCTTTCAGCCATGTCTATGGGGCATCACCACGTCAAACATCCTAAATATCCATGATGTTTTTGGAAAAATTATTAGATCTACCGAGAGGATTGCTAACGTGGTCCTTTAGGTCCTTCTAACCAATAAAAAGTTGTTATTTATACAAATGTGACATCACCTAATGGTTTTCTATTTTTAATTCTTGTGCTAATTAAGAATTTGACTCACACATTTACATAAATGACATTATTTAATTGGTTGGGGGGACCACTTCAAAAATCCTCCCGATGGACCAAATAATTTCTCGTGTGTTTGAGTCACCACCAAGAAATCCTCAAGTCCAACCAATTGGCCCAAATCACAATCCAAAAACAGCCACCTAAGCAGCCATGAGGCTTGAAAAGAGAAACTTTAACAGTGTTCTTAACATCATTTTAGGAGTTCAATAATTAGATAATGATAGGATAAATTGTTAGTTTAGTATTTGAATAACTCTTATCTACTTGTAGTTGATAAAGATTAGATTTCTTTTAAATTTAAAAGTTAGTTTTATCTTGTAAAACTATCTATTTATATAACTCAATGTTGATTAATAACTAAATAAAGAAAGCTAAAAAATTATTTATTATTGAGTGAGTATTTACTTTGAAGGTTTAGAGTCTTTAGACTCCCTTGAAACAACCAACAAACTAATTGGGTTCATAAGAACTTCGGACATTTGTTTTTTTTAATTTCCCTTGTTTATTTACTTATGTTTGGTTGGGTGGATTTGAGGGAAGATGAAAAAAAAAAAAAAAAAAAATTAAAAATAGGAAAGAAAATGAGTGAGAGGGTTGTTTGGTTGGGAAGGAGAGGGGGAGAGAAAAATAGTAGGGTCCAGTTGTTTTCCCTTCGGATCTACCAAAACTCAATCGTCCCAAAATGGGGAGAAAATAGGAGTGAAAATGTTGTCCAAAGCTTTGGACTAAAATGCCCCCTTACCAACGTTTCTGTTGTTCAGGTTTTTTTTTTTTTTTTTTTTTTTTTTTGCTTCCATTAATTCTTACTTCTAGTGACAGGTTTGTTTTGTTTTCTTAGGTGCAAGTGCAATTCGTTTTTTTTTTTTTTTTTGTGTTATTTTTTTGGATTTTTTTATTATTATTTTTTTTATAAACAATTTTGGATTCTTGAATTTCTTGTGTTTTTTTTTTTAAATGGAGTGGTCATTCATATTTTTTTTAATAAAAATATAAAATAGTATTATTTTGTGTTTTATCTAATAGGGACATGATTGTAAATTTATACAAATTACATTTTCTATTCTCTCATTTTTCTTCTTAACCAAACAAAAAAAATTTATATCTCTCAAACCAAACACAAATAAGAGAAAATAAATTTTTTTTTCTATTCTTCCATTTTTTCATTCTCTTTATATTTTCTATCCTATTACTTTTTCATTTACCCAACTAAACGGATCCCAAATTTATCTCACCCTTTAATAATTAAAAAATAAACTAGTTTTTTTAAAAAAATTAAGCCAATAATTTATTAAAATGCACTTTTTAATTCGAACATTAGAAAATAAGCTAATAGAAAAAAAAAAAAAAAAATCCCATTTATTGTGGAAAGAGTGGTAAAGTTTCTGGCATGTATGGTGGAAAATTCATTGCGCGTTATCAGAAAATTAGAGAAAAGTCAGGAGGAGACGTACCTCCTGGAAAACGCGAGTTACACATATGGGATGGTAGACGGTCGTACTCACACAGACAACCACTATTCTTCTTTTTTCAATGCGTTCACTCTTACTTTTTCAAAGAGTCAACAAGAGAAGGCATGTATTGTGGAAAGAACGGTAAAGTTTCTGACGTACGTTTGAATGCGTTCACTCTGTGTTCATAATTTTCAGTCAAAAAGAGAAGGCATGTACTGTGGAAAAAAGTGGTAAAGTTTCTGGCATGTACTGTGGAAAATTCATTGCGCGTTGGAGACAACTGTATACGCGTGTTCCACTTCCACTTCCACATATGGTAGTAGTCAAATAGAGAAAAGGTTTAAGGGCAATCCGCATGGTATAAAGAAAAGAATAAAAGAGAGGCATTCACTTGGCAAGTTGGTATTAGAGGACAGTCAGGAGGAGACAACTATAAAGTATCTTTGTGGAAAACGCGTGTCCCACTTCCACTTCCACTTCCACTTACACATATAGCATGGTATCATGGTAGTACTCACACAGACACATACTTTTTTTTGAGGTTGGCCTCTCACCCCTCTCTCAGCCATATTGCCACCGCTGCTGCTGCTCTGCTTCTTCTTCACAGCCACCGCTGCCGCTGTTCTGCTTTTTCTTCGCCGCCCAGCTGTCGCTACTGGTTCTTCTTCTTCACCGCTACGCCTTCTTCTTCTTCTTCCCCGCTGCTGCTTCTGGTGCTTCTTCTTCTTTTCTACTTCTTCTTCTTCTTCTTCTTTTGTGCAATATGGGTTTGATGATTCATATATATATATATATATATAATATATATATTTTGTATATGGGTTTGATGATTTATTTATTTATTATTATTATTATTTTTTTTTTTTTTGTATAATGGGTATAATGATTCATATATGTTTGATGAGTTTGGGATCTAAATTTTTGTATATGGGTTTAATGAGTTTAGATCTAAATTTAGGATGATTTTGATGAATTTGTGGAGATGCTGGAATTCAAGAGGAGATAGTCAAAGAATAGAGTTAGAGGAAGAGAGATAATATGACTAGAGAGGGAAGAGAAAATATAATAAAAAATTAAAATACAAAGCTACAAAAAGCTCCAGTAATCGTCTATATTTATACAGTAATACATAGTCTGATGCGAGTGAGTTTTGAGCAATATTGGATAAATTTCACCACTTTTTCTATTATGCACTCATTGATGTACACACGTGGGTAAATTTTGGGATTGTATGTCGTTAGTTAGCATGTGTTAAAAAACGATTTAGTAAAGTAACGTCTCAAGTTTTTATAGCTCGAGTTCCATATAAAACTTGAGTCTCAAAGAGTCGAGTTCCACTTGCTGATGTGGAGGTTTTTTTGTCTCATGGATCTCGAGTTTTACAAACTTGAGTTTTTAAAAAGTAATCACCAAGTCTATAAGACTCAATTTATGTCAGCATAAAACTGAAACATGTAGCACATTTAGTAGAAAACTGAAACACTCAAACCCAGAACAAACCCACTGTCTCACTGCTCACTCACCCATAACACCTACATGTCTCACACCACATGGCCTCTCTATATCACTGCTCCTCCCTCTCAGCAAATTTACATTTCGGATAAGGGTTTTATTGCCATTGTAGTAAGGTATTATTTATTGTTGGGGTGTGCGTTTTACTTTGCTTATTTATTTGGTAGATACTCAACATAATTTAGTTAAGATACTTTTTCTCCAAAAAAAAAAAACTTAGTTAAGATACTATGATATTGCAAATATATACAACTTTGTTTTGTTAGAGTAAATTTTGAGGATTTATTTGCATGATTTTTGTTAGCAAAATTTATTCAGCATCTTTAGTAATGTTAGGCTCTTATCAAAAGTGTGTATTTATCATGACCTTAGAAGGATTTTGGCTTCTTTTTTCTTTTTCTTTTTTTTTTTTTTTTTTTTATTTTTATTTATTTATTTTTTTTTATGGTATTGGGTATGAAATAGGTAGTCTTAGCATGAGCCAAGAAGGATTTGGGCTTTTTTGTATTGGGTATGAAACGACTATATAGATAGGTTTTTTTATCAGAACTAATTTAAAGACATATTTTGTCTAACGTAAGAATGTGTAATGAAAGTCATGCCCTTTGAATGAATTGAAATTTGTACTTTGACTAGATAAAATGTTTTCTACTTTGATTAGATAAAATATTTTGTAACGAACATATTACAATTGACTCTAATAGGTTCACAATGACTATAATTGATATAATCCTATACTACGGTGATCCGCTTAGCAATACCAATGCGAATGAGGGATTGCCATTTGAAGGACCGGGTATAAAGTGCTATTATACTCAAATTGATCATAGGTTGAAGACCCTTAATGATTTAAAGATGATAGTTATGGAAGAATTGTGTGTGAACCCTACTTTGCACGACATACAAATTATTTTTCATTCTCCATATGAAGTCCTCAAGAATCAGATTAATTACAAGTATATGGCGATAGAAGTAAACAAACATGTGAAGATCATGTTTGACAAGATGGAGAGGATAGCCCAAGTAAGTGCTATTGAGTTGTACATAATGTTGGAGCTGCGTGTAGAAGTTGGTGCCGAGGAAATCCAACAAACAACCACAAGTTTACAAGTCACAGTTCCGGATGCTCAATATGACTGTGGTGAAACTAATGCAAACAATGCTATTAGTGTCTAGAACATTATGAACACAATCCCCGCCCACACATTTCCTGCCTTGTCATTCTCTGCAAATACTAGGGCAAATATGGAACGAAGAACAATTGTACAAATGTGTTTACACTAGTGTTTTTACTTTACAGCTATTTTTTATTTAAAAAGATATGCATTTTTCGTTTTCCTATACCTACACCCCACTCTAATACTTTCTTCTCTTTAATTGCATTCCAAACACATTTCTTGTTGCACTATTCTGATTCCTATTTCTTTCTCTGATTCAATTCACTCTTTTCTTAATCTTTCGTTTATAGATCCCATCAATGGCTTCCTTGAACAATGAAGGAGCTAGCTTTTCTTCTTCCACTCGCCAATGGGAGTATGCTGTCTTCTTGAGCTTTAGAGGTGAAGATACCCGCCAAGGTTTTACCAGCCACTTATATAAGGCTTTGTGCAACAAAGGCATTAACACCTTCATCGATGATATTGATCTTTCGAGGGGAGAAGAAATTTCGGAAAAACTTATCCAAGCCATCAAAAATTCATCGATTTTGGTTATTGTCTTCTCTGAAAACTTCGCAAAGTCCAAATGGTGCTTGGATGAACTTGTTGAGATTGTTGAGTGCAGAGAAAAGGACCAGGAGGTTCAAATTCGTCCAATTTTTTTCAATGTTGATCCATCAGAAATACGAAATCAAAATGGAAACTTTGGAATTGCAATGGCTAATCATGAAAAGAAATTCAAGAATAACAAGGACAAGGACAAGGTGCGGAGGTGGAGGGATGCTCTAAAAAAAGCGGCTAATGCATCCGGATGGCATTATAAGAAAGGGTATGTATGTAATTGTTGACATCATGATTCATGAGTTTACTAATTTTATATACTGCTAATCTGGTTTGTCATAACCACTGCTTGCAAAAGTATTCTATTTTGATCATATCATCTAGTACAGGGGCGGTGTCAAGTGTTAATTAGGGTGGTCACATGACCACCTTAACCTTGAAAATTTATTTTATATACCTTAAAAAAAATTTGAATTTTAAATTACCATGGGTCATTGACCACCTAGAAAAAAATCTTGCCCACTCTTTAAAAAAAAAAATTGAACACTCTAAATAAAAATTTGAGCTCATTAAAAATAGAACTCTCCAAAATTTTAGTTCTTTGAATATAGAACCAAAAAATTGCGTGAAATGCTATGTTCATAACAATTTTGCAACACTTTCATAAAAAATCTTAAGTTACGGGTTATTATTGGTGGACAAAAAAATAATTGCAATAGTAGGTTCAAATTAGAACCAGTATAAATTTACCACTTATAGGCTTTGTTGTGAGAGTGTTGCGAAAATGTTGTGAACGTAGCACTTCTCAAAAATTGCCCAAACAAAAAAATTAGCCTAAAGCCCAAATCAATTTAATTGTAATTTTGTAAATTGTGTTGACAAAGGGCATATTTTAAAATCTTTTTTTTTTTTTAATGCACATTTGTCATTAGCTAGTCTGTTAGTGCTTGCTTTAGTCTTTAGTTGAATTTGTTGGATTTACGTGATACATTTTTCCAAAAAGATAATACGTTTTATTTATATTGTTACTTATTTAGGCAATATATGGGTAATTGAATGAGAGATCAATAGTTTAATGATTGTTTGAAGTGTACATTGAAAAAGATGTAGCTGCTAGCATTGATAATAAAGTTATAATACAACAATTTCAAAATATAAAAACTTGTGAAAGGAAATTTAAAAACTTCAAGTATTTGAGCGTTTTTTTTTTTTAATTTTTTTTTATGTGGTTGTGATGTCAATGCGCAATATATGGGTAATTGAATAGGAGATCAATAGTTTAATGATTGCTTAGCTGTGTATATTGAAAAAGATGTAGCTGCTAGCATTGATAGTAAAACTATCATACAACGATTTCAAAATATAAAAACTTGTGAAAGGAAAATAAAAAACTTAATGTATTTGAGCGTTTTTTTTTTTTTTTTTTTTTTTTGTGATGTCAATACTTATATTCAAGTTTTATTTTTATTAACTTTTTTTTAATTTAAATTTTTAATGACCATTCTAAAAAAATTTCTTGAAGTCGCCATTGATCTACAAAGTTAGTTAGTTTAACAAAGTCCAATTACGAGTTTCTCCCATGTATTCTTATACTTTTAATATGGTGTTAATATCAATGGCAATTGTGTGCTATAACTCACTGCTAGATATCTTGAATTCGTAGTTCATCTGCTAATCTATCTAATTATATGTTTTCTTATGCTATGTGATTGTCACCTGTGCTCCATATAAATCTGAATCTGACTTCATCGAAAACATTGTTGAAGAGATATCAAATGTTAGATTAAATTGGGCGCCGTTATATGTTGCTAAATACCCGATTGGAATAAAATCTCGTGCAGAGGCCATAGAGTCACTTTTAGATATTGGGCTAGATGAATTTTGCGTGGTAGGGATTCATGGCCTTCCCGGAGTAGGAAAGACTACAATCGCAAAAGCTGTTTATAATATGATTGCTAATCGTTTTGATGGAAGCAGCTTTTTAGAGAATGTTAGAGAAAATTTAGGGATAGATGCTGGCATAATCAAACTACAAGAGCAACTTCTTAATGACATCCTAAGAGATAGAAATTGGAAAGTGGGCAACAGATTTAGAGGAATTAGTTTGATAGAGGAGAGACTTTGCCATAAAAAGGTTTTTTTAATTCTTGATGATGTTGATGATTCGACAAGAATAGAAAATTTGCTTGGAGAATGTAATTGGTTTGCTCCTGGAAGTAGAGCCATTATAACATTACGAGATAGACACTTGTTAATTGCCCTTAAAGGAAATGCTTGTACAACTTACAAGGTCAAGGAATTTGAGGTTGAGCAATTAAACAAACACGAAGCTCAACAACTCTTTAAAAAGCATGCCTTTCTTGGAAAAAAACCTGATGAAGATTATTCTAAACTTGCAACTAAATTCATAGATTTTGCCAATGGCCTTCCACTTGCTCTAGAAATAATAGCTCGTGATTTGTGTGGAAGAGCTAAAGATGAATGGGAAAATAAATTAGATATGTATAAGAAAATTCCCAATAAGGGCATTCAAAATATACTTCAAGTAAGTTATGATGGATTGCAAGACACCGAGAAAGATATTTTTCTCGATATTGCATTTTTCTTCAAAGGATGGGGCAAAGATTATGTTGTAAAGATATTAAATGCATGTGAACTACATCCAAGTTTTGGTATTCCGAGACTTGTTAATAAGTCTCTCATAACCGTTGATGGATATGGTAGATTGTCAATGCATGACTTGATACAACAAATGGGCGGGGAAGTTGTTCGACAACAAGCACCGGACATCCTTGGAAAACGTAGTAGGTTATGTTCTTATAAGGATTCGCTTGAAGTACTGACTAGAAATAAGGTATAAGTTCTTTTTCTTCAATTATTTTGCTCTTTATTTTTTTTTTCTTTTTCACTAGGTGAAAGGTATTGTATTTTTTCTTTAATTTTTTTTTCTTTCCAACATTTTATAAAATATTAGTTCATCAGTATTTTTTATTTTGGCTTAAAATTTCAAAATTATTATACATTTGGAAAATTATATTACTTTCTATGGTTGACTTGATGCTTCTCCAATTAGGGATCAAAAAAAATTCGAGGCATAATGTTGCATTCGCCCCAACCAGAAAAAGTGCAACTAAACACGGAAGTTTTTAGAAAGATGGAAAATCTCAAATTTCTAATAGTTGAGAATGTTCAAATTTGTGAACCACTTGAATTTCTTCCCAATAGTCTAATATTTCTTAAGTGGCCCAATTATCCTTTTCACCGGCCATCCGAGTATTTTCCTGAACAACTTGTTGCTATTGAGATGCCACATAGTCGCATTAGATTGCCAAAGCTAATCAAGCGGTATGATTATGTATATTTTTAAATTGGGATTTTTGTTAAATTTTTTATTTCAAATTTTGTTGTAGTTAACTTTTGATTTTTTTTTTTTTTTTCCTACAGGAGCGTCGGTTAGAAAATTTGATAGATGTCAATCTCGGTGGTTGTAAATTTATTACAAAATTACCTAAATTATGGGCCCCAAATTTAGAGAATTTGGACCTCTCTTTTTGTGAAAATTTAGTTAAATTTTCTAAATTACAGGCCCCAAATTTAGAGAATTTGTACCTCTCTTCTTGTAAAAATTTAGTTAAATTACCTAAATTACAGGCCCCAAATTTAGAGAATTTGGACCTCTCTTATTGTGAAAGTTTAGTTGAATTACCTAAATTACAGGTCCCAAATTTAAAGAATTTGAAACTCACTTTTTGTAAAAATTTGGTTAAATTACTTGAATTATGGGCCCCAAATTTAGAGAATTTGGACCTCTCTGATTGTAAAAATTTAGTTAAATTACCTAAATTATGGGCCCCAAATTTAGAGTATTTGGACCTTTTTGATTGTAAAAATTTAGTTGAGATTGATGAATGCTTTGGATCTCTTGAAAAGCTTAAAAGATGGGATCTCTGTTATTGCAAAAAACTTCAAACTCTTCCAAGCCACTTCAGGTTGAAATCTCTCGAATTTTTTGCTCTTTCTGATTGCTTAAGGCTTGAGAAGCTCCCTAATTTTCATCCAGAAATGGAATGTTTAAAAACTTTATGTTTAACTGGGAGTGGTATTAGAGAGGTGCCTTCTTCAATCGAGCATCTCACTGAGCTTCACTCATTAATCCTTACTAATTGCAAAAACCTTCGGGATCTTCCAGATAGCATTTATAAATTGCAACAGCTTCAGAAATTGTGTATTCCTACTGCCAAATTGAGACCGACGTGCGATTCTTTTGATGGCTCTTCCGGATATGGGTTTGTGAACATGTGGTCGCTGGATTTAAATGGATATGAAGGCATAATTGAATTAGATCTTTTGATGAAGCCTGATTACTTCCCCGCATTGGAATTTATAAATCTATCTGATACCAATGTTGTTACCATCCCTGAAAGCATTTGTAGATTTCCGAGATTAAAAGCACTTCATATTTGTGATTGCAAGCTTCTTCGTGAAATTCAAGGACTTCCACAATTGATAAGAGATGTTGATGCGGAGAATAGCATGTTGTTGGATACCCAATCACCAAGCGGGCTATTAAATCAGGTTTCTCTCTTTCTTTAAGATATATATAAAGAAACAATTTTTGTTACTTTCTCTAAATACTTTAAGAGATTTGCTAAGTGAAAAATTTCTTGAATTTTCTAATTGCATGTAGGTAATAAAAATTATTGGGATTTTACCAAGTAGAGTATGCAGTAGGGTAAGAAGCAACAAATTAATGGATCCACAGTTGACCAATTACTTCCCATCTGAAACTGAGGGTGCTGAATCTGAAGATGGGGGCATATCAATGGATTTGCAGTTCTCCAATTATTTCCCATTTGAAACTGAGGGCGTTGAATATGAAGATCAGGACGTTGATCGTACTATTAGTTTTTGGGGAACTGAGATGCCGAAATGGTTTAATCATCAAAGTGTTGATAATTCCATATTTTTCCTTGTTGGTCGCAAATTTCCAAAATTGGCTGTCTGTATTGTTGTTGGACAAGGGGGCTTTTATGGCTCTGTTCACATTTCCATCAATGGTTATAAAAAATCATATACGTCTTTTGGAAATTTTTCTAGAGTTGGAGGAAATAATCTATATTTATTTTCTCCAACTCAGTGGTCTCTGCAAAGATATTTGAATGAATCAAATCCAACTGACCAGAATCTTGTTGAGGTTTCAATTACATATAGCAAGAAATGGTATTTTGTAAAAAGGTTGGGGGTCCACGTAGAATGCACCTGTCCTCCTCAAGAATCTGCTAATGCACCTATTTGGTATTCTATAAAAAGGTTGGGGGTCCAAGTAGATGATGTTGTTGAGTACTTGCCAACTTCGAAGAAACAGAGGGCACTTTGATGAACTCTGAAGAAATATGCCTCAATAAAAAAATCACATTGAAACTGTTTCTCCTCGGTCGTTTCTTTTTGCATTTGATGCCAAGGTATGTTTCCATTTTTGGTAGCACTGTTTCATTTGCATCTGTTACACAATGGCAATGGATATCATATCAACTTATAAGTATTTATTGTGTTTCTATAAAAAAGAAAAGAAAAGGGAACTGAATAAGTTTTTGAACTTAAAAATTGTAATTTGGTTAATTGGTCTTATTTTTTTGTTGATGCAGTTGGCTAGGATGGTTGCGGTTGAAGTCACCAGCAGGCCCCAGATTTCCTTTTGCCTTGGATGTGAGTTCCGTCTAGTATGATTTTTTGTTTTTTTGATCTGATTTTTCAAATTGAGATGCATAATTTCTGCTTAGCTTACCATGTTGAAGATTCATTCGTTTGGACTTAATTGGTTTCTTGATTTAAAAAATTATGTACACCATTTGCTTAGAATATTGACTTTTGTAGAAAATGTGTATCATTTTGAAATTTAGAAGCTACATCAAATTTGTTGGCTGTGTACAAGATTGTTTGAGATAAATCGTAAATGATTTGCATTACAGCATCACACCTGGATGGTCTATAATAATTTACTAGGTTAGCTAGTCATTTAAGACATGCTAACCAAAAATTAGAAAGGCTGTGCATTTTAATGTCTTTGGTTTGGTCTAGAATTTAGTTCATGTTTAACTGGTTGAAGAGCTGATTTTCAAAGATATAATCTAAAAGCATAGGTCTTTAATATTTTTTGTTTTCTCTCTGTTAATTAGGAATATTTGATATAGTGAGGATCGCGGGGCCACGATTTCATTATTGTTGGAATAGCAACTATAGTGGCTGTTACAACTCTTTTATTCCTTTAAGTTTTTGCATTTAAAATGATCTTTCTATCCTTTAGGATCCTCTGTCCACATTTTATAGCCAATCCTCTAAAGGTCAAACTTAATTTTCAAAGTAAAAGTAGTTCGAGTCACCCTATTGCCATTCGAAATTTAGAATACAAGACAAGCATTAATGGGAAAGCTTCAATTTCAAGTCAGTCTTATGCAAGTAGATAAGATAGTTGGAAAATGAAAATCAGCATTTAATAGGTTGACCCAGTTTTGAATTCTGCGAAAGGTTATGAGTTATAAGCATCTCAAACTTCTTGGCATACTCAGAATCAAGACAAGGGCAGTCTAGCAAATTTTGTGTGGAACCTTTAAAAAAAATCCTTTGATGAGCTCCTTCTCTGCACATTGATGAAGTCACTTAGACCCGGACTCGACTTAACCCCGCATTACAAATACAGGATGAGACACATTGTTTCCTTCAAGTTGGAGGAAATGACAAACCTTTCAAGTACTCAAAGAATTGCCTCTTGACGTGCTTGTCCTCGAATAAATGATATCCATAGACATTTGTCCATTTAAGAACTGGACTCAATTCAACTTTCTGCATAAACAAAGATATTTGATGAGAACAAGGAGGGTTTGTGCTTTACTTGGAATAGACTCGGTATCGAGGGTGCTACAAGAGATTCAAACTTCATTCTATCCGATTAAGTGTATTGGATCAGAATGGACTCGATAATTGTATCAATAGAGGCCTTGAGCATTAGTTTCAAAGCTACTTTCAGGTCTCTCTCTTTCACACTCACACTCTCACTTTCTCTCTCTCACTCTCACTCTCTCATGAAGCTCCATATTTTCTATTTTACAGGGCTACTCTATTCAATGCTATATTTATGATGACTGTTTTCCTAAATGTGAAATTCCGGAGTGGTTTTGCCATCAAAGTGGTTCGTTATTGAGAATCCAGCTACCTCCAAATCTTTATACTAATTCTGACCGGATAGGAATTGCTCTATTTGCTACATTCACAGTGCACAAGCATCCAACTCTCATTCTTGACAATTCGACTCGAAATTTCTCATGGCTTTTCTTGTTCTTTGAGAAGTGACATGGGCAGACAGTGTCAAATAAACATTACATCACCGAAGTCCGAACACAACGAATTTATTTGGTTAAAGCAACGTAAATTCATTTGGATCATGCATGTACCTCATGCTCAATTTTCAGATAAGTTGAATTGTAGCAATCTCTTAACTGCTTTATTTGGTAGTGATAGCCAAGACTTGATGGTGCGAATCGTGGTTACTGATCTTGTGTACCAAAGAAAATGTGGGAGAGTTGGTGCAAACATTAGGCCAATGCTCAACCATGTTTTTCGATAATTCGATCTCATCCATCAATTTACTGCTCATCAATCTAGAACAAAGCAACAGAGCCATGATGATGATGATGAAGATGAGGGAGAAACCAGTGGAACTGGCGGATCTAATGGGACATTGAGAGTGCCACATTATCGGGAAAAAGTTTGTGCAACTTGCTATCAAAAATTCATTGATGCCGGGGGGCAACCCGTTATTGTCATTGTCGAGAAGACTCTGTGGTACCTCTCTGTTTCTCTCATGACCTTTATATGTCTAATTTACAAGACTTTCATTTACACTATACACTTTACACCATCTATAACCTTCTATACCATTGTTAAAGAGAGCACAACCTTTTTGGTGTCTGTTTTTTAAATGATCCAAACTACTCTTATACATTAATTATAATAAGTTTAAAAAACTTAAACTAATAAGATCAAATAAAAAATAATGAACTTCAAACATCTAACTTTTGAATACACATGTTGCACTTGTGAAGAGCTTTTTTATAATAATTCTGTTATAATCCCATAAAATTTTGAAAGTCCAAATTTTTTTATTAAAGGTTTTGTGTTTTGGAAGTTCATATTTTTCCACGTAATTATTCTAATATGTATTTTTTAATTGAGTTTAAATTTTATAAAAATTCTTTATAAAGCCTCTTATATTTATCCCATCAATTGATAAATGCTTATCAAATATTGACTACTATAAGTCTATAATTATCAAATTTATATTTTGTTGAAATTTTCCCAACATTGTATGTGTTACTGAATAGTTATCAATATATCTATTTTACAGGAATTTCATTTTCACTATCCATATGATCGTTGTTTCCCTCCAACTAAGATTCCAGAGTTATTCAGCCATTACGCTTCTGGATCCTCAATGGCAATCCAGTTACCTTCAAATTTGCATAATGATTCTAATTGGTTGGGATTTGCTATATGTGATGCATTTTCAGTTTAAGAGTATCCAACTGACTTTCTTGACAATCTGGAAACTGAAATTCCCCACCACCTTAGTTGTCTGTTTGATATGGATATAGGTGGTTTGAAACCTCTCCATGTATATAGCACCTTTAAAGAAGAACTCAAGTGGTTACATCTACATGGATTCATTTGGCTATCCTGTATACCATATTGGTGGCTTTCAGATAAGATAAATCAATGCAACCACATAGAGGTCTCAACTGCAAGTGACTGGCCAGGCTGGATTGTACAGAAGTGTAGACTTCGTCTTGTGTACCTACAAGATGAACAAGAGTTTTGGCAAATTCAATTCCACTTGAGGGCTTCACTTTATGACAATTGGGACATCATTCGTGAAGATTTAGTGGAACACTGACCATTAAAATCATCCTCAAAAGCATCCTCAAATCATACATTCTCTATGAATAAATGTTTTCCTCAAAGTGAAATTCCGGAATGGTTTAGGCATCAAAGTACTGGACCTTCATTGTCTATCCAGCTACCTTCAAATTTCAGTAATGCTAGTACTTGGATAGTACTTAGAATCTCCCCTTCTCTATAAAATCACTGAAGAGAACTTCACGTGGTTAAATATACAGGGATTCATTTGGCTACACTACATACCTTGTGGGTCACTGTCAGATTTTTTTAATCAGAGCAGTCAGATTGAGGTTTCAATTGGAAGCGACTTCCCAGGTTTGATGATGAAGAAGTGTGGGCAATGTTTCTTATACCATCTAGATGTGGAAGAGTTTGAGCAAACGATCATTAAGTGCTTTGCTGTGCATTTTTACAATATGGAACTCATCCATCAATCAGTAGCTAGTGATGCTCCAAATGATAAGCCAAAGAATGAAGTTGGTTGTTCTTATGAGGAGCCAAACCTTGGAAGGTTGAGAAGACCCATTTACCCAGAGCAAAGCAGTAGAGATAGCATCTACCTTGAAGATCAACACCCTGATAATCAACTCTGCAAAAGTGATTTACAGGTAACAAATTAATGTGTATTTCCTTTCAAATTACTATCAAGCTCCCTTCTAGTTCAGTCATCAGTGGCATTGTCTGATCCCCCTTATAAGGAGAGCCATAGTTGAATCATCCCCTCTTTTACTGATTTTAACAATTTTGAATTGTTGGAAAAATTCTCTCACATTGAACATCATGTTCCTATTTTACAGGAATTTGATCGAAGTTTGGTGTATAATTCTTGTTTTCCTCCAAGTGAAATTCTTGAGTGGTTCAACCATCGTAGTGGCGAGCCACCAGTGACAATCCATCTACCTCTATTTTTATATGATGATAGTACTTGGAGGGGACTCGCTCTATGTGTTTCTTTCTTAGTCAACATCAAGGATCCTACTGCCATCCTAGACATTCTTAATTCAGAAAGTGCTCATCATCTTTATTGTCATTTGGAAAGAAATGTTGGTTCTTTGGAACCTCTCCATGCCTATTGCCTTACTAAAGAAGATGTCATGTTGTTACATCTAGGTGGATTCATGTGGCTATCCTATATACCACGTAGCTCATTTCCAGATTGGTTGAATCAATGTAATCACATTGAGGCTTCAATTGTTAGTGATTGCCCAGACTTGACAGTGGTGAAGTGTGGACTCCGTCTTGTACATCAGCATGATGAGGAAGAGTTTAAGCAAGCTACAAGGCACGGCTTGGCCTCATTGTCTGACAATTGGGGTCTCATCTTTCATTTGACGGCTCACAGTAGAAAAAGAAATGAGCAAAACCTCTCCATGCTTAAAGAGAAAGGCAAGCATGTGCTAGAATAGCATCTCCTCTTATTTTTCTGCTGCTTTTCTTAGCGGTTCTCCCTTCTGTTCTCAATTATAAGTCTAACTAGACACTCATAATCTCTGCTGCTTAGTTAACTCAATATTGGTCTCAAGTTTCTTGTTCCTTGGACTAATGTGAGCACTATCTTTGGTTTTTGCATTAATAGGAGGCAACAAAGGCATTGTCACTAATAGAGAGAATTATGCTTTAATTTTATTGGAAGGAACGATTAAAAATGAACTCTTTGTTTGCACATTTTCTTCGTTTTAAGGGAATAAATGCATGTTCATGTAGTAATCTCTAGAAAGTGATCTCTAGCTGAGATAATTGAGTAGAAAAAAATTAGCATAAACAATAATGTGACTTCTACACATGTTGGAAACACTTTCTGTAAGGTGATAATTGCCCACACAGAGTTAAGAAGGTAGGCTAAATTGTATTCGTATATAGTAGCTGATTAGGATACGGTTGTCATCTTAAAGAACATTTGGAGCCTATTCACTTAGTCAGGTATCTGTGAGTAGCCTAGGTGCATAGGCATTTACTGAGAAATAAGTGCTTCCGAATAGTGAAAATACCAAAGAAATTCCTTTTCATTGTTATTGATTTTTAGCAACAATTTATTGTTTGCTTTAAAATAATAATAATAATAATAATAAGGAAGGGAAAGGTAAGTAAAATGGTGGATGGAAGATTGTGCTTGGTAGAAAAGATGGACAATTTTTTTTTTTTTTTTTTTTGAATTAGTTTTATAATAATTCAATTGTTACCAAGTGGACAGGAGGGGATTTTTTAAAATAAATTTTTACAACAAGTGAGGGAATGAGGATTTGAATTATGGTTCTTCTCATAAAGGAGATCATTCAATACCACTGAACTACAAAGCTTTTGATTGGTGGAGAGATTTGATTTATTTGAACTTAAATTGTAGACGGATGAACTGATAAGTAATTTGTCACACATCTCTCAAGTATTGGCACAAAAAGTTATAAAAAAAAAAAATAATAATAATAATAGAGAAAAACAATATGTACCTATAAAAGTTGACATTTTCCAAGTGTATCATCCATAGTAAATTAATATCAAATGACAAAGATTGAATCCAATGCTTTGCACAGTGAACTCATCAGAATTATGACACATGTCCACTTTAACCACATGTCATGATCTTGATGGTCCAAACATTGGACCAAGCCAAGTCCAATTTTAGGTACCATAAGTTTTGAATATTGTTTTCAAATCAAGGTGAATATTTGGACCACTAGCTTCATGCATCTACTTCATAGGCACCAATTTTACTTTTATTCTATTTCCCTCTTATATATTATACTAACATTATGTTCTTCACTAAATTATCCATTACTATTTAGCTACCATCTCATACAATCAATTTCACTAGCAACAGGGTATAATAATACATATGTTTATAAGAAAATCAACAAGTTCGAACTCCCACTCGTAAAAGCTTAGAAATTCGAATAAACTTGGGATTCCAAACGCGTAGTCTAAGGTTGCGTTTGGCATTGACTTAAAAAGTCAGATTTTTTTTACTATTTAGTTTATTTTTACTACTATTCATGGATCTCATTGCACTTTTTAGTATTATTCATGGCTTCACCGTACTATTTCAGCTACCTTTTAGTTTTATTTACAATACTTTTAGCAAAAAGTTTTCAATTTTAGCTAAGTAAGATGTTCCCAAATGGATTCTAAGTCTAACAACTCTCTTTTGCTTTTTTTTTTTTTTTTAAGTCTTAACAACTCTTTAGAATCAAGTCAAGATTACAGAACACAAAAGCATCTTCCTTGTTGGCAAAAGCAAATTAGGAAACACATAGTTTAAATTTAGTTCCCAAAGATAAAAATTATAGCAAAACCTAATCCTCATATTAATTTTAATCCCAAATTATCAAAAGCAAAGAACAAACATAATACCAAATAAGTCAATATCGTGCCGATAACAGCTATACCGGCAATATATATTGCATTGGCCATCAAATAAGTTGCTACTCCTCTAAAATGTATCATCGGATAAAATATAAGGTCGTCCTGGCAATTTTTGAGTGTTTCACCCAAAATAGATATTTCAATTGATACAATAAAAGATGTTTTTTAAAAAAAATGTCATAGAAAATATTATTTAAGCTAATGCATTGGGTTAGTGTATTTAGGCTAATGTTTGAGCTTATAAAATATATGGATTTGATTATATATATATATATATATCTTTATATATACATGTGTGTATAAGTACACAAAGAGTAGTAACCGAAAATGAACATCAATATCACCTGATATCAAAATATTTCGTTCCCCTAGTCAAATCAAAACGGCCTTGATTACAAAATTGACTTACTCAAGATTACTCCAAAAACTAGTATATATGGCTGCATATCTCCTAAGTAGCCCATTTACTTTAAGCCTTTCTATATTTTTAACACAATTGCAAGGCTCCAAATTTTATCCCTTCCCTCCTAACAAAACTTTAAGACCCTTTATTCAACAAAGATTAGTTAAATATGTGCAGAAATTATGATGAATAAAAAAAAAGTAGAAAGAAAATATAATGGTGTATGTGTTTGACTTTGTGGCCTATATTCATGGGACAAGAGATTTTTTTTTTTATAATACATTACAATAGAATCCATTGTTATAATGGGATTACATACCAAAAAAAAAAAAAATTGAACTTGAATTTGAATTGCATATTAATTGTCTCAATCCAACAATTTTCTGTTGTAATCAATTATATAATTTTCTCTTGAAATCAATGTCTTGATTTGGTCTTCAATGATTTGGAAAGTGAAATATGCATTCTAACAAAAAGACACTCAGTTTGCTTACCCCAAACAACTCACCATACTTCACAGGATACACCAATTTCATTCAAACAAGTGAAATTTGAATTCTTCATTTGTCCTACCCAATTATGTTGCAACTTCTCTAAGCTATTAGCCACATGGATTGGAACAATTAAAAGAGATAGAAATTAGGTGGGAAGGCTCAACAAAGTGCTCAAAAGAAGCATGAGCCTTCCATCATTAGACAAATAAAGTCTTCCATCGGCCTAACATTCTTCTCTCATGCTAGTGTTTGATTCTCACTTTATTCAATCCAACAAAATCTCACCAAATAAAATTCCTTTAACAAAAATTCACATAAGAACTTAGTGTATTACAATATTATTTTTCTTCTAATTATGGTGGGGGATTCAAATCTAAGACCCAAAAAAAAAAAAAAAAAAATCCTATAATGTTATTGAGTTAAACTATTAGCTTCTTTACTTTTCTTTTACCGATGCTTCGAATATTATAACCCTAATTATTAAAGTCATTGAAAACCCAATTCCTCCCAAACTCAGATCTCTTCTCTCCATCCACAAAGAGATGTACCATAAATTGGACTCTCATTGTGGCATTCACACTAGACTGAACACGAACACAATGTTTATTGAGTTGTGGGCTATCACATTTCAAGGGCAATTTTCAAAAGAATAATCTTTGACTGCAAGAATATTCCATTGCAATGAGCTGTCCATGGTGCGTACGCAGGACTAATCACTTATCAGTGTGGCTATGTGTCCCACGCAAGATCTTTGAACTAGTATTCACCAAATGATAAAAAACGATGAGTCTGCGTTACGTGATGATTGTCATTGCCCTGACTCACAAGTCACAACCCCTCCAATGAAAATGCTATTTGGACTTTCTAATGATGTAACTATGTAAGGCATGAGAGAACCACAAATTTCTTATTAGGTTTAATAAGACTTTTTTTTTGTACGACCTTAGATCATGCTTGAATGGGTCGTTATCAAATCTTCAAGAACTCGAAATGGAACCTACGTGGACATGGTTTGATCATTGCCTTTCTAAGATTATTATTTAAACTTTCTTATATAGTAGCTGCATTAATAGATGTTAGAATATGATGCATAAATTGTTGGATTAGGCTTTTATGTTAATCCTAGCAAGACAAGTCTGAAAGCTTTGACTCCCTCACCTTTCCTTTTTGGACTCTAATCAGTTATTAATTACAAAATCCTCAATTATAGTTTGTTTGAACATCTCACAATCAAGATCAAAGTAGAGAGGTTAGAAAAAAAAAAAAAAAAAAAGAAAGAAAAGAAAGCAAAAGTCAAAAAGTCTTGTGTTACTCTCTGGTCCTATGGAAAGATGTGTTATGTTTACAATATTTTCACAACAAATCCTAAGTGGTAAGTTGTTATTGATTCTAACTTCAACTCATTACTGAAATTACTTTTTTGCCTATCTGTAACGGCTAGTAACAATTTGTCACTTAGAATTTATTGTGAAAGTGGTGTGATAATGTTGTGGAGATAGTAATTTTTTTTGTAAAAAATAAAAAGAATCAAGATTTTGAGAGTTGAATCTCTCTATCCCATTTAGAACAAAAACAAGTTTACCTGTTAATTTTTCCTTATTTTAGTTGACATGATTCCCTTTAATGGCTTTTGGGTTTTGGCACTGTAATTTTAGGGAAAGGAGGAAAATAAGGAAAAAGTTCCCAAAATTTGATATGACAAGCAAAAAGGTTAGTCGACATATACCAATCATTACTCTCGACCGTTACACACATAAACTCTTAAACGATGTCATAAATGAATATGATTGCCAAGCATATTCTCTTCGAAAAACCTTCCATTTTCTCCATAAATACAGTTATCCCTTGTACCATTATATACCATCTCATCTTTAACCTCAATTCCTAATTCCAAACCCCACAAAGACGAAGAAGAGAGAGTCGTGGAGTCTAAATATTCAATCTTGCTAAGCCTTTTGACGCTACAATGTCTCTCACTCCTTTGTGTTTCACAGTCACAGGATTTCGATTTCTTCTACTTTGTCCAACAGGTGAGCAATTTTTTTTTTCTATCATATCATTCTATTGCGCATTGTTTTCACTAAATTAATCTTTGGGTAACTTAATTTTTTTTTTTTTTTTTTTCATTTCTTAATCTTCAATAGTGGCTAGGATTGTACTGTGACACAAAGCAAAGTTGTTTCTACCCAAACACTGGGACGCCTACTGCAGATTTTGGCATTCATGGGCTTTGGCCTAATTACAAGGTTGGTTCTTACCCATCAAATTGTGATCCTAACAATTCCTTCAATCAGGCTATAAGGTACTTGAAATTTTTTTTCTTTTCTTTTTTCCATATATCATTGTCTTTTGGCATGAAAATTATAGCAAATTGTGACCAGTCACAAGTATAACACAGGGTAATTTAGCTATGAAATTCCATCAATTTCTGCAAGTCTGGCCACGTAATTAACAGCAACTTTATTAATTGGACAGTTTTTTTTTTTTTAAAAATAATTAGACTATTAGTTGTATACTATTACTATGTATAGACCAATTAATAATGCCAACTTTCAAGGAGAAAACTGTTCTCTTACTTTTATAACTTTTCCCATCTTAGATTTTTTTTTTCCCCCTTTTTAGGTGAATGCATATCTAAAACATTTCTCTCTTTCCTTAATTCAAGATCCTTTGCTTATTATTATGGGTCCAGGATGTCCAACCATTTTAATGAAAGTTTTAATATCATTTTCATGGAAACTATAAAAGCCGTTAAAAATTTAATTCTTTTTTCTTTTTCTATAAAAATGTCCTAAAAATATTTCTAAACTAATGCCATTGTCTGTTGACTTTTCTCCAATAATATTACTATTAGGGAGTATTGCTTGGGAAGGAAAAAAATATAAACAAATTCTATATTTATTACCTAGCTACTTTTTTTTTGAGAGAGTTTTAATCTATAGCGTCCGCTCTTGATAATAGCTCTTTATCATCAGACCAAAACACCAATCAGTTTTTGGTGTAGGCGAGGATTGAACCACGGATCTCTTATACAACTATCAAAGATTTTATCAGTTGAGCTAAATAGAACCTACTATTACCTAGCTACTTGAGCCAAAGCCGACAATTTCTTTGAATCATGGGCGTGCTTATTGTAACGCCTTTAATGAGTTAACGTGCGTTTCTATTTGAAAACGCAAAATAAAAGCTTTCGCGTCATTTAGCGCTAAAGTGTAAAACATTTTCTAAAGATGTCACTTTTAAGTTTTAAGTAGAAATTGCATTGGAGAGAGAGAGAGAGAGAGAGAGAGAGAGAGAGAGAGAGAGAGAGAGAGAGAGAGAGAGAGAGAGAGAGAGAGAGAGAGTAAAAACTGCATAGGTTTTTTAATCATGACAATTAGTAGTATCTTGAAAGAACACCCCTTGGTGTTTTGTGCACTGGACTGATATGTTCTTGCCACTAGTCCCTATATGCCACGACTCACTTATCTATATCATATCGGGTCTAGTATAGAGGACGCATTGAAGCATTGAACCCAAACCTTGCCCATCTTAAAAACATTTGGAGTTTAGGCTTCAATTATTATTATTTATTTATTTTGGGAAGGCTTCAATTAAATTAGTTAAATATTGTTATAATTTTTTTCTAGATTGAACTATGATTATCTTCTTGTTTATCATGGCTATAGATATCAGACCTCATAAGCAATATGCAAAAAAATTGGCCATCACTAGCTTGCCCTAGTAGCAATAGTATACAATTTTGAACACACAAGTGGTAGAAACATGGGAAATGCTCAGAGTCTATACTTAGCCAACATGGATACTTCGATACAGCTCTTAGTTTGAAAGGGAAGACAAACCTCCTCAAAGCTCTTAATAGTGCAGGTAAATTCAATTTTCAATATTTTAGTGTCTTGTTTTTCAAGTAACACCTATTTTACTAGATTTTAGGTTTTGATTGCCTATAATGTCCTTAATAATTCATGCTTTATGTGAAAATAAATACAGGAATAAATCCAGATGGGAACTCTTACAGCTTAGTAAACATAAAAAAATGCAATAAAAGGTGCAATTGGCTATACTCCATGGATAGAGCGTAATGTGGATGCATCTAGAATCAGCCAACTTTACCAAATTTATCTCTATGTGGATACTTCTAGGTTAGACCTAATCGAATGTCCTGTGTTTCCCAAGGGAAAATGTGGTTCAAAGATTGAGTTCCCTTCCTTTTAAAAAATGGTAGTGACAACCACTATGATGGTTTAATTTTCATTTCTACCCTCTTATCATCAATTCAAAGTCATCCTTGATTTAATGACCAATATTGTACGTTCAAGTACAATAAGAACGTTTTGTTTTTTTTTTTTTTTTTTTTTTTTTTTTTTTTTTTTTTGAGAATGTATAAGAATGTTAATTAATTCAAAATGGGATGGTGTTTATTCATAAATTTTCAACAACAACAATATATATATATATATATATATATATATATATTATAACTCTGTAATTGAGAGGGATTTAATTTGAACCCTCGATATATCTTATTAGTTAGGAAATACTAGGAAGTTCAACTTGCCAACTAGTTAAGTTATAAGACTCTTGATTCAATAACAAGGTATGAGATGTCCATATAAAGTATTACTTTTGGAAATACCTCATTTTCTTATCTTAGTGGATCAAAACGTTGACTAAAATATATGCTTTCAAAATGCCAAACAAAACCAAACAGCATGACTTGAATAGTAAGCTAAAGATTCATGGGTAAGTATTTTTTATTTATTTTTTTATTTTTTGAGAAACCAATAGGGAACTTTCATTACTAGGACAGAAAATTTCTGTCAGATTGGGTAAGGATTCATATGGGTAAGGATTGGGTTCAATACATAGGAGCACTGAACCTGTTGGAATTTTAATAAATGACAAATATTACATTTGACATGTGTCGGCATCTCAATGAGTTTAGTGCTCGAGTGCAATATTGGACCTAAGCTAAACTAAAAAATTAATTTGAACTCAAGATATCAGTTTTAAATGAATAAATACAATACAATTAGTCTCACATGAATTCATATTTAAAATTATAATTAGCTTTGGGGTTTAAGTGATTGTCCAACAATTAATGATTGTGAAATTTTTTATGTTTATGCCTTACTCTTTGACTAAAAACAATGTTTATGGAAGGATTACTGATCAAAGAATAAATAAATAACAATGTTCATGTAAGGATTACTTAAAAAAAAAAAAAAATTGCGAAAATTTGTTATTTTTACGTGTGACTCTTTGAATAAAACAATGTTTATTAAAGGATTACTTATCCAAAAGAAAAAGAAAAACAGCGTATAGTTCCTAACTTTCAATGATGCTGTGGTCCTTGTGGATCTAATTTTTATTTTCCACCTTTCCTTGTTCTTTTCTGTACCTTTGGTTTTGGGGCCACACCAACGACCCAAACTCAAAGCAACAAAATCCACGTGGAACATATCGAGGATGTGTTGGTTTGGTTGGTTCCTCCAACCAAACCAACACATCCTCGATATGTTCAGCGTAACGTGCTGACGCTTGAGCCACTGTATTGGCTGTTCGAGGAACACAACTCACAGTTAAGTTGCCTATCCCTGCTGCAATGCAATTAACGTCTCCATACAGGTGTCCCAGCCGAAAGGATGTAGTTTGAGTGTTTGTAATGGAGGTCATGACCACCTTGTTGTCTCCCTCAACAATTAAATCCCTGAATCCCGCATCTATTGAAAATTCTAAAGCTTTTCGGCAAGCTAATATTTCTGCCTCCTCACCATCAATAACCAGTGGTCCTCTGGTTGAAATTGACGCCATAACTTCTCCACTGCCATTCCGGATTATTGCCCCAAATCCAGAAGCTTGTAGTTCCTGAAAGATGGCCGCATCAAACTCCCTGCCCACACATCCATTGCAACGCTGCATTCCCACAAGGCATGTAGTACAGATTCTTTTGCTCTCTTGCACAGCTCACATGTGCTGTCTTCAACTATATGTCTTCGAGCTAAATTTTCACGGGTTGGGAGGATGTTCTGACAAGCACGCCAGCGAAAGAGTACTTTTATCTTATTTGGGACGTGAGAGTTTCCATATTTTGCCCCAAACCGGACTGACCCCTGTACCTGTAGAGCACTCCCGTTGTGATTGTGATTCCTTCCAAATCTGTCTTGCAATATGATATCCAGATTTAACTGTGTACTTCCCCTCTCTATTGTGTAGCCAAAACAGAATATCGTCAGTATATCTTTTGCTCAGCAGAATTCAAAGAATGGCCTCCGCATCATCTCTATGAAACTTTGTCTCGACCAAATGTCTATCCCATGCCCGAGTTGTCCCGTCAATATGCTCCACCACCCTCCACTCCCATTCATCTTCTTGAGGTGGATGAATCACCATGTTTGTTGGATGATTAGGGATCCACTTATCTTTAGTAACCCGAATGGCCGAACCATCTCCAACTCTCCAGCAACATCCTTGCTTTAAAATCTCTTGGGCTGCCATTATACTCCTCCAAACAAAGGAACAATTTGGAGACTCCACCGCCTCCAAAAAGCTACATCTTGGGAAGTATTTTGCTTTATAGCATCCATAAAGCAATGAATCCTTTGCCTGCATCAACCTCCATCCCTGTTTTGCTAGCATTGCCAAATTAAAGCTCCCGATGTCTCTAAACCCCATCCCCCTTCCTTCTTTGGTTTGGACAACGATTCCCAGTTTTGCCAATGAATTAGTTTATAGAGTTAACTTGAGATAAAATCCTAGGATATGAGCTGGATTTAAGAATATTCTATAACCTATGGTCAAAAACAACGACTATTTTAATAATTTTTTTTTTAATAAAATGTTCATATTTATGTATTATACACGTTAGTAATCAATGTCATTTTAGTATTAATTCTAAACAGTAATTTATACGATCAAGTACAAGTTTGGTATCTATAATTTGAAATGCGTCAATTTAATTCTAATCTCATGAAAAAAGCTAACATGATTAACCTAACACAAAGCACACATTATAAACTTAGAAATAATAGAGGAAGCCCGATTAAGCGGGACCCACACCCATTCATCCAAAAACTCACCAAGGGGATTGATCTCCCCATAATATGCAAGTAATTCAAGTTGCCAAATGATGCAAATCATGATCCTCCAAATGCCAAGCAAAATCATCTAAACATCTTCACCACATACACCATTAGCGACGTAACACCCTGAATGTCGTCCTTCATGAACTTTGACAATGAACCATTTGCCCTCAACACCCCTCATATTCCAAGCAATCTCTCCCAAATTCATACCCTCATTGCCACCAATACTTTCCTTACACTTCTTCTTAGAGCTAAATTGCACGAAAGCCAAACCAGGCATGTCATTTGCGTACTCCACCGTAGCTTTCCACTAGGCATGTCTTCCCATTCCCATTATATGCTTTTAGCTTTGGCATCACCAAATCCATGCAAGAGGAAGAAGTGGTGAGAAAAAAAAGATTAGAGAAATTCATTTATTGTTATTGTTCCTCTACCGAAGGTTTTTTTATGGCCAAAGAAATTATGAAAAACTTGGGAAAATGTGGGAAAAGGATGGAAATTGGGTTTTGAATTCAGGGGTTTCAACTTGTTTGGCTACCAAGAAAGCAAAAGAAAAGAAAAGAAAACTTTCAAATATGAAGATAAACTAATTCTAAATATTTTATTTTTAAATTAAGGACACATGAAATCTTATGTGGCATAAAAATAATATTTTAATCTCACCGTTACTCACATCAGTTTTTTCAATCCACTATTTAACAATTTGAGACTATTTTGACACAATATCAAAAAAGGTTAGAGACTAAATTAAAACATTTGAAATGTACGTTGGAGACCAAATTGAAAAACAATGTAAATATTAGAGACTTCACTTGTAATTTACCCTTAATTTAGAGAAATCCAACCACAAAAAAATAACTAGAAAAAGACACTCAAACGAATAAATGTCCTCATTGAGAGCAGGAACAACTTCCACCACTTCGGGAGTGTTTGGTACATGTACTTAAATAAGAGTTTTCAGTATTTAAACACTGAAACAAGTATTTGCACAACACTTTTTAATCCACATGTATTTCAACAACACTTAAACAACAATACTAAAAATTTCTAACCAAACGGGCCTTCATTTTCCTTTGCTTTGTGTTTAAAAGTTGACTTTAAAAGTAATTGATTTGCCTAAATTATAAAAGACTTTATTCAACTCTTTGGAACCAATTTATCCGTAGAAATCCACAAAAGGCTTTATTCCACTTTTTGGAACCAACTTTTTATCAGTACAAATCAACAAAAGGCTTTATTCCACTCTTTGGTACCAATTCATTTGTACAAATAGATTCCAAAGATGCACATTCTTGTATGATCATATATTTGCCTAAACCCAGTTAAGGTCTTTAGCCATATTACATAGCATTTTCTCTATACAACTATATCTTTAAAATATGCGGAAATCAAAAATGAGTAATGAATTATATAAATCTAGCAAGTTAATTATCCAAACCAGCTTCATGTCAATGAATGAATCAGTAAAATAAAGATTAATTTGAACGTACTCATGATATCAGTTTTAAGGTGGAAAAAATACCATCAACCAAGGCACCATTTTTTATTAACTAGAAATTAAAATAAACAATACAATTAGTCTCACATGAATTCATATTTAAAATTATAATTAGGTTTGGGTTCAAGTGATTGTCTAACAATAATGGTCTCATAATCTCATTTATGGTGTCTCATGTCAGTAGTTCGAATCTTACCTCCCCCTTCTTTACTATCTACTTATTAAAAAGCAAAAAAAAAAAAAAAAAAAAAAAAAAAAAAAAAGTAAGATTAGCTTTATATCTTCTTCTCAAAAAAAAAAAATTACATTTTTCTTTTTCTTTTTCTTTTTGCACTGGTAATTGGCTTCATATTTATATGAACAAAATTCTCCTCTAAATCAATTCAGATAAAATTTCTTCCAACTCACTATATGACCACTTACATATGTTTTAAATCACCTATTTAACATATACCTAAATCATTTAGGCTAAATGGTTATTAACTCTCCATATAGTGTATCACTCATAACTTAATTATTATCCCAATAAATAGTGAAATTTTGTTGTTTATGCATTATTGTTTGAACAAAAACAATAGTATTTTTGTAAGGATTACTTATCAAAAAATAAATAAATATTATTATCCCAATAAATTGTGAAATTTGTTATTTTTATGTGTTACTCTTTGAATTAAAACAATGTTTATGTAAGGATTACTTATCCAAAAATAAAATAAAATAAAATAAACACAGTCTATAGTTCTAACTTCCAATGATGTTGTAGATCTAATTTTTTATTTCCCTTCTTTCCTTGTTCTTTTCATGTACTTTTTGGGCGAAGCCAACGACCAAAACTCAAACAACAAAATCAACGTGGAATCTATATTCTATAACCCTTTAAATTCATTATGTTATAGAGTTTACTTGAGATAATACCCTAGGATATTATATGGATGGAAGTGATTAGGTTATTCTACTTTTGGTCTGACTGTTTTAGTTTTTTAATAAAATTTCCGTATTTATTTATTATATAGGTTAGTAATCAATGTCATTTTAATAGTTCTAAAAAATAATTTTTACTATATAATGTCACTTGTAATTTAACTTGGAGTAGTATTTATGAGCTCTAGTTAGCTTAGCTGATAAAGTCTCTTATCGTCAAAAAAATGATCTAGCTTTCAATCTATCTACACCAAAAACCAATTGGTGCCTTGGTTTGATGATAAAGAGTCATTACCAGGAGTGGACATCATAAATTAAGACTATTTTAAAAAAAATAGAAAACTTGGCTTGGTATCTTTTCTTTTCTTTTTGTTTTTTTTTGTTTTTGTTTTTGTTTTGTTTTTTTATTTTATTTATTTATTTATTTTTTTTTTTATGGAAGAAAGCTATGAATTTGCAGTAAACTTAGCATCTTGGATAAAGTAACCAAAAGAGGACATAGAAGTAGACTCCTCTCTTAAAGAGTCGATGAAAATCTCCAAAAACCAATTGGTACCTTAGTTTGATGATAAAAAGTTATCATTAAGAGTGGATGTCATAAGTTAAAACTATCTTTAAAAAGTTATAAAACTTGACGTGGTATTTATTTATTTATTTATTTTTTTAGAAGAAAGCTATGAATCTGCAGTAAACTTAGCATCTTAGGCCAAATAACCAAAAGAGGACATAGAAGTAGTGACTCCTCCCTTAAAGAGTTTATGACAATCTCCGAGTCATCCCGACTGCTATCAAGGTAGTGTCGAGACTACTATCGAGGAGGTAGTAGGTTTCGAGCTTCTATTGATAGGTATTGAGGTAGTATCAAGATTGCTATCGAGAGGTATCAA
The DNA here is from genome assembly GCA_028216015.1 of Quercus dentata. Lineage (NCBI taxonomy): Eukaryota > Viridiplantae > Streptophyta > Magnoliopsida > Fagales > Fagaceae > Quercus > Quercus dentata. The sequence goes on along the minus strand of CP116446.1, from coordinate 74,709,968 downwards.
GATTGCTATCGAGATACACGTTGAAAATGCGCTTTTCTTGAGCAAACTTTGTGTCTTCAACTTCATCTTCAATTACAGCTTTAAGACACATCAAAACTCAATAAAAGACACATTATTCGGCATGGTTTGACAATACCAAAACACAGGACCCTAATAGAAATTTATATTTTATCTTTCAAAAATTTTTGGTAGTAAAAAAAATTCATTAATTGATTAATTGCAATATTCTTAAAAACATAGAAGGAAAGATATATATATTTTTTTTTTGAGAAAGAGTTCAGGGACTTTTATTAAGGTAGGCAAGGAAAGATAAAAAATGAATTAAACGTATGTATTAGATAAACATAAGTGGTTAGTCCATACGTTGGAAACATTATTATGAAGATCATTAATTGTTTCTTTTTCCTATATTTAATAGGGCATTGTAAGAGAGTTGCTCATGCTTTGGCAAGTACATTACAAAATGAGGACTACATAGGGTTCCCAAGTTTGGCTTGAGGATTGTCCTTCTTTTATTCTATCCCTTTTACAATTTGATTTCATTCTCAAATTAATCTCAATAAATCGACTATGGTTTAATACAAAATTTAAAATAAAAAAAATAAAAACTTATTTTTTAATTAATGAGACAATCTCAAAGGAGTTTTTTTTAGCAGGAATCTAAAATAAGGGATTCCTCCAATTAATTAAGCTAATTTATTCTAATTTAGATTGGGATAAGAATAAGATCAACTCCTATTTAAATATTCAAATTTCTTTCAATTTTTATCAATCATACAAGATTAAATAAATGTCAAGTGTCTTGCATTTGACTAAAAATTGGAGGAAATCGAAGGATTTAATGGAAGAGAATCTTATCCCAACATAATTTTTTTTAAAGAATTTCTAAACTTACTATCATTCATTCAAATACAAATTTCATTGATAAACTGATTAATAATACATTATTCCATTGTACCTTTTCAATGGATTTTTATAATGGAATCAATTTTAGTAACTTTTTTAAAAAAATATATATATAAACTTTATCACAATCAATTGTATCATAATAACAAAATTTAATTTGTGAAGTAAAAACTAAGCATATTAATGGAGTAGTTCAATAAGCTACTTCTACCTTCTTTTCCTTATCAAAAGGGAGTAATACATGATGAGCAATTTGCATACTCATTTAATTGGCATCCTTACAAGCAGGCTTTCACGAATTATAAAAAATTAAAGCAAATTCTAATATAATGCCTAAAGTTCCCATAAATAATAATAATAATAGAAAAGATAATTCCTAAAGCCCTAAAGTTAAACATTCAATATTTAAAAAAAATTGTTAATTTAAACATATCAAGAATGAGTTTCCTATAATAAATAAGATACAAAATATTTGGATTTAAATATTAATTCTAAACACCCCATCACATCAAAAAAGGGGATCTGAAATAAACCAAAGGGAAATGATTTGTTGAATACGCACATGTTAAGTAGCCATTTGGGGAAAAATTCAATCTTGATAAGGAAGTTTTCATTTAAATATAAGTCTAGACAGGTGCTTATTTGAGGCATTGACATGTGTGCCTTTTTTGCAGGAATTGCTACAACTTAATGTGCTGCAAATCCTTTCCCTTAATGAAAACAAAATTATTTTTAAAAATAATATTACTTTAATAAGTATCAGTAAAAAAATTCCATGCTATAAATTAATCAACTGCATCAACTAATCTTGTGCACTTACAAACTACTATTTTTAGATTTGAAGTGTTGCAAACTCTTTTGAGATTCCTTCTCCCAAAAAAAAATCGTGGGTTCAATCAATGCCTACACCAAAATTGAACGATGGTTAATTTATTGAGATTTAAGAATGGAAATCTCAATTTTAAATCGTGGGTTCTAGCTAACTTAACTGGTAATGCCTCTGATGGTTGAATAAAAGATTTGGAGTTCGATCCCTACCTATACAAAAACCGATTAATGTCTTGGGTTCTCATCTTTTTTTTTTTTTGAGAAAAATCCCCTCCGGGTAGAGATCATATTATTGCAACCTTAATAAATCGAGTTGATACACCTCAAAAGCGTCTGGTGGAACATTCTCCATCCAAACCAGAAAAGGAAAATTGGCGGCTTGTCTTGCAAGCTTGTGAGCCACACAATTTCCTTCTCTATTAATATGCTGAAATGAAATAAAAGAAAAACAAGAACTTAATCTTTTGATATCTAACAGGACATGTCCCATAGCCGAGAGGTCCATGATTCTACCGTTAACAAAGCAGTAATAATGTTTGCAGAATCACCTTCCACAACCACTCTATCAAACCCTAGTTCCTTGGCAAAAACCAAAGCCCGGCGAGCCGCTAGCACTTCCACCATCTCCACCGAAGCAGGCAGCGGAATTTGTTGTGTGAGAGCAGCCATAACTAATCCTTGTTCATTCTGGATTATAATGCCGATGCCAGCTAGTCCAACTTTGTGAGAAGACTGCGCCGTCAAAATTCGCCTTGACACAATTTTCGTGTGGTGGTCTCCATCGTACTGCCCGAGCTGTCCGTGGTATCTGCGCATGTGTAGGGACGCAGTTCTTTGAAACTCCTTTAGAGCATCAAAAGCTCAAGCCGCAATCTGACCCAATGGGATTGAGTTTTCACCCAACCGGAGCTTGTTGCGCCTCATCCAAATTGCAGAGGCTGTCATTGCAAAAAGCTCGAAAGAATTTTTCTCCATTGAGACTTTATCAATCACGTCGAGGAAGGATGTGCGGTGAGTCGTGGTCGCCTGAAGTTGAACAAAGTGGACTTTCCAAATATCAACCAGTTTCGGACAAGACCGGATGGCATGCAGAGTATCCTCTGCGTAAAGCTTGCATTCCGGACATAAAGCATCATCGAGAACTTTTCTTCTCACAAGGTTGGCCCGAGTTGGCAAGGAATTATTTCCAGCTCGCCACAGAAAGTTCTTTACACGGTTTGGAACCCGAAGCCGCCAAATAGCCTTCCACACCTCCGGAACATCAGCTGCACTGTGCTATTGACAACCTCTGTTTCAGCAAGGTCTAAACAGAGTCGATACCCAGACTTGACCGTATAGACACCGTCCCGGGTATGGGGCCAATATGGGACATCTTCTCTATTGAAAAGACCGAGCGGAATGGCCTTAATGAGTGCAGCTTCCTCCGGCACAAAACACCTATCGATCTCATCTTCCTTCCAACACAAACTATCATGATTTATTAGGCTATACACCCTTGCATCAGCTCGACCATCTATGACAGGGGATAAAATCTTGCCTTGCCGAGACCCAGGTAGCCAAGAATCATCGTAAATGCTTACTTTTGACCCATTCCCGATTCTCCATTTCAAACCTCTTTGATGATTTCTCTTCCCTTCAAGATGCTTCTCCAAGCAAATGATCCTCTATTTTCCTTAGCATCAAAAATGGTTCCATGTGGGAAAAATTTAGTTTTGAAAAATTTGTAGAATAGAGAATCTTGGTTTTGTAATAAACGCCAAATTTGTTTGCCTAGCATTGCATCATTGAACTTTTGTAGCTCCCGGAAACCCATACCTCCAAGTGATTTAGGCCTACACATTTTACTCCATTTAACCCAATGAATACGCCTTCTCGTGCCTCGTTGACCCCACCAAAACTTCCGGATCATTGCTTCAATCTCATGGCAAAGTGTGATAGGGAGCTTAAAACAGTTCATAGAATACGTGGGAATGGCTTGTACAACCGCCTTCAAGAGAACTTCCCTCCCGGCTTGGGATAGAAGTTTCTCTTTCCACCCTTGAAGCTTCTTCCAAATACGATCTTTGATGAAAGCGAAGCTTGTTTTTTTGTTTCTCCCCACAAAGGATGGCAAGCCTAAGTATTTTTCATATTGCTTTACTTGGGAACACCAAGCATGTTTATGATAGAATCATGAATCCCTCTATCCGTGTTTTTTTCTTGAAGAAAAGAGTAGTTTTATCTCTATTCAGCTTTTGTCCGGATGCATCTTCATAAGTAGACAGAAGGGGCCTGGATGTGCATACATTCTGGACCGAAGCTCTGCAGAAAAGTAAGCTATCATCTGCAAAAAATAAATGGGTTAATCGGGGTCCACCTCTGCAAATAGATATACCCCTAATCTCGCTAGATGCAGCTGCCGTAGCTAGTAAACCATGCAAACCCTCGGTGCAAAGAAGGAAGAGATAAGGAGATAGAGGGTCTCCTTGTCTGAGTCCTCTGCTAGGATGGATGACCTGAGACGACTCCCCATTAATCAAGATGGAATAAGTGACAGTAGTGATACATTCCATCATAAGATCAACCCATTTTCTGTGAAAACCCATCTTTTCCAGTAGACCCTTCATAAAGGACCATTCCACTCAATCATAAGCCTTGCTCATGTCCAGTTTAAGAGCCATAAAACCTGTATTACCACTTTGATGATTTTTCATGTAGTGTAAGGTTTCGAAAGCCATAAGAATATTATCGGTAATTACCTTGCCAGCCTGGAAAGCACTCTGATTCTCAGAAACAACAAGTGGTAATAAAGGTTTTAAACGATTTGCCAACACCTTTGAAATCAACTTGTAAATAACATTACAGAGGCTTATAGGTCGAAATTCGGATATTCTTTCGTGGATTCTTCACTTTTGGGATAAGAGTAACATAAGTGAAATTAAATTTTTCAGGAATATGGCATGAATTCAAGCAATCTAAAACCGCTTTGGAGACATCACCTCCAATCAAATGCCAAAAAGATTGAAAGAAAAGAGGGGGCATACCATCGGGACCCGGTGCCTTGAGTGGGGCCATCTCTTTAAGAGCAATTTCTACCTCATGTCTTGTGAACTCCTTAGTCAACCCATTATTCATATCCTTAGTGATTAAAGGTTGTATGACATCCAAAGACCGCCCGAGTACCGGATGGTCTAGAGGATGTGAATAAGCTTGAATAAAAGCCATGGACTATGTCCTCAACCTGTGATCTGTCCGTACACCAAGCATTGGACTCATCAAGCAAGCCCACAATTCTATTATGTCGGAATCTCTGAGAAGCCTTGTTGTGGAAGAATCGGGTATTGCTATCTCCCGATTTTAGATGCAAAGCTCTTGCTCGTTGCTGCCACATCAAGCTTTCTTTTTCAAGCAACTCATTCACCTCAACTCTAAGAATTCTTCTTGCTTCAAAATCACCCCCTGTGCAAACAAACTCAGCCCTTTCTAGAAGTTTGGACTTCTCCTCAATCTGCTTCTTCACGCTACCAAAGGTACGTTTGCTCCACTCCATTAGCCTTTCCTCACAAAGCTTGATTTTCTCCAAAGACAACTGAGAGGACGAGTACGGCATGTGAGTAATCCAAGCCTCCCTAACCGTATCACCACAACTACCCTCTGTTAGCCACATGTGTTCAAATCTAAACAATTTGCATTGCCTTCCCACAATACCTTCGGGCTTGACAATTATGGGATAGTGGTCAGAGACATTTGCTCTAATGCATTGCACCTGTGTAGCTGGATTCAATGCAAGCCAATCTTGTGTTGCTAGAGCTCTGTCAAGCCGTTCCAAAACCATACCACCACCACGTTTGCCCCGCCAAGTATACTTCTTACCCACATACCCCAAATCAATTAGTCCACAGTCATCCACACTTCACCAAGTCTCTCATAGCCGCTTCACTTCTCAACGCCCCACCAAGCTTCTCCTGTGATAATAATATTTCGTTGAAGTCACCACCCACCAGCCATGGCAATCAATCAAATTTCGATCAAGATTCCTTGCCAATGAAATATAGGAAAAAGAAACAATTAATGACCCTCATAAAGTCAACGTTTTGACAATAGCTGGGGTTGAACTTTCTATCATTGCATGTAGTATTTCTGGTCTCACATAACATATCTCTTATAACAAATGTACTAAATCAACCAAGTGATTCCCTGTATCATAGCATGGGACTTAAAAGTAAATTTTATTTTTTCCCTTAAAAAAGAAATTTCTTTTTAAATAATTGAATTGTTAAAAGAACTAGAAAATGGAAATTTGAACTTCAATTCTTTTCATAAGGAAATTAGTCAATATTACTAAACTATAAAGCTCTTCTCTTGAAGTGGCAACTAAAAAGTAAATTATTAATGTAACATAAATCGATATATTTTATGCCAATGACTACATTGTTACATAATAAATCAATTGTGATGAGTGATGGCTTTGTTTTACATCAATAGTTATCAACCAAGTGAATCTTTAAAATTCTAATTGAGTATTTCTTAAAGTTCAAGCAGCTCTCATGATCTACCCGCCAACAAATAGTCAAATTTATACTTATCCATTTGTTGATTTCATATTGAAATTAACAAGCTCATATATATCTAAACTAAATAATTAAAAACTCAATGAGTTGGTATAATGGTTCTGACTTTTGAAAACATCATGAAATCCATGAGATGTTGGGTTCAAAACCCCTAACCCCGTCTCTTATGGAATTCCAATTAATTAATCTAGTTTATTCTAATTTAGATTGGGATAAGAATAAGATCCCCATCTATTTAAATATTCAATTTCTTTCAATTTTAGTCAATCACACAAAATAAAATAAATGTCAAGTATCTTGCATTTTACTAAAATTGGAGGAAATTGAAGGATTTAATGGTAGGGAATCTTATCCCAACATAATATTTTAAAAGAATTTCTAAATTTCTTATCATTAATTGAAAAATCAAATTTCATTGAAAAACTCATTAATTAATAATACAATATTCCATTGTACCTTTTCAATGGATTTTTATTATGGAATAATTTTAGTAATTTTTTTAAATTTTTTATTTATCAAAATCAATTGTATAATCTCTAAATTTGAATTGCGAAGTAAAAACTAAGCATATTAATGGAGTAGTTCAATAAAATATTTCTGCCTAAAATTAATTGGTATCCTTACAAGGAGATTTTCATGAAGTGTAAAAAATTTAAAGATAATTCTAAGATGCTGCCTAAAATTCCCATTAAAAAAAAAAGATAATTCCTAAAGCCTAGACATTCCATATTTTAAAAACAAAATTTTAATTTAAACATATCTTGAAAATCTACTTTGTTTAATATATGAATAAATTTCATATAATAAATAAGGGCATGTTGGGTAGGAGGACTTTTGTTTATGTTTTCAAAACAGTAAGAAAATAATTATCAAAAAATTGAATGTGAAAATAGTTTTTAGAGAATAATTTTTACATTATATGTGTTTGGCTCTAGCTCACTTTTAGGAACAATTTTCAAAATATATATTTAAAAAAAAAATGATGTTTGGGAGACCATTTAAAAAAAAAAAAATTATAGAAAGTAGTGTGTAGATTACTTTATTTTTTGGATAATTAATTATAAGTTTCAAAATTGAAGTGTGGGAGTAAAACTAATGTACCTTTTCTATTTTTATATAAGGATAAACTTCAAATTTGTGATAAAGAGAAGCTTCTTAATTTAAGATATAGAAGAATTTTGGCAAATCTATGGAGTCCACTATTTTCATTTTATTTATAGCTATGCCATTAAAAACATTTTATATATCTTGAAAACATCCTCTTGTTCATTTTCAAAATCCTGTTTTCAACATGGAAAATAGGAAATAATTTTATGAAAATTGTATTTAGAAAACATTAGCTAAACAATAGATTCAAGTGTGGAATCCACCATTTTATGTTTTTCAAAACAAAAAATTTTATTTAAATCCTCTTATTAAACAGACCGAAGATACAAAATATTTGGATTTAAATATTAATTCTAAACACCACATCACATCACAAAACGGGATCAATTAATAAAATAAACCAACAAAAATTATTTAGAAAAAACATTTAAAATAACATTACTTTAATAAGTAATAGTAAAAAAAAAAAAAATCCATGTTATTAATTAATCAACTACATCAACTAATCTTGTGCACTTACAAATTATTTTTATTTATTATAGAAACTCATTCTTGATATGTTTAAATTAACATTTTGTTTTTAAAATATCGAATGTTTAACTTTAGGGCTTTAGGAATTATCTTTTCTATTATTATTATTATTTATGGGAACTTTTGGCATTATATTAGAATTTGCTTTATTTTTTTATAATTCATGAAAGCCTGCTTGTAAGGATGCTAGTTAAATGAGTATGCAAATTGCTTGATGGGAAATTTAGACCCCGGTTGATAGAATTAACAAGTTTTAGACCCAAGTTGTTAATTAGATTTATTATGAATGAAACTTGTTAAAACAAATAAACATCAATATCATGTCAAAATCATGCAGCGAAAAAATAAATAAGACAAGATATGATAACTCAGGAAAACCAATGAAACAAACTAGTTTTACAATAAAAAACCTAGGGGAAAACCTTCCCGAAAAGCAATCCATTATATTAAAGAGAAGTTTCAGATCTAGTACAAAACCTTTGTCCCTAAACTCTACAATCCCCATAGATGAACTTATAGTAGAAACCTTCTATCGCTTCAGAACCTCTGAATTCTTCAATATATGAATGCCACCCTTTTTGTTGCACGGATCCCAGTATGTGACTAACTCCTTTGTACGAATCCCAATATGTGACTCACTCACCAATTTGAAGAAGATTGTTAGCTGCAAAGTTTTTCACTTCATTAATAATGAAGATCAAGAAGCACTTGGTTACAAAACCCTAAGGCGCAAAGACGCAGAAACTTCTTTCGAAAAGAATAAGGCATCAGTCACCTTTTGCATATGTTCTCCTTGTATTCTCTTATGTGACAGCCTCTAAAGTAAGCTTTATATATGTCTAGGGTTGTGAGAAAAGAAACCCTACACAAATACATAAGCTTAGGCAGAAACTCAGATCTGAAAATCTGAAATTCGTAAAGCTCGATCGATTGAGAGGTGTCGAGCAGGTGTCGAGCTTTAATGAATCAGCACTTCTTCACTTGTTTCTTAGACAGACTCGCATGGTTTCAACACTTGATCTTGAAACACAGTTTCTTGAAGTATTAAACATATATTAAATCTACCCAAATACAAGTAAAGTACATTTTGTCAAAGGATTAGCCAATTACACAAAATAGTGACATATGTTCCTAACATGTGAAACACATATGTCCTAACATTGGTCATCATGTATTACTCCCTTTTGATAAGGAAAAGAAGGTAGAAGTAGCTTATTGAACTACTCCATTAATATGCTTAGTTTTTACTTCAAAAATTAAATTTCGTTATTACGATACAATTGATTTTGATAAAATTTATATATATATATATATATATTTTTTTTTTTTAAGTTACTAAAATTGATTCCATTATAAAAATCCATTGAAAAGGTACAATGGAATAATGTATTATTAATCAGTTTATCAATGAAATTTGTATTTGAATGAATGATAGTAAGTTTAGAAATTCTTTTAAAAAAATTATGTTGGGATAAGATTCTCTTCCATTAAATCCTTCAATTTCCTCCAATTTTTAGTCAAATGCAAGACACTTGACATTTATTTAATCTTGTGTGATTGATAAAAATTGAAAGAAAGTTGAATATTTAAATAGGAGTTGATCTTATTCTTATCCCAATCTAAATTAGAATAAATTAGCTTAATTAATTAATTGGAGGAATCCCTTAGGAGATAGGGTTAGGGGGTTTTGAACCCAACACCTCATGGATTTCGTGATGTTTTCAGGACCATTATAACAACTCATTGAGGTTTTAATAATTTAGTTTAGATATGAGCTTGTTAATTTCAACATGATATTAACAAAAGGTTAAGTATAAATTTGACTATTTGTTGGTAGGTAGATCATAAGAGCTGCTTGAACTTTTTTGTTAAAAAAAAAAAAAAAAACTCAATTAGAATTTTAATGATTCACTTGGTTGATAACTATTGACATAAAATAAAGTCATCACTCATCTCAACTGATTTATTATGTAACAATGTAATCATTGGCATAAATTATATTGATTTATGTCACATTAATAATTTACTTTTAGTTGCCACTTCAAGAGTTTTATAGTTTAGTAATTGTACGGCACCGAGACCCCAAAGCCCATACAGGTCTTGGGCCCAGGCCCATACCGGTTTTGGATGCAAGCCCAGCGGAAAGGTCCAGTTACCCTACGCCCTTCTTGAAACTGCCTTAACGTGAAAACATGTTTTGGGGTCTGAGTCCCAACAGACGATCGCTTTAACTTTCCCGGGCAAGTGAATTGGTCGTATGCGGGAAAGTCATGACATGCGCGGGAAACTCCCGATGTGCACGGGAAATTGAGTTGCCGAACATATCCATCAAGCAAGAACCAAGTTCCAAGGTCATAAATGCTTTGCACCGCCCTTTCACCTAAAACATCCACTTTGACCAGATAATATTGGACCCTTAGTAGCACTAACGGTGGCTGTAATCATAATCTCCCCACTAACCTTGGCTATAAATAGAAGAAATTTGGGAGAAGAAGGGGTTCAGAAAAATTGAGAGAAAACAATTAAGTGAGAAAGAATAAACTGAGTGTTGCTTTGAGTCTCTCCGCCAAGAACGACCCAAAGTAGGAAATTCTCAAACCCACTACAAATAAGTTGTGAGCCCAAGTAATTTAAGGCCCAAAAGTCTCGTACTTGGTTCTTACAATTGGCGCCCACCGTGGGGCTCTCTTTCTGGCCCGTGGTTCGAGTGAGACTCAAACAAGGGAGATGTCTGAAGAGCGTTCGGGAGGGCGTGCTCCGAGCGGTTCTATAGGATCTTCTCGGGGATCGACGTGGAGGGAGAGAAGGCAGAAACGGCGGGAGGATAGGGAGCATCCAAGAGGAGAGGAAAGGTTCGGATTGGGAAAAGGATCGGCCCATACACACCGGACGATTTCAGGCGTCTCGGCGCATCGACAATATGATGAGAGAGACCGAGAGCTGGAGCGATTACGCAGGCTGGTAATGGATTTGGAGCTGGAAGCAAGGGATCGGCGTCACGAAAGGAACCGCAACCCCCAACAAAGGAGAAATCGGGGCGAGGAGGGCTCCAGCCGATCTGGTACGCAACAATACCGAGACCGATCACGATCTCAAGAGTCACGTCGGCACTCACGAGAGACACGTCATCAACGGGACCGTTCCCGATCGCATGGATATGATGACCGAGGATCAGAGTCGCCGGAGGAGCGGCAGCACCATAATGCCGCGATGGACACCATGAGCAGAGCCTTGCGGATGGCAGCCCGGTCTCCATTCTCCGATGAGATTAAACGGGCCCCCATGCCGAGCAGATTCACGCGACCACCGTTCAATTCCTATGAGGGGAGGACAGACCTCGTGGAGCATGTCACTCATTACATCCACATGATGTCTTTGCATGCACACAACGATGCACTGATGTGTAAAGTATTCCCCTCTAGCCTCGGCTCAACGGCCCCGAGATGGTTTAATGGGTTACGGAAGGGCTCCATACACAACTTTGTCGAGCTGATTCAAGAATTCGGCAAGAGATTTGTGACATGTAGCCGAGTGCAACAGCCGGTTGACGCGCTACTTTCCATGAAGATGAGGGTCGGGGAAACCCTTCGAAGTTATGCCAGCCGATACTGGGAACTCTACAACGAGATTGGTGGAGGGAATGAGAAAATTGCGGCGAGCACCTTCGTGATGGGGCTCCCCGAAGATTCCGAGTTAAGGGAGTCATTGACGAAAAGACCCCCCGAGGATATGAGGCAACTGATGAGTAGGGGGAAAGCCCCATTAATTGGGAGATCTCGGCAAGGCGTTTTGCCGGCAAAACCAAAGAGAGACTTCAGAATGCAAGAACCAGAGGTGCAAATCGAAGGGGTAAATGTGGCATTTAAGGAGCCCGTGCACAAAATCTTGGACCGGATCAAGAACGAGCCATTTTTCAGATGGCCAAACAAAATGGGGGGTGACCCATCCCGGAGGAACCAAAACCTGTACTGCACCTACCACAGAGACAAGGGACACACCACCGAGCATTGTCGGGTACTAAAGGATCACCTCGGGCAGCTGGTAAAGGCAGGACACCTGATAGATTTCATTGCAGACTCCGCTCACCAAGACGCTGGATCAAGGCGTCCAACAGAGAAGGAACCCCCTCCCGCTTCCACTGGGGGTAATCGAAGTCATCCATGCTGCACCAAGAGGAATGGTAGCAACAAAAAGGGTATTGACATTTGCTTGCACGGGGGGACGGCCAGCCGAGAAGAAGAAGAAAGTGGGACGGCTTAACATCTCGTTCGGGGAAGATGATTTGGAAGGAACAGTCCAACCCCATGACGACGCTTTGGTGGTCACGGCCCGGATAGGCGGGTTCCTGGTGAAGAGGGTAATGATTGATCAAGGGAGCGGAGGCGACGTCATGTACCTGCACCCTCTTTGAAGGGCTTGGATTAAGGACCCAAGATTTGGCAAAGTATGACACGCCGCTAGTCTCATTTGACGGGAGAGTCGTAATTCTCGAAGGTCAAATCTCTCTCCCGGTGAATATGGAAGGTAAGTGAGTTATAGTTACCTTTATAGTAGTCCGATCATTCTCGCCGTACACCGCAATCCTGGGGAGGCCATGGATTCACGCCATGGAGGCTGTCCCGTCCACCCTCCACGTAAAAGTAAAATTTCCAACCGAGTAAGGAATTGCCGAGGTAAGGGAGAACCAACAAGTGGCGAGACAAAGCCTTATCACCGCAGCGACATGGAAAAGTGAACAACCCGAACAAGCCGAGCGGGCCGATAAAGAAGATTCATAGCAATTACAGAGGCCCCGAGGGGAAGCGGGGGCGGACGTGGCCGAAGAGGTATTGAAGGTTAGGATTCTTCCGTGATATCGACAAGTATTTTCAGATAGGCACAAGCATGAATGACCGGGAAAGGGTAGAGATGTTATTGTTCCTTTTGCAGAACGTAGATGTTTTTGCATGGAACCCGTGCGAAGTGCCCGGAGTAGACCCCGAGTTCATTGTCCACAGGCTCAACGTGGACCCATCATTTCCCCCGAAAAAGCAGAAATCAAGAAGAGCATCAAAGGAGCACGTCGATGCAGTAAACCTCGAGGTCCAGGCCGATCAAGGAAGCCAGGGTCATAAAAGAAATATTCTTCCCGAGATGGCTAGCAAACACTGTCGTAGTGAAGAAGAAGAACGGTAAATGGAGGGTTTGTGTGGACTTCACAGATTTGAACAGAGCGTGTCCCAAGGACCCATTCCCAATGCCCAAGATTGATAAGCTGGTAGATGCCACGTACGGGCACCCGAGGATGAGCTTCCCCGGATGCCTTCCAAGGCTACCACCAGATTGCATTGGCGCCCGAGGATCGAGAAAAGACAACATTTATATCCCCGAACGCAAACTATCACTATGAGGTTATGCCGTTTGGATTGAAGAATGCCGGGGCCACCTACTAGCGTATGATGACAAGAATGTTCCGAGAAAAAATTGGATGCACGGTTGAAGTTTATATCTACGACATGGTGGTAAAAAGCAGAAAGGAGTCGCTGCATCCTGAAGACCTTCGGGGAGTATTCGAGATACTACGACGGCACAAGTTGCGCCTAAATGCCGAAAAGTGCACTTTCGGAGTAGGGGCTGGCAAGTTCCTGGGTTATCTGATCTCCACTCGGGGAATAGAGGCTAACCCCGACCAAATAGAGGCCGTCAATCGCCTCAAACCACCGAGCAATCCTAAGGAGGTGCAAGTGCTCACTAGAATGTTGGCCGCCCTGAACCGATTCATCTCCAAGTTTGCCGATCGCTGCCGGCCATTCTATCAACTTCTCAAGAAGTGGAAGGGGTTTCGTTGGGACGAAGGATGTGACGAGGCTTTTCGAGAGCTGAAGGAATACTTGGCAAAGGCGCCGAGGTTGACGACCTCGGGCCCGGAGAGGATTTGTTTATGTACCTCTCGATCACCGAGCATGCCGTAAGTGCCGTGTGTTCTTTGGGACCAAGGAGTACAAATGCCGAGTGTATTACGTAAGCAAAACCTTGGTGGATGCTGAGACAAGGTACTTGCCTCTGGAGAAGTTGGTTTCGGCCCTAGTGCACGCCACGAGGAAGTTGCCCCATTACTTCCAAGCTCACACGGTGTTCGTTCTCACCGAGTATCCTTTGCGATCACACTTGTTAAAGAGATCGGACTTCAAGGGCCGAATTGCCAAATGGGGTACTCGGTTGGGATCGTTTGACATAAGATACCGACCTAGGAGCTCGGTGAAGGGACAAGTCCTCGCAGATTTCATCGCAGAATTCACACCTAAGGACGATGGCAAAGTAATCTGTAATGCAGAAATTCGCCTGTGGAGGGTATTTGTGGACGGCGCCTCAAATGCTATGGGGGCCGGAGCTGGCATTGTCATAATTACCCCCGAGGGCATACGATTGGAACATTCCTTTAGGTTGGGATTCAAAGCCTCAAACAATGAAGCCGAGTATGAGGCCCTACTGGCCGGCTTGAGGGCCGTGTTGCATCTGGGTGCAAAAGATGTAGAAGTTTACTCGGACTCTAGGCTGGTCGTTTATCGGATCACGGGGAGACTTGAGGCTCGGGACTCTCGAATGAAGGCTTATCTCGAGTATGGCCAAGCGAGATCATCGGCCAATTCGGAACAGTAAAAGTATCCCAGGTAGCTCGATCGCAAAATAAGCACGTCGATTCCCTTGCCACGTTAGCCTCATCGGCTACGGAGGACACGCCTCGGTTAGTCACAATAGAACTTATAAGGGAGCAGAGTATCGGCGTGAAAGGTGCTCCCGGCCAAACCAGAGTAGAGGTTGCACAGCAAAGCGTGAAACTAATCCGTGTTGGATGAAGCCGATCATAGATTTTCTTGCCGAGGATGTAGTTCCGGATGATGAAGAAGAGGCCAAGAAGATTCGTCGGGTGGCTCCCGTCATCGGCTGTCCCCGGACCGCAAATTGTACCGAAGGTCCTTTGCTGGCCCTTACCTTTTGTGCTTGCATCCCGAGAAAGTCGGGGAGCTTCTGACCGAGCTACATGAGGGGGTATGCGGTGGACACGTTGGAGGACGATCTTTGGCACACAGAGCGATGACCCAAGGGTTTTGGTGGCCTCAAATGCAGAAGGATGCCGCTGAATATGTTCGGAGCTACGAACAGTGTCAAAAGCACGCCTCTCTGATCCATCGGCTGCGGGCGATCAATCTGTCGGCAGACCCTTGGCCGTTCGCACAAAGAGGGCTTGACATTCTCGGACCGTTTCCCCGAGCAACGGGGAACCGCCATTTCGTATTGGTGGCAGTAGATTACTTCACGAAGTGGGCGGAAGCCGAGCCCCTGGCCAATATCCGGGATACTGATGTGAAAAAGTTCGTATGGAAAAACATTATTACCAGGTTTGGGGTGCCAGATGCGCTAGTAACGGACAACGGGCTCTGATTCGACAAAGAAAGCCTTTCGGACCTTCTGCAGCGAACTCGGCATCAGGAACAAATATTCAACCCCGGCTTACCCACAAAGCAACGGTCAAGCGGAGGCGATAAACAAGACTATTCTGAATGGGCTCAAGAGGAGGTTGGACGGGCGAAGGGAAGATGGGCAGATGAACTACCCAGTGTATTATGGGCTTACCGCACGACCCCGAGGAGATCCACAGGGGAAACCCCATTTTCTCTGACGTACGAAGCGGAAACAGTGATACCGACCGAGGTGAGCTTATGCAGCGCAAGGGTCGCCGGGTTTGACCCCATCCAGAACGCCGACCTAATGATGGAGCGTTTGGATTGGCTAGAAGAATGCAAAGAGGCCGCGTCCATACGGCTCGGCCGAGTATCGCAGAAACTGGCTCAAAGATACAACCGAAATGTAAAGGGGAGGGAATTCAGCGCCGGGGAGCTAGTACTAAGGAAGGTTGTGGGAAACATGCGAGATATAGCCGCAAGGAAGCTTACTCGGACCTGGGAGGGACCATACAAGGTTACAGCCATTGCGGGTGCAGGGGGCTACTATTTGGAAGACCTCGACGAGAGGCCGCTTCCCCGGCCATGGAACGCCAACAACTTAAAGAAATTCTACGCATAATTACCCGTGTAAGCTACAACTTGTATTTTGTCAAAATCGAGATTATGATGAACTTATTTATGCCATTTTCACAACTACGTACCAAGAGAACTACAAATATATCTCTAAGGACAGAAACCTGACCCTCGGCTCGATCATATTCGCCGAACAGGTAGAAACCTTACAATTAAATCTAAGGACGGAAACCTGACCCTCGGCTCGATCATATTCGCCGAGTAGGTGGAAACCTTACAATTAAATCTAAGGACAGAAACCTAACCCTCGGCTCGATCATATTCACCGAGCAGGTGGAAACCTTACAATTAAATCTCTAAGGATAGAAACCTGACCCTCGGCTCGATCATATTCGGCGAAAGGTGGAAACTTTACCATTAAATCTCTAAGGACAGAAACCCGACCCTCGGCTCGATCATATTCGCGAAAGGTGGGAAACCTTACCATTAAATCTCTAAGGACAGAAACCTGACCCTCGGCTCGATAAAATTCGCCGAGTAGGTGGAAACCTTACAATTAAACCTCTAAGGACAGAAACCTGACCCTCGGCTCGATCATATTCGCTGAACAGGTGGAAACCTTACAAATAACTTTCTAAGGTCAAAAGCCCGATCCTAGACTCGGTCAAAGTCGCCGATCAGGTGGAAACCTTACTGCTAAAAATCTTTAAGGACAAAGACCCGGTACTCGGCTCGATTAGAACCAACAAATGGGTTTAGACCTTATAGCTAAAAACACAAAGGAGGAAAACACGACTCCCGGTTATGATAAATGGCCCAAAGCACTGGCATAATTCCCGTGAAACAAACCAAATGACAAACATTCATGCAAATGATTAAAATAGAAGTCAAACGGAAAGCATGTTACTCGTCAAATAGATAAAAATTACTGTTCATAATAGATAAAATTACTGTTCATAAAAAATAAAATTACTGTTTCATGCACCACATCCCGGTGCCTTAGGCAAACAAACCTTTGAAATTAGAAAATTAATAAAAACAAAGTAAAAATACAAAAAGGCTCTAAAGGAAATCACCTGGAAGGTTGGGCGGGATCTGTCACTACCGCTGGGCGGTCGAGGGAAAGACGGGACTTCACCAAGAAGCTCCCCGCACGGTCGGGATGTTGTTGACTTCCATTTCCTCGGGCTCGGCATGAGCATCAATTTGATCAACCAGCTCCCTCATACTGGCCGTTTCCTCCTCGTCAATAGCGGTCGGAGCTTCCCGGACGGCAGGGGCAGGGCTCGGAAACAGACTTGGCGGGTCCCTCAGATGCGAATCTTCGGGAACTCCCATTGCTTGCAGAGCGGCGAACCACCCAGCCTCAAAACCTATATGCCGAGCCCGAGCCACTACCGGCTTGGCTGAATTTTCAGCATCCGCAAAGCCCTCGTTGTACCACTTCTGCTCCGCGGCCTCCAAGGCTGCCCTGAGGTCGGCTATCTCATCGGCGTTGGCAGTGTTAAGGCTGAGGGCTTCGGCCAACTTGACCTCCGTCTCATTCTGCTTCGCCAGGATCTCCGCGCACCTCTTCTCGGCCAATGCCCAGTTCTTCTCAACAAAGAAGACTTTTCTTCTCGGCAGACTCGGCAGCCTTAAGTTTTTCCTTCGCCGTTTTGGCTGCTGACTCCCGCGCACCTTTCTCGCGCTCTACTTCCTCGGCCAGATCCCGAGTCCGTCTGGCTACAATGTGAGCCAGTTGAGCAGCCTGGCAAACCCAAAAGTTAATAAAGAGGCGAAAAAGGATGAATGAAAAGAAAACGAAGAAGCTAAGCAATTACCGCAATGGCGTGCCACTCTAGCCGGCGCCATACAGACTCCTCGGATCCCTCCTCAAAGGCATGCACGTCCTCGGGAAGAAGGAGACCCTCGGCCAAAGTTTGGGCAATGCGGTCGCCCTCTCCCTTCTCCCACATCCGAACACAGGCAGTTGAGGGCGGTGGTTTGCCGTCCAATAGGAACTTTGGCTTCCATGCTGGAGCCACCTGTGAGGAGGACGCAACCCCGTGCCGGCTTGGGTCTGCGGCTCACGGATAACAATTCCTCCTGTTGGGTGGGGAGGAGTCTGGATTGCGGCATCCCCCGGGCCCGTGGAAGGTTGCTCGGTTACTTTCTGTTTCTTACGGGCCCGTCCGGATCGCGAAAGGGGTGGAGGCCGAGACGCTTGACCCCGACCTTGAGTAGGCGGGGGCTGATTGGGCTGCCGGGCACCGGGCACAAACCGGTCGATGGTCATAACTCTCCTTGCCACCATTCTTGCACCGGGTTGGATCGCTTCAGCTAGGAAGGCAGCCGCTTCTATCACTTGTTGTTGAGGCTCGGCGGGTGGATTCTCGGGATTGGGCTACTTTTGGGCTTGGTCTCCTTGTCGTATGGCTTCGTGGGCTCTCTCTCTAAGGCGCTGAGATACCCGTTCCGCGGACTCATCTCGCAGGGGAGCTAGTTCGTCCGAGGCGGTGAACCGCCAACCAAATTCCCTTGCCTCCCCGGTTGTAAGCTTCGGAGGCAAAAAGTTTACGTACCGGATGTCTATATACGATAGCAGGGGGCTCACAACTAGTAGTGCCTGCTTGAAGGTTTGCCAAGTAAAGTAGATCGGCTCTATCCCGAGGATTAAGTGCGAGGCCCGGAGTTGTCCGTCCCAATGCACGTATATCTCGGAACGGAGGACGAAGTTCGGATCCTTGACGTGGACGGGTCCGAGGTCCGGAACGAACACCTTGTCGTCTGCAAAAGATCAAGTATCGCATTAGTATCTAGCAATAAGAAGAAAAAGAGAAGCAGAGGAAAGCAATTAAATCAAGGGAATAATACGAACCCACTTCACGCCGTGAAAGGGGGTAAGGGACGTCCCCGGCAAACCAATTGCCGCGCACCCTTACAAACTCCCCGGCGGAGTTCTGTTCGAATCGGGTAGGCATGATATCAGCCGTACCCGATTGTCTCTCGTCTTTAAGTAATAGTTGGTGGATTTGTTCCCACAGAGGCTATACATGTGGTTAATGTCATGATGGTTTAACTGTAAGTTAAAGGTATGGTTCAACTTATCGACACACGCCTAACTACCCGGTAAAAGTTGGGGGAAGGCTGGTCGGGACACGACCCATAGTATGTGAGTGTGTTTATCAACAGAGAGGATCCACGGGGAACCTAACCCCTCCTTCTAAAATGGATATCAAAGGGAAAAAGGTCATGCCCCGCCCTCGGTGGAGTTCAATATCACTCTCATGGCAGAGGCCACATCCACGTCATCGGGAACATTAAATTTACTCCTAAAGGTGGCTAAAGCAGCCGGGATTCTAGAAGGTAAGAGTAACCCATCTACAAAGACTAAAACTACAAAAGGGGAACTTGAAGAAATAAAGTCAAGGAACAGGAAGGGGAAGAAAAACTTACTTTGGGTTCTAAGGAGGAAAGGAACACTCAAGCAAGCGAGTAAGCGCACGGTGATTTGGTCGGCAGAGAGTAAGCGCAAGAAATCAGAGGCAAAGGAAAAATGAAATGGTGTTCAGAGGGGGACTATTTATAGAGCCACAAGGAAAGGCAGGAGAAGAAACGTTTAATCAAGCATTAAAATGGGCACGATTTACGAGCGGCCCATCGAGTGCCAAACGTAAGTGATTCGCGCACCGCTTCGGTTTGCGAACCGACAGACAATAATGGCGACTGCATCTGGCGCCGCGAAACGGCACATCCTTTGAGACGAATATTAATAAGAAGCCGTAGTCACGAGTCCCAGGCTATAAGATTCCCGAGGTCAAAAGTCCCGGACAACTCCTTGATTCTTCTCATCGACCGAGTATGAATCAAGGGGGGGCTAATGTACGGCACCGAGACCCCAAAGCCCATACAGGTCTTAGGCCCAGGCCCATACCGGTTTTGGATGCAGGTCCAGCAGAAAGGTCCAGTTACCCTACGCCCTTCTTGAAATTGCCTTAACGTGAAAACACGTTTTGGGGTCTGAGTCCCAACAGACGATCGCTTTAACTTTCCCGGTAAGTGAATTGGTCGTGGTATGCGGGAAAGTCATGACATGCGCGGGAAACTCCCGATGTGCACGGGAAACTGAGTTGTCGAACATATCCATCAAGCAAGAACCAAGTTCCAAGGTCATAAATGCTGCACCGCCCTCTCACCTAAAACATCCACTTTTTCCGGATAATATTGGACCCTTAGTAGCACTAACGGTGGCTATAATCATAATCTCTCCACTAACCTTGGCTATAAATAGAAGAAATTGGGGAGAAGAAGGGGTTCAGAAAAATTGAGAGAAAACAATCAAGTGAGAAAGAATAAACTGAGTGTTGCTTTGAGTCTTTCTCACGAGAACAACCCAAAGTAGGAAATCCTCAAACCCACTACAAATAAGTTGTGAGCCCAAGTAATTTAAGGCCCAAAAGTCTCGTACTTGGTTCTTACAAGAATATTTACTGATTTTCTTATGAAAAGAATCGAAGTTCAAACTCCCATTTTCCAGTTTTGATAACAATTCAATCATTTAAGAAAGAAATTACTTTTTAAGTCCCATGCTATGAACCATTGGAAAAAAAAAAGACAAAAAATAAAAGTATTCATTGTAAGAATTGTTACTAGTATTGTAGGTGAGACTACAAGAGTTGGTAGTGAAAAACATCGTTGATTTGGTATATCTTTTATAACTTATTACTAGTATGTAATCCGTGTTTACGCACAGGAATGATAAATTGAAGTGGTTACTAATGTTAGCTTGAGTTATTAAATATATAAGATATTAGTTCGACTAGGATATTTAGAGGTACTAAAATGGCTTTTCCTTGCAATTTACATGATATTAGTTATGCCAAGTTTCTCATTACATTACTATTACATATATAATTTTGAAAATCATTATTGGATACTACATATATAATATCAATTCACAATCACTGTACATGAAATTCTACTAAATACAACACAAAATAAAAAAGAATAGATTAGTTCAATAGTATCTCCTAAATTGAATGGAGAAAGGTACATGAGATCGTTCAGTTTAATTACAATTTTTTAGGTTCAAGATATTCGCATACAAAATATCGTAATAAAAATAGTATAAAAAATATGCTCATTAGTTAAAAAAAAAAAAAAATAATAGCAAAAATCTAAACAATTTATTTTTTATGGAAAGCTAACAAAAACAAAATCCAATTTTGATTCTAATTGAATATATATACACATTACCTAGTTAGTAATGGACCATACATATTCATGGTATATTGCACAAATAACTTATAAATTTGAATTATTTTTAGTTACACAAAAAAATGGCCCATAAATATAAAATCATCCAAACTCTTTTTTCCTCTAATTTTATATATAGAGTTAAATATATGATTAAGTGTTTTTTATGATTTATTTATATTGGACTCATCTTTTTTTACACTAAATTAACTCACTTGGCACAAAAATTAAAAAAAAAAAAAACTTTGATTAGATAGGACACGTGGAGCAAAATTAAACTTTAATTGAAATCTAATTTTTATACCGAATTAACTCACTTGACAGAAAAATTTAACAACTTATACTAAATGGGACACATGGTGTAAAATTAAACTCTAATTGAAATCCAATTTTTACATCAAATTAACTCACTTAACATAAAAATTTAAAAGCTTAGATTAGATGGGACACGTGGCTCAATATTATACTCTAATTGAATTTTAATTTGAAATCTAATTAGATTTTCTCTCAACTTTACCTATTAATATATATATATATATATAAGTGATATTTTCTATTAGACCATAAATATTATAGAAAGTGCGTACGACATAGATTGGGTGCATACGCATCATATACCCGGCATATGCACCTTTTGTAAGCCTCATCCAAATGGGTTTTTGTGCTTAGTTCTTAGGTCTTAGTTGGGCTTGGGTTTAGATTGTATTAGGCCACTTTTCGAGTTAATTTGCTCGTTAGGCTCCTCACACAATGCTGATAATTTTAATAGAGGATTGATTTCTTGTCATTGGTACCAAGGGGCTTGGGCATAGTTCCGAATGAAATGGAATGTTTACACCTATTGTTAATGAAAATTTGAACCCACAAAAACATATAGACATGGAGGCATATATAGTGTGCGTTTGTGCGCTTCCCACATCCACGTTTTTGGTTTTTTTTTTTTTTTTTTTTCAACACCTGGTGCACTGTTCATGGGAAATGAATAATGCATTTAGGCTTATGAACAGTATCCTGCCAGTGAACAGTAATTTTTTAATTATTTTTTTATTGCTTTTAGTTTTCAGCCAAATAAGTTGTATTCAAACGGACCCATAATAATAGAAATTAAGTGAGGATGGCAAAGAGAATGCAATATGCACATGAAGCCCCAAAATTTGGTATTTTGTGGATGTGGTGAAAGTGTTATCTAATAAGCTCTATTATGTAATACCTATCAAAAATTTTATTTTCAACTTGTAAAATCAATGTACTTTCTTTTCAATTTGGGTATTTTATGGATGTAGAAATGTTCTCAACATATGATGACTTATAAGCACCGTATTGGACTCTTGAGAAATTTAATGACAATTGAAGGTTCTTGGACTTTATTTTCAATTTGTGGACAAAATTCTTTATCAAATTTTTTTTTTTTCGTTTGTTTATATTTAGATAGCTCCAACAAATAGAAATCTAATATCAAAATATTTACTTGACTTGACTTACCATTTTTTTTTTAAATGGCATGCAATTGATTGCAATATATATTTTTTTAATGCGTTCACTCCCTGTGTTCATAATTTTCAGTCAAAAAGAGAAAGCATGTATTGTGGAAAGGGTGGTATGTACTGTGGATAATTCATAGAAGTTTATGATCCATTGCGCGTTGTCAGAAAATTATTAGAGAAAAGTCAGGAGACAACTGACACACATGGAATGGGATGGTATCATGGTACTACTCACACAGACGGACAGACCCCACCCACTACTCATCTTTTTCAATGCATTCACACTCTCTTCTTAATCTTAATTGGATTTTACTAACGTGTTCTTAGGTATATAATAGTAAACTAATTTTTTTAAAAAAAATTAGCAAAAATTAAAAAAAATTTGACAATTTCTACCATTCCAATAAAACTTTTTCAAAAATAAATTTGATACCGGACCCATCTTAATTATCCTTAGTCAACAAGAGAAGAAGGCATGTATTGTGGAAAGAGTGGTAAAGCTTCTGTTGTACGTTTGAATGAATATATGGGTAATTGATAATGACTTATAAAAATCCATTGCGCCTTGCCAGAAAATTATCAGAGACTATTGTACATTATAGTACCTTCGTGGAAAACACGGGTTTACAGTGCTACATATCATTGTAGTTTACTCCAAACAATAACATTCTCTTTTTAGTGGTTTTGATATATTTTAGAGTTTTTTTTTTAATTTTAATTATTTTTATAAGTATAATAAATTTATTAGTATGCACAATTTTGTTAATATAAATTACTATATTTTTACCAATAAGTAATATAAGATTACCACCATTTAATGAGGTGATGAGATTAAAATAATGTGAAATATTTTGTAATCTTAAATTATTATAATCTTATATAAAAAGTGATAAACCAAAAACTGTAATTATTTTTTTAACCTCTAAAGTTGTTATAAAAACCTCTTAAAGCTAAAGCACTTCTATGATGTGCTTAGTTTTATTTAATTTTATTATTTAAGATTTATTTTTGTTATTAGGAGTTTTTTTTTTTTAGAATACTAAGTGTAGGGTCGCGTTTCGGGGCCCAGGCCCAACAGGTATGAGGTTCTCGCCCAAGGAGCCCTAGACAATGAATTTGTAGAGAGCGGGTTACGTAACTAGGCCCTAACAAAGTGGGTGCTAGTTAACTTTAGGCCACATAACTATTGAACATAAGAAAATCTCCTTCATGTCCATTGGATATTCGGTCCGAGGAGACGTATGGGGTGCACCTCTGTTCCTGATCAAAGGCTATGGTCTTTCTCTCCTTATCTTGTTCTAAGTTCTTCTTTTTTTCGGTCCTCTTTTTCATGGGGACTCCATTCTCTTATATAGCTTCCTTGAAGTCATCAGATCCTTACATCCGTTGATCATCCGGACCTTCACTTGAGTGCCCGTTCTATCGAACATCTCCCCCATCTTTCTGTGAGTTGTAGTAGCCAAGGTAACACTGTTTGCCAGTCCTCTCCACATTAATGCGGCCAGAAAAGTAGCTACCATGCATTTAATGTGACAGCTGTGGTCTCTCCCTTGACATCCTATACTCTCTTCCCTCTCACAGGCCTGTGGGACTCATCTCTGCTACTAATACTCGTTGGAGTGATTATTTATTGCTAGTAGGGTGCATGTTTGAGCCATACTTAGTACGTCCGAGGAGACATTTCTCCTCGGACCGCCTTTTTAAACAATTTTGGGCCCATAAGAATTGGGCCGGGAGCCCTTTGGCGCCCACACCTTCTCCTCGGACGTAGTCGAATTCTATATGGGGCCCAAGGCCCATTGTTTGATCTGACAATAGTCCCTCAAAATTCCAGTTCTTTCCCTCTTATCCGAGGAGAAAATGCGGGATTTTGACACTTATAGGGTCACTTATTGTGAATCCTTATCTTACACGTGTGGGGGTATAGCCCCACGTGCCTCATTATCGCGATGGCGTTTTGTAACCCACGAGGCGCTAATTATTGTGTTAGGCGACTTTATGTCCTTCTAATCCAACGGTGGGGCGCCTGATTAACGGCTGATATTTTTCCCATTTTTCTGGGCGGGAGTAAGCCCGTTCGTTTTCTCCCCCGTATATAAGATTTCCAAGGGACTTACTCCCATTTTTTGAAAAAGCACTCAAGCATCCCAGAGCACTCCAGCACCTTCTTTTGCAAAGCGTTCAAACTCCACAGAAACTCCCTTAAAGATTCCCTGCGAGTTCTTCACAAGCTCGAGAGATTTAGGATCTTCACTCCCGTAAGTGCTCATTTCCCTTCCATTGCCTTTCCCGGCTTTCTTCCTTAAATAATCCTTCTTCGCGTCGCCTAGGGTTAATGGGATGGGTAAGCTTGAGAAACTGGTAGACTCTCCGGCCGGTATGGAAGGCTTCAGGGCCAAATACCGTATCCCGCTGGGAGTAGGTCTAGAATCTTGCTCCTTGGACGAGGTCTTAACCAAGAGAAAGACGAGGCAGGTCACCATTCTGATGATAGCCTTCATAGAGAGAGGAATGACGATCCCTATGGGGAGAATAACTAGGGATTATCTGCATGGTCATAGGCTGGCCCCCCACTAGTGCACCGCGAACATGTTCCAAATCTTGGGATGCATAGACGTTACGAACGAACAGATGAACCTCGGCCTCTCATGGCACGACGTAGTTCATCTATATGAATTTCATAACCTCAACGAGTCATATTACCCGAAATCCAAGTCCGACGAGGTGAGGCCGATATCCCGCCTTCCCAAATCCAACAAAGGCTTGAAGGACGACCTTTTGATCGTCTCCAAAGCATGGCACGATGGTCTTCACCGTCCCGATTAGGGCGAGAACACCAGGTGGGGCACATCAGAGGATCGAGACCCCTTGGAGGGGATCTTAGTCTCGAGCCTTCTTCTCTTTATTTCAGTTTTAGCTTTGATTATGTGCCTCCTCGGACTAACGTAACCCTTCCTTTCAGTTTTGCGGACAAAGAACGAACAACTCCTCGGAAAAGTTTGGTCAACGTCCAAGCTCTCAACTTCCTCCCGAAGTCATCAGATCCTTACACCTGTTGATCATCCGGACCTTTACTTGAGTGCCCGTCCCATCGGACATCTCCCTCATCTTTCTGTGAGTTGTAGTAGCCAAGGTAACACTGTTTGCCAGTCCTCTCCACATTAATGTAGCCAGAAAAGTAGTTGTCATGCATTTAATGTGGCAAATGTGGTCTCTCCCTTGACATCCTATACTCTCTTCCCTCTCACAGGCCTGTGGGACTCATCCCTACTACTAATACTTGTTGGAGTGATTCTTTATTGCTGGTAGGGTGCATGTTTGAGCCATACTTAGTACGTCCGAGGAGACATTTCTCCTTGGACCGCCTTTTAAACAAGTTTGGGCCCATAAGAATTGGGTCGGGAGCCCTTTTGGTGCCCACACCTTCTCCTCGGACGTTGTCGAATTCTATATGGGGCCCAAGGCCTATTGTTTGATCTGGGGAGTTTACCCCTACACTAAGTATTTTTAACACACACGGGAAGAAAAGAGAAGATTTTAAAGAAACTGATAGTGATGTACATCTAAAATGATCTAACTCTTAAATACATAACACATATTGTTATTAAGAGTTGGTTAATTAGATAATGAGAGAATAAATTGTTAGCTGGACTACTTTGAAGTAGTCCATTTATCAATTAGGTTTTTTTTTTTTTTTTTTTTTTTTTTTTTTTTTTTTTTTTTTGAGAAAGAAGTTGACTTATTTTATTTAACTTGAAACAATTACATCCAAATCTAAAATCAAAGTAATATGCGATGGGACATCTTCCATCCATACTTGTAAATCTGGTATGCGTAATGCATTTTTCGCCAGACTATGAGCAACCTTATTGCCATTTCTCTTAACATGAGAATACACCAATCGTTCAAAACTACTAGAAACTCGTTTCACATCGTTTACCAAAGAGACTGTTGGAGAAAGGCTATCCTCTGTTGATTTCAATGCTTTGATCAAATCGAGAGAATCACCTTCAAGAATCACTTTTCGAAAGCCCAAATCATGCACAAGAGTGACTGCCTTCAAAGCAACTAGCGCCTTAACCTCATCCAATTTGTATGCTTGATGAAGTTTTTCTGAACAGAAGCCAAAGACAACTCCGTTATTGTCCCGGATTACCACTCCAACTTCGGACTGATTTGATTCACTAAAAATAACTCCGTCAAAATTTATTTTCACCAAACCATCTTGCGGACATAACCATCTAGAGCCTCCAATATTGCTGTCCGTGACCAAAGATTTCAAATTTTGTTGATCACTCTAAATCGAGTCGCTTTTTGCTTCGCTTGTTCAGCCAATTGATGGAGCGGTACAGCTTGTTGGGTGACACGTACTTTGTTTCTTTGAGTCCACACCATCCAAGCCGTATAAGCAAATAACTCTAGTGGTTTTCCTTTTGCAATCAGCCATGATAGAAGCTCCTTCACATCCGTAAACTCCACCTCGACCAAAACACCACTCTTCACCCACACCCCAAACCTCTCCCAACTTCGAGCAAGACCAAACAGCGTGCACGGACTCCTCTACAGCAGAACGGCACCTCTCACAGATCGGGTCAGGTCAGTAACTTTCCTCTTCAACAACGCCTGTTTTGTAGGAAGAACATTACGACACGCACGCCAAAGGAAATTTTTAATTTTTGGAGGAACTTGCAGCTGCCAAATCTTCTTCCTGGACCTGTTTATCATGAATTGGTTGGGCTTGTTGGCTTGCTTCCATCTCTGATTCTTGTTTAAGGAACATATAACCGGACTTGCATGTGTAGTGACCCGATGTGGAGTATGGCCAATACAAAGTGTCCTCGATTGCAGCTTGGCTAAGAGGAATCTTCTTGATCAATTCAGTATCCTCTTCCACAAATAAACCATCTATCAACCCCTCATTCCATGTTCTTGTGTTTGGGTCTATGAGCAAATCCATCATGCAATTTTCAAAACTCTCCAATGGACACATTGGCTGCCTTAGAGGGTGTTTTCTTGGTAGCCAACGTTGCTGCCATATATTGATTTTTTCCCCACTTCCAATCCTCCAAATTGCCCCCCTTTTAATAATATCCCTCCCCTTAAGGATGCTCTTCCAAGCATAGGAACCCAACCTTGAATCAACAACCTCCATTATTGAAGAATTAGGGAAGAAACGAGCTTTAAATACCTTGTAGAAGAGTGTGGACTTATTATGCAGGAGCCGCCAACCTTGCTTTGCCAAAAGAGTCATTGAACATGGCAAGATCACAAAAACCCATTCCACCAATGGTTTTTTATTTTGTCAAATCCTCCCACTTCACCCAATGAATCTTTCTTCGATCACCCGTTGTCCCCACCAAAACTTCTTAATAAGGGACTCAATCTCATTGCACAAACTTAATGGCAATTTAAAGCATCCCATTGTGTAAGTAGGGATAGCTTGGATGACTGCCTTTAAGAGCACTTCCCTTCCAGCTTGGGAGAGTAGTTTTGCTTCCCACCCTTGAAGTTTCCTCCACACCTTCTCCTTTATAAAATTAAAACTCTCTTTTTTCCTTTTACCAACTAGAGAGGGCAACCCAAGGTATTTCTCATAGTTCCTAATTTCCGGTACCCCCAACTTCACCTTTATTCCATGCTTGACTTCTTCCGGTACAAAGTTGCTAAAGAACAACGAGGTCTTGCTTCTATTTACTTTTTGCCCTAAGGCTTCCTCATACTTGTATAATAGATCCAACACCTTGTCACACTCCTCTATAGTAGACCTGCAAAAAATATGACTATCATCTGCGAAGAGCAGATGTGTTAGTTTAGGGCTTCTCCTACAAAGGGAGTAGCCATGGATATCTCCTTGTAATTCAGCCTTCTTAAACAAGCCATTTAGCCCTTCCGTACAAAGGAAGAATAGGAAAGGAGAAAGTGGGTCTGCTTGCCTAATCCCCCTAGTAGGAAAAATCATCCCACATAGATCACCATTCACCAAAACAGAATATGAAACTGTTTTCACACACCCCATCACAAGATTTATCCACCTCTCCCTAAAACCCATCTTCCTCATTATACCTTCTAAATAATACCACTCCACCCGGTCATAAGCCTTACTCATATCTAGTTTAAGTGTCATATACCCATATGAGCCCCCCTTATAGTTTTTCATACTATGCAAGGTTTCAAAAGCCACCAAAATGTTATCCGAAATTAATTGTTCTTTTGTGAAGGCTGATTGGTGTTCTGTTATAATGGATGGGAGTATTTTTTTTAGGCGATTAGTAAGGACTATTTTGTAAAGTACATTACAAAGGCTAATGGGACAAAATTGGTGGGCATATTCAGGAGAATTTATTTTTGGCACAAGAGTAATATACGTATGATTTAAGGGAGATGGTATGGTACCCGAATTCAACCAAGACAATATGGATGAAGTTACATCATGATTTACCATGCTCCAAAAATGTTGGTAAAAGAGCGGCGGCATACCATCAAGTCCAAGTGCTTTAAGGGGAGTCATTTGTTGGAGGGCACTAATGACTTCCCACACCTCAAACTCCTTACATAGGGCTGCATTCATCTCTTCATCAATCATTGTAGGCACACATTCAAGCATGCTAGCGAAAACACTACTCTCTGATGAAGTAAATAGTGACTTGTAGTAATTTACCAAGACTTCACCCACATCTTCTTTGGTAGTTCTCCATACCCCTTCCACATCTCTAATTCCTTCCAAGGAGTTTTTCCAGAATCTCTTTGTTGCACAACAATGGAAATACTTTGAGTTTTTATCCCCTTGGTTAACCCATAGAACTCTAGAACATTGAGCCCACATAGTAGCTTCCCTCTCTTGTAAAACCTCAACATCTTTCTTAATTTGTCTAACCCGGAAATTGTTCGCACTAAACATTGCAGCCCTTTCCTCTTTGGCTAAAACCTTCTTTAACCGATTCAACTCCATTCTTACATTACCGAAAACATTTTTCTCCCAAAGGCCTAAATCTTTCCCACACCTCTCCACTTTCCTCAAAATATCTCCTCCATCACCGTGCCCACTCCCACTACCCCAAGCCGAGAACACCAGATCCTTAAAACTTGAATTCAAAAGCCACATTTGTTCGAAATGAAATAATTTTTTCCGAACCGAAGGAATTAAACCCGAGAGTGAGATGAGAATTGGAACATGATCTGATGACGTACAAGTTAAGTGGAACACTCTTGAACCCGCAAACCTCATGAACCAGCTATTTGTGACCAAACACCTATGTAACCTCTCCCAAATTGATCTTCCATCCTCAAAGTGCTAGCTCCAAGTAAACTTTGAGCTCTCAAACCCCAAGTTCATGAATCCACACTCATCGATCACCTCCCTAAATTGTTGCATTTGCCAATGGGGTCTTCTTGCACCCCCAAGTTTCTCATCTTGTCTAACAATTTCGTTAAAATCCCCAACGCAAAGCTAAGGCTTCTCTGATTGTGAATTTAAATTCCTTAGCTTACTCCAAGCTTCATGTCTTCTGGTTGTATCGGGTTCACCATAAAACTCGGTTAATCTCCATTCACTCTCTGAATTTTTATCAATCACGGCATCAATATAGTGCCTATCGAGCCTTCCACCTTTAAGTTTACCGAATCTTTCCAATACATAACCAATCCTCCACTCCTTCCCACTCTTGGAACCACCCATCTATGATCAAAACCAATACTACTTTGAACAAATTCAAGCCTTGCATCGTCTATAAGTGGCTTGGCTAAAAACACTACAGCATGATCTTTTGCCCGTACTATTTCAACGAGCTCCTTCCATGTACACAGGCTCCCAAGCCCACGACAGTTCCAAGCTAAACAACTCATTGCTCTTGGCGAGGCTAAACATCAGCTCCCGTCATTCGTGAATGTGTGTTTTCATCTCTAAAGGTCACTTGAAACCTTTTTGTATTCGAATTGGATTGCTCAGCCTCTATATTTGCTGTTCTTTTTTTCCAACAGACCTGGAGGTTTCTGTTTTGTCACCTATGTTGCTTCTTTCTCTCCAAGATTACACGGAAGGCCCTAGCATCTTGGAGAGCCCTAGTTCGTAACAACTTTAGTGCATTTCTTTTTATTCCCTAGCTTATGTGCTTAAATCTATTTATCTCACAATTTAATAATTAAAAAAATAAACAAAATAAACTAGTTATTTTTTTGACGTAAGCCAGTAATGTATTTTTTTTTTTTTTTTGAGAAACAGCCAGTAATGTATTTAAAAGCACTTTTTATATCAAATATTAGAAAACAAAAATATATCTATATATGGGAAGGCATATAATGGAAATGATGGATGGATGGTCCAGCATCTTCCTTTCCATCTCCACTCTCTACACCTTCTTCTTCTTCTTCTTCTTCACCAAGGCCTCTTTGTCCACCACCTTCATCGCATAGATGTCACCTGCATTTTAAAAAGTTTGTATTAGTTTTTTAGATTTTTAATTTTAAATTTAAAAAATGTTTTTGGGGATAATAACAATATGATCTTAAGCACTCGTTTAGAAGGATGAAATAAAATTAAATGGAAATTAATGAAAAAAATAATTTTAGAATATTCTTCCCTTCCTTTATTTGAGAGAGTTTTAATGGAGGGAATGTAATCATTCTAATTTTTTACTAAAACTCTCAAAATACTCCTATATATTTAGCCATTTATTTTGAAATAGGGGTCTAATCATAATATTTTCATAAAATGACTCTGTTTCTTTCCTTCTATGTTACTCCCAAATAAGGTTACTTACATTCTATTCATTTCCATTCCTTTATTTTTAAAATATCCAAACAAGGTTACTTAATTCAATTTCATTCATTTCCTTTCCCTTACTTAAATAAATTCTATTCATTTCCTTTTCTTTATGATTATTCATTTTCATTCCATTCCATTCTCTTATGAACTCCCAAATGAAGCCTAACTAAAGACCTTAATTGAATAAATTTGAAAATTTAAAATTTAGAGGACTCAATTGAATGGAAGTGAAGTTAGAGAAATGAATTGAATTTTGGTCAAAGTTAGATGATGCAAATTGTAATTTAGTCTTCTTTTATAATATGACAAATAATGAATTTTCATTTATTGAATTTTCATCGATAAATCTATAATAGGATTGTAGGGTTTAGGAAATGTTTAACTCTTATAAAACCATATAACATGTAATTTGAACCCATCCTTTTTATATATTATTTTACTAGACCTGGCAAATGAGGTGGGTTGATCAAGTTTGGGTTCAACGTAGTTGAGTTTGGATCAAATTGGTTTTGGGTTAGAAACTGTTGTCCTAAATGGGTCACAAAACCTATGACTCTAACCCAGTCTTTTGAGGGCTAGGTCGACTTGATATCACCCATATCTTTTCACATTAAAAAATATATATAAAATGAAAAAAAAATCAGTCATTCTATCTTCTCTTCCTTTTATGACAAATAAGAGAACTTACAAACAAAATCACTTAAAAATAAATGTTGAATAACAAATAAAATCTTCTTTTTTTTTTTTTGACAAAGTTTAATAATACATAAAATCATAAATGAACATGGTCCAGATTAAATAATACATAAATATTTAAAGTTATATGGTCCAAAGTTGTTTACTAATCTTATCGTCAATACACAAGAACAGAAAAACAAACACTAGATTTGGACCATATCACATTAACAACCTTATTAGGTGCACCTATTGCATCCAAAATATAAATAAACTTAGATTATCTTCAAAGATAACTACATATATAAAATGTTACATATAAAATATAACATATTGGGGAAAAGAAAAATAAGTAAATAATTAATATGAATTACATCTCAATTTATTTGAGAATTGTACACCAAGTTGGTGAGTAATATTGTCATATATTTTCTACTCCAATATAAAATTTTAATATAAATTAGTATTCAATAAACACATTACACATGTCAATAAAGAACTATATTTTATTTAACTATGACTATTCTATAAAAGAAATTAAATAAGTAGAAGTGACAAAAAAAAAATGGAAGAAAAGAACAAAAAAGGACTCAAAATGAAAAGTTCATGTGTTGTTAAAAAATGGTCAACTTGCAAGTCGACCTGACTCGGACTTTCACAAGATTGAATTGACTCGTCTTTTTATGTGTCCCAAAAAAACCCAACCCATATTCTTATTTTTTTTTTCTTCAAGATTAATCAGGTGCTCA
This sequence comes from Quercus dentata, assembly GCA_028216015.1. Classification (NCBI taxonomy): domain Eukaryota; kingdom Viridiplantae; phylum Streptophyta; class Magnoliopsida; order Fagales; family Fagaceae; genus Quercus; species Quercus dentata. The sequence continues at coordinate 74,677,121 of CP116446.1, read as the reverse complement.
AGTCCCATTTTGCCTGGTCTAATTTTGACATGTTGTGATGAAAAAATCCAGGAATAATTGCATTTATATTTTCAATTTCAAAAGCTTAATTGAAGGTTATTAATTTCATATTTAAAGATGTTGCCATATTTTAACCATTCTCACTCAATACCACCATGTAGATTTTTTTTTATGAGACCACTACTCGGATCACATATATGTGTGCGTGTGTGTGTAGAAATGCCTTGATAAGCAAGGACAACTGATTTGCTGAATCTTTTCTCTATATGGCCTTTGCTAACTCAACAAATTGTTGTCCTATGTTCGTTGCAAACATGAGGCAAACATTGTTGAAGAAATTGTTAGAAAGATATCTAATAAATTGATTTCTACATACTCAATTGTCCACAAGGATTTTGTTGGAACAAACTCTCGTATGGAGGAACTGGTGAATTTATTAGGCATGGGGTTGAATGATGTTCGCTTTATAGGGATTTGGGGAATGGGGGGATTGGGCAAAACAACTCTAGCACAAGTTGTTTATGATAGGTTTCGTTATTATTTTGATGGCAGTAGCTTTCTTGTTAATGTTAGAGAAGAATGTGGAAAACATGGTTTAGTTCATTTACTGAAACAGCTTCTCTTTGATATCTTGATTGAGAGAAATATTAATTTTTCAGATGTTCAATGGGGAAGTAATGTGATAGAGAAAAGATTATGTAAGAGCAACCACATCAGTTCATGTATTTTACACATCCATTTTTACACTAAAAACCTACTTTTTCTATTTTACACATTTATTTTTACAAAACACTCACATCAGTTCATCTAATCTATCACCTCTTTTATTTAAATAATCAATTTTCTCAATTTTTTTATTATTTCCCTCAACTAACCCCTATATATACGCGCTATCTCTCTCTCTCCCTCTACCCATTTTTTCTAAAATGTTGCTCTCTCTCTATACCTGTAATACCCCGACCCAATTTTTATAATTAAACTATGTGTTTAAGTGGTTAAGTATTATTAATATTTTAAGCCACTTTCTTTTTATAATTAATATAAGAGTATTTAATAAGCATATTATTTCATAATGCCATTGAATGAAAATTGTAAAGATTATAAATAATTGAAATGACTATTTGTACTATAAATATATACTTAGTATGTGCAAAACTATATTAAGTGGTTAAGTTATGAGATATATATATATATATATATATATATATATGCAAAGTGATATTATTTTTGTAGAAAAGTGTGAGTGTGAATGCAAGCAATTATTTTGGTAGAAAAGTGAGTGTGAATGCAAGAAAGTTGAAAAGATGAGTTATCCTCCCTTTCCTTTAGCAATATACGTATGTCACCCAAGATATTTTGCCCAAGATATTTTGCTTGACTTCTTGACTACACCAAGTGGTTAATCTCTTATTCTTCTTTCCCTATTTCTTTTCTTTGTCTTATTTCTTTGTTCTTTCCTTGTACTTACACGGCAACACTTCATTTTCTTCTTTGACTTTCTCAAAGAAATAAGACTCAAGAAACTCTTTTGCTCCCATTTCCCACGGGTCCATGCAAATCAGAAATTTGCACCTTACTTTACTCTTTTTCTCTTAAGAAAAGAGCTAGGAAGCTCTCTTGATTCTTTCTCTCAAAACCCACGGTCAACACCTCAAAAGAAAGATGAAGCTTCATCTCATTTCTTCTTCATATTCTCTCAAAGGAACTAGAAAACTCTCTCAAGCTCTCTACCATTCTTTCATGAGTGGTTCTATGTCTATTTTCCCCACAAGAACCATAAACTTGGTAAGGGTTCTTGCTACTCTCCTCTTAGAATCCATGTTTTCCTTTAAATAATTTTAGTAATGGTATTTGTAAGTCTATATATATATATATATATATATATATGCTGTTTTAAGAAGCTTTGAAATTATGTTGGTGATTTGTTGAAGGTAGGTTTGGGTTTTTACTAATTAATGATTTTATAGGATTAAGGAAGTAAGAAAAAGTTAGGATGAGTATTTTGATGCTGCTGCTGGGATTTTTGGTTGTGTGTATTTTGCTCTAAATGGTTAAATGACTGTATTTAAGTGTTTTATAACATGTCTAATGAGTTTATAAAAATCCCCATATGAAAATACCATTGTTTGATAATTGTTTGTGAATTTACGATAAAATGTTACAAAGCTGTCACTATGACAGATTCTGTGTTTATGCACGATAAATTATGTATTAAATTGCATATAGTGAATTTGGATGCTAGGGATAATTCCTATGAAACCTAAGACACTTGTGGTTGTTATTGAATTGGTTTCACAGAATTTGGATTAATATAAAAATATTGGTTTAATTTTTAAGTTGCAAGAAATTCTGTCAGGACAGATTTGAGTATGCTGTCTTGTGTGATTTTTGGTAAATCATGGGTTTATTCTTTGACTCCGAAATTTTTATGGTTTATAATGAACATATAGGGTAGTAGTTATGTAAAATTTCATGACAATTGGATGTGTTTGGACAGCCCGTTTGTATTTTACAAATGGGGCATATGCTGCTGGAATAGAACAGTGAACAGTAAGGGACATGCCCAACTTTGTGGATTTAATTCTCAAGTTAGGGTGAATGTTTTGAGCTATAATTTAATATGCTCATCCTTTGGTATGTTAGAATCGTATATAAATTTTATGAATTTGTTTCTCTATGATTATTACATCATGTTGTCTGATGAATGTAATTTGTATTTGTGGGAACCTCTTTGAGGTGGGATTAGGACTTCCTTCATTCTAAGAGATAGGCTTTGAGATGAATGTGAAGTTTATGATAAGGAATTATAGATAGTAATAAGTTTCGATTTATGGTTTAGGTGTTACCAGTATCCAAGTCTAAGCTCCTTCGACCGTAGGCTCTCGGTTCCACCGCTTTCGTAAGGGATAAGTTATATGGGCATTTGGTAAGTCATGAGGTTATTTTAAAGTATATTATGCATTAAAATGTTTTTGATTAGAGATATGGCATGTAATCATTATTCTGACAAAGATATGTTCGTGAGCTTTCGAAACCTTATGTATATGATTTCAGCATATTGATGCTATTATCGATTCCGCGAACATGATGTTTAAAGAAAAGAATGGAAATGCTATTATCATGAAATGTCATGCAAAACAAGAAATTTTCAGTATGATGTAAAGTATGAAATGTTTTCGGGTTATGTCCTCTGTAATCTGAACTCGGCTAGTAGGGGTTAATTACTGGCTTTCCATGGAAAAATGTTATCTGTTTGGCCATTTAAAGTAGAGGAAATGGGGTTGCCCGTAACTCTAATCTGAATAAGGCCTTCTCCCCAATGTGTACGGACGGCGGGGAGGAACAAAACCTGGAGGGGATGTGCCATCGTGCCTTTCAAAGGGGACAATATCATACACACGGGGCACCCAAATGTGATGAGGCCTTCTCTGTCTGACTTATCGATATGGACTAACCAATATGATATGAACAGACTATGTTATGTTATTAATCATGAGAGAATTATTTTGTTTAAATGCATTATGAAAAGTTAAAAGCTCTCATGAAAATAAGAAGTTTCTGATGAAAAGAAAGTTGTTCATTAAAGATAAAAAGTTTTTGAAGTTCTGTTGTACTATAATGATAAAGCTTCTGATGAAAATACAAGTTTACGTTTAAAAGTTATCAGATATCTGTTTTTATGAAACGTTAAGTTTTATGATCATGAAAGTTTTAGTATTCTATGAGAAGAAGTTTATAAGGAAAAGTTTTCTTATTAGTCAAGATGTTTCTAGCTTAATACAAAGTTGCCGATTATCCGATTTAAGTTAAAATAAGTATTTTGTAATGAGAATATATATATGGCGACTTTGTAGGAAATGAAAGAAGTTTAATCTGAAAGGTTTGGTAATGTTAACCTAATAAGAAAAGGAGAACAATTGTTTTCTATGAAGAGCGTATAAGTTATTATTATGAATAGTATTAAATACTATGCATGAAAAGATGTTCTCCTATTCGAATATTCATAGAATGAAATGATCTGATTTACATGCATCCTTATTGAATTCTCATATATCTTACCTTTATTGTTGTGTAGCTCACCCCTTCCACTCTTTCAGTTAGCAAGTTTTATTTTGGAGAAGAGGGAGCCTTAGACGAGTTTTGGAAGGAGCCGGTTTTAGTTTATATGTATAGATCCTAAATTAGCAAATTGATGTTTAGCTTTGTAGTATTGTGTATTTTAGGATCTAAGGAAAGTTGTATACCTTAAAGTATTAAGAGATGTATTATGTGAAAGTGTGGAAATTAAATGATTGGTGGGTTATGTTATATTTCGAGTATAGTGTAGATGCTCTGAATGTCAAGTGAAAAGTTATATAATTTAAGTAAAGAAACAAGGATTTAAAGAAAGAGGAAAGCTTTTGTAAAAGTTTTGAAAAAGTTAAGTTGGTTCTTGTTAATATCGGGTTTAGGCTTGATATTAGCATGCCGGTCATGGTCACAAATCCGGGTACTGGGTTTGGGGCGTGACAATACCCATCTCTCTACCTCTATACCCATTTCTCAATCAACTCTCCCTTTCGGTCTAAATCCACACCATCTCGGTCACAAGCACAAGCACCAATCTCGGTCGGAAGCACCGATCTCCCTAGCTCCAATCCACTAGCACCAATCCATAACTCCGATCCACAAGCACCAATCCACAGCTTTGATCAGGCAAGCACCGATCTCCCTAGCTCCCTAGCTCCGATCAGGCAAGACCCATACCCACGAGCTCTGATCAAGCGAGACCCACGAGCTCCGATCATTCCAGTCAAGCACTGATCTGTCTTTTTGTTGTTTGTCGGTTTGGGTTTGTTTGTGTATCTCTGTGCTTTTTTTTTTTTTGAGCAAGTGTATCTCTGTGTTGATTTGTCTGTGTGGATGTGTTTGTGTGCATCCGAGGAAAAAGAAGAAAATGAGAAGTTACTAAGTTTGCTGAGCTCGGAGAAGAGAGAGAAAAAAAGGAGCAAACGGGAAATTAGTAAAATTATAAATGGATAAGCTATAGTAACCGTGTATATTTACACGGTTATCGTAGCTCGTGTAGAGATATACACATTTTTACACAATTTTAGAAGGACTGATGTGGAGCATTTTTGAGGCAAAATGTGTAAAAATTGTGTTTTACATGATTTTAGAAGGACTGATGTGGATACTCTAATAAAAGTGTTCTTATCATTCTTGATGATGTGGATCAACTTGATCAATTAGAAGCGTTAGCAAGCGAGCGAGTTTGATTTGGTCAAGGGAGTAGAGTCATTATAACAACAAGAGATCAACATCTATTGATCAAACATGATGTGGCTAGAGCTAAAATATCTCTCTTTTCTCTATTATTATTACGGAGTATTATTTGGGAAGAAGGAAAAAAAAATGAGAAATGATATGTTTACAACATTTTTACAACAAATCCTAAGTGACAAGTTGTTACTGATTGTTATTATTAGGGCAAAAAAGTAATCTTAGTATTAGTTTCAAATTTGAACCAATAACAACTAACCACTTGTGATTTGTTGTAAAAATGTTGTAAAAATGTTATAGATGTAGCATCTCTCAAAAAAAATATATTCAAATTCTATATTTATTACCCAGATACTTGAGCCAAAGCCTATATAAATAATTTCCTTAAATCATGGGCATGCTTATTGTAACGGCTTAAATGAGTTACCATAACATGTGTTTCCGTTTGAGAATGCAAAATAAAAGGGTAGAAACTGCATAGTTTTTTAATCATGACAAATAGTAGTATCTTGTAAGGACAATTCTTGGGTCGAGTGTTTTCAGTTTTGTGCACTAGACCTGATATGTTCCCGCCACAACCACAAGTCTCTATATGTCACGATTCACTTTTCTATATCATATTGGGTCCTATGCAAAGGATGCCTGAATCAACCCAAACCTTGCTCGGCTTAAAAACATTTAGAGTTTAGGCTTCAATTACTACTATTATTATTATTTTTTATGGGAAGGCTTCAATTAAATTAGTTAAATATTGTTATAATTTTTTCTAGATTGAACTATGATTCAATATCGAAGAATCTATATTCTATAATCCTTTGAATTCATTATGTTATAGAGTTTACTTGAGATAAAATCCTAGAATATTATCTGGATGGAAGGGATTAGGTTATTCTACTTTTGGTCTAACTATTATAGTTTTTTTTTTTCAATATAATTTTCCTATTTATTTATTATATAGGTTAGAAATCAATGTCATTTTAGTAGTTCTAAAAAATAATTTATACTATTTCGTGTGACTTGTAATTTAACTTGGAGTAGTATTTGACTATTTGTGAGTTTTGGTTAGTTTAGTTTAGTTGGTAGTCTTTTGTTGTTAAATAAAATATCTAGCTTTCAATCCCCGCCTACACCAAAAACCAATTGATGTCTTAATTTAATGATAAAAAGTCATCACCAGGAGTGGATGTTATAAATTAAAACTTTTTAAAAAAAATAAAAAACTTGGCATGGTATTTTTTTTTTTAAAAGCTAATGTAAGGTTGAATTTAATCAACCATTTTGTTGGCTTTATTCCGTACCAATTTGCTTGTAATTCAGCATTTAGAAACCCCGTGTTTAGGTGGGAATCATGTAAGGGTAGTGTGTAAAAGAGTGTGAAGAAAAGCTCAAGAGTGTGCACTCAAGAAGAGCCTCGCGACTCAATCTTGCGATCAAGCGAGTCGCCAAAAGTGGCACATGTGCAGAGCATGCGGGGAAGGCAAGGGTCGCGCCAACTATTTCACTACAGGACAAAAATCCTAGGCTGGCCAGGTAGTTAGCTCGTGACTCGGTTAAGTCGCAAGGTCAAGTCACTAAACCACTCTGTTTGGGAAAAACTGACTTTTCACATTCCAAACACACACCAGTATAAATATCCCTTATACCCACGTATTGTAGAGAGCTTCCAAAGAGAATTTTGAGAGAGAAACCCTAGAGAAAAACAAGATTGACTCATCCACAATCTTCATCTTTTAGTTCTCCAAATTCCTCTACTCTCACCCTCTCCATTGATAAATCCTTAAGAGGTACATTAGTCAAATCCTTATCTCACCATACCCATATCTGTGAGAAGGTTATTTGGTGCTTGGGAAGCGATTAGGAAGGGACTAATTGATATTGGTTGATGCAATGGGCTAATTGCAGGATCCGGTAAGCTAAAGAAGAAAAAGGTTCGGCATAACTTCGTTGGAACAAGAAGCTTGGAGGGCTTCGGTACATTGGGTAGATTAGGCTTGGAGGCCGTTCATGTATCCCAACTTTATTCTCTAGTGGATTATTGACCGCTTGGAGGGCAGCGGAGAGGTTTTACGCCGAGGACTTCGGTTTCCTCTTCGATAACACATCGCTGTGTTGTCTTTGTGTTTGCATCTCTCTTTCCTTAATCTTTGCCATTTAATTTCTGCTGTGGTTGTGATTTTATTTGGTTTAGATTGTTTTATCAATTCTGTTTTAGCTTATTTTCATATTCCGCACATACATTGTTTGTTAATAAGCTTGAATCGGTAATTTGTAATTTGAGGGTCTAAACATTCATAGGTGTTTTACACACTATTTGAACATTCACTATGAATTTGCAATAAACTTAACAGCTTGGATAAAATAACCAAAAGAGGACATAGAAGTAGACTCCTCTCTTAAAGAGTCTATAACAATCTCCAAAAACCAATTGGTAGATTTGATGATAAAAAGTTATCATCAAGAGTAGACGTCATAAGCTAAAACTATCTTTAAAAAATTATAAAACTTAACATGGTATTTTATTTTATTTTTTCTAAGAAGAAAGCTATGAATCAGTAGTAAACTTAGCATCTTGGATCAAATAACAAAAAGAGGACATAGAAGTAGACTCCTCCCTTAGAGAGTTGATGACAATCTCCGAGTCATCCTAACTACTATCAAGGTAATGTCAAGACTGCTATCGAGGAGGCGATAGTTTCAAGCTTCTATCAATAGGTATCAAGGTAGTATCGATCGCTATCGAGAGGCATCAAGATTGCTATCGAGGTGCATGCTGAAAATGCACTTTTCTTGAGCAAACTTTGTGTCTTCAACTTGATCTTTAATTACAGCTTTAAGACACATCAAAACTCAATAAAAGACATATTATTCCGCATGGTTTGACAATACCAAAACACATGACCCTAACAGAAATTTATATTTTATCTTTAAATTTTTTGGGTAGAAAAAAAAAAAAATACATTAATTGATTAATTGCGATATTCTTAAAAACATAGAAGGAAAGATAAAAGACGAATTGAACGTATGTATTAGATAAATGTAAGTGGTTAGTCGATACGTTGGAAAACTTTATTACGGGGATCATTAATTGTTTCTTTTTCCTATATTTAATAGGGCATTGTAAGAGAGTTGCTCATGCTTTGGCAAGTACACTACAAGATGAGGACTACATAGGGCTCCCAAGTTTGGCTTGAGGATTGTCCTCCTTTTATTCTATCACTTTTACCATTTGATTTTCATACTCAAATTTCAATAAATTGACTATAGTTTATTACAAAATTTAAAATTAAAAAAAAAAAAAAACTTATTTTGTAATTAATGAGACAATCTCAAAGGAGTTTTTTATTTTTATTTTAGAAGGAATCTAAAAAAAGAGTTTGGAACCCTTAAAATTTAAAAATAATTTGTAAGTGCACAAGATTGGTTGATGTAGTTGATTAATTTATAACAAGGATTTTTTTTTTTTTACTATTACTTATTAAAGTAATGTTATTTTAAATGTTTTTTCTAAATATTTTTTTTTGGTTTATTTTATTAACTGATCCTGTTTTGTGATGTGATGTGGTGTTTAGAATTAATATTTAAATCCAAATATTTTGTATCTTCGGTCTATTTAATAAGAGGATTTAAATAAATTTTTTTGTTTTGAAAAACATAAAATGGTGGATTCCACACTTGAATCTATTGTTTAGCTAATGTTTTCTAAATACAATTTTCATAAAATTATTTCCTATTTTCCCTGTTGAAAATAGGATTTTGAAAATGATCAAGAGTACATTTTCAAGATATATAAAATGGTTTTAATGGCCTGTAAATAAAATGAAAATAGTGGACTCCATAGATTTGCCAAAACTCTTCTATATCTTAAATTAAGAAGCTTCTCTTTATCACAAATTTGAAGTTTATCCTAATATATATATATATATATAAAAAAAGGTACATTAGTTTTACTCCCACACTTCAATTTTGAAGCTTATAATTAATTATCCAAAAAAAAAAAAAAAAAAAAGTAATCTACACACTACTTTCTATAAAAATGGTCTCCCAAACATCAATTTTTTTATAAAAAATATATTTTGAAAATTGTTCTTAAAAGTGAGATCCAAACACATATAATGTAAAAATTATTCTCTAAAAACTAGTTTCACATTCAATTTTTTGAAAACAAAAACAAAAGTCCTCCTACCAAACATGCCCTTATTTATTATATGAAACTCATTCTTATATTAAACAAAGTAGATTTTCAAGATATGTTTAAATTAACATTTTGTTTTTAAAATATGGAATGTCTAGGCTTTAGGAATTTTTTTTTTTAATGGGAATTTTAGGCATTATCTTAGTATTATCTTTAAATTGTTTACACTTCATGAAAATCTCCTTGTAAGGATACCAATGAATTGAGTATGCAAATTGCTCATCATGTATTATTCCCTTGTGATAAGAAAAAGAAGGTAGAAGTATTTTATTGAACTACTCCATTAATATGCATAGTTTTTACTTCACAATTCAAATTTAGATATTATGATACAATTGATTTTGATAAATAAAAAATTTTAAAATTTACTAAAATTATTCCATTATAAAAATCCATTGAAAAGGTACAATGGAATATTGTATTATTAATAATTTTTTCAATGGAATTTGTATTTGAATTAATGATAAGAAAATTAGAAATTCTTTTAGAAAATTATGTTGGGATAAGATTCCCTCCCATTAAATCCTTCAATTTCCTCCAATTTTTAGTAAAATGCAAGATACTTGACATTTATTTAATTTTGTGTGATTGATGAAAATTGAATATTTAAATAGGTGGGGATCTTATTCTGATCCCAATCTAAATTAGAATAAACTAGATTAATTAATTGGAAATTTGGAATTCCATAAGAGATGGGGTTAGGGGTTTTGAACCCAACACCTCATGGATTTCATGATGTTTTCAGAAGTCAAAACCATTATACCAACTCATTGAGGTTTTAATAATTTAGTTTGGATATATATGAGCTTGTTAATTTCAATATGAAATCAAAAAATGGATAAGTATAAATTTGACTATTTGTTGGTAGGTAGATCATGAGAGCTGCTTGAACTTTAAGAAATACTTAATTAGAATTTTAAAGATTCACTTGGTCGATAAATATTGATGTAAAACAAAGTCATCACTCATCACAATTGATTTATTATGTAACAATGTAGTCATTGGCATAAAATATATCAATTTATGTTACATTAATAATTTACTTTTTAGTTGCCACTTCAAGAGAAGAGCTTTATAGTTTAGTAATATTAACTAATTTCCTTATGAAAAGAATCGAAGTTCAAATTTCCATTTTCCAGTTCTTGTAACAATTCAATTATTTAAGAAAGAAATTACTTTTTTAAGGGAAAAAATAAAATTTACTTTTAAGTCCCAGGCTATGAAACAAGGAAGCACTTGGTTGATATGGTACATTTGTTATAAGAGATATGTTATGTGAGACTAGAAATACTACATGCAGTGATAGAAAGTTTAGCCCTAACTATAATGTTGACTTTATTAGGGTCATTAATTGTTTCTTTTTCCTATATTTCATTGGCAAGGACATTAATTACAAGATGAGGACTTAAGACATCAATCAGTTTTTGGTGTAGGTAGAGATTGAACCTCAAATCTTTAATTCAACCATTGGAGGCATTACCAATTGAGCTAACGAAAACCCACGATTTAAAATTGAAATTTCCATCCTTAAATCTCAATAAATTGACCATCGTTCAATTTTGGTGTAGGCATGGATGGAAACCCACGATTTTTTTTTTTTTTTTTTTGAAGAAGGAATCTCAAAAGAGTTTGCAACACTTCAAATCTAAAAATAGTAATTTGTAAGTGCACAAGATTCATCGATGTAGTTGATTAATTTATAGCATGGAATTTTTTTACTAATACTTATTAAAGTAATATTATTTATTTATTTATTTATTTCATTTAGGGAAAGGATTTGCAGCAATTCCTGCAAAAAGGCACACACGTCAATGCCTCAAATACACACCTGGCCACTTGACATGTGTTGTGAAATTTTTTTGTACTCGCAAGTGTACAAACTGTCCCGAAGTATAATTTGACAAGAACGAGGTCAAACCCACAAGGACTTGAATTAACGTAGGAAAATTAATCAAATCTTAACCAAATTAATCATAATCTAGTTTAATAAAAATTGGTTGTTTGCAATTAAATATATTAAGCAAATAATTAAACTAAGTAAAGATATAATATAAAACAGAAAAGAAATGTAAACAATCTAGAGAAAGGAATTAAGGTTTTGGAATCCGCCTTGTTAATTCATATCAGCAATTTATAATCATTACTTTTTCCCAACCACTACATGATAATCTAGAAATCAATCTTGCTACCATGGAAAATATTATCATTAAAACTTCTATTTAAAAATCAAAAGCATGTTCTTCTTCGCTTTTTAAGTATAAAATCAAATCATTAATTGTATCCGTTGATAAACAAATCACAAGAGATATCCAATTTTATAATCAAGAAATAATAAACCAAGCATTCAATTAATTAAGACAAATCCTAAATCATGGGAAAAACATGATTGAACTCATATCTAGAATCCCATCTTAATGAATTGATATGAAGCAAGAACAATTTAAATCATTAAAGAACAACTACTATGGGAAAAATTAAATCACATAAATATTACTGATAATCCTTAACAAGGTTTCATCCTCGACCCTAATTATAAATTTAGCTACTCATGGTAATTGAAATAAAACACAAGAATGAAATACTAAACATTAAACTAGACAAATAAAATAGAGAAAGAAATAGGGACAAAGTTTAGCTACAAAATTAGTTGTAGCCTTAGGCTACAAACTTACTTAATATCTCTTTATTGGATGTGAATTTTGACAAATTCACCATTGGATTACATCTTCTTCTTATATCCTCCATGCTTGCAAAATTTCAAGAAAATTAAAGATCAATAGCTATGTCATCAATAAATTTTTTAAATTGCAAGTTTTTGTAATTTAAAATTATGCACAAAATATAAACTTATAGATCATATAGTAAATGATATCCGATTGACACAAAATTTAACATGTGTATTAAGGGCGTAAAGAACATGCAATTCAACGGTTAGATTTTCAAAATATGTTGTAGTATTTATTTTATTGAGTGAGTTTGTAGCCTTAAGCTACAACCAATTTTGTAGCTAAACTTTGTCCAAGAAATAGTTACAATGCTATCATGGAGAAAAGCTACAGAGAAGCCACATGCGCCTCTTGCTTCAATTTTATATTTTGCATCTCAGCCCTAGCACTAGCCTTAGCCTCCTCTGAATTTTTCCCTAAAGAGCCTTTAAATAGGTCAAAGAATCCTATTACAAGTTGAATTCCTATTTGGAGAAAATCCTAGATTTTTAGGCTTTAGTTAATCGATGATTTTGGCCCATTTAACGTCAAATTTTGGACTTTTGGTAAACTACAAAGTTGTAGCGCTTTAAGTTAACTTTCCCGCCCAACTTGAATCACCTCGATTGGAAATTTGAGCTGAAAGTTATGCCAAAAATACTAATGGCTTGTTTGGATGTTTAAAAAATGAGGAAGAATAGAGTAAAGGGAGGGAGAGTAATTCAATTACTTTGTTTGGAAGTTTTTTAAGGAAGGAGGGGGAGGGGTTTCAACTACCTCTAACCCCTCATTTTTAATTCCCCCAAATTGGAGAGATTTGGAGGGAGAGTAGAGTAGATAAATTATTGACCAAATGAATTCCCCAATTTACCCTTTGTAAATTAACAAAATTACAAACCGATTATATAAAATAAATTCACGTTATTATTCACGTTATTTCTCTCTTCGATCTCAAATTTCTCTCAACTCTCTTAGCCTTGAAGACTCCTCCAGCCTTGAAGACTCCTCTACCTCTCTCTCACACGATTTCTTCCACACTTCACGCTGTCTCTCTCTCATACAACTTCTTCACAATCAATCGTCTCTCACGCCTAGGTTTTTCTTTCTTTTCAGGTAAACTCTGTTTTTCTTTTTGTTTCATGGGTTTCATTTGAGTTGGATCAAATAACTATGTTCTTAAAATTGTGATTTTATTGGGTAATTTCTTATTAATTGTGATTTTATGGGGTAATAACATGTTATTTGTGGGTGGGTTTCGAATCTGATTGCTTTTTTTTCCTTAAATTTTAAAGTTTCAAAGTATTGCTCATAACGTGTTTGATAAAGTGCTTGAGTGAGTCTAGATTGTGAACTTGCATAAATTTGTATATTATAGCTAATATGGATTTGTGTTTCTTGTTTATTTTTATTGGGTAATTTCTTGTTTTTTGTGAATGGGTTTCTGATTTGGGTTTTTTTTTTTTTTTTATACTAGAATTTTAAAGTTTCAAAGAGTTACTCACAATGTGTTTGATAAATTTTGGTTCTACTCTTTTACAATCATTTCAACTGCTTGATCATTTGTACACTAATAGTGACTTGATTGCTAAACTTCCTTGATCGGGGCCAATGCAAAACTAGTTTATGCTTGCGAATGGAATCCCAATGCCATTGAGGCACTCCAACACAATCTACAAGCCAATTTAGTGAGTTATCGTTGTATCGTACTTGAAGGAGATAACCGGATTACAGCACCTAAAGTACATCCATACATTGATTTATTTTGTTAGTTAATAAATTCTAAATAGTCAAGCTGTAGCACTAGCATATCATGATTAAATTCCTATTAGGTTATTTTAAGTTAATGAAAATTTTCTTGTCTAGTGATGTAGAGAGGAAATTTTAACCGACAATGTATATTTGAAGGTCATGATTGGTTAATAGATGTTGTCATGTCAACTTTCCTGTGTAATGTTTGATGAACAATTTTTTTTTGATTGGTTGATGAACATTTTTAAATGCTTGATTTGAACCTAATTTGGAAGACGAATTATTATACTTAGATGCTTCTTCTTTTTTCTTCTTTTTTTAATTAAGTCAAAAACTGAATTTAAGATGTAGGGAACCACAACACACCTAATAGTTACCTAAGCCAAAGTCCGAGGAGATCTTCCGAGTTGTCAATTGAATGTGTTATCTTCTGACACTTCAAATTAAATTTAGAAGCACACGGCCAATGGTTGAAACCTTTTATGGCTAGTTCGCAACAGATTGGGAAACCATCCTTTGTTGATATAGAATACTGATGCAATGAGCTTTGGTGTGTTGGTTTTAGAGATAGTGAGTGGAAAGAAGAATAGAGGATTTTATCATCCTGATCATGATTTCAACCTTTTAGGACATGTGAGTTTGAATCAGAAGATTTTCTTTCTTCGGATTGTTAAACCAATTATTTTCTTATATCTTTTTACCTTCTATATGTTACTGTTTTCATTAATACGGAATTTTTTCAGGCATGGAAATTATGGAACGAAAACAGGGCCATGGAACTGATGGATAATTAATTGGAGGAATCCCTTAGGAGATAAGGTTAAGGGTTTTGAACCCAACACCTCATGGATTTTGTGATGTTTTCAGAACCATTATACCAACTCATTGAGGTTTTAATTATTTAGTTTAGATATGAGTCTGTTAATTTCAACATGAAATCAACAAAAGGGTAAGTATAAATTTGACTGTTTGTTGGTAGGTAGATCATAAGAGTTGCTTGAAATTTTTTGTTTAAAAAAAATATACTCAATTAGAATTTTAATGATTCACTTTTTTTGTTAAGAATACTAAGTATTTTTAATACAAACACACACGGGGAGAGGGAAGAAGGTTTTTTTAAGAAACATACGAAAGGTGTATATCCAAAAGGGCCTAACTCTTGGATATACAAAGACAGATTTTAAACCTCTTTAATGATTCACTTAGTCGATAACTATTGGTAAAATAAAGTCATCACTCATTACAACTTATTTATTATGTAACAATGTAATCATTGGCATAAATTATATTGATTTATGCCACATTAATAATTTACTTTTAGTTGCAACTTCAAGAGTTTTATAGTTTAGTGATATTTACTGATTTCCTTATGAAAAGAACCAAAGTTCAAACTCCCATTTTCCAGTTTTGGTAACAATTCAATAATTTAAGAAAGAAATTACTTGTTTTTAAGAGAAAAAATTTACTTTTACGCCCCATGCTATGAACCATGGAAAGAAAAGACCGAAAGTAAAAGTATTCTTTGTAAGATTTGTTACTAGTATTGTAGGTGAGACTACAAAAGCTGGTAGTGAAAAACATGATTGATTTGGTATATCTTTTATAACTTACTAGTATGTAACCCGTGCATAAATTGAAGTGATTATTGATGTTAGCTTGAGTTATTAAATATATAGGATATTAGTTCGACTAGGACATTTAGAGGTATTAAAATGGTTTTTCCTTGCAACTTTCATGATATAAGTTATGCCAAGTTTCTCATTACATTACTATTATATATATAATTTTGAAAATCATTATTGGATACTACATATACAATATCAATTCACAATCATTGTACATGAAATTCTACTAAATATAACACAAAATAAAAAAGAATAGATTAGTTCAGTAGTATCTCCTAAATTGAAAGGAGATAGGTGCATGAGATCATTTAGTTTTATTACAATTTTTGAGGTTCAAGATCTTCGCATACAAAATATCTTAATAAACAACAATATAAAAAATATGCTCATTAGTTTAGAGAAAAAATAACAGAAAAAATCTAAACAATTTAATTTTTATGGAAAGTTAACAAAAAAAAAAAATCCGATTTTGATTGAATATATATACACATTACCTAGTTAGTAATGGACCGTATATAGTCATGATATATTACACAAATAACTTATAAATTTGAATTATTTTTAGTTACACAAAAAATGGCCCATAAATATAAAATCATCCAAACTCTTTTTTCCTCTAATTTTATATATAGAGTTAAATATATGATTAAGTGTTTTTTATGATTTATTTATATTGGACTCATCTTTTTTACACTGAATTAACTCACTTGGCACAAAAATTAAAAAACTTAGATTAGATGGGACATGTGGAGCAAAATTAAACTTTAATTGAAATTCATTTTTTACACCGAATTAACTCACTTGGCAAAAAAATTTAAAAACTTAGACTAAATGGGACACGTGGTGCAAAATTAAACTCTAATTGAAATCCAATTTTGACATTGAATTAACTCAGTTGACATAAAAATTTAAAAGCTTGGATTAGATGGGACACATGACCCAAAATTAGACTCTAATTAAATTTCAATTTGAAATATAATTGGATTTTCTCTCAACTTTACCTATGTATATATCTCTAAGAGATATTTTCTGTTAGACTATAAATATTGCAGAAGGTGAGTACCCCATAGATTGGGTGCATATGCAACATATACTCGGCGTATGCACCTTCTATAAGCCTCGTCAAAATTAAGTCAAAAATGGGTTTTTGTGCTTAGTTCTTGGGTCTTAGTCAGGCTTGGGTTTATATTGTATTTGGCCACTTTTGGGTTAATTTGCTCATTAGACTCCACACACAATGCTGATAATTTTGATAGCGGATTGATTTCTTGTCATTGGTATTGAGGGGCTCGGGCATAGGTCAGAATGAAATGGAATGTTTACACCTATCGTGAACGATAATTTGAACCTGCAAAAACATATAGACATGGAGGCATATATAATAATCAAAAATTAAGTGAGGATAGCAAAGACAATGCACCATGCATATATATGAAGCTCCAAAATTTGGAATTTTGTGGATGTGGTGAAAGTGTTATCTTATAAGCTCTATTATGTAATACCTATCTAAACTTTTATTTTCAACTTGTAAAAGCAAGATACTTCTTTTCAATTTGGTATTTTGTGGATGTAGAAGTGTTCTCAACATATGATGACTTATAAGCACCGTACTGGACTCTTGGGAAATTTCATGGCAATTGACTTGAAGATTCTTGAACTTTCTTTTCAATTTGTGGACAAACTTCTTCATCAATTTTTTGTGTTTTGTTTGTTTACAGTTAGATAGATCCAACAAATAGAAATATAATATCAAAATATTTACTTGACTTGACTTTTTTTAAAAAAAAAAATGGCATGCAATTGATTGCAATATATTTTTTTCAATGCGTTCACTCTTTGTGTACTTAATTTTCAGTCAAAAAGAGAAGGCATGTATTGTGGAAAGGGTGGTAAAGTTTTTGGCATGTATTGTGGAAACTTAGTGGAAAGTCAGGAGACAACTGTATAGTAGCTACATGGAGAAGGGCGTGTTACACTGCTCTTCTTTTTCAATGCGTTCACACTTTTTTCTTAATCTTAATCCTCAGTCAACAAGAGAAGAAGGCATGTACTGTGGAAAGGGTGGTAAAGTTTGTGGCATGTATTGTGGAAAATTGGTGAAAATAGCCAAATACCACATTTTAGTACTCAAGTTCAATGAACTCGAGTTCCCAGTGAGTCACCCGCTTGACACTGAAATTTTTGTAATTAAAAAAAAAAATAATGTGGTACGTACTTGATATTAGTAAAATCAAGTATCTCTTTATAGTACTCAAGCTTAGTACAGTCGAATACCTTGTTTTTCTTTTTCCTTTTTCTACTTTTTGTTTCTGTTGGAATGGCTTGAAAAGTCAAACTTAGTGGTTGGACATTAGCCAACAAACCATTAAATGGTTTGCATACCCATGCCAGGAAGATGCATGATATTCAAGAAGTTTCACGCGTGAAGAAATGCAAGGGCTTGCATTAAATGTTCTTGATGAATTGTCAAAGAAGATGGTCAGGAAAAGAAAAGTAATATAAAAAGAAAATGCGATTGTGTATGGCTTTATGTGGAGGAAAGTGAAAGAAAAGGAAAATAAGAAGATGAGGAAGAAGTGAACAAGTGGATGAGAAAAAAGAGAAAAAGAAAGAGGAAAAATAAAGGTTTTGGGTTTGGGTAATTAAAGCAACGTGGAAGAAAATATAAGAAGTAACTACACAAATTATTTCACAATTTTTTTTAAAATTGTGATGTAAAGCAACATGGAAGAAAATATAGGAAATAAGAACGCAAATTATTTTACAACTTTTTTTTACAACTGTGATGTTGCAGAGAATATGGTGAAGAAAAAATTATGTGTACATGTATAAGTGAAAAACAACCACCCACAGTTTGCCACGTCAAAGACGTGACAAAAAAATTGTGAAATAATTTAGTAATCCTAGAACAACTCATTTAAAAGATAAGCATTAATAAAATTTTATTTTGTAGAGATTAATTCTACCAAAATGATTGGGTTTCAACTTTTAAGATAATAATTTTGTTTTCATTATGGAAAAGAGAAAAATTATTTCCACAACATTTCCACAACAGTTTCATAATAAAATCTAAATAACAAGTTGTTATTGGTTGTTATGGATGAGCAAAAAAGCCATTTAAGTGATAAGTTCAAATTAAATCCAACTTACTATATAGGATTTGTTGTAAAAGTGTAGCGAAAATATTGTGAACATAACATTTCTTGAAAAAAGAAATGCTAAAGCCAAATATTTTTTTACAAAATCTTTTATTAAGAGAGTCATTTATTATTAACATGAAATAATTATTATTAATTTTATTCCTATTGTTATTATTAATAAGAACTTTATACTAAGTATGAAATAAACTCCATTATATATACATTTTGTCATTTTTGGTAATTTACAATTCAAAACACCACTTTTATAAGTATTAACTAAACACTTAACTTTTTCAAAAAACATTTTTTTAACAATTTTTACCAAATATTCTGCTTTTTAAAAAACCTAAATTTTGTACCACACTTTTTGAAATCGTCACTTTTTCAAGAATCACAAAATAAAAAAGCTAAACCAAACTAATAGGAAAACAAGAGGTGGGTATTTTTTATTTGGCTAAAATGCAAAACCGACCCTCTAATTTTTTTCAAATTTCATTTCAGTTCTCTAACTTTACTTTCGTTCATTTTAGTCCTCTAAGTTTCAAATTTATTCAATTAAGGCCTTTCCATTAACTTTTGTTAATATTTTTGGAAAAAAAAAATCTAGAAAATATTTTTCAATCATTAATTGAATTTTTTTTAATTTAAAAAATTTGAAGAAAAATTTATAAAATTGAAAAATTAACCATAACATATAACAAAAGTTAATGGAAAAGCCTTAATTAAATAAATTTGAAAGTTAGAGGATTGAAATGAAATCTGAAGAAACTTAGAGAGTCGGTTTTGCACTTTACCCTTTTTATTTCAACGATCAAATGGAAATGCAAAAAATGTGGTCCCCATTGTAAGGAACAAGTAGGCCACCAATAGTCATGGCGTAGTTTCTAAGGTGGGAACACGTTGAACAATTTTGCCCATTATAGTTTATGCCGTGTTCTTGCAATTTGGAGGCCATTTGGTAACGTTGTTCTAATAACTTTGTTGTATTTCTAAAGTTTATGAATACAACAAAGTTGTAAAAAAAAATTTGTAAAATAATTTAAATTCTTACTTCCTATATTTTCTTCCATGTTGCTTTACATCACAATTGTAAGAAAAAAAATTGTGAAATAATTTGTGTAGTTACTCCTTATATTTTCTTCCACATTGCTTTAATTACCCAAACCCAAAACCTTTATTTTTCCTTTTTCTTTTTCTCTTTTTTCTCATCCACTCGTTCACTTCTTCCTCATCTTCTTATTTTCCTTT
This sequence comes from Quercus dentata, assembly GCA_028216015.1. Taxonomy (NCBI): domain Eukaryota; kingdom Viridiplantae; phylum Streptophyta; class Magnoliopsida; order Fagales; family Fagaceae; genus Quercus; species Quercus dentata. The sequence continues at coordinate 74,657,200 of CP116446.1, read as the reverse complement.
TCTTTCACTCTCCTCCACATAAAGCCACACACAATCTCATTTTGTTATATATATTACTTTTCTTTTATTTGCTATCTTCTTTGACAAATCATGAAGAACATTTAATGCAAGCTCTTACATTTCTTTACACATGAAACTTCTTGAATATCATGCATCTTCCGAACATGCAAGACATTTAATAGTTTGTTGGCTAATGTCAAGCTACTAAGTTTGACTATTCAAGTCATTCCAACAAAAACAAAAAGTAAAAAAAAAAAAAAAAAGTACTGACTGCACTAAGCTCGAGTACTATAAAGAGATACTCAATTTCACTAATATCAAGTACCACATTATTATTATTATTTTTTACATAAATTCTAAGTCAGTAGTGCTACACTGGCAACTCACTAAGAACTCGAGTTAATTGAACTCGAGTATTATTTAGAACTTGATTTTATAAAACTCAAATACTAAAAAAGTGATAAATTATTAAATATTTTCAAAACTGTGCTTAGTTTCCACAAATTTTGCCAAAACGAATTTGGCTATTTTCACCGTGGAAAATTAGAGGAAAGTCAGGAGGAGACAACTGTATAATATCTTTGTGGAAAACGCGTCTTACGCTGACACAGACAACCCACTGCTCTTCTTTTTCTATGCGTTCACACTCTTTTCTTATTCTTAATCCTCGGTCAACAAGAGAAGAAGGGTAATTGGTCATGACTACGGTGCAGTACAGTACCTTCGTGGAAAACACGTTTACAGTTCTACCATTGCTTCAAACAATAACATCTTTCTTTAATGGTTTTAGAGTATTTTGGAGGTTTTTTTGGTATTTTAATTATATTTATAAGTAAAATAATTTTTTTATGGGAAAATAAATTTATTTGTATGTACAATTTTGTTAATATAAATGATTATATCTTCATCAATAAATAATGTAAGATTATCACCCTTTAATAAGATGATAAGAGTAATGAGAAATATCTTCGTCAATTTTGTTACGCTTATGGGATGGTAACAGTCACACAGACACAAACTTTGACAACCCACAGCTCTTTCCTTTTCAATGCGTTCACTCTCTGTTATTAATCCTCACCCCTCAGTCAAAAAGAAAAAAGTAGGGTAGTGGGTTGTCAGGTTTGTGTCGGTGAACCACCTCAAAAAATAGTAAAGAAAAGTTTGTCTGTGTGAGAGTACTGTTATGATACCCTCCCGCCCTCCCATATATATATAAAATTATATATTTTTTCTATTAGCTTATTTTCTAATGTTCGAAATAAAAAGTGCATTTAACAAACTAAATTACCTAAAAGTCACTTAATTTTTTAACCACAACGCGGTACGCAAAGAACTACTTGCATATATATAGCGCTAATTCAACTATGGAAGTCGGCAGTGAAACTTTGACCTTCTCTCTCTCTCTCTCTCTCTCTCTCTCTTTTTTTGGCTTCATTATACTTGATACATATCTACTCTGTAGTTCAAGAATCACCAAGTTAATATCAGATGGCTTTTATGGGCACAGAAAGCACATCCTCATCTTCTTCTTCTACCATGTCTGGATTTAAATATGATGTCTTTCTTAGTTTCAGAGGCAATGACACACGTACAAAATTTACAGACCATTTATATGATGCTCTGAATCAAAAAGGTATATTCACATTTAGGGATGATGAAAAACTTGAGCGAGGAACATTCATTGCTCCAGAACTCTTAAGAACAATAGAAGAGTCGAGATTTGCTGTTGTCATTATCTCACAGGACTACGCTTCATCGAGATGGTGTTTGGTTGAACTAGCAAAGATTGTTGAGTGTATGGAAAAGGAGAGACTTATAGTTTTGCCTGTTTTTCACTACATTGATCCTAGTGATGTGAGGAATCTAAGGAAGACTTTTGGAGAAGCCTTTGCTAAACATGAAGAGCATGACAAAGATAACATAGAGGATGTATATAAATGGAAAGCTGCTTTGACACAAGTTGCTAAAATTGCTGGATGGGATTTACGAGACAAGTAAGAATTTCTTCACTTGACCATATGATCACTTTCTTTTCTTGTCTTTTTGCTTTTGATTTTCTACTGGCTAGTGATATTTAAGTCAATCAAATTCCAACTTTGATAATTGAGTAACTTTTGCAAAGTTTGTATATAATCAATTACACTTCAAAGGGTATTGGTGCTCTCATGTCTCTGTGCACGTAGAAGCAGTTTTGTCTTGCAGCCCTTGCAAGAGTTAGTGTGACCTTCCGTGGGTGAGGTCGGGGTGGACGGTTGGATTTGGAAGGCAGGAACATCCTCTGGGGTGGTTAACTTAGTAGAAAGCGTAACAAAATGGCTGAAGAGTTGGAAGCAATGTGGAGTAAGTTATCTTTTACGGAGGAAGAGGGCGAAGGTATTGAGCTGGGCAGTGACAGTACTAGAGCTGCAAAGGAGGTTGGTAAAAATTGTGCTATTATGAAGATTATGACCCTTAGATGCATAAGCTTAGATTCTTTGAGAAAGAACCTGAGAATGTTATGGAAAACAAATAATTGGGTTAACATCTCTGAATTAGAAGCTGAGTTATTTCTGGTGGAGTTTGGAGATGAAAAAGACAAAAAGAAAGTTCTTGATATGAGCCCTTGGAGCTTTGAAAAACAATTGGTGATTATTCAAGAGTTTGAAGGTGAGCAAACTCAAAGGAGATGGAGGTTAAATGGTCGCCGTTTTGGATTCAGATTTTTAATTTACCTCTGCTGAGTAGAACAAAAGAAACGGGCTGGGTGATTGGGTCCTCTTTGGGGGATGTCATGGAGGTTGATGTCCCTGATTCAGGAGTGCACTGGGGTTAGTGTCTTAGGGTGCGTGTCCAGATTGATGCTACAAGAAAACTCATCCGTGGCAAAAGAATCACCATTGAAGGAAGTGAGTCCAGGTGGGTCCAGTTCAAGTAGGAACGACTCCCCAATTTTTGCAACCGCTGTGGTTTGTTAAACCATGCACTTAAAGACTACCCTGCATCTTCTGGTGTTGGCCGAATGGTTGAGGAAGGCCTTCAATATGGGGCATGGTTACGTGGTGATCCATATGGGAGGACGCAAAAAGAAGCAGTGAAATACGGTGGAGATGTAAAACAGGGAAGTAAGGGCGGGATTGCCGGCGTGAGGCTGGAACGGACACCAACTCAGTCCGATGTACCTGGGGAGAAGGTAGTGGAGAGTGGAAATCACGTGCCTATGTCTCTCTCCTTGGGTAGCAGTAGCTTGTCACGGGATGATGCTAGTTTGGAGGCGCAAAGACATTTGATAGTGACACCACATGAAGAAGGAAAGGGTGAAGATACAGGAGTGAAGTCAGAAAATAGAATCTCCTCAAAACTTGATAACTTCTCTGTCACAAGCAACTCTCAGTCCGAAATTGCAGAGGAGATGCAGTGGGAGAAAGCGCTTCATCAAGCTTTGAAGAAGACGCCTTTGGAGGTAAACCCCATATCCACACCTTTTCCTATCTCTTCTCCATCCGTATCTGATTTTTCAGGATTTGAGGAAGATATTCCTCCGGTTTTTGGGGGTCAACACATGGGGGAATCTGTTGTGACTAAAGTTGCCGATAAGTTTGAGGAGTTAAAAGGAAATTGTGTATGTGTGGACAAAAAAAAAACTTGAGATATTTTCCTCCCCTTCTAAGAAGCCAACTGGGCCTTCTCTTGATGCAAAAGGGGCCAACCCCTTAATGGGCTCTACCGAATTGGGCCAAAATCAAGAAAAATTCTTGACTGTAAAATCTCACGTGACTCACGGCCTTCAACTTACTGATATCTCAAATCATCGAGTTATAAAACACTCTTCTCATACTTTGGGTCCAAAGTGGACTCATGTTCTTCGTTCTTCACCAGGAAACAATGAAGTTTTGCTTGCTCATGTTGGACAAAAAAGAGGTTCTGTAGTGGACTCGGATCAGCTTGAATTACCAAAGAAGAAATTTCGGGTTTCTCAAGAGGATAAGGAAAATTCAGTTTTTATGGCGGAGGCTGGTTCCCAGCCCTGCCAAGGATTATGAGTATCATGTGCTGGAACTGTCGCGGGCTTGGGAACCGGCAGACAGTTCATGAGCTCGGGAGTTTAGTCCAGGCACAAGATCCCTCAGTGGTGTTTTTAGCCGAAACATGGCTGGATGAAACAAGGCTATTAGTTATTCGAGATACTTTGAAGTTTGGTCATCACCATGGAGTGTCAAAAATTACTCATGGTGGTAGTCTGACTTTATTTTGGAAGAAAGATTTCGACGTGAAAGTCGAATCATCATCCTTAAATCATATCGATGTTATAATCAATGGTGGTAAAGAAAATGCGTGGAGGTTTACAGGATTTTACGGAGCACCTGAAACTCAGCTTCGAATTGATTCTTGGAATTTATTGAGGAACTTAAATGGGCAGTCTTCACTTCCTTGGTTATGTGCAGGCGATTTTAATGAAATCCTCAAGTCTCATGAGAAATTGGGTGGCCGTCTTCGACCCTATGGGCAAATGCAGCTTTTTCGTGAAGCCTTGGATGAATGTGGGCTATATGATCTCAGCTTCATTGGAAAAAAATTCACATGGTTCAAGCATTATCCGAATGGAGGGTCTATTTGGGAAAGATTGGACAAGGTGGTGTGCTCAGCGGTGTGGCTCTCTCTTTTTCCAGCAACAAAGGTTCGAACTCTTTCTTGTGTCTCTTCGGATCATAGTCCTATTTTTATTCTCCCTGATGGTATTGTTCCTAAGAGTCAAAAGCCTTGGAGATTTGAGCAATTATGGCTTGAGAATGAGGGCTATCATGATACTGTTGCAGCAGCTTGGAATGAGGTCTCTTGGGGTCCACCCATGGTAGAAGTGATGAAAAAGATTGAGAATTGCCAAAACCAACTACGCAGATGGAGTAAAAATTTTGTTTGCAATATTTCAAGAACTTTGTTGGAGAAGAAAAAGTCCTTAGAATTGGCTGAAGCAGCAGCAGTGAAGGGGGGAAGTATGGATGTCTTCCTAAATTTAAAATCTGAAGTTAATGAACTCCTCAGAATGGAAGAGAAATTATGGCAGCAAAGAGCTCATGACCATTGGATGGTTTCGGGGGACAAAAATACAAGTTATTTCCACAACAGGGCTTCCCAAAAATTTAGGCGAAATACTATCACAGAGCTCAAAGGTCAAAATGGGGAGACGGTTTCGGGTGAAGATGAGATTGCATCACTGGTCGTAGGGTACTATAAAAATCTGTTTTCTTCTTCAACACCTGACAATATTGAAGATGTAGTGCAGCACACTCAGCAGGTTGTCAGTGAGGAGATGAACTCTGATTTGATTGCCAAATTTTCCAAGACCGAGGTGGAGACAGCTTTGAAACAGATGGCTCCTCTAAAGGCTCCGAGCCCGGATGGGATGCCTTCAATTTTTTTCCAACATTATTGGTCCAGTATTGGTGATGACATGGTCAAGGCAGTTCTTTCTTGCCTCAACTCTAACCATATCTCTCCGGGTCTAAATCATACTTTCATTGCTCTCATTCCTAAGGTAAAGAGTCCTGAATCTATTACTCAATTCCGGCCTATTGCTTTATGTAATATTTTATACAAGCTGGTTTCTAAAGTCCTAGCTAATAGATTAAAAAGAATTTTGCCTCGAGTTATTTCTGAATCACAAAGTGCTTTTCAATCTGACAAAGCAATTTTGGATAATATCTTGGTTGCTTTTGAGACTCTCCATCACATGAAGACTAAGAAGTTTGGAAAAGTGGGTCACATGGCGCTGAAATTAGACATGAGCAAGGCCTATGACAGATTGGAGTGGATTTTTTTGCAAAGGATCATGGAAAAAATGGGATTTCACAAGATATGGATTGGTTGGATTCTAGAGTGTATAAAATCATTACTTATTCTCGTCCTGGTGAATGGGGAAGCAAAGGGACATATTATTCCAACAAGAGGTATTCGCCAAGGTGACCCCCTCTCCCCTTACCTTTTTCTCCTTTGCTCGGAAGGCCTTAATGGACTAATCCAACATGCAGTGGATGTAGGGGAGGTTGAAGGTGTCTCTCTCTCTCGCAATGGCCCAAAAATATCTCATTTGTTTTTTGCGGATGACAGTCTACTTCTTTGTCGAGCTCGAATCGAGGATATCAATACCATCCAAGAAATTTTGAGAAAGTATGAAAGGGCTTCGGGACAAAAGATAAATTCAAAGAAGACAAATCTTTTTTCAGCAAGGGTTTACCCGAATCCTCCAAAGATCGATAAAAAATTTGCTTGGAGTTTCGGAGATCAAAGAATATGAAAAATACCTCGGGTTACCTGTAGTGGTTGGTAGAAGGAAAAAGGCAAGTCTAAACTATATAAAAGATAGGGTGTGGAACAAATTGCAAGGTTGGAAGGAAAAATTATTGTCTCGGTCTGGAAAGGAAGTTCTTTTGAAGGCGGTGGTACAAGCCATCCCTACTTTTGCTATGAGTTGTTTCAGATTGCCTATAGGCCTTTGTCAAGACATTGAGATGCTCATTCGGAAATTTTGGTGGGGTCAAAGGGGTGATAGACGCAAGATTCACTGGAAGAAATGAGAAGTTTTGTGTCAACCAAAGCCGGGAGGGGGTTTGGGCTTTAAGGACTTATGTAAGTTCAACGAAGCAATGTTGGCCAAACAAGTGTGGCGACTAATCCATGATACTGATTCCCTATTTTATAAAGTTTTTAAAGCTAAATATTTTCCCCACACTTCGATCTTTGAAGCAAAGCTAGCATCGGGATCCTTTGCCTGGAAAAGTATTTTGTTTGCCGAAAATCTTGTGAAGAGGGAAGCTCGGTGGAGGGTTGGAGATGGAAAATCGATAAGAATTTTTCATGATCCATGGTTACTAAATGCACCAGATGGTAAAGTGGTTTCCTCTCATATTTCTTTAGCACCTGATTCCACGAAAGGATGCTCTTATTGATGCCCAAACAGGTTGGTGGAATACTCACCTCATTGATCTTTGTTTTTATCCGCTTGAAGCTACACTTATCAAGTCCCTTCCTCTATGTACCGTTCCTCAACCCGACATCCTCATCCGGCCTAAAGAAAACTCTGGTATGTATTCCGTGAAATCGGGGTACAAATGTCTCATGGAAATTGCTACCCTTGATACTATTAGACCACCGCTTTACGTCGCTCATAAGTCTTTTTGGAAGAATATTTGGAAACCGAATATACCGGCGAAAATCAAGCACTTCTTATGGAGATCATGCACAAACTCTCTACCCTCAAAAGAAAATCTAAAGAAAAGAGCCATTCCTATCGATCCCATCCGCCATCTTTGCTCAAGGGAGAATGAATCTATTTTACATGCTTTGTGGGGCTGTGCGAAGGTGCAAACGGTTTGGGCAACAGATTTTGGTCAAGTTGACAAAAACAAAGCTGACTCGGGTTCTTTCTCCGATCTTGTGCGATTGATTCAGAAAAACCTCACACGATTCCATGTTTAGCATCACAAAGATGGTCTATATGGCACCACAGAAATAAATCTCGCCTCCAGGAACCTTCTTTGCCGCTGGCTAGAATTGCGGGTTTCGCACGGGAATATCTTTGTAGCTTCAAGACTCAGGGAGCTCATGCAAGTCTTTCCACGTGCAGTAGACTCCCCTCTCAAAAGCATTGGCGTCCCCCACCCCCAGTTTGTTTCAAGACCAATTATGACGGGGCTATGTTTGATGAATCGGATGAAGCCGGCCTTGGTGTTGTCATCCAAAATTCTGAAGGTCAAGTTATGGTTGCCTTGTCTGAAAAAATCAAGAAACCACCATCGATTTGTGGCTTTGGAGCTCACGGCAACAAGAAGAGCGAAGAGTCTTGGTTTTAAAACAGGTTTCCAACAATCTTGTTTTGAGGGTGATTCGGAGGTTGTAGTAAAGTCTCTATGTGGTAGTGGTATGGAAAAATCTGCTTTGTTGGTCATGTTTTAAAAGACACTTTGTCTTATGTTAGTTTGTTAAAAAGCTATTCTTTCTCTCATGTCAATAGGCAAGGCAATGCAATCGCACATGCCTTAGCTCAGAGAGCGAGACTTTCCTTTCCTGTACAAGTCCGGATGGAGTCTGTTCCACCAGATTTAGATGTTGTTATCTTGGCTGACTTTAAGCCCCCTGTTTAATATTATGAATAGCTATTTCCTTCTCAAAAAAAAAATTACACTTCAAAGGGAATTTGATGAGTTTCAGTTTCTCGTATAAATTTTCAAGTCGAAAATATTATATGGATCACACATAAGTTACTTTATGTATATTTGTTAAGATAGCAAGTCACAAGTCCATCATTCTTGTCTGATTCCACACTAGAAAATACAGCTAGTATTCCACTCATGCCCTCTAAACTTGCCTATTCTTAGTATTTTGATTTTTTAAAAAGTAATGCACCAATATTCTTTGGGGTTTCACAAGATGACACTCATTCCCAAACATTTCAAGATATGACACTCTCATTCTTGAAATTCTATTAAATACAGGTAAGTTCATCTCCCCTCAAATCATTACTTTTCTAATTGAATATTCAATTATATAAGAGTGTTGTTATAAGAGGTGATGAACTTATCTGTTGCATCTGGGGTGGAGCCAGACCAGCAAGGTGGGCGCCATTTCCCCCAACCCCACCCCTAAATTCCCTCAGGTTCTCTTAAAAGATTTCAGTTTTGTGTGTATAAAATATTCTTAATATAAATTTTTTAATTGAAAATAACACTCTTCAAAAGCACAAAAAAAAATCTTATTTGTAACCTTAAAATAATAACATGATATACATTCACATTGAATTAAATTTTGTTCATTAATTATCTTTAAAAAAAAATTATAACATGATTTTTTTGATAACACCGATAGAATAAAAATTATAACATGATATATTATCGCAATATGCCCTAATCAATCTGCCAATTTTTATATGTTGTTGTTTTCAAAATTCTTTGGAACTACTATATACTTTAGTCTTTTAACTCTCCCAATATAATCAAGGAAAAAAATATTTATTTGTAGCATTAAAATTATGACATGGTATGTTTTCACAATTTTTCTAACCAATTTTTTGAATTTTACTTGTTGTTTTAAAACTTTTTTTTTTTTTTTACATTACTATATACTTTTTAAATGACTTTAGAAAATCAAAGACATACATAGAACATTTTAAAATTTTTGAATATATGACCATACTATTAATACTTCCAAGTTAATTTATCTTTCATCTCACTTTTAAGCATTCAAATTATGTGTTTTACTTCTTTGAAATATATATTATAGTCAACTTAAATTATGATGTACTTTTTTTTTTTTTTGATATGTAAAATTATGATGTAGTCTAAACATAACAATGGCTTCATAATAATTCCAATACTACTAGGTGCTGTCTAAAAAAAAAAAACCCCTCTAATACTAGGCTCAAATAATAAATTGAAACCAATTACCAAAAAAAAAAAAAAAAAGTTACATCTACACTAGGTTTTCTTTATCAATCAATTTTTTTTTTGTTTAATAAATTAACTATTTTTTCTTATATTAATAAACATTTTTGGAATTAATTTTTTCTTCAATATTTTATTTTAATCTTGTCTCCATAAACCCAAATTCACTATTTACATTTATTAAACCTCAAGGTAAAAATGTCATTTCATGAAATTCAAGGGAAGATGGTGTATTTTGCCAAAAAATAAATATCTTTAATTCTCATATCCCACCCTCTCTCTCTCTCTCTCTCTCTCTCTCTCTCTCTCCCCCCCCTCTGTAGGTAAAACTAAGATCATCATAATACACTTTTATCTCTAATCCCAAAAGAAGGTGCATCCAATAATGAAACTAGATAAAAAAAGATTGAGCATTTGATTTTATTTTGGTGCAACTTGGATGCCTGTGGTTCTATATTTAGTGATGTGCTTGGAAATGGATGGTTGCTTTTATGGGTTTTGGTTTTCTTGCTCACATTTTTGTTTGACTAGTGGTGCTTATTTTAGTTCATGTTTTCGTCTAATAGAGACATAATTCCTAATACTAACGTTTTTAATTTGATAGAATTTCTTTTGTTGTAGATTGGTTGGTTTTGGACTTTGGCTAAAACAAATTCGTGTATTTAAAGTCTTTATAATGAATTACCTAAACAATTCGTGATGATCAATGTCAGTTGTTAGTGTATTGTATACATGTTAGCTTACTGGGCTTGGGCCCATTATAGTATTAAATTTGCCCTACATTCTTATTGCATATACTACAAAAAAGATACGTCTATACAAAGACTCACTTTTACATTATTTTTTTTACCCAAAATAATATACAGACAAAATTGCACAAAATAATAGCTCATTTTTATAGGTTAAATTACAATTCATGCTCAGTAATATGTGGTTTTGTTATTTTGAAAAATTTTAATTAAAAAAATTATAAATCAAGGAAAAAAATATTTATCTTTTCTTTTCCAAACTGAAGGAAAAAAAAAAAAAAAAAGGAAACAAAATTTTTTTAAAATCTCCTCTAGAATACATAAATACAGCAAAAATTTATACATATTTAACCCCCAAAAAAAAAAAAAAAAAACTCCAACAAATTTTCTATACAATATTTTTTCCGAAACAACTTTTCTTTACCTTTCCATAATTTTCCCAACAAACAAACAACTTCCACACATTACGCCCTTCTCCATCACCGACAATTTGTTTGTGACACAAGGGATGCAAGTCACCACCGGAGCAAAACTCCATGACAATGCAACAGAGATGCGAGGCTCCAAACTCTGGCATGGAGCTTAGGCAAAAAAGGATGTATGGTCCAGCATCTTCCTCTCCATCTCTGCTCTCTACATCATCTTCTTCACCAAGGCCTCTTTGTCCACCACCTTCATCGCGTAGATGTCACATGCATTTTAAAAAGCTTGTATTAGTTTTTTAGATTTTTTAATTTTAAAAAATGTTTTTGGGGACAATAACAATATGGTCTCAAGCACTTGTTTAGGAGGATGGAATAAAATTAAATGAAAATGAATGAAAAAAATAATTTTAGAATATTATTTTCTTCCTTTATTTGAAAGAGTTTTAATGGAAGGAATGTAACCATTCTAATTTTTTACTAAAACTCTCAAAATACTCCTATATATTCAGCTATTTATTTTAAAATAGGGATCTAATGGTAATATTTTCATAAAATGATTCCGTTTATTTCCTTCTACGTTACTCTCAAATAAGGTTATTTACATTCCATTCATTTCTATTCTTTTATTTTAAAACATTCAAACAAGGTTACTTAATTCAATTTCATTCCTTTCCCTTACTTAAATATATTCCATTCATTTCCATTTCTTTATGATTATTCATTTCCATTCCATTGCTTTACGAAGTCCCAAAAAAGCCTAATCAAGACCTTAATTGAATAAATTTGAAAAATTAAAATTTAGAGGACTTGATTGAATGGAAGTGAAGTTAGAGAATTGAATTGAATTTTGGTCAAAGTTAGATGATGCAAATTGTAATTTAGTCTTCTTTTATAAATAAATTTAGATTATCTTCAAAGATAACTAAATGTATAAAATGTTACAAATAAAATATAACATATTGGGAAAAAGAAAAATAAGGAAATAATTAATATGAATTACATCTCAATTTACTTGAGAATTGTACATTAAGGGTCTGTTTGGAATCCACTTATTTTGCTAAAATTGAAAATTTTTTGCTAAAAGTACTGTAAATAAAGGTAAAAGTTAGCTAAAATAATACAATGAGATCTATGAATAGTATCAAAAAGTGCAGTGGGACCCATGAATAGTTGCAAAAATAAGCTGAATAGTATAATAAGTTGGCAAAAATAATCTTGCCAAACAGACACTAAGTTGGTGAGTAATATTGTCAATATTTTCAACTCCAATATAAAATTTGAGGAAGACTTAGGTACTGTTTCTTAGATTCCATTTTTAAGATTTTGACATGTGAATTTTTTCTAATGAGATGAAAGTGTATTTTTAAGTTAAATAGTCACATGGCTGAATTTTAAGCGAAGAATCTAAAGAACAACACCTAAGGTATTATACCTAAATTTTGTCCATAAAATTTTGATATAAATTAGTATTCAATAAACACATGCCAATAAAGAACTATATTTTTTATAACTATGACTATTCTATAAAGGAAATTAAATAAGTAGAAGTGACCAAAAAAAATTGAAGAAAAGAACAAAAAAGGACTCAAAATGAAAAGTTCATGTTTTGTTAAAAAATGGTCAACTTGCAAGTTGACCTGACCTGAACTTTCACAAGATTGAATTGACTCGTTTTTTCATGGTCCAAAAAAATCCGACCTATATTCATATATATATATATATATATATATATTATTTGGGTTTAATCGAGTTAATGAGTTCAAGTCCCATTTTGCCAGGTCTAATTTTGACATGTTGTGATGAAATAATCCAGGAATAATTGCAATTATATTTTCAATTTCAAAAACTTTATTGAAGGTTATTAATTTCATATTTAAAGATGTTGGCATATTTCAACCATTCTTGCCCAATACCACTATGTAGATTTTTTTTTATGAGAACACTACTCAAATCATATATATGTGCGTGTGTAGAAATGCTTTGATAAGCAAGGACAACTGATTTGCTGAATCTTTGCTCTCTTTATGGCCTTTGCTAACTCAACAAATTGTTGTCCTGTGTTCATTGCAAACATGAGGCAAACGTTGTTAAAGAAATAGTTAGAAAGATATCTAATAAATTGATTTCTACATACTCAATTGTCCACAAGGATTTTGTTGGAATAAACTCTCGTATGGAGGAACTGGTGAATTTATTAGGCATGGGGTTGAATGATGTTCGCTTTATAGGGATTTGGGGAATGGGGGGATTGGGCAAAACAACTCTAGCACGAGTTGTTTATGATAGATTTCGTCATCATTTTGAAGGCAGCAGCTTTCTCGTCAATGTTAGAGAAGAATGTGAAAAACATGGTTTTGTTCATTTACGAAATGCTTCTTCTTTCGATATCTTGTTTGAAAGAAATATTAATTTTTCAGATGTTCAAAGGGGAAGCAATGTGATAGAGAAAAGATTATGTTATAAAAGTGTCCTTATCGTTCTTGATGATGTGGATCAACTTGATCAACTAGAAGCGTTAGCAGGCGAGCGAGTTTGGTTTGGTCGAGGGAGTAGAGTCATTATAACAACAAGAGATCAACATCTATTGATCAAACATGATGTGGCTAGGGCTGAAATATACAAGGCTAAGAACTTGAATAGTGATGAAGCTCTTGAGCTATTTAGTAGAAAAGCCTTCAAGAAAGACCATCCTGTAGAAGGTTATGTGGAGTTGTCCAAGAAAGCGATATGTTATGCTCAAGGCCTTCCTTTGGCTCTTGAAGTTTTGGGTTCCTTCTTGAAACATAGAAGCCCCGATGCGTGGGAAAGTGCCCTAGGTAGACTAGAAGAAACTCCTCCAAAAAAAGTTTTGGATACACTCCAGATAAGTTTTGATAGCTTGGAAGAAACAGAAAAAAATATTTTTAGATATTGCTTGTTTCTTCAAAGGAAAAAATAAAGATTTTGTAACAAATATACTACAAACTCCCCGTTACAAACCAAGCATTGATATAGATGTTCTTGTGGAAAAATCTCTCATAACCATCTTTGGGAGAAATTTGTGGATGCATGATTTACTGCAAGAATTGGGTCGGCAAATTGTTCATCGCGAGTCCCCTGCACCTAGTAATCGTAGTAGGTTGTGGCTTAAAGAGGATGTCCTTCGTGTATTGGCATATGGCACAGTAAGTTGATTATGTAGAATTTTTCTCTCTATTTTTTTCTTTTCCACTAGGCGGATGCATTGTATTTTTTCTTTTATTTTTTTCTAACATTTTATAAAATATTAGTTCATCGGTATTGTTTTTGCTTAAAATTTCAAAATCATTATAAATTTGGAAAATTCTATTACTTTTTATAGTTGACTTGATGCTTCTCCAATTAGGGATCGAAAATCATTCGTGGCATAATGTTGCGTTCGCCTCAACCAAGAAAAAGCGCAACTACACACTAAAGCTTTCAAGAAGATGAAAAATCTCAAATTTCTAATAGTTGAGAATGTACATATTTGTGAACCACTTGAATTTCTTTCCCCTAGTTTAATATTTCTTGAGTGGCACAATTATCCTTTTCACTGGCCATCTGAATATTTTCCTGAACAACTTGTTGCTATTGAGATGCCACATAGTCGCATTAGATTGCCAAAGCTAATCAAGCAGGTATAATTATGTATATTTTTAAATAGGGATTTTTGTTAAATTTTTTATTTCAAATTTTGTTGTAGTTAACTTTTGATTTATTTTATTTTTTTTCCCTACAGGAGCGTCAGTTAGAAAATTTGATAGATGTCAATCTCAGTGGTTGTAAATTTATTACAAAATTACCTAAATTATGGGCCCCAAATTTAGAGTATTTGAACTTCTCTTTTTGCAAAAATTTAGTTGCGATTGATGAATGCTTTGGATCTCTTGAAAAGCTTAAAGGATGGGATCTCGGTAATTGCTCAAAACTTCAAATTCTTCCAAGCCAGCTCAGGTTGAAATCTCTTGTTTCTTTCGAGCTTTCTGACTGCTCAAGGCTTGAGAAGCTCCCTAATTTTCATCCAGAAATGGAATGTTTAAAGACTTTAAATTTAGATGCGAGTGGTATTAGAGAGGTGCCTTCATCAATTGAGCATCTCACTAAGCTTAAAGAATTAAGCCTTTTTCGTTGCAAAAACTTTCGGGATCTTCCAGATAGCATTTATAAATTGCAACAGCTTGAGTTATTGTACAGTCCTACTGCCAAATTGAGACCGACATGCAATTCTTTTGATAGCTCTTCCGGATATGGGTTTGTGAACATGAAAGAACTGGGTTTTAGTGGCTATAAAAGGATAATTGAATTAGATCTTTTGATGAAGCCTGATTACTTCCCCGCATTGGAATTTATAAATCTATCTGATACCAAAATTGTTACCATCCCTGAAAGCATTAGCAAATTTCCCAGATTAGAAACACTTTATATTATAAATTGCAAGCTTCTTCGTGAAATTCAAGGACTTCCACAATCGATAGATTGTATATATGCGGACAATTGCAAGTTGTTGGATACCCAATCACCAAGCGGGCTATTGAATCAGGTTTCTCTCTTTCTTTAAGATATATATAAAGAAACAAATTTTGTTACTTTCTCTAAATACTTTACGAGATTTGCTAAATGAAAAATATCTTGAATTTTCTAATTGCGTGCAGGCAATAGAAATTTTTGGGATTTTACCAAGTAGAGTATGTGGTAGGACAAGAAGCCACAAATTAATGGATCCACAGTTGACCAATTACTTCCCATCTGAAATTGAGGGTGCTGAATCTGAAAATGGGGACATATCAATGGATCTGCAGTTCTCCAATAAATTCCCGTCTAAAACTGAGGGCGTTGAATATGAAGATCGGCTCTTTGATTATACTATTAAATTTTGGGGAACTGAGATGCCGAAATGGTTTAATCATCAAAGTGTTGATAATTCCATATCTTTCTTTGTTGGTCGAAAATTTCCAAAATTGGCTGTCTATATTGATCCTGGACGAGAGTTATTTTTTGGCTCTGTTCACATTTCCATCAATGGTTGTAAAATATCATATCGGTATTTTCATTCATATTTATTTGGAGGAAATAATCAACATTTATTTTCTCCAGCTCAACGGTCTCTGCAGAGACATTTGAATGAATCAAATCCAACTGACCAGAATCTTGTTGAGGTTTCAATTACATATGAGTCAGATGACACATATGTAATTGAAAGGTGGGGGGTCCACGTGGAATGCACCTGTACTCCTCATGAAGATTATGCTGTTGATTATGGGGATTCTCTAATGCACCTATTTGGTATTCTATAAAAAGGTTGGGGGTCCAAGTAGATGACGCTGTTGATTACTTGCCAACTTCGAAGAAACTGACGACATTTTGATGAACTCTGAAGAAATATGCCTCAATCAAAAAATCACATGGAAACTGTTTCTCCTCTATCGTTTCGGTCCGGTTTCTTTTGCATTTGATGCCAAGGTATGTTTCTCTTTTTAGTAGCACTGCTTCATTTGCATCTTTTACCCAACGGCAATGGACATCATATCAACTTATAAGTATTTATTGTGTTTTTGTAAAAAAAATTTGGGAACTGAATAAGTTTCTGAACATAAAAACTGTTATTTATAAAATAATTATTTCATTTCGGTTAATTGGTCTTATTTTTTTTTTTTAATGCAGTTGATTGCGATGGTTGCAGTTGAAGTCACTGGCAGGCCCCAGATTTCCTTTTGCCTTGGATGCGAGCTCTGTCTGGTATGATTTTGTGTTTTTTTTATCTGATTTTTCAAATTGAGATGCATAATTTCTGCTTAGCTTACCATGGTGAAGTAAGATCTTGCAATTGTTTCCTAGTTTTATTCATTCGTTTGGACTTAATTGGTTTCTTGATTTAAAAAATTATGCACACCAGTTGCTTAGAATCCTGACTTACGTAGAAAATGGGTATCATTTTGAATTTGAGAAGCTACATCAAATATGTTGGCTGTGTACAAGATTGTTTGAGATAAATCGTAAATGATTTGCATCACACCTAAATGGTCTATAATAATTTACTAGGTTAGCTGGTCATTTAAGACATGCTAACCAAAAATTAAAATGGCTGTGCATTTTAATGTCTTTGGTTGGGTCTCTGGAAGAATATAGCTTGTATTTGACTGGTTGAAGAGCTGGTTGAAGGTCTGTAATATTTTTTGTTCTCTCTCTATTAATAAGAATATTTGATATAGTGAGGATCGCAGGGCCACGATTTCATTATTGTTGGCGTAGCAAATCAGAAAGAATATTATAACTCTTTTATTCCTCTTTAAGTTTTTGCATTTAAAATGATCTTTCTATCCTTTAGGATCCTTTGTCCACATTTTATAGCCAAATCTCTAAAGGTCAAACTAAATTTTCAAAGTAGTTTGAGTCACCCTATTGCCATTAGAATACAAGACAAGCATTAACGGAAAGCTTCAATTTCTAGTCAGTCTTATGCAAGTAGTAAAGATAGTTGGAAAATGAAAATCAGCATTTAATAGGTTGATCCAGTTCAATTCTGCGAGAAGGTTATGAGCTATAAGCATCTCAAACTTCATGGCATACTCGTGAATCAAGACAAGGGAGCAGTCAAGCAAATTTTGTGTGGAACCATTAAAAAAATCCTTTGATGAGCCCTCTACACTGAGGTAAACTTGAAGCTCCTTCTCTGCACATTGATGAAGTCACTTAGACCCGGACTTGGCTTAACCCCATTACAAACACAGGATGAGACACATTGTTTCCTTCAAGTTGGAGGAAATGACAAACCTTTCAAGTACTCAAAGAATTGCCTCTTGGCATGCTTGTCCTCGGGTAAATAATATCCATAGACATTTGTCCATTTAAGAACTTGCCTCAATTCAACTTTCTCGCATAAACAAAGATATTTGATGAGAACAAGGAGGGTTTGTGCTTTACTTGGAATAGACTCGGGTATCAAGGGTGCTACAAGAGATTCAAACTTGATTCTATCCATTAAGCGTATTGGATGAGAATGAACTCATAATTGTATCAATAGAGGCCTTGAGCATTGGTTTCAAAGCAACTTTCGGTCTCTCTCTTTCACACTCACACTCTCACTTGTCTCTCTCTCACTCTCTCATGAAGCTCCATATTTTCTCGTTTTTACTGGGGCTACTCTAGTCAACGCTATATTTATAATGATTGTTTTCCTAAATGTGAAATTCCGAGTGGTTTTGCCATCAAAGTGGTTCTTTATTGAGAATCCAGCTAATTCCAAATCTTTATACTAATTCATTTGGATAGGAATTGCTCTATTTGCTACATTCACGATTGCACAAGCATCCAACTCTCATTCTTGACAATTCAGCTCTAGAAATTTCTCATGGCTTTTCTTGTTCTTTGAGAAGTGACATGGGCAGCTGGATGTTGTCAAATAAACATTACATCACCGAGTCCGAACACAACAAATTTATTTGGTTAAAGCAACATAAGATCATGCATGTACCTCATGCTCGATTTTCGATAAGTTGAATTGTAGCAATCTCTTAATCGCTTTATTTGGTAGTGATAGCCAAGACTTTATGGTGCGAAATCATTTACATTCTTGTGTACCAGCAAAATGTGGGAGAGTTGGTGCAAACATTAGACCAATGCTCAACCATGTTTTCTGATAATTTCAATCTCATCCATCAATTTCTATGCTCATCAATCTAGAACAAAGCAGCAGAGCCATGATGATGATAATGTAGGGGAAACCAGTGGAACTGGTGGATCTTGTGGGACATTGAGAGCGCTTGAGGAAAAAATAAGGCAGCAGAGCCATGATGATGATGATGATGATGATGAAGATGAGGGAGAAACCAGTGGAACTGGCGGATCTAATGGGACATTGAGAGTGCCACATTATCAGGAAAAAGTTTGTGCAACTTGCTATCAAAAATTCAATGATGCCAGAGGCCAACCCATTATTGTCATCGTCGGGAACGCTCCGAGGTACCTCTCTGTTTCTCTCATGACCTTTATATGTCTAGTTGACAAGACTTTCATTTACACTTTACACCATCTATAACCTTCTATACCATTGTTAAAGAGAGCACAACTTTTTTGGTGTCTTTTTATAAATGATCCAAAATACTCTTATACATTAATTATAATAAGTTTAAAAAAGTTAAACTAATAAGATCAAATAAAAAATAATCAACTTCAAACATCTAACTTTTGAATACACATGTTACACTTGTGAAGAGCTTTTTTATTATAATTCTGATATAATCCCATAAATTTTTGAAAGTCCAAATTTTTTTACTGAAGGTTTTGCGTATTGGAAGTTCATATTTTTCCACATCATTATTCTAATATGTATTTTTTAATTGAGTTTAAATTTTATAAAAATTCTTTATAAAACCTCTTATATTTATCCCATCAATTGATAAACGCTTATCAAATATTGACTACTATAAGTCTATAATTATCAATTTTATATTTTGTTGAAATTTTCCCAACATTGTATGTGTTACTGAATACTTATCAATATATCTATTTTACAGGAATTTCATTTACACTATCCATATGATCGTTGTTTCCCTCCAACTAAGATTCCGGAGTTATTCAGCCACAACGCTTCCGGATCCTCAATGGCAATCCAGTTACCTTCAAATTTGCATAATGATTCTAATTGGCTGGGATTTGCTATATGTGCTGCATGTTCAGTCCAAGTGTATCCAACTGAGTTTCTTGACAATCTGGAAACTGAAATTCCCCACCACCTTAGTTGTCTGTTTGAGCAAACGATCATTAAGTGCTCTACTGTGCCTTTTTACAATATGGAACTCATCCATCAATCAGTAGCTAGTGATTCTCCAAATGATAAGCCAAAGAATGAAGCTAGTTGTTCTTATGAGGATCCAAACCTTGGAAGGTTGAGAAGACCCACTTACCCGGAGCAAAGCAGTAGAGATAGCATCTATCTTGAAGATCAACACCCTGATAATCAACTCAGCAAAAGTGATTTACAGGTAACAAATTAATGTGTATTTCCTTTCAAATTACTATCAAGCTCCGTTCTAGTTCAGTCATCACTGGCATTGTCTGATCCCCCTTATAAGGAGAGCCATAGTTGAATCACCCCCTCTTTTACTGATTTTAACAATTTTGAATTGTCGGAAAAATTCTCTCTCATTGAACATCATGTTCCTATTTTACAGGAATTTGATCGAAGTTTGGTATATAATTCGAGTGGTTCAACCATCGTAGTGACGAGCCACCAATGACAATCCATCTACCTCCAAATTTATATGATGATAGTACTTGGTAGGGACTCGCTCTATGTGTTTCTTTCTCAGTCAACATCAAGGATCCTACTGCCATACTAGACATTCATAATTCAGAAAATGCTCATCATCTTTATTGTCATTTGGAAAGCAATGTTGGTTCTTTGGAACCTCTCCATGCCTATTGCCTTACTAAAGACAATGTCATGTTGCTACATCTAGGTGGATTCATGTGGCTATCCTATATACCAAGTAGCTCATTTCCAGATTGGTTGAATCAATGTAATCACATTGAGGCTTCAATTGTTAGCGATTGCCCAGACTTGACAGTGGTGAAGTGTGGACTCTGTCTTGTACATCAGCATGATGAGGAAGAGTTTAAGCAAACTACAAGGCACGGCTTGGCCTCATTGTCTGACAATTGGGGTCTCATCCTTCGTTTGACGACTCACAGTAGAAAAAGAAATAAGCAAAACCTCTCCGTGCTTAAAGAGAAAGGCAAGCATGTGCTAGAATAGCATCTCCTCTTATTGTTCTGCTGCTTCTTAGCGGTTCTCCGTTCTGTTCTCAATTACAAGTCTAACTTGACACTCATAGTCTCTGCTGCTTAGTTAACTCAATATTGGTCTCGAGTTTCTTGTTCCTTGGACTAATGTGAGCACTATCTTAGTTTTTGCATTAATGGGAGGCAACAAAGGCATTGTCACTAATAGTGAGCTGTTAAAAATATGCTTTAATTTTATTGGAAGGAACGGATATAAATGAACTCTTTGTTTGCACATTTTCTTCGTTTTAAGAGAATAAATGCATGTTCATGTAGTAATCACTAGAAAGTGATCTCTATGTTGAGATAATTGAGTAGAAAACAATTATCATAAACAATAATGTTGGAAACACTTTCTGTAAGGTGATAATTGCCCACACCGAGTTAAAAAGTTAAGAAGGTAGGCTTAGTTGGATTTGTATATAGTAGCTGATTGGAATAAGGTTGTCATCTTAAAGAACATTTGGAGCCTATTCACTTGGTCAGGTTTTTGTGAGTAGCCTAGGTGCATAGGCATTTACTGAGAAATAAGTGCTTCCGTATAGTGAAAATACCCAAGAAATTCCTTTGTTCATTGTTATTGATTTTTAACAACAATTTATTGTTTGCTTTAAAATATTAATAATAATAATAATAATAATAATAATAATAATAATAATAATAAGGAAGGGAAAAGGAAAGTAAAATGGTGGATAGAAGATTGTGCTTGGAGGAAAAGATGGACAATTTTTTTTTTTTGAATTATTTTTATGATAATTCAATTGTTACCAAGCGGAGGAGAGGAGATTTTTTTTTTAATAAGTTTTTACAACAAGTGAGGGAATGAGGATTTGAATTATAATTCTCCTCATAAAGGAGATCATTCAATACCACTGAACTACAAAACTTTTGGTTGGAGGAGAGATTTGATTAATTTGAACTTAAGTTGAAGACGGACGAACTAATAAGTAATTTGTCACACATCTCTCAAGTGTTGGCACAAAAAGTTATTAAAATAATAATAATAATAGAGAAAAACGATATGGACCTATAAAAGTTAACATCTACCAAATGTATCATCCATAATAAATTAATATTAGAGGACAAAGATTGGATCCAATGCTTTGTGCAACAAATCTGTCAGAATTATGACATATGTTCACTTTTAACCACATGTCATGATCTTGACGGTCATTGGACCAAGCCAAGTCCAATTTTAGATACCATGAGTTTTATATATTGTTTTCAAATCAAGGTGAATATTTGGACCACTAGCTTCATGCATCTACTTCATAGACACCAATTTTACTTTTGTTCTATTTAACTCTTATATATTATACTACCATCATGTTAATTCTTCACTGAATTATCCATTACTATTTAGCTACCATCTCATACAATCAATTTCACTAGCAACAGGGTATAATAATACATATGTTTAAAAGAAAATCAACATGTTCGAACTCCCAACCATAAAAGGTTCGAATTAGTCCCGGCTTAATACTAAATGCAATTGATACAATCGCCTAAGGCCCCAAGTATAAAGAAGGCCCCAAATTTTAATTTAGTTAAGCCTAAATATTAGCCAAAAAATAGATAAAAATGCTATTTTCACAAAAATTTTCACAACATTTTTACAACAAATCCTAAGTAGTAGGCTGTTATAGGCCGTTATTGATGGTAAAAAAATAATTTCAGTAATGAGTTTTATTGTGAATGTAACACTCTTCAAAAAAAAAAAAAAAAAAAAGAGCAAAACACAAAAAAAATTCACAACATTTTTCACAATAGTTGTGTTGACAAATTTTTACTAGTTCACACCTACGTCCACCACTAACATCACACTTTTACTTACCAATATCATTCTATCACATCAATAGGTACAAAAAATTTTGTCAAACTTTTTTGTGTTATAGACTTTTGTTGTAAAATTTTAAAGTACTCGCAAGTGTACAAATCGTACCAAAATATAGTTTAACAAGAACGAGGTCGAACCCACAGGGACTTGAATGAATGTAGGAAAATTAATCAAATCTTTACCAAATTAATCATAATCTATACTTTTGATGATAAATAACTAGTCTTGTAAAAAAAAAACATTATTTGATTAATTGCAATATTCTTTAAAACATAGAAGGAAATATAAAAAACGAATTGCACGAATATATTAGATAAACATAGGTTGTTTGTCAGTACGTTGGAAATTTTAATACTGTTGAAAAGATCATTCTAGAGTTTTCGAGAATAATTTGAAAACTTTCAATCCCATAATGTTAAGAAAGAGAATTCTAAAAAGTGAAAGTCTAATCAATTATTATGAGGATTATTAATTGTTTTTTTTTTCTTATATTTAATAGAGCATTGTAAAAGAGTTTCTCATGCTTTGGCAAAGACATTACAAGAGGAGGACTCCCAGGTTTGGCCTAAGGATTGTCCTCGTTTTATTCTATCCCTTTTACAATCTGATTTCCATGCTCAAATCTCAATAAATTGACTATTGTTTATTATAAATTAAAAAAAAAAATCATTTTGTTACTAATGTGACAATCTCAAAGGAGTTTTTTTTTTTTTTTTTTTTTTTTTTTTTTTGAGAAGGAATCTCAAAGGAGTTTGCAACCCTTAAAATTTAAAAATAGTTTGTAAGTGCACAAGATTAGTTTATGTAGTTGATTAATTTATAACACGGAATTTTTTTACTGTTACTTATTAAAGTAATGTTATTTTAAAAAATTAATTTTATTTTGGTTTATTTCATAAACTGATGTCATTTTGTGATGTGATGTGATGTGGTGTTTAGAATTAATATTTAAATCCAAATATTTTGTGTCTTGGGCCTATTTGGTAAGAGGATTTAAACGCAAATTTTTTTGGTTTTGAAAACCATAAAATAGTGGGTTCTACACTTGAATATATTGTTTAGCTGATACTTTCTAAATACAATTTTCATAAAATAATTTCCTATTTTCCCGAATGAAAATTGGATATTAGAAACGACCAAGAAGATATTTTCAAGATACATAAAATGTTTTTAATGAAATAGCTAGTAATAAATTGAAAATAATGGACCTCATAGATTTTCTCAAACTCTTCTATCTCTTAAATTAAGAAGTATACCTTTATCACCGATGATGCCGAAAATCGTCGCTTAGTTACACTGTCCTCACGTGCTCAAGACAACACTTGCACAACATAGAACAAGAAAACCTTAGGAGAGTATCGGTGTGGTACCGCCCAAAAACCCTCCGAATGTTAAGTTAAAGAACTTTTCACAACTCTAGAGTGTCAAAACTGGGGTGAATTATGCATATCTTGTTTTCGGAGGGCTATGGGTTTTTATAGTAGTGTAGGATCGACCCTCGTTTCTTGCGTAGAAAGGTGTTTCCTTACGAGGAAGATCATCATAAATGTGCGCATATTACGAGATTCTCCCCATGTTGGGATTTCATTGATTAGGGTTAATCGTGGGGCGTAAGATATTTCCATTTAGAACTTCTTGGAGCCCACTCAAAACCATGTAGGTGCCACGTGGCTTTGATATGTGTTTGTCATATGACTTGAATCCGTCATATCAAGGGACTACCCGTCCACTACGGGGAGGAGTCCATCCGTCATGTGTCCCATCCATCCGATGCCCCCTTTGTTGCCTTATCTCCGACAGGCTACCAATCGAGTACCGTCGGGTTCACTTGTATGAACCCGTCATCCCTAATTTTGTACTCTTCATTTGCCCCCTCACTCCATGGATCTGTCAACTCCTTTGGACGGACCCGTGGAGTGACGGTTTGACTCGCCTCCCGAGAAGCGTGCATAGATTGACAGGCTGGCCTAGGGTCATTAATGTCGTAGGGGTACGTGGCATTTCTTTAATGGTTAATCTCTTGGAACGAAGCGTCCCTTCGTCTTCCGTGCCGTTCACTCTATATAAACTTGCTTCTTTACCTCTCATTCTTTACTTTCCGCAACTAATTCATAATCAGAGCACTACCGTCTCCTTTGTTAAACCAGCATCCTGTCTACTTGGCACGCCCGTCATCCACACCTTTCCTATTGCTCATCTTTAACTGGTAAGTATTCTTTACCTTTTGTTGAATTCCTTATTATTTTTTAGATTTTGCACACCCGCCATCTATGTAGATCCGTCGGTGTCTTAGGGTTTACCCATCACGTGTAGGTGACAGATGTCTAATGCGTCGAGTGAGCAATCGTGTGTCTGCGAAGGGGCGGGCTACGATGAGGTGTTCCCGTCAGGTCAAAATAACCCCGGCACCTCAAGTGACGAAAGGAATCCGTCGGCCACCTCACCTTCCACAAAGGATGAGGATTTGGACACGAATAAGTCAGAGGGTGATTCTACTAATGGCCTAGTTGGTGCTAAACCCCAACCCAATCATCATAGATTCTGATGGACTTAGGGAGTTTATTATGCTTCCATTGTGGACGGTCAACGAATTCATTTCTTCCATCAAAGAAATACATTTCAAAACACTTAAGGAGAAGTACCAGATACCCATCCACATACTCATTCGTCTACCCTACAAGTCAGAAAAGTGTTACTATGAGGGTGTTAAAGACGTCGGAGTCTATGAGAAAATGCTGAAAACAGGGCTCAGATTCCCATTGAGTGCTCTCCACCGTCGCCTCCTTCAATACTTAGGGCTGGCCATCACCCAAATCTCCCCAAATGCCTGGAGGGTCTTCCTAGGCGTGGAGGTCTTATACGAGGCCATGTCCGACGGGTGTGCACGTGGGTTGACAATGGAAGCGTTTTTCCATTGTTACCTTCCAACCGAGATCATTCAAGACAAGGGCATGTACAATTTTGTGCCAAGGAGCCCATTGTTAAGGCTTGTGAGTGATACCCCCGACTCTAACAGGAACTAGAAGAGTCGCTAATTTTTTATGGAAGGTGACGAGTGGATGTGTCACCATGGTGATCAAGAGTATATGCCCATCGACAAAACTTGGGGCATTATGCCCCCGTCTGGTATGCATACGTCAGTATTAGGTTTTTAATTGGGTCAGCTTTACTTGTTATTAACCATCTCCTATTACAACTCGGGACCATCCAAAAGTCACACTTGAACAGTGGAGGTTTTTGGAAAAGATTTTCAATAAAACCAAGTCATCGGAGAGGACGTGGGCTAAACTAGTCAACTTAGATACTCTTTACTGGTATTGTGATGGACTAGAACCCACACCAGCTGCCCGTCACTACGACCATTAAGTTCGCCAACTTAAGTCCGTCGCCCAATACATTGGTTTCTTTCTTTACTTTTAAATTATCTAACTCCTTATATCTGTCCACCTTTGTGCAGAAATGGAAGACAGCAAGAGAAGGGCCTACATTAGGCGAAAAGTCAGCTGCAAAGAAAAAAAAAAAGGGGAGTCAACTCCCTAAGGGGACGGGTCCGGCCAACCCGTCCACCAAGAGGAAACCGTCAGAGAAGACTAATCGTCTTCCAAAAAAGCCCAAGGTGACACTTGAATCAGTCGTCGGGTTAAAGGTTGAACCTAAGAAGACAGCAACTCCACTCGGCCAAGGGAGGGGCAAGGGACTTATGTCAGGTCATGTCCCCGCCACATCGAAAAACCACCCGTCCTCCTCCATGAAGATTCTCGGTATGCGTTGGAGCAGCTTTCATCCATCATCACAAATGGCGACTATAAGGACTTAATCAACCACGCAATCGAAGCTATGGGGGAGACGGGTCTTTTTAGCATTGCGCAGGTAACTATATCCGTCTCCTTTCTCTTTCTTTTTCCTTTAACTTGCCTGGTTACTAACCCCTCTTTTGTTTCCAGGTGATGCTAATGATGAAAAGGTTGATGGGCCGTTGCCTAAACCATGAGACGGCACTAGACCGTGTCAGGGTGAAGGCAAGGTTGATGGAGGACGAGCTTGCTGACCTAAAGACCTAGAAGATGGGTCGGGAGAAGAAGCTTGCTTACTCGGATCAAGTCAGAGGTGAGCTGGAGAAACAGACAGAGATGCTGAGGCAGGTCCTTGAGGATAAGGAGAAAGAGATCAATAATGCCAAGGATCGGCTCCGTCAGGCGAAGGAAGATGCAATACGGGAGTACCGTGATTTCGATGCCCTCCTGGCAGAGCTCGGAGGCTCTTTCACCGATGGCTTTGATGACTGCCTCCGTCAAGTCAAAGCTTCTTTTCCGCACTGACTGTCACATGTTTCTATTGATGCCCAGGCCTGCAC
Organism: Quercus dentata; assembly: GCA_028216015.1. NCBI lineage: Eukaryota > Viridiplantae > Streptophyta > Magnoliopsida > Fagales > Fagaceae > Quercus > Quercus dentata. Next base: position 74,630,642 of record CP116446.1, on the reverse strand, counting down.
CCCACTCGGCTCGTCCATTCCGAGAGCATTGATGAACTATTTACTGATGATGCCCTTGCTAATGATCCTCGTGGTGACAGAGAGACTGCTCCTATTGAAGGCCAAATCCAATCCATCGAGGGTGGTACCTGTCAACCTAAAGACGTGCAAATTGTCGAAGAGAAGGATGAAGAAACCCCTCCCCCGCCATCCAGCAGTAGTTTTTTCTAATTACTTAGCTAAAATGTAAAGTTTTTAAGAACAATATTTATGTTTAATTTATCCATTGTTTTTTGTATCTAGACATCTCCCTTTATGGGCTTTCGTAGTATACTGATAATTGTCTTAAAATGTCCATCTACTTTGATCTTTATTCCTGTAGATGAATCCGTTCGGTTTATGGTTATATGGATATAACTCAGCGGTTAGGATGGATCCGTCTGCCTTGTAGGTTTAAGCAAATGTATTTGAATCTGTTCACCTTGTGATCCCATCCACTTTATGGACTGGTTAAAAGATAAATATGTTCGCTAAGTGGACTTGGTAAATTTGAGCTATTATTTTTGGCATGATTCCGTCCACTTTATGGACCTATTAAATATAATCTTTTCAAGATGAGTCCGTCCACTTTATGGACTTGTGATTTTAATTCAACGCTCTTGGATGAACCCGTCCTTTTATAGACGTGATTTTATTTCAACGCGTGGTTGAACCCGTCCACTTTATGGACTTCATAAATTTTCAAATCACCCTTTTAGGATGAATCTGTCCTCTTACGAACTTAAATGTAGGGATGTAGATAGCATACACATGGCATTTCTAAATAACTCCTTTTATTATGTGATAAAATATGCGTAGAAATTGTTCGTAAAAAAGAAAAAATAAGTAAATCGTCTGCTCGGACTTAAAAATACTATTAAATAATAAAAATTAACTTAAAAGGAAGTAAACTGGAAATAAGGAGTGTAGTTTTCTTGTCACTGTCTCTTGGTAGTACTTCTTCAAGTGCTCCGTGTTCTACGGGTGATGCAACTTTTGACCGTCCAATGTCTCCAAGTGGTATGTTCCCTTCCTATGCCATGATGCAATTCAGTACGGCCCTTCCTAGTTAGGTCCTAACTTTCCCTGAGAGGCATCCTTTATGGCGCATGTTACCTTTCTCAAGACAAGATCTCCATCCCGGAAGTCCCTCAGATCGACTTTGGAGTTGTAATACTTGGCCATGAGTTTCTGGTACCATGCTAACCTCAACTCAAACTGTTATTCTGACTTTGTCCACGGATCAAGGCTGCAGGCGCATAGCTTTGTCGTTCTTGCCCTTGTCGTGGTTCCCTACTTTGTAGCTTGTAAGTCCTACTTCAGCTGAGATGGCCGCCTTACTTTCGTATGCTAGTCGAAACGGTGTCTCCCTTGTAAGCATTCTTGCTGTCGTCCTATATGCCCATAAAACACTTGGTAGTTCATCCGGCCATATACCCTTTGCCCCTTCGAGCCGAGTCTTTATGCTTTTGAGCAAGGATCGGTTCGTGACCTTAACTTGTCCATTGGCTTGAGGGTGGGCGGGCGGGCAATGAGTAGTGGTTCTTGATCCCTAGTTGCGAGTAGAAGTCTCTGAACGCGTTGTTGTCGAACTGCTTCCCATTGTCCGAGACAAGCACTCTAGGTATACCGTACCTGCAAATAATGGTCTTCCATACGAAGTTACGCACATTCTTCTCCGTGATGGTGGCCAGGGCTTCCGCTTCTACCCATTTGGTGAAATAGTCAATGCCGACTATTAGGAACTTCAATTGTCTAACTGTTGTTAGGAAGGGGCCCATGATATCCAATGCCCATTGAACGAACGGCCACGGGGTCGTCATTGGGGTGAGCTCCTCTGTTGGTTGCCTTATGAGGTTGCCAAATCTTTGACACTTGTCGCAAACTTTGACGTATGCATGGGCATCCCTCCGCATGGTTGGCCAGCAGTATCCTGCTCGGATTAATTTATGCACCAACGACCGTGATCCGCAGTGGTTTTCGTAGACTCCTTCATGGACTTCTCTCATGACATAGTTTGCCTCCTTGGGGACGAGGCACCTCAAGTAGGGTCGGGAGAAGCCCCTCTTATATAGAATGCCTTTAATCAGAATAAAGCGAGCTGCTTGAACCTTCAACTTCCTTGCAGCTTCCTTGTCGTCTGGTAGCACGTCGTCCTTTAGGTAGGAGGCTATTTATGTCGTCCATTAGTTCTCGGAACCTATCTCCGTGTAATCGGCATTGTCTATTAATGATGAGATTTGAACGAAGGATAATACCTGACCGGGGACGAGCATGTACTCTGCTTTGAAGCGACTTTAGCAAGTTGGTCAGCGTGCTCGTTCTCCTCCCTTGGGATTTGAACAAACTTTACTTGGAGGTTGCTAACTTGACCCTTCACCTACTCGAGATACTTCTTTATTTGTTCATTCTTACATTCATAGTCGCCATTAACCCGACTGGTTACTACTTGAGAATCACAAGATATCGACCAAGTTTTCAGCTCCTGCCGCCTTGGCAAGGTCCAGCCCCACTATCAAGGTTTTGTACTCTACTTCGTTATTGGTCATAGGGAAGTCAAGACGGACCATGCATTCGATCTTATCTCCTTCCGGGTTGTGGAGTACCACACCAGCTCCACATGCTTGCCTATTGGAGGATCCATCTATATGGATGCTCCACTGTGGCTCTCTTACGCCCTTGGCCTTCCACGAGAGTGAATTCTGTGATGAAGTCAGCGATTACTTACCCCTTTATAGTCGTGTGCGGTCGATCATCAGTATGTCGATTCGCTCAACTCGATTGCCCATAATGCCATCCGTCCCGCAGATTCGGGGTTGCTTATTGCTCTACGTAGGGGCTTATCCATCATGACGACCCCACAAGATATGCCTGGAAATACGACTTGAGCTTTCGTGCCGCAATTACTAATGCGAGAGCGAGCTTTTTCATTAGGGGGTACTCCTCGAGTGCTCGATTTGTGAAGTATACGGGCTTCTGCACCCCATCCTCTTCTCCGACCAAAGCTGCATTGACAACGGCTAGGGAGACGGCTAGGTATAGGAACAGTTCTTCCCCTGGCTTAGACGGGCTTAGTAATGGCGGAGAAGAAAGATATGCCTTCAGATCTTCAAACACTTGCTGGCACTCGATCATCCATTCAAACGACTTCTTCAATGTGCGGAAGAAAAGTAGACACTTATCCGTTGCTCTTGAGATGAACCTGTTTAATGTAGCTACCTTGCTCTTCAAGCTCTGTACCTCCTTGACGGTCTTTGCTGGAGCTAACTCCATTATGGCCTGTATCTTTTCTGGGTTAACCTCAATACCCCTTTAGGATACCATGAATCCCGGGAACTTTCCTGCCGTCACCTCGAATACACGGATGTTTGGATTCGGTTTCATGTTGTACGACTCAAGGGTGTCGAAGGTCTCTTGGAGGTCACTCAAGTGGTCGTCCTCCCGTATGCTTTTTACCAGCATGTTGTCCACATAAACTTGCACATTCCTTCTAATCTGATGCGCAAACATTCTGTTCATCAGCCTTTGTTACGTGGCGCTCGCGTTCTTGAGTCCGAACGGCATCACTCTGTAGCAAAAAAGACCCGTCATCCCTAATTTTATACTCTTCAATCACAAATTTGAATTTTATCATTATATATTAAAAAAAATGTACATTAGTTTTATTCCCACATTTCAATTTTGAAATTTATCCTTATCCCCAAAAAAAGTAAACTACACATTACTTTCTATAGATTTTTTTTTTTTTAATCTCAAAGCAAAATGGTCTCCTAAACATTTTTCTTTTTTTTTCAATATTTTGAAAATTTTTCTTAAATGAAGGAGCCAAACACATATAATGTAAAAATTATTATATGAAAACTAGTTTCACATTCAATTTTTTGAAAATTATTTTCATAATTTTTGTATAACAAAAACAAAAATCCTCCTACAAAATAAAATTACGAAAATTGATTTTGATAAAATTTTTATTTTATACTTTTATAAAAATGTTACTAAAATTGATTCCATTATAAAAATCGATAAAAAATGTACAACATAATATTGTATTATTAATAATTTTTTCAATGAAATTTATATTTGAATTAATGATAATAATTTTAGAAATTCTTTAAAAAAAATTATATTGGGATAAGATTCCCTCCCATTAAATCCTTCAATTTCCTCCAATTTTTAGTCATATGCAAGACACTTGATAATATTTTAAAGTATCCACTCTGCTAATTGGAACCCCCGTATCAGGCAAAGATGTAAATAGAAAAAGTTTATGATATTAAACAAAGTAGATTTTCTTGATATGTTTAAATTAACCTTTTGTTTTTAAAATATCAAATGTTTAGGGATTTAGGAATTATCTTTTTCTTTTATGAGAACTTTAGGCATTATATTAGAATTTTCTTTAAATTTTTTACAATTCATGAAAAACTCCTTGTAAGGACACTAGTTAATAGAGCAAGCAAATTGCTCATCATGTATTATTCCCTCTTGATAAGAAAAAGAATGTAGAAGCAGCTTATTGAACTACTCCATTAATATGCTTAATTTTTACTTCACAATTTAAATTTTGTTATTATGATACAATTGATTTTGATAAAATTTTTATTTTATTTTTAATAAAAAGTTACTAAAATTGATTCCATTATAAAAATTGATTGGAAAGGTACAACATAATATTGTATTATTAATAAGTTTTTCAATGAAATTTGTATTTACATTAATGATAATAAGTTTAGAAATTCTTTTTAAAAAATTTTGTTGGGATAAGATTCCCTTCCATTAAATCCTTCAATTTCCTCCAATTTTAGTCATATGCAAGACACTTGACATTTTCTTAATTTTGTGTGATTAATGAAAATTGAAAGAAACTTGAATATTTAAATAGGAAGGGATCTTATTCTTATCCCAATCTAAATTAGAATAAATTAGCTTAATTAATTGGAGGAATCCCTTGGGAGATGGGGTTAGGAGTTTTCAACCCAAAACCTCATGGATTTCGTGATATTTTCAGAACCGTTATACCAACTCATTGAGGTTTTAATTATCTATATATATATATAAAACCGAAGCCTTTGCTAGCACCACAATTTTCCACGTCAAGACAATATTTAAAAAATAATAAATAAATAAAAATTATAACTCCTCAAAACCCTAGCAACCTTACCCCTCTCTCAAGTTAAGAAATATAAAATCACGGTTTCTGCAAACTCTCTCTTTCTCCAAACGTAGGAACCCTAAAGCATTCAAGATCTACAAAACCCTAGCAACCTTACCCCTCTCTCAAGTTAAGAAATATAAAGTCACGGTTTCTACAAACTCTCTCTCTCCAGACAAATTCTTTTAAATTATCTATAATATTTTGTTCTCTAAAAATTTTATCTCTTTGATTTTAGTATATTGTGTTTCTTAAGTTATAGAGAGATTTTCTTTGGTTTCTACAAACTCTCTCTCTCTCTTCAGATGTAGGAAGCCCTAAACGCACGGTATAGCATTCAAGATCTACAACTCACGGTATAGATTTTAACTTATAAAGTTCAGCTTTTGTAAGGTTAGTTTGTTTATATATTTAGTCCTTATGTTTAGGTTTAGGTTTAGGTTTTAAGAGATTTATATATTACTACTATGTGGCTGAATTTTCCGTGACATCAGTTTTATGTTTTTTTTTTTTTTTTTTAATTTGTTTTATGTAAGGTTAGTTTGTTTACATCAGTTCTTTATCTCAAATATAAGACTTTTATTTCTACCGCAAGAACTATTTAAGTATGTATCCCTTACAAGCACACATGAACTTAAATTGTTTTTTAAAATATGCATACTTTATTATTTTCTAATAGTTTTCCCGTGCATCGCACGGGTTAGCGACTAGTTTAGTTTAGATACGTGCATGTTAATTATAATATGAAATCAACAAATAAATAAGTATAAATTTGACTATTTGTTGGTAGGTAGATCCTGAGAGCTTATTGAACTTTAAAAAAATAAGGAAAAAAAAAAAAAAAAAAACTCAATTAGAATTTTAAAGATTCACTTGGCCAATAACTATTGATGTAAACAAATTCATCACTCATTGCAACTGATTTTTTATGTAACAATGTAATCATTGGCATAAAATGTATTTACTTTTTAGTGGCCACTTCAAGATTTCTATAGTTTTTTTGATAATCTCAAGATTTCTATAGTTTAGTGATCTATTTATTGATTTTTACAAGTTGGTGCTTTCAAACGCTATATAAGTATACAAAATACTCCACCCTCGAAACAAAAGACCCAAACCCCAGAATTAAAGCATAAAAATGAGTTTTGTGTGAATTCAATAGATTCTTCATTTGTGAAGAACACCGTGGAGCCATAGAATTTGGGGGGAACTCACTTTGCTCAAGGTAACTTTTCTCTCTTTTTCTCTGTTTGTTTACCGAGAAAATGAATGAAAAAAATATCATTCTTATGTGGAAGCTTGGTGGTTTATGTCTCTATATATGCCTTTGATTTCAGAAAGAGCAACAATTTTACCCTAGAAAAAAAATTCAAGGAAAATTAAAGAGGAACAAATATAAAACGAGAATAAAAACTTTGAATCGTTTGTTATTGAAGAGTCGATCTTTGATTGTAGCATTCTATTGGAATAAATGTGTTCTTGTTGTGAATCTTGTAGTTTCAGTAGAATGTGGAATCTTGGGTACAAGGATACCAATAAAAAAAAATCCAGAGGTTGTTAATATGTATTTCTTTCAAAGAGAGCATTTATGAGGTATAGTCTGCTGCAGAAGAAGTGTAATAATATGTTTCTTCATTATTCTAGTATGAGTGATATAACATTCGCCTATTCTAGTTTTTGAGCACTACTATTTCTCATTTTTTTTGGGTACTATAGCAGTGTTATTGTTGCTTCTCTCTATATTTGTTTTGAGTTCAAATATTGCTCTGTTTGTCTTTGTGCTCTCATTTGCTTACACGGTGCGGTCAGTGTTCAAGACCAACCCACTAGTGCTGAAGGGATGGAGAGTCATGTTACGATTCATCCGTTATACACCTGTAATCCACTTAGATAACCTATGTTTTCTACTAACAATGCCACATTGCATAAAAGCCCAAAACCTTACCCTTCTATGGTCTCTACTAACTTTATGCGGTAAAATTCAAGGACTAAACCTCACTGGGTGGATTGGAGGCCAGCTTAATAACCTGCATCATTTGAAGCACCTGTAGAATCGAAACGCCATGTTATATTTAGCTTTTATTGGAATGGTGCCTGTCTTTTTATTTTTTTCTTTATTCTGGTTTCTTCTTTAGGGATGTCGACTTCAATAACATTCAGGGTGAAACTGTTTAGTAACAGAAGGAAGGGCAAATCTGTTATTTGTTTATATAGTAACATTTTGGTTTCTTCTTTAGTCCGTCAGTAGCGTTATATTTGTTTATATAGTAACAGGAAGGGCAACTGTTTCTTCTTCCCAGGTTAAACCATCAAATTGGTCTTCTTTCTTGTAGTAGTTCATTTGAAGAGTTCATCACGCAATTTAAGTTTAAGCGTTGGGCTGTTAAAAACTAGATATGCTACTGTTTGTTCTTTTTTTACACGAGAAGAGGAATTGGGTATCGATAAGTTTGATGCTGGAAATACCCCATTATGTCCATTTGATTGTTCTTGTTGTTTTTGAGGATACATGCAAAAATCAGTTGGGTGTAGTTGCTTCCTTTGATCCCGTGAATCAGATTTTCATGTGGCCTTGTAACTTTTCATTTGCTGTTTTGTTGTTATAATTTGAGGGTATTGGAGCACAACTTTCTTTTGCCTTGTACACTAGAACTAGATTACATTATTATTTTTATCTAATTCAATCAATTTTGTGCTTATGATTAAGCATGTTTCTCAATGTATGACTTCTTTGCATCCAAGATATGAATCTTTGTAAGTTTTGAGGAAGAATTCAACGTAGTTAGAGCCATGTAGTCTATCAGTTAGTCAAACTAATTCTCTTACACATTTAAAGTAGAACAATATATAATTATTACATTTTTGCAGATCTGAATTCATGGTGATAATACTGAGATATAAATATGGATTTTTCATATAACTCCATTGGTTCTTATAGTTTCATTTACTTGAGTGAATTGTGTGATGCACTCACTTTATTGCTTAACATCCAAAAGCCTTTTTTTACGTTCTTGTGAAGTTGATATTGGGGATGTCTTGTGACAACTAATATATGCACTGTTGTACATTTGGCGATCTGAGGGTTCAATATCATAAACTTTTTCTATTTACATCTTTGCCTGATACAAGGGGTTCCAATTAGCAGAATGGATACTTTTTATTTAAAATTTTAATGTCTTTTGAAGGATGTTGTGCAATTTTTGTAGTTGACACTAGGGATGTTATCATGACAAAAGTTGCGGTTGACTGATACAGGGTTTTATATATTAGCATTAACTCAAAAATTGAAGCTGATTTTTACTTCATTACTATGTATATCAGAAATTTTGATCTCCTTTGTCCAAAAAAAAAAAAAAAAAAAAACAAAGGTCTTTAGGCACCATTTATGAATTACCTAGCTTGAGTTTCTGAATCAACCTTAGGCTTGTGGTATTTAAAATTTCAAATTCCTTTTGTTGAATCTAGTCATTTTCTTTTGTTGTATCTGTATTTGTAAATCAACTCTCCCCACTACCATAATTTGAACTCCTTCAACATCATACTCATTTGGGAAATGGGAAAAACTGTGTAGATACATGTCCATTTTCTACTAGCTTTTACATTTAGCTTTTAGTTTTTTTTGTTTAAGTACAGCCTTTTCATTTACCTTAATTTTTTTTCCTTCCTTTTTCAAAGCACAAATATACTTTGGTCTACTTTCCAGCAAAAAGCCAAATAAGCTTATATACGTTGACAAACGAATTACACTCCGCCTTCATCTAAACCATCTGGAGTCTATTCATTTTTAATATAATGTTTCCAGTGAATATAGTTGGAGCTCCCTTGTTAAGGGAATGCTCTATAATCTGTGTCATAACCAACTCCGGTAAGGTCCTGTATTATCGTGGCGGTCTTGCTATGAGTCCCCCTGAACCAAGGGTGCTAAATCTTCCCATCATGGGCATGTTTGCATGTATCCAAGATCAAAGGGAAATGTTTGAATATCTTCCTACTGTTTCATCCAAGGTCGGAGTGTCAAAATATGCTCTTTTTATTATTGGTTTATTTTGTGAGTTGGACAGGCTTAATGGTAAAAAGGCACTCAAAAATCTAGTTGCCATTCTTTATTATTGCTTCCACTGACTTGTAGGTTTCTCACTAGCTGTTCTTTGGTGCACTTTGCAACTTATATTGATCCCGATTGCTTGCTTAAACATCTCTTTCGCCAGGAGCATTCAAGATAATTCTTTCGGTGGCATTTTACCAAAGCATTGGCCAATCTACTAGATTATTAGCCTCATTATTATATTCACCGTATAAACATGAACCTCATCTTGCCAAAAGTGTTAGTATTAGCACACTAAAACTATATACGCTAGCATTCTCGATTAAATAGCCCATACTTGCATATTCTAGCGTAGTGTACCCAAGTTTTCTACGAATATGAAAAACTTGTACATGCCATTGACCTTCGGGAATTGACATGGAGAGTGAGAAATAAATCAATTTGGCAACGTTGTTCTCGTACAATATAATGTTACCCAGCTGAATATATATGGATGGATAACAGGCCTGAAAATGCAGTATAAAGATATGCAACTGCATTAGCTATGCCAATTGCAATCCTTAATTTGCATTTCAATGGTAATGGCTAGAGTTAAGTCCCTTAGTTGATGGGATACAAAATACGGTTGGAGAGAATGATGTCCCTCACAAATTCATACACTAGAATCGGATTTTTGGTCTCTAAGCAACATCGTAAGAGTTTTAGAACATTTTGGTGGACACTCATTAATTTGTGATCCAATGACAATGTCTTTGAACGTCTCTCCAAGTATAGCCCATGATCTTTTGCCATACTTTTTAACTAAAAATAAGTGATCTTCCAAAGAACCCTTGTAAAAGTGAAAACCATCTGCATCCAAAAAATTTGAAGTGGGTCATAGTTGTATGTTGCTCTTCTAAGCTCTTCAACAGAGAAGAAGACATGAATAAGATTTCTTTCTCCATGGCAAAAGGCAATTAACTCCTCTAATAACATTCTTCCATTCTTCATAAACGATGTCTCTGTCTCCTCTTTGGCTTCCCTCTTCATTTCAAACATGAAATCATTTTCTTCATCAAATCCTTAGGTTATCTATTGGAATATTAATATACACGCAAGATATGATAAGATAAGACATGAAGAAGCTGTAATCATGCTTTACATAAAGATATTTGGAGATTACTAACCAATCTTTGCTTACAGATCAATCGGCACGCACAATTTAGAGTTTGTAACTAGTAGTACTCTTCCACCATGTAAATCATGAATTGTAAGTATTTGAAGCAAATTATCCACTTAAGTACATGATAAGAAATCAGTAGGCTTTTATTGATGACCCAGGTTGGCTATTCTTATCACTTATGATTCGCATATCATATGAGCGGTTGGGTAGTGAGAGTGCTATCATATCAATTTTTGCGCAAAAGGTTATCAAAAAGCCTACGTCCGAGGCAGTAGTTCTCAAATTAACAATAAGAACTAGAAAAGATTAAACAAAGATATAATAATTCGAAAAAAAAAATTGAAGTTAAAATATGAACCTAGATCCACATTAAACAATATTGATTAAAATTCAGCAAATAAGTAGACACATGAATCCTAAAACAGCACGATCTTGATCCCGCTCTGACCATTCAATGTCATGTAATGAATTAGAAGTAGAATCTCAACTACTATACCTACCGTAAGTTCTGTGAACCTTAACCCATTTTTATGACACATCAACATATCGGTTCTTCCTTGCAAAGACAGGATACGCGATACTTAACCTCTTTAAAAGCGCTTTTAAACTCTAAGCCAGCGTGAGCTTCGGAGTAGGCAGAGCCTCTTAAAAATAGATGAAGGTGTCACCACTTGATTATATGTCTAGGAACTAAAACATGACTCCATGAATGTCTTTCAACCAAACTAGGTTCAAAGTTAGGGTATAAGATGGGAAGAGGTTAGGCACCCAAGTTTGCCTAGCCGTAACTAGCCTTCATATATCGTTACTCAAACTAGATGGAACATAAATTATCCTAGTGACTCAAGCAAATATGCATCTATATCTAACGCCTAAAGAGCGGTCTACGTGTCCTAGAAGCGGATAAAAGAAAGATAAAACAAGATAGATAAAACAAGTGACCACAGAAACATGTGAAGAGATATTCAAATAAAGAGAAACAACTTGTGGCATCAAGCTCAAATCATCAACATATAGGCGAGATGAACCCAGGTGGGGGCCTGGGCCCCTCAGCCCTTTTTTTTTTTTTTTTTTTTTTTTTACTTATGATATTTTTCATTTTTTGTTGCTGGCCCCCTTTTCCAAAATCTTAAGCCCTCCTCCTCCCCAATCAGCCTCAAATTAGCACAATTAGTAACTATTCAACATAAAAATTTAACAAAAACAATAAAAGCATTCACAATGGTGATTGTATTTTAGTAAAAAAATAATGATAATAATTTTACCACCAAAGAACCAAAAAATCATGTGTTATTGAAGAAGTTAAAGCTAATTTTTTTGCAACTTGATAAAACTAGTATAAATACTAGTTGATCTAGTAAAATTGTTAAAAATAAAAGACAATATTTTATTAAGATTATCTCCGTTCCTTCAATTAAAAAACTCAAATTCTCTCTCTTCCTCATTGTTTTTATGAGTTGTTTATATTATTTTAAATGAAGTGGTAAAAAAATAGAACATTGATGTTAGGTGTATTGTAAAGTGAGATAATAAAAAAATATTAAAGTATTGTGAATAACTTCAACAAAAAAAAAAAAAAAAAAAAAAAAAATCCTAGCTAACCTAGTATTAAAAAATCCTAGGTTTTTTTTGTTTGTCTTTGTTTGTAGATAATTGCATATAAATGTATTAAGAAACAATGATTTTGTGTATTTATAATTTGTTAATACTATATGGATGCCTATTTGAATTTTTTTTTTTTTTTTATACTTTGGCCCCCTCTAACTTAAAATCCTAAGTCTGTCCCTATGTATAGGCATGGAGAACATCATATCAACTATGCTCAAGTGTGTGCATATATATACCCAATCGTGCATGTGTATGAGACACATGCATGTAGATATCAACCAAGATTAAAAGCTTTGTTTAAAGTCAGGTGATTAAGTCTTATGAGAGAAGAACTTTAATTGAAGTGAAAATTTCATTAAAGTTTGAGTATCTTCCCTTATTAAACTTAAATGATCTTGATTCATCCTGAATGATCTTGCATGTTTTAAGGATTGACTTGAATCTAGATTAATTGAGGAAGAGTTAATTTGACTTTTATGTTTCCATTTAAGTTCAAATCAATAATCTCAATTATCTTGGAGCTTTTAAGATGTCTTCTTCCAATTAAGCCTTAATTGAATTATTGCTTAAATCTTGAAACCAATCTTATTAAATGTTGAAAGCTCGGATTTGTGTGAAAACACAAGAGCTTGTTCAGACCCCCAATTAAAAATTACGGCTAGATTTCTTTTACTCTAATTTAACTAAGTGCGGAATAAGAGTAAATGAGTACAAACAACCGATAGCACTACCCTAAGTCATATTCATTCATTAACAACAATAAAAGAAAAGCTTAAAGGGTAGGGAAGAAAGATGCAAACACAAGATAACACCGAGACGTGTTATTGAAGAAGAAACCGAAAAACTCGGTGAAAAACCTCTTCGCAACCCTCCAAGTCGAAATCGATCCACTAGAGAATAAAGTTGGAGTACATGAATAATAAAAGACCCTCCAAGTCTAGTCTACCCAATGTACTTGAGCCCACCAAGCTCCTGCTACCGACTGGCTTCTTGGAACCTTGTCTTCTCTAGCTTTCCAAATCTCACAATTCAGCCCGATTGCATCCGCCAATGAATGGCTCCTTCCAATGCTTCCCAACAGCACCAAAATCTCACTTAACACTCAGAATGGGTGTGGTAAGTGTTTGGGCTATCAACTTCTCAAGGATATGCAAATGGAGAGGTAGGAGTTGAGGAAAACTAGAAGGAAATGTGTAGATAATTGTGGGTATAACAATCTCTAACTCTCAAGTGTGCTTTCTAGGGTTTTCTTTTTGAAAAGTACTTCTTACAATTTGTGGGTAATGAGGGTATATATAATGTGGGTAAAGACTTGGTAAAGCAAAACGTGACATTTTGCCAAATAGAATGTTTCGCGAGTATTTCGTGGAAAGACCTTACCCGCCGGACACTTGTAAAATCCTCTAGGCTAGCATGACTCTTCACCTTCCAGTCATGTGCTTTACACGTGGCTCTTTCAAGGGTAAGCTTCTCGTGAAAAGAAAACATAACAGTTAAGAAAAGATAGTGAAACATAGAATTAAAAACTGACGAAATAAAAAAGAAAAGGAATTAAAATAATTCAAAAACACAAAATAAACAAGAGTCAAGGATGAGAATATGGATCATGGAAAAGATCTACATCTCCTCCTCGTGGAACTTATAGTGTTGTTGATGACCGGCCCCTTGGTTGAAACCCACTACCACAACTATGTCTATAGAGCAAAATAACTTGGAATGACCCTAGGTTATTTGCTAACAAACTTTGAATGTAACACCAACTAAAAGTTTAGAATCTTAGCAAGTAGGAGACTATCTTTTAACTAAAGAATGGCTGAAGATCAATCAAATACTCACTATTTCTGCCCTTCTAGCCTTCAACTCTTTGGTTTAGGGTTTCAAGTGATATTTCAGCATAGTTTTAGTAGGTGGAAGAGTATAGCCTCTTTGGATGGTGAAAATTGGGGTATTTATAGGAGAACTAGTATTCTAAGGTTAGGTTAGATGTTTGTGTAGCTAGTTGATCGGGCTAGTTGCCCTAGAATCTCATCAAAATGGAAATGGACTGATATGAATTTTTTGTCCAAAAGGTGCATACGTCACAAATTAGGTGCGTACACATCATATATCCGACATATGCACCTTTTGTAAGCCTCAGCCAAATTAGGTTAGAAATGATTTTTGGGCTTAGTTCTTGGGTTATAATTGGGCTTGGGCATAGATTGTATTAGGCCACTTTTGGGTTAATCTGCTCATTGGGCTCCATACACGATACTAATCATTTTGGTAGCGGATATTGTATAGGTCAAAACAAAATGGGGTGTCTACATCTATTGTTAATGAAAATTAGGACCTACAAAAGCTCATAGACATGGAGGTATATATACTGATTGAAAATTAAGTGAAGATGACAAAGAGAATGTACCATGCATGTGAATCTAGGGAATTAAGAGAGATAGAAGTAGCTATAACATATGAATTTGGTATTTAAGGTCTATTATGTAATACCAATCAAAACTTTTATGTTCAACGAGTAAAGTCAAGGTAATTTCTTTTCAATAGTATTTTGTGGATGTGGAAGTGTTCTTCAACATATGATGACTTATAAGCACCGTATACTCTTAAGAAATTTCATGACAATTGACTCGAAGGTTCTTGGACTATATTTTCAATTTGTGGACAAACTTCGTCATCATTTTTTCTATTTTTTTTGTTTATCGTTAGATAGCTTCAACAAATAGAAATCTAATATCAGAATATTGACTTACCTTTTCTTTTTTTAAGTTGCATGCAATTGATTGCAATTTTTTCTTGTTGTGCTTATGCTTTTGGAAAACACAAAAAGTAATTTCTTGCTTTCGGCCATGTCCATGGGGCACCCCTAAATATCAATGCTTAAAGAAGTGGGCCAACATGTCACAACCACACATTGCGAGAACAAGCATAGGGCTGTCCACGGTCAAAGCGGGTCGGGTTTGTGTTAGGACATATGTGAATCATGTTAAGAACATATGTCAATATTTTATGTAATTGGCTAATCCTTTGGCAAAACATACTTTACTTGTAATTTGGTAAATCTAGGATGAGTTTAATGCTTCAAGGAACATGGTTTCAAGAATCAGTGTTAAAGCCATGCAAGTCTGTTTAAGAAACAAGTGAAGAAGTGCTGGATTTTAAATCTTGACAGCTAGTACCTATCGAGGTTTAAAAGCTACTGAAACCCGATGCTCGACAACTAGCTCGATAGATAAGCAATTTATCGAGGTTTATGAAAAATAGATTTTCAATTCTGATTTTCATCCAATCTGTGGGTATATGTTTGGGCTTTCTTTTCTCACAACCCTAAACATATATAATGATTATTTTAAGGGCCATCAAAGGTTGCGTGAGTGTGAAGCAAAGTTTTGTTCATGCAAATTGTGACCGAAGACAAAATTTGCCCTAGTTCATCTTTCTCTTGAAGAAGCTGCTATGTTTGTACACCTTAGGGTTTTGTACCCAATGAGCTTCTTGATCTTCATCGTGTGATGAAGTGAAGAACTTTGCAGCCAACATCCTTCTCAAGTTGGTGACTAAGCCGCATCTTGGGATCCGTGCATCTATTGGTTAGTTACGTCTTCGGAGCCGTGTATTAAAAGGAGAGATTGTTACTAAAACAAGTCCAATTGGGTATTAGGGTAAGGGTTCAACTGTAGGTTGGTATAAGGTACTTGAATTCCTTGTAACGGCTTGTTTTGATAATAGTGGATTCTCGGGAGTAGTGACTTTAAAATCACCTAGTGGGGTTTTTTTCTTTGTGTAGGTTTTTCCCATTCGTAAACAAATCATCGTGTCAATTTAATTTCCGCTGCATTTAGTTAATTGGTGATTTGTTTGTGCTACCACGCATATTGTATGTTAATATGATTAATTAATCAACTTGACTAATTAATTGGTTAATTTATCACAAGGGGTCAATACATTCTTGACCTTTCGGTTTGTGCCCAACCCACAACCGACCCATAAGAGATCGGGTAGGTAGGTGCCCAACCCGCAACCGACTTGAAAGAGAGTCGGGTTTCACGAGTCGATTTTTCGTCGGGTGGGCATTGGTTTCGGGTGAAGCTGAAACCCGCCGGAAACCATAGAAAAACAAAGAAAAATTGGCGAGATCTCGCCTAATCCATTCAAGATCCGATGAGATCTAACGGGATCCGGAAGAGATTTCGTTAAATCTGATGATTTTTGTTCCAAATCATGTCAAGAATCGCTGGATCTAGTGTATTTATGCCAGATTTGATTGTTTTGATCGCCGAAATTTGCCAAATCAAGTTGAAAAACTCGTTGGAAAGCTTGAAAAATCGCCAGAATTTGATGTCTTTGGGTGGGTCGGGTTTCATGGGTTTTGAAGGAGGGGACTGGAAACCGACCTGCCGACGTGAGCTTTTGGAGCTTGAGACCCGTGTTTGACCATTGGAGTAGTCGGATCAAGTGGAAGCGGGTCGGGTGCGGTCGGGGAGATGGGTGGGTTGGACAGCCCTAAACAAGCACACCAAACCAATGTATCTATTAGTTATTATTGCTGATTATTGTTAGAACTAATTATGTTTGTGCTTATACTTCAACTAATTAATACATGACTCAAGGAAAATACTAGCCATGTTTGTGCTTATAGTTCAAAGAATTAGTGTAGTTACAATTAAGGTTCCTCGTTAATTGAGTGTGTGTTGTGCAATCATTGTTACATAAAGATGATATCCATTGTGTATTTGAGTCACCACTATGAACTCCTCAAGGCCAAACAATCGGCTCACACGCTACCATGAGACTTGAAAAAAAAAAAAAAAAAAAACTTGAACATAGTGCTATCATCTTTTACTTATTTATTTCTTTCCATACATATAAAAGAATTAAAAAAGAAAAAAAAAATCAACCCAATATAAGTTGAATAATGCATAAATCCTTAAATTTATAATCTAATTCTAATAGTGTAATAATTCCACAATAGATGAAAAATAAATATGTATACAATTTTATACACGGAATGCACCAACTAAAACCTAGCATCCTAGGATTAGCTTGTAATTTTTATTTATAAATGTATGTGTAATATCATTCAACATGCACTTATTCATTGTTCTAAAAACTAAAAAGTAGATTGCACCGAAGTGATTACACAAAGATTTACCAATTATTTACAACTTATTTTATTTATTCCCTTGCTAAAATCAATTTATCTCACCCTTTAATAGTTTTATAATAAACAAAATAAAGTAGGTTTTTGTTTTTAAATAAGCCAGTAATTTATTTAAACACACATTTTATTTCAATATTATAAAATAAGCAAATATATATATATATATATATATATATATATTTATATATATGGGATGGTATCATCAATCATGGTAGTACAGTCTCACACAGATGCAAACTTTTTTTTTTAGGTGGGTCACAAATACAAACTTTACAACCCACTACCCATTTATTATAATTGATAAAGCTTATATCCATTGCACATTATTATTCAACATGCAATTACACATTGTTCTAAATGGTAGATTACACAAGTGGATTACACACGAAGATTTGCTAACTTAGCATAAATAAAAGTGGGAGGGTATGATGGTAGTAGTGGGCCACTGGGTAATTTGTATTGGGCAGTCAATTGTTTTTGGTCTGTGCCGTTAAACAAAGTTGCCAGACAATAGTTAGTGCATCTCATAACAGTCTCACTTTGATTGTGGAGTTTGGCCTGTCCACCTCGCCATGACCTAGAGGCACTTTGATGTATCATAGGTGCTCATAAATTGTATGATACAATATGCGTATTGTATAAATCGTATCATATTATAGAATTGTTCGTATCGTACGATATATAGACAAATGCTTTAAAATGAGATTTTTTGTTAAAATTTATACTTTTATTTGAATCTAACAAGTTGTTAGACTTCCCATAAATAATAATAAAAAGTTGTTAGACTTGTTTTTAAGAGAAAATTATTAAGTTACATAATTTAGCTTAATAAAATAACATATTCATAAGTTTTTTTTTTTTTCTTTCTCTTTCTTTACAAAATTTGGACTACACAAGACGCACTTACCCTTCACTTTAATATTTACCAATATATTTTATATACTATGAATGAGATATTAATTGATAATATAATTATTTTTTATTTTTGTCATTATTGTTATAAGTCCAAGAAACTAGAATGCCAAGAAGAAATATTTTTGAAAAAAATTATTAAAATAAAAAGAACAAGAAGAGATAGTATATGTCAATAGCGATGAAAACGGTTTTAATGAAGAAATAAGTTTGCAAAATGATAAATGTGATGATAGCATTGACTTCGATGAGGTTGATTAAGCAGTATGATGAATATGATGAAAAAATTTATTATTTTTGGGTTATTTGTAATATATTATCACTTTTGAATTTAAGCAATTTGAATGTGTATGTTATAAACACGTGCGTTTGATTTATTTAGTTAACTTGTTAAATATTATTACATAAGTGATGGATAAATTAGTAATTGGTTAAATATATTCAAAATTTATAATAAATATACCCTTTATATATATATATATATATATATATATACACACACATCTATAAGACTATAATCTTTTTAATAATTTTATTAAGTATTTGTATATCTTACGATACACGATACTATAAGATATATGATAAAGAAAAATAAAAAATTGATTCACGATACGATTCACATTTTTACAACTATGCTAATAACAACTTATTATCTATAATTTATTGTAAAAATATTATAGATGTAAATATTTTATTTATTTATTTATTTTATTTTATTTTTTATATGAGAACCCAAACTACCTTTTGGTTATTTGGGAATATTGAGTCATGTGAACCCGAAACTCCATGCTCCCTTCCATGTCCACATTTCACCTCTTTTGTCACATTTATTCCAAATGACACTTACCCTATTAACATTTTCTGTCTCTAACTCTCTTTATATGTACACCTATCCTTAATGATAATTTGGACATCTGAAAACTCATAGACATTGAGGCCTATATAATAATAATAAATTATCCGAGGATGGCAAAGAGAATGTACCATGCATATCAACCCAAGGAATTAAGAGAGATAGAGGTAGATATAACGGCCAAAATGGGCAAATGCCCTTTTTTCGGAAATTAAACATCCTTGTGCCCTCATTCTCAAACTAAATAGGGAAATGCCCCTCTTTTGTAACTCGAGAATACTAACATCGAGTTATATGAAATACTCGATACTCCTATGATCGAGTTATATACAGAGTTTTTCCCGCACTGCTGGCATTTTTTTTTTTTTTTGAATCTCTACATAACTCGATTACTTAAAAATCGAGTTAGTTATGATGTTATAAACCCTGATTTCATCTTGTCTTTGTGTCGGGTGGAGTGTTTCAATGTAACTCGATTCTTGTAATATCGAGTTATAAAGTATACTTGATATCCGTAAAGTCGAGTTATTCTCTTATAATTTCTGCACACCTTCTCCCACTCGGTGTGCCTTGCTCTCTCTTTGAATTGAGGACGCTTTTCTGCTGAATCGAGTTGGAACTCCTCCACAGATCAACAGCGGCTTTCAAACTCAATTGAAATTTGTATCACCTCGGGTAAAAAATTCACATCACAATTTTAGGGCAATGTTATTTTCATTTGATATTGTACTAAATTTTGATTTTTTAGGTTGAATGAATGTGAAGTAAGTACATTGGTGTGATTTTGATTATTTGTTGTAGTAAACGTTAGTCACAAGAGAATGAAATAATTTCTTTACTATAGCAACATTTTGTATTGCACATAATCATCATTGGTCGAAAATTTACAACAACATTTAGTGTTGAAGACAATGTGTAGACATTACCAACAATGTCTATTGTTTATGGTCAAATGTTGGTGTTAGTGTTAGTATTTCATTTTTAGCATGCAATAGTACACAATTTTATGAATGTCTTTCTTTGTGTACCATTCTATGCGGATTACATTATTTAGCAACAGTTGATACACACTTTGTTAACTTGATCATTTGGTGTTATTGTATTCGGTGTCAATGTCCTGGTTACGCAACCCACAATTCTATAGGCCTCATGATGTGTTCACTTTGCTATGGGTCGTTGTTGGGTATTGGAAGATAAGTTCAGCTATCCAATCAATCCGAATATGCGAAATAGTGCTTACGTTCACAATACCATGAGACAGAGTGGGCTTGGTTATTTCGTGAACAACAAATGTTTTATGATGAATTGGTTGGTTTTAAGTTGCGAGTGCCTCGGCGACTCGCATCACGATGCCCGAGAGACAAGATCGGCGAACTTCGTAAAGCATTGAACCGCATAAGAGAAGAAAATAATCGAATGAAGATACGTCTTAATCGATATCGGACCCAAGTCGAGATTCGAGAGTTAGTGCAGAAAGGGTGGTACGAGCATGCACGATTCATGCAATCACTTCTTGCCGATCCCATTTATCAGTCAGACGTGGAGATGTTAGATGAAGAGTAATCGTGTCGTGTCGTGGTGTAATTCGATTTTGTTGGAGAACTATTTTGCTTAACTATGTGTTATATGTATGGTTGCATTTGTACTATGCAAACCTTATTATTAATTATGAGAAGCATGCACGTTATTCGTAATGTAGATTATTCTCACATAAGTCATAAAAGTCAAATATTCTCACACATGATGTTTTTCAATAAGCACGTACGACATAAATACGAAAACATAAAATAACTTACACTAACATTATTAACTTAACCATAGACATAACACACACACACACACCACAGTGGCATTCATTCTGATAGGTAGTCCTCGTAGTTAAGGACATTGTTACGTTCTGCGGGAGTGAGTTGCCTATTCGTTGCAGCGGCTTGCTCCTCTGCCAATTGTAGCATATGATACCTGGACTTACGAAGTATCATAAGATTGTTCTCTTTTTTTATTTTCATCACTGCACGCTCATATTGGTGCATGTTTTGTCGTGGCAGTGTGAGCGAGCTACGCTCGACAAGAGGTGCTCCGAGTTGCGGGAGATCATTGTGTAGAGCGTTGGACTCGTTCACGCGAAAGTCCCACTCCTGTTGCAATCCGGCATAGTATTCCCTCTCGTCAGAATCTCTTTGCGTTCTATAGTTATTTGGAAAACGAGGTAGCATCCAATTACGCATTGACATTGGAAAATGTGACTTTAGATCGGTATGTGTAGAAGTTTTGCAAGGGTAGATGTATGTAAATGGGACTTCGGTATGTGTAGATGTTTTGCAAGGATAGATGTAAATGGGACTTTATATAGGGGTTTTGCAAGGGCAAGTATTCAGGTGGATGTGGGCGATTTTGGCCCATTAGCATTGATTTTTAAAATATTTAGGCCCGAAACACTGTTTGGGAAATATATAGCAATATACCACTTTTTTAGGTACTCGAGCTTGGCAAGCTCGAGTATCATGTTTTTTTAATCCACTATCGCCCAATGTTCAAGGAGCCCTATAGTGGCGTTTTTAAGCCCTATAGTGACGTTTTCGGGCCCTATAGCGGCGTTTTTAAGCCCCCATACCAGGTTAAGGGGCCCTATAGTGACGTTTTCGGGCCCTATAGCAGCGTTTTCCTGCAAAAATTTTTTTGTAAGTCCCCATAACAGGTTCAAGGGGCCCTATAGTAGCGTTTTTAAGCCCTATAGTGACGTTTTCGGGCCCTATAGCGGCGTTTTCATGCAAAATTTTTTTATAAGTCCCCATAACAGTTCAAGGGGCCCTATAGTGGCGTTTTAAGCCCTATAGTGACGTTTTTGGGCCCTATAGCGGCGTTTTCCTGCAAAAATTTTTTTATAAGTCCCCATAACAGTTAAGGGGCCTTATAGTGGCGTTTTTGGCCCGAAAAACGTCACTATAGGGCTTAAAAACGCCACTATAGGGTTCCTTGAATATGGGGCGATAGTGGATTAAAAAAATATGGTACTCGAGCTTGGCGAGCTCGAGTACCTAAAAAAGTGGTATATTGCTATATATTTCCCAAACAGTGTTTCGGGCCTAAATATTTTAAAAATCAATGCTAATGGGCCAAAATCGCCGGTGGATGTGACTATAAGTATTCACGTGAATAAAGATGATATGACTTGACAGTATATTGTTCAGTGGTGTCCGTTGGTGCATGTGATTCGTTGAGGTAGTCAAGTTTCATATGGTTATAGCTTGTGCTACTGATGGCGGGCTGGTGATGTGTACTTGCAAAAGAGGCTGCGTATTTATTCACGTGAAGACTATTCAACATTGATGTGCTTCATCCGACATGACTTGACGAGACAATGTTGAGCTGTGTTAAATGTATCATAAACTTCTCGGGGATGCTATAGGTACATCCTTTAAAAATGCTGCATTGCAAAAGGATGCATAGTCGTGTATTGACGTGCGTGTAGGTGATATGACTGGACAGGGTTCGACAAAGGCAAAGTCATGAGCAAAGACTATGAACATCAATGTAGCAATAGGACCAATAACACCCGAAATTGATGCACAAAATTTTCTGCGCTGCTATGTGTATTGACATGAGTGTGGATGGGTACTTCTGGTCAGGGTTCAACAATACTGAGCTATCCACCGTAGCTACGGTCATTGCTCCCTATGATGGAATTTGGCAAGTGGGATTGAAGAAAGCTGATAACAACATTTGGTTTTGTAATGGTTGGCGGGATTTCGCTGAATACCATTCTATCTCTTATGGTTATTTTTTAGTCTTGAAAATGAAGGAAATTCAAGCTTCCATATTGTTATATTTGATAAGACTGCCATTGAGATTCAATATCCACCTAGGAAGAATTGTAAATTGGAAGATCATCGAGGTAAAAATATCAAAAACTTAGATGAAGATGATACAAACATTTCTTCCTCAATGTACGACCCATAAAACATGAAGTCGGAGAAAAGTTTGTTCTTAAAAAATTACCAATTATGTCCAGAGGAAGAGAGAGAGAGCAATCCAAGCAGCCAAAAAGTTCAAGCCTAAAAATCCTTCTTTCATGGGTATCTTATGGCCACATAATATGGTGAGCCTTTATACATAATGTGATTATGATGTTCTCTTAAATATGGCTTGGAAACATATATGGGAAGCAAGTATATTATTGAGAAGCAATTTGTCACACATCAATGTCTTGTGCTATTACCCTTCATCAAAACATATTAAGCAATGAGATTCGAGGAAGGCTGGGTTGCATTTTCGAAAGACAATAATTTAGAAAAAGGAGATGTCTGTGTCTTTGAGGTGATCGAAAGGACTCCTGTTGTAATTAGTGTCTCAATATTTCACTTGGTTGACCATCAGAGTTTGGACAAGGATAACCTGTTTAAAATTTAAACTAGTGATGTTTATGCTTATATTTAATTAGGGACTTTGATCACTACTATGGTTTATTTCTGATGGATGTGGTTTTAAGACTTTTCTCCGACCAGTTTGGTATGTCTTGTTCAAAACTATTCAGAATTTTTGTGCTTCATCCGACATGACTTGACGAGACAAGATCGAGCTGTGTTCAATGTATCATAAACTTTTCAGCCATGCTCTGCATCCTTAAAAACAGTGCATTGCAAAAGAAGGCATATCTGTGTATTGACTGGACAGGGTTGAACAATGCGAAGTCATTAAAAGCGAAGACATGTAGCACTACGAACAACATCTGTGTAGCAATGGTGGACAGCTCACACCCAAAATTGATGCATAACCAATTCAGGGATGCTCGCCTCTTGAAACGGTGCATTGCAAAGGGTTGCACATATGTGTATTCACGTGAGTGGGGATGGGTAAGTGTGGTCGGGGTTCAATAGTTTCGAGATGTTGAGTATCACATGCAAAACTACATCAATCAAGTGTAGCAATGATGGACAACTTACCCCCAAAAATTTGCTTACACTTTTGAGGGGTCCTCTGCATCCTTGAAAATAGTGCATTGCAAAATATTGCATATCTGTTTATTCACGTGAGCATGGATGATATGACTGGACAGGGTTCAATAGTGTCGAGTTGTTGAGCAAAGACATGCGAATCTGCGAACATGACTTCGCCGAACAATGCCGAGCTGTGTTAGCCTTTTCCAACCTCACTTGCCAAATGCTAGTATTACGAGCAAGTGAGTGTAGCAACAATAGAGAGTTTTATCCCCTGTTTCCCTACAAACTTTTCGAGAGTCTTTGCGGGTAAAAATGTAGTTACATTTTCTCAACATCAATGTAAAATTACATGAAGAAAACTATGCTTCCAAGTTTTACATCAATGGCTTCCGATCATCACAATTGCAATATTAGGGAGCTTTCAAGCAATGCTACAACAAACCAATAACTTGAATAAAACATTTTAAAGGCTGATCAGGCTTTTAGGCCTTTACCCTATTTTTAAGCAAACCAAATATCGTTGTGAGAGTGTGTTGGGTGAGCCATATGGATTTTCAGTGAGTGAGTGGTTAGTCTGGTTTGGACGAGTCTTTATATAATGTATCTATATAAAGTAGGACACTATTACAACTAAGATACACAGATACGTGCATATTATATCGTGACTCAAACAACTCATATAAAAGAATTATTCGTATTATTGAACATACAAAAACAGTTGGTCTATGTGGTTTGGATCAGTCTGTATGTATTGAATCTATTAAATTTTCCTACAAGTAATGTGCAATAAATATAATTTGGAGGCATTTCACTTCCTAAGGTTTTCCCTACATTACAAAGCAAAGGACATTGTCCAACCAAAGCACATTACTTGAATGTAGCAACAAAGAACACGTATGAAAAAAAATGAGAAAGTGATTTCACATAAACTTAGCCAAAAGTAATAAACAGTTAATCTTTAGAGTTGCAAAAGTTGAACATACATAATCATCATTTGTCACACATTAACAATAACATTATGTATTGAACATAATGTGTAGACATTAACAACAACATCTAATGTTCGTAGGTAGAAATTTTTGGAAATCATCATTGCTTGAATCTGAGAAGTCCGAAATATCTATTTCATCATCTAACGCAGTAATTTCATTAATAGACTTCATGGCTCGCTCTTGTGCCTTCCCCTTTAGATGCTTCCTAGCTTTTTGGATTGCGTGAAAACGGTCTAGTCGCCTTTGCATTTGATTGTTCTCTTGTTCAAGACGAGCAAGTATGTTGGTAGGTTCATCTCTAGGTAACTCAGCAGAGCGTGCCTTAGGAACTCATAACCCGTGCCATCGATAATACACCTCTAACTCACACCTCTTCTCGTATAGGGTTGACCATGGTGGTTCTGCTATAGTGAACTCTATTGTGGTGGTATCTGTACTTAGTTTTGTAGATTTGCCGACCATGATGTGTCCGACACTTCCAAGACTCTCATACGTGTATATTGGCATATTAACAAAATCTCTCTTCTTTCCCACCCATTTTCCTCCATAGTGGTCTGTGTATGTATGTAGTTGTTGATCTGTTGGAACTTGTGATGATGCATTTGTTGAAGTAGGTTCAAACTTGTTTCGCATTGTACGATTTGATGTTGAGGCATTGTGACTCATAGCTTAATCAATCTACGAAGTTAGCGGGGTAGAAAGTTAACATTATATCACTGGTGCATTTATAACCTCATTTCACGGTCCAGGCATTACAATTTCACTTATTAGGGCTTGTCATGTCAAACCCTTCAGAAAAACGCTATATGAACAGGATTTTAAATGTTCCTAATGTCACATCAAAGGTGGGCGAGTGGTTGCAACAACAAGAGATGTAAATGAGACATCTGTGCATCCAATTTCACAATTCTGTATTCACTTGAGTGTGGGTGTGAAACAGTGTCGAGTTGGGTATCCACATCGTGTAGAGCACCGAACATGACTTGGCTAAAAGAAGCGTCTGTTGGCACATGTGCTGCTATTGAAGGAGTTTGATATGACTACAATTGGTGCTACTGAAGCAGGCTGGTGACGTGTGTTTAGAGTTGGAACTTGGTCACCTTCAAACTTCGCTATATTAATTGTGTTTTGTCTTTCACCAGCAAGTTCGCAATATTAATTTATTAATTATGTTTGGTCTTTCACAAAACAAATTATGATGATCACAATGTTTTTTCTGATTTGGTCATTTTGAATGTCTGTAAAACATCATGGTGTGTAAACATGACGGTGTTCATTATCTTTGGTCATTAAACATTTACAAAGTTAAAAGCATCACTTTGGTCTCGAACCATCACTCTTACAAATTACGAGCGCCCACAGTGAAACACCGAAATTTCTCTTGTAATCGTAGCCAATTAATGTGACACTGCATTTGAGGGAATACCTACTTACTCGACTATTCGATCAAACATCGTGGTCAAAGACTTGTCGGTTTGAAGCAAGGCCCAATTTGGACTGAATACCACATCTGTTATACCTTAGATGTTGGTGGCTTGAGCTCCTGGTTATATCTGTTTAATTGTGCTTGATCCTTTACAAAATCTTAAACATCGGGGTGTTTATTATCGTTGGTCATTTTCAAGGATGCTAGTCAAAACGCTCTTCCCATAATTTGTGATCATTGGTTAGAAGAGATTGCACATGGTAAAACCATGTTCAATCCTCAAAACTAAGCTCTCAAACAAACGCGTGCCATAATAACTTACAAAGTTGAAAGCACCACTTTGCTCTTAGAACTTTGATGTTAGTGGCTTGAGGTCACTGTTATATTTGTTTAATTGTGTTTGGTCATTCGTAAAAACATTAAACATCGGGGTGTTCATTATCATTGGTCATTTTCAAGGATGGTAGTCAAAACACTCTTCTCATAATCCGTGGCTGTTGGTTAGAAGAGATTGCACATGGTAAAACCATCTTGAACACTGAAATTGAGCTCTCAAACAATCACGTCCCCATACACATTTACAAAGTTGAAAGCACCACTTTACTCTCGGAACTTTGATGTTGGTGGCTCGAGCTCACCATTATATCTGTTTAATTGTGTTTGGTCCTTCACAACAACATTAAACTTCACGATGTTTATTATCTTCAGCTCACTGTTATCTAATATATTATGTAAGGGGCTTCCCCTATTTGGATTCCTCATATTTGATTAAAAAAAATCCATTAGACCTAATGCTAGAGTGAATGAGGTCATGCCAAGTGTTGCTTTTATCTTTTTCGACGAGTCTCCAGACTTTGTAAGGTTTCATCAATAAATTTTGTAATGAAAATATGATGCATGAGGAATAGTCCAGGCGAGGATCAAATTCAAAATAATATAATTGCTGATTTAAGATCGACAAAAATATCCAATTAGTGGAAAATACATGTAAGCTCAGAAAAACCTCCAATAAAAATAGTTGCCTGAAGTCAAGATATAGCTTCAGCCATTGTTCCAAGGAAAATCTCCTAGGTGGTTCATCGTTAATATCAAAACCTGTAAACAAATTGTGCTTTCACAAACCTTCCATTTGTATTAATAATTACTATAATCTAAAAACACGTGAGCGTCGACAAAGAAGATACACCCGTCTCTGTGGATTGTATGGATATGAGAGATAGGGAAAATGTTGTGACAAGCTATCCTAAAGAAGATATAATTAAGCTCAGTCAACTCACTTGAGCTAATACTTGGTCGAATCCCGATTGTTTGATCGTCCACAAAGAACATCCATAACATCATCAATACGAGGAGACATAGAGTTTGGATTAGTAGGTGTACAAATTATAGGTACATCAAGAGCTTTAGATACGTGCTCCCTAGTTATTGTAAAACGGTACACCACGTATGGACGATGCCACCTTGTGACCACCAAGATCCTCATGCACCGATAGATTCGAATAGAATTCTCTAATCAAGTCACCGGAGGGGGTTGTATGTTTGTACATAGGGACAGCCAATGCCTAGACTCAGATTCTCACGAAAAAAAGGATGCAGTTCTGTAAATTGATTTGCCTTTCTCCCCAAATACGCCTACGCTAATCAAGGTTTCAAAGGTTTGCTCATTTTTCTCGCGTGAGGAACCTTAATTGATCAAACACCACTTCAGTTCGGATGCGACTTTGCATTTTCCCCTCTTAGTCCTCTTCGGACCCATAACTAATCGATGGTCGATGAGCGCAAACACGATCAGTTCACACAAAAACAAAACCAAAATGAAGTTTGAAGCAGAGAACAAAAATTGGAGAGTAACCGGATACCATGTGTAGAAAATCATGCACACAATATACTATCTAGAGCAGTTTACAACAACACAATGAAAAAACAATATTCTTATTCACGGGTTGTTTAGTTGGTGCAATAATTGTAATGCATTTTGGTCCGAGTCAATAATTTGAAGTTAGAGACCTATAGTATATAACAGTAATAATATTATATAGGAAACATACAAGTGGATTTAGGAACCGACATATTTTCGAAATTCGTAGCTACATGTAGTAAGTTTCACCAGCTTCTACAAAAAACAGAAAATAAATTGCACAATGTACAGTTCGGACATACAACCAACATATATCTATACCACACACATATGGAGCCACCGGCAAGTTCATTTTGTGGAAGGAAGACAACCTATGACATAGGCAACCTTGCTAACAACAATGCATTTGACTAGCTAAACACCCAATTTCATCACAATCTTCATAGACATAGACATAGAAGTGTGAAGCATCAAAATGCAAAATTTGAGAATAACGCACCAACAATGTGTAATTTCAAAGACAGCAACCGTTAAAAGAGTCTTACTATGTAAAATCCTCAAGAATTTGCGCGGGAAATTGTGGGTTCTAGCCGGATGAAGCGAGAGCAATCGAAGATGTAATTTCGGACACCCGCAAGTTCTGGCAGAATCGGGAAAAGTTAATAAAAATGGGTAATAGATTGTAATGTCCATATAACTCGATTTTCAAGAACTCGAGTTACATGCAATCCAAATTTTCAGCACAAGGGCTTGCACATAAACCGATTGTCCGTAAATCGAGTTATGTGTAGCACAAATAACAAGAATCCAGTTAATGGTGGAACGGCTTTCTCATAACTCGATCATCGCAAACAACGAGTTAATTTCAAATAACTCGATTATCTCTAACTCGAGTTATATTTCTGGGCCCTCCACACCCGGCCCGGATATTTGGGACTGTCCAGATGCGGTCCAAGACGAATCGAAGTTTAAAGGTAGGCTCACCACAATACTCGATTCTACTTGAATCGAGTTCTGTACAAAGGAAAATCACAAGAATTCAAATTCCTCAATATTTCGGAAATCGAGTTACGTTGTACACATGGACCCACCCAGCCCATATATTTGGGCTGGTCCAGATGCGATCCACGAGGAATCCAACTGTATAGGGCTACCTCGCATAAAACCCGCCTCTGGTAAAATCGAGTTATTCGCAGTAGAATATCTCAAGAATGCAATTTCTGTGTGTAATGGCTTGCACATAAATCGATATATCATAAAGCGAGTTATTTGCAGAGTTACTCGATTTTGTAGAACTTGAGTTATTTTCACCGGTCTCACCCATAGACCTCTTCTCCCTTAATCTTCCCGTTAGGTGTAATCATTTCTCAACATTAATATGAACAAAGGTATTGACAATAACAAGTTGATCGGGCTTGTTAATTATGATACCTCAATTCATGTCTCTAATCCTCAATTTCCTTGTACAATATGGTGTAGGTATTGTCTTCAAGCTAACATAAAGAATTGCCGTTCATGAATATTTTTGTGATGTGATGTGTTACCAAGCACTTTTAATATAAAAATGGTTCTATATGTAAGCATTACCTGCCTTCAATAAGAAATTGGTAGGGCTGCCCTAAATTCTAGTGTCATCATTCTGCCATTCTGGGACTGCTACAAGTAGTCTTCTAAGTTGTTCCAAAAATCATGCGGAGCCTTTTTATTTAATATTTTTTATTTACTTTTTTTTTAGTGGTATGATTTTCAATAAAATGTAAGTTTCACAATTTTCATGAAAATTTCTTTTTCATGAAAATTTCTTGAGAAAATGGATTTAGAAATAATCCAGACTCATGATTCCTTATGACAATGATAGAATTACCTGCATTTATGCCAGGATAGATGACCCACTTTGAACTCATTTAGTCCACACACACGTGTGTGTGTGTGTGTATATATATATATTCAAATTTTAAATATAAAGTTGAGTAATAAAAAGAAAGTTAATGTTATGTTGGTAAAATTTTTTATGAAACCTTAAAGTGTCTAACCCTTTTACCCAAACAAAGAAAAATATAACACAATTGAATTCAATCATACCTCTTCCTATTGAATGCAGTACACCTAGATAGGAAATTGTAGCTAAAATTTTCCAATTGAAACCCTACGATTTTTTTTTAAGGGAAAAATAAAAATGAACTCCTCCTAGCCATCAGTGATGACATTTTCGAGTTTTGTTTCAAGACATCTATCCAGATACTTTTATTTGCCTATCGGTCTCACCGACACTGGAAAAGTAAAAATGAACTGCTAGTCTTAGGTAGTAGTAGGTACTTATCCGTGCCTGTCGTTAGAATTCTTTGAACTTGCCATCAGTGATTACGTTTTCAGTTTTGTTCAAAACATCCAGTAGTCTCTAGCTCTTTACCTCTCTACTAGTACTACTATATATATATATATATATGAGATTTAATGATAATTGAACAGGGAAATTATCCTAGAAAGAAACAGATTTAAGACATTGAAAATAATCAAGAAAAGAAAAACACACAGTTTGAATGATGGCAGTACGGAACGAACTCCAAATTCCATTGGTGAAACTGGGCAATCAAGGCCTTGAGGTAAAGACCAAAGGCATTCCTTGAATACGTACCCATTTCAATTTTTTTTTTTTTTTTTTTTTTCAAGAAACTTCCCCATTTTATATATGATCAACTCACATTTCTTTGAAAACCCATATGCCTACGCTTAATCTATTTGAGTTTTTAAAGTCACAAGAATCCATCTACTGTAACTCTTAGTATCATTAAGTACTAGGTTTTTTTTAAAAAAAGTGAATTGACTTTTACAACCCACAGTCTTAAATCATGCATATATTTTTGCGTCGGAAAATCAATAAATCATGCATATCCATTATCTATTTAATATTATTTTATTGTTATTATATATATATATATATATATATATTAAAGCAAAAGATCTTCTCAAACAAATAAAATATATATTAAACCGTTCAGTCCGATGACAAGTAACTTTTACCAAAAGTTACAAGTTGCAAGTTTAGCTGCCCATCATAATCTTTTCAAGAAAGTAAATTTAATTCTACTTTAATTACCTTTAATTCTGTAATGTACTTTTAGTCTAATCTATCAATAGTACCTAGCCATAATTGAATAAAATAAAGTATTTTACTTATGTTGATTATGATTTATGAATCAAAAATGTAAATATCATATGAATTGCATGGCTAAAATCCTACATCAAATAGCATATTTTTTGCCTTTATGATTCATTTCAACAGCAACATATCCGTACAGATTCAAGAGCTACTTCTCTTAATACATAATATAAATGAGATAACTTTTAGTAAAGAAACAAACGAGAAAGAAAAATAATATAGATCAAATTTCCCAACTGTTATAGTATTATTCTACCATTTCATACAGTGTTCTACTTTAATGGGGACCTTTTAATCTCAACCTAATCTTAATTATGTCAAATAAAATAAAATGAACGCATGTGCAATAAATTTAGAAGTATTTTTTTTTTTTTGTGTAAAATTCTATCGCTTTAGAATCCATTATTCTGTTGGAACTAGGAATCTTAAGCAGCTGGAAACATAATATTGGTCCAAACTGCAAAGTGCAACATTGGTTTAGACATATGGAACCCCCCACCACCAAAAAAAAAAAAAAAACTTGTAGCAAATATTTGTTTCATAAGTAGTTAATGGCAGCAGTTATGACAGAGTCCGACGGATGTTGTCTGTTGAAGAGTAATTACAATTCTCTTGCCTAGTATTATAAGAAATTTTTTCCATATATTTGAATCCGATGCATATACACCAATTTGATGGATTTTGGAGGAGAAAGAGTTTATTTTGAGTTTAAATGTCATTTTTATATTTATATGTTGGGTAATCAATTCATCTATACTATATAATAGAGACTACGACAAGATTCTGGAATCAACAAAACCCCGCTCCTTAATCTTTTCTGTTTTTGGAAATTAATAATGTATGTAGTAAAGTCCTTCAAATCTTGTGTGCTTCATAAGTTGTCATGTGGGAGGCTTCAGGGAAATTAAAATTGATAGAAAGGTCGGAGACTTCAGACCTTATATAGTCCTGTTTCTTTCTTCCTTCAAGACTCTCAACATAAGGTTGGACCTTCATAAATAACCTATAACCATGAAAGTTTAGTAATAGATTTTACTAAAAATATAGATCCTTCAAATCTTTATTTAAAATCTTGCAGTTGATCTTTCTCACTGTTCAAGATGCACAAGTTTTATAGGTTTTAAGAAATGGTTTTCTCTATAATTTTTGTTCATTTCTCTGTAATCTTTGACTCTCTTTTTCCCCAGGTCTCAAAGTTAGGATTTGGATGTATGACCCGAGTGGAATGTACAATTCCCCACTCCCGAGGAGGATGGAATAGCAAGTAATAAAGTATGCTTTCGATGAGGGAATCACTTTCTTTGATACATCGACGTTTATGGACCCCATACTAATGAAATTCTTCTTGGAAAGGTAAATGACACCAATTTTAATTTTACTAGCTCCAAAGTCAAATGGCCTTTTTCCTATCTGGTAGTAAATCTAAATATGGTCACCGATATGGAAATGTCTTTGTCATACTATTTTCTATAAGTTCTAACATTAGTGAACCGATTACCAATCTGGACCATGTAAAAACTCTATTATATTAACTAAGAGAAGTTAATATTTTTCAGGCCTTGAAGCAGTTGCCAAGAGAGAAAATTCAGATAGCCACCAAATTTGGCATTGAAAAAGTAGGATTTCCTCACATGCAAGTGAACGGTAGCCCTAAGTATGTTCGCTCATGCTGTGAGGCTAGCTTGAAGCGTCTTGATGTGCAATACATTGATATGTATTATCAGCATCGGGTAGACACAAAAGTACCCATAGAAGAAACTGTAAGTCATTCTCTTGCCCTTTCAACCACATGACAGCAATGGTTGGCCTCTTTGAATTATTTCTTGTTTTTAACTTGAAATTGTCCTCATATTTGCAAGTCTAATTTGCAGAGAATTTCATAAAGGATTATTTCATTGTAGTGATGGTGAGATGTTGGTGGCAAATTTGATTAGATACATCTTATTGGAATGTAGGTTGGTGAACTTAAGAAACTGGTAGAAGAGGGAAAGGTCAAGTACATTGGTCTATCCGATGCTAGCCTGCACACAATAAGGAGGGCACATGCCGTGCATCTCGTCACGACTTTACAAACGGAGTGGTCTCTCCGGAGTCGTGAGATTGAAGATGAGATAATTCCACTTTGCAGGTTTGTTCAATTCAAAGATGATGTTTTTCTATAAATTTTGGTGTCTTGAATGCTTCCGTGCAATAATCACGGGATATGCTCAAAGTAGTCAGCCCAATGAGGCATTGTCATTGTTTCGTGAATTGCAAGCGATTAATCTCATGCCTACGATGTAACACTTTGCTTAGCGTACTTTCATCTTGTGCTTTGTTAGGAGCATTAGACTTAGGGAGGTGGATACATGAGTATGTGAAGATACATGGTTTTGATAAATATGTAAAGGTCAACACTGCTCTTATAGATATGTATGCAAAGTGTGGAAGCTTTGATGATGCAAAGTCTGTCTTTGAGAACATGTCTGTAAGAGATACACAGGCTTGGTCAGCCATGGTTATGGCATATGCAACTCATGGGCATGGTTCCAAAGCCATATCACTATTTGATGAAATGAAAAGGGCGAGAGTGCGACCTGATGAAATTACATTTTTGGGTCTCATTATATGCTTGCAGCCACACCGGCTTAGTAAGGGAAGGTTGTGAGTATTTCTACAAAGATGAGTGACAAGTATGGGATTATTCCGGGTATCAAGCACTATGGATGTATGGTGGATTTGCTAAGTCGAGCTGGTCACTTAGATGAGGCTTATAAGTTCATTGATGCATTACCAATCAAACCCACTCCCATCCTTTGGCGAACCTTGTTATCTGCTTGTAGCAGCCATGGCAATGTAGAATTGGCAAAGCAAGTGATTGGGCGAATTTTTGAATTGGATGACTCTCATGGAGGAGACTATGTGATCTTATCAAACTTGTGCGCAAGGGCTGGGAGATGGGAAGATGTGAATTATTTGAGGAAACTGATGAAAGACAAGGGAGTGGTGAAGGTACCCGGGTGTAGCTCGGTGGAGGTGAACAATGTCGTGCATGAATTCTTCTCTCGGGAGGGAGTGCAATCTGTTTCTATAGATTTGCACCAGGCACTTGACAAGTTAGTCAAGGAATTGAAGTTGGTTGGGTATGTTCCTGATATTTCTTTAGTTTTTCATGCGGACATGGAAGATGAGGACAAAGAAATTACTCTAAGATATCATAGTGAGAAATTGGCTATTGCTTTTGGGCTTCTAAACTCTCCCCCTGGTGCAAAAATTCGGGTGGTGAAGAATCTACGGGTCTGTGGGGATTGTCATTCTGCTGCTAAACTTATATCATTGATTTTTGATAGGGAGATAATTCTTAGAGATGTCCAACGATTCCATCATTTCAAAGATGGGAAGTGCTCTTGTGGAGACTACTGGTAGTATAATTTGTTCTGGTCAGATTACATTTGCATCTACCATCTCCACATATTTGACATACTCCAGTGATTTTTATTGAATAGTTGTATAGATTGTATATTGTACAGTGCTCGTTACTTGTAGTTTTATATATAGAAGTAAACTACAATAGCATAACAGTAGCATAGCATAATTGGTCATGAAACGGTTGTCGTTTATAGTGTATAGTGTTAGTTACTGAGTTAGTTACAGGATCATTACGCGTGTTCAATTTGTATCTTGGTTAGTTGATACTCTGTTCTCACTATATAAAGAACAGAGTATGGTAAGCTAAGAAATTAATTCATTTTACACAAGTTTCAGATTGCTCTATTTCTCTCTTAGTGAGTTTACATTCCTCCATTGATGAATCTCTCGGAGCTTGTGTGAATTTCAACATGGTATCAGAGCATGAACTAGTTCAGAGATCATTCTAGTCCGGTATTCTCCGATTCTTCCTAGTTCAATTCCTCATTGTGTTTCTGTTGATTCTTGAATTAAGATCGTCATTTTCTAGGTCTTGATTTCTTGATCTTGATCTTGATTCATAATTGAAATTGAAATCTCCAATCTTAGGGTTTCAATTTTTTTTTTCTCTCTCTTTCCGATTCTAGGATTGTTTTCATTCCAAATTTACAACTTTCTGTTGTAATTTCATCAAGATTGTGAATTACATCTTGACTTGTTTTACCTTCATCCCATAGAATCCGTTTCTTGTTTCTTGAAGGATTCTCGAGAAAATTAATCCTTGATTTTCTTTTGCTTGGGACTTTGTATCTTCATCATTTTCTTTGATAATACTGTGCTAAGTATGACCGAGAGTACCTCTAGTGCTACTGCCTCCACCGTCCAGCCTTGGGAAAACACATCCAGTCCCTATTTCTTATCTACTGGAGATAATCCAGGTGTTTCTTTGGTGATTCAACCCCTCATCAAGAAAACTATAACACTTGGAGTAGGGCCATTCTCATCTCTTTGGATGCTAAAACCAAATTGGGTTTCATTGATGGTTCTATCCCTAAACCTCAATCTGTTGATCACCCATACTACAGAGCTTGGTGTAAATGCAATAGTACTGTCCTAGCCTGGTTGTTTAATTCTGTTTCCAAAGATTTGCAATCAAGTATAGTCTACTTCAAGACCGCCAGAGATGTATGGCTAGACTTACAATATAGGTTTGGCCAAGGCAATGGACCTACAATTTTTGACTTAAGAAAAGAGATTAGTTCTTTGACACAAGAAGACTTAACCATCAATGCATACTATGCAAAATTCAAGGGACTTTGGGATGAATTCTCCAATTATAGGACATGTACATGTGGTCATCAAGGCGAGGACTGTGCATTACTATGTCTTTTCCGATGGGGCTGAATGAGACATATGCAGCTTTGTTAGAGGCCAAATTCTCCTTATGGAACCTATGCCTCCCCGAGAGCAAAGTGTTTTCTCTTTTACTTCAAGATGAGAAGCAGAGAAAAAAGTGGGTCTTTGGGAAGAAAGTCTTGGTTGATACATCAGCAGACTTTTGGGTCCAAATCGGTAACACCAAGAATTTTACTAAGTCCAAGAATGGCGGACCACAATGTACTCATTGTGGAGCCATGGGGCATGTCGTTGACAGTGTTACAAGCTGCATGGATATCCACCTGGTTATAAGTTCAAGAACAAGGGTGGTCAGCCCTCCTTTTGCAAACAATGTCATTGCCACTCAAGATCATGCTAGTGAACCTATCACACTCACCAAGGTCCAATATCAGCAATTGATTGGATTGTTGAATTCTCAATGTCACTTTGGCACTCAAGCACCACCAGAGACATGTTTGGACAATGCTCACCAAGCTGCCACCATCATTACTCAACCTTTATTAGATGTTCAAGCCCAAACCGTATCAGGTATTTGTTTTTCCCCTTCTTTTGAACATTTAGTCTTTTCTTCTAGTGTCAATACATCCCATATTAGTCCATATGACTGGATTCTTGATAGTGGTGCAACAGACCACATGATACATTCTATTCATTTCTTCACTTCTATTACTTCTTCTGTTCAGATTTCAGTTAGACTTCCTAATGGTGATATGGTTAAGGTGACTCATATTGGAACTGTTAAAATTTCAGCCACTTTAACTTTAGAACATGTCCTTTGTATTCCTAGTTTTTCTTTCAACCTTATTTCTATCAGTAAGCTGACCCAAAACCCTTCTTCTTGCTGCATTTTCCTTTCTCATTATTGTTTTCTTCAGGACTTACTGCATTGGAAGATGATTGGGTTGGGTAAGAGAAATAAAGGACTATATACCTTGCGATTACATCGATTCATTCACCTTACCGATTCTGTTTCAAAGATTTTATCCAGTTACCCTCTTTCCTTTGTAATAAAAGTGTCAACGTATGTAATCTTGACTCTTCTCAATCTGTTGATACTTCAAATGTTGTTGTTAGATTGTGGCATTATAGATTGGGCCACCCATCTTCACAAAGACTAGCTTTGTTGAAACATACTGCACCTGATTTGGTTTCTTGCAATAATAACAATTCCTTTGATTGTTTTATCTGCCCTTTAGCTAAACAACACAAATTGCCTTTTCCTAAGTCCACAAGTGTTTCTTTATCTTGTTTTGATTTAATCCATGCTGATATTTGGGGACCCTATTCTCTTCCTTCATTGAATGGCTCAAGGTATTTTCTTACTTTGGTTGATGATCATAGTAGATGTACTTGGGTTTATTTAATGAAACTTAAATCAAGAAGCTTCATCCTTGATTCAAACCTTTTTCAAATGATCCTTAACCAATTCAAGGTGTCCATTAAGGTGATTAGGAGTGACAATGGTCCTGAGTTTGCTCTTTCTTCATTTTATGCTTGCAATGGTATCCTACATCAGTGTCTTGTGTTGAAACACCACAACAAAATGTTTGTTGTTGAAAGAAAACATCAAAGCATTTGTTGAATGTTGCTAGGGCCTTAAGATTCCATGCAAATTTACCTTTAAAATTCTGGGGGATTGTGTTCTTACAGCCACTACCTTATCAACAGACTTCCTAGTCCTCTTCTAGGTAATCTTACTCCTTATCAAAAACTTTTGGGTCATTCTCCATCATACCAGCATCTTAAATCCTTTGGTTGTCTATGTTATGCCTCTACTTTAACTAGGAATAGATCCAAGTTTGATCCTAGAGCAAAGGCATGCATCTTTCTTGGCTATCCTTTTGGAACCAAAGGGTATAAGTTGTATGATTTGTCCACTAAAACTGTCTTTCTTTCTAGAGATGTCATCTTCAAAGAATCTGTCTTTCCTTTTAAACATTGGCTGCCTAAATCTGTTCCCAGCTCTTCTTCCATTTCTCACAACATGTTTCCATCTCAACCTTCACTTCCAGAATCCATCCCTTCTTTTACGCTGAATTTTCTCTTCCTTTCAATCCCATTGACACCTGCTGTACCTCCCGATGAATTTCCGACTGGTTCATCCCGACTTAGACACTTCTCCATCCTTCCCTCTTGCTCCACCTGATCTCTCCAATCTTGCTGCTCCCTTCCTTGATTTACCTATTGTTAGAAGGTCCACTAGGTCTCATAAACCTCCCTCATATCTTCATGACTATCACTGCAATTTAGCCTCCACTACCATTCTTGATCACCACCGCAATTTGGTTTCAGCTTCACTCTTACCTTCCTATGATTCCATTGACAGATCCGGTATTCTCTATCCACTTTCCTCTACTCTCTCTTATTCTAAATTGTCTACTGCCCATAAAGCCTTTTCTGTTGCCTTGTCCATTGCCAAAGAACCCACTTCCTATGCTGAAGCTTTACCTGATCCCTTGTGGCAAGCTGCCATGAAGATCGAAATTGATGCCCTTCAGGCTAATCAAACTTAGGTCATAACCAAACCGCCTCCTGGTAAGGTGCCTATTGGGTGCAAGTGGGTATACAAGATTAAGCTTAAAGCTGATGGTTCTATAGAGAGGTACAAGGCTAGACTGGTTGCTAAGGGCTTTACTCAAACCGAGGGAGTTGATTATTATGAAACCTTCTCTCCCGTGGTGAAGTTTGTAACAGTTAGAACTCTCTTGGCTGTGGCTGCTGTGTATGGTTGGCATTTGTCTCAGTTAGATGTCAATAATGCCTTTTTGCATGGGGAGTTGAATGAGGAGGTGTATATGGTTCCTCCTCCTGGATTTGGCAAGAAGGGGGAGGTGTGCAAACTCACCAAGTCACTTTATGGCTTAAAGCAAGCAAGTAGGCGGTGGTTTGCCAAGCTCTCATCCACTCTCCTTGATCATGGTTTTCTCCAATCTAAGTCAGACTATTCTGTCTTCACTAAAGTTAGCAAAGGTTCAATTCTCATCTTGCTAGTCTATGTGGATGACATTCTAATAGCTAGCAACAATGTGGAAGCAGTCAATACTTTCAAGGTTTTTCTAGATGACAAGTTCAAGCTCAAAGATCTTGGTACCTTGAAGTATTTCTTGGGTCTTGAGGTTGCAAGGACTGAAAAGGGCATTAGCTTGTGTCAAAGGAAATTTGTTTTGGAACCGCATTCTGATACAGGTCTACTAGCATGTAAGCCTGCTAATGTGCCCATGGATCAATCAGCTAAGTTTAGAAGCTCGGTGGGAGAAGATGTTCCAAATCCATCTTTATATAGAAGAATTATAGGCAAACTCCTGTATTTGACTCTAACCAGGCCGGATATCTCTACTCGATGCATAAACTGAGTCGGTTTATGAGTTCTCCTAAGATTCCACATCTCCAAGCAAAGATATAAGGTACTTAAGTATCTTAAGAAGACAGAGACAGGGCTTATTTCTCTCGGCCAGTTCTGAATTGAGACTAAAAGCCTATTGTGATGCTTGACTGGGCGACTTGTCTAGATACCGGAAGGTCGGTTTCAGGCTTCGTGTCTTCCTAGGTGATTCCCTCATATCCTGGAAATGCAAAAAGCAGCAAGTGGTGTCCAGATCATCCGCAGAATCAGAGTATCGAGCAATGGCTACTGTCACAAGTGAAGTTGTTTGGTTGTTGGCCTTGCTTAAAACCTTTGGTTTAGATCACAATCACCACCTCTCTCAGTCTTTGTGATAGCAAAGCAGCCTTGTACATTGCTACAAATCCAGTATTCCATGAGCGCACAAAGCACATAGAGGTTGACCGCCATTTTATTCGAAGTAAGCTTTAAGATGGACTGATTAAGACATTTCATGTTCCTACTAGACACCAAATTGTTGATCGCTTCACGAAGGCACTTGGATACAAACAATTTTACTTCCTTTTATCCAAGATGAACATAATCAACATTTATAGTTCATCTTGAGGGGGAGTATTGAATAGTTGTATAGATTGTATATTGTACGAAGGCTCGTTACTTGTAGTTTTGTATATAGAAGTAAACTACAATAGCATAACAAGAGCATAGCATAATTGGTCATGAAACGGTTGTCGTTTATAGTGTATAGTGTTAGTTACTGGGTTAGTTACAGGATCATTACACGTGTTCAATTTGTACTGGTTAGTTGATACTCTGTTCTCACTATATAAAGAACAGAGTATGGTAAGCTAAGAAATTAATTCATTTTACACAAGTTTCAGATTGCTTTATTTCTCTCTCGGTGAGTTTACATTCCTCCATTGATGAATCTCTCGGAGCTTGTGTGAAGTTCAACAATTTTCATGTAATGTGAGAGCCGGGAAGAGCAAACACAACGGGTTCCATGTTCGAGCTCGTAGACATCCACTTGGTTTCATCATTGGTGTATTTGTCATACTGATGTGTAGAGTTACCGACATGAAGTCGTGTGGATCATTAACTTGCTAGATTTATATAATTCATTACTCATTGTTGATTATGGCTTGTACAATTTTCTCAGTAGATTTTAAAGACATAAAGTAATAGTTGTATAGAGAAAATGCTATGTAATATGGCCAAGACCTTAACTGGTTTATGCAAATGTATGATGCAAGATTGTGCATCTTTGGAATCTATTTGTACAAATAAATCGGTTCCAAAGAGTGGAATAAAGCCTTTAGTTGATTTGTACAGATAAAAAATTGGTTCCAAAAAGTGGAATAAGGCCTTTTGTAATTTAGGAAAATCAATTACTTTTATGCTCTTTGTTTCGATGTAAAATATTTTTAGGAAAATATTTTCACATTTTACTATGTTTGTTTTAGAGTAAAATGTTTAATTAAAAGTAAAATATTTTCATCAATAAAGCTAACTCAGGGAAATTTGTGTAAAATATTTTACACTTGAAATATTCGTTACATTTGTTGCACTCTCTCTGTCCCCACTCTTGATACACTGCCTTTCTTTGTCATCTCAAGCTTTCTCAGTTTTCTCCTCAACCCAGCCCACCGTCAGCCCTTCTCTCCCACCCATCACCGGCTCCACCCTCTTCAGCACCACCCATCACTGGCTCTACTTTCACCGACGCCACCCATCACCATTGGCTCCATGTCATCGACGCCATCTTCAGTTCTCAAGTTCGATTTCTCATTTTCCTGACTGTTTTTCGTTGTTCTCCATCTCTCTTTTCAATGGTTTTTTTTTTTTTGGCACCACTGTCAATCTTGTTTAGCTGGGTTTCTGGAGATTGAGTTGTGGTGGAGCTTGCTTTTAGTGGGTCGAAGGTGGATTTGGTGATTGATATTGGATAGTTTTTGGGTTGATGGATTTTGGGTCTCAATTGTTTGAAGGATTTCAGGTACAATTTGGGTTTCTCGACGACTTGACGGTGGTAGGATGTTGGTGGCTTGATGGATGGCGTGGATGGGTTGTTTTTCATGGGTCTTAATTTTTTTCATTTTGGTGGCAGATTTCAGTTGTTTTTCATGGGATGATTGTGGTAGATCTTGATTATTTTTTCCATGGGTTTGTGGCTTTGGATTTACCGATGATCCTCTAGTAGCTCCAAATAGACTATGCTTTGGATCCTTTGCAATGAATGCGGTAAAAAATCAAAGGTACAGTTCCATGTTGTGGCTCAGAAATGCTTGAACTGCAAATCTAATAACACGGGGTTGAGCAAGTGGCTATGGCTAGACCGTTACAAATTTACAATGAATCTGGAAATGGTGATGACAACTGCAAGTGTACTCAAATTGAATGCATCTCTTAGAGGAATTTCCCTTCATTGCTTCAATTACCTGAGTCATATTCATGGATAGACATAATTGTGGTCCTACCTTGGTGGTACTGATCTTGTTATCTGATGGGAATCTCTCACAATTGATCCTATCCTGCAGTCCGTTCTCTGCCAGAAGATCCCACAAGATCCACTTGCAATCCCCTGTTATCCTATGCATTTGTCCCCCCATATTGTTCTCTTGCATTTAAAGAATGACATCTATGGTTGGATATGTACTGATCCGGTGTGCTGTGAGTTAGAAAGATGTTCACATTTTACCTCAAACAAAACTTGTAAATGATTTTCCTTGTATGCAGTCAAATACGGTAAAATAAAAATATTTTCAGTAAAATATTTTACATGATTTGAAAATATTTTACTTCGAAACAAACAAAGCAAAGGAAAATGATGTGACAGAAGTTGTTCTTGCTCTCAATGAGGACGTTTTACTGGTCTGAGTGTCTTTTTGTTGCTATTTTTTGTGCTTGGTTTTCTGTAACTCTTTAATAGCAAGGAAAAAAGAAGTCAAAGTTAGTTGTTTCAATATGGTAAGTACATAATAATTTTTAAATTTTTTTTTTTC
This sequence comes from Quercus dentata, assembly GCA_028216015.1. Taxonomy (NCBI): domain Eukaryota; kingdom Viridiplantae; phylum Streptophyta; class Magnoliopsida; order Fagales; family Fagaceae; genus Quercus; species Quercus dentata. The sequence continues at coordinate 74,588,231 of CP116446.1, read as the reverse complement.
ACAAAAATACAGACAAAACCAATGAAGTTGTGGAAATAAGTCAATAATTTTGTCCCAACTCGTCCCAAACTCCCAATGTGAAAGGCTAATCCCGTGAATTTGTTTCGCACAACACAAGTGATAAATTAATAGCAATAGCAGTAAGCATATGCTGCACCAAATATTCTGTCCACACTTACGTTTTTGCCTATAAGTACTGCCATTCACACCATGACACCACCCTAAGTCCAAAAACAAATCCCACAACTCACTGACACACACAAAGATGAAACCCAATTGTGCAATCTTCATCAAGCTTTTATTAGCACAATGCCTAGCAATTGGTTGTGTTTCAAGAGTTTAGAATTCTTCTATCTTGTACAACAGGTGAGTGGGATTATTTAAGAGAGAGATCATCCTTTTGAACGCTAACTACTCTTATTTGATGTTGTCATAACATCACAACTTTTTTCTTGATTTCAGCACTCTAAATCTCTAATGATGTCTGTGACACAAAGCAAAGTTGTTGCTATCAAACAACAAGAAAAGCCAAAACAAATTTCGGCATTCATGGGCTTCGGCCTAATTACAATGATGGCTCATACCCGTCCAACTACAATCCTAACAACTCTTTCGATTAATCCAAGGGACCTATTTCTTATTAGGAAAATGTTAAAGTTGTTCTCAATTTTACCATATATAAGACTTACAAACTAACTTGATAATAAATGTAATTGGAACTACATCGACAACATGAGCACTTAAATTTCTAAAGTTTATATATTAAATTCTGTAGCAATTGTAGCATCATTCATCATTCATTTTATTACACATAAGTACATAGCTTCCATTCCATCACCAATAATGTTCATTGTATATCATTCTATAGATTTCAAACCTAATTAGTAGAATGTAAGTAAGTTGGCCAACACTGGCTTGCCCAAGCGGCGATGGTTCCCCATTTTGATCACAAGAATGGGAGAAACATGGGACTTGCTCGGAGTCCATCCTTTACTAGCATGGATACTTTCAAACACCTCTAAACAACAAAGACAAAGTAGACCTCCTCCAAATTCTTGAAAGTGCAGGTAGCTCTTCATCTCTTTAGTAACTTGAAATTGATTGTTCAAGCTTAATTTCTTAAACCTTCTCTTTGTTTTTTAATTTCCACTATAACATTGAGTGGGGGAAAAAAATGTTACCAGGATCCAACCTAATGGCAGTTCTTACAGCTTAAGTAGCATAAGTTATAATATAAAAGGAGCAATTAGGCATGCTCCTGGGTAGAATGCAATGTCGATGCATCAAGGAATAACCGGCTTTATCTTCGTGTAGACACTTTTGGGTCATAACTCATCAAATGTCCCGTGCTACCAAAAGGGGAATATGCCTCCAATATTAATTTCCCTACCTTCTAAATATAATAAGAGGAAGAAAGTGGAATGTCTCTCTTAAACATCGTTTGCTAATAGTGTATTGGATATTTCGATTGTGGTCCTACCTAATTACCAATCATTTATATTCTGTTGTGGCATAATATAATCTATGGAAAATAATAATATCTATTATGTACACCTTTACATTGAAGAAAAATAAAATTTTCATTATAGAAATCAAGTCTCTGAATCTTGATTCATATACTGTGGGTTACTATCAATGACTTTATATTGAATGAGGTTCTTTGCATTTTTATTAAAATTTCTCTAAGAATCTTTATTAAAAAGAGAATCCTAACTGGCCAATCGTTATGACCTTTGGGAGCATGATACAAAAATACTGAGAATGTTTGACCATGGAGTAGAAATAAGAAACCAAGCCAATAAAAACTTAGGCAAACGCGTCCAAAAAAAGAAAAAAACATTTATGCAGAAAGGTTCATTCTATAACTTTAATTTAGTAGCTTTCCTTCTTTGTCATTTGAGTTACAGCTTATTGGCCTTTTCCAATTACCTCTACAGCCTTTAGGGTGCTATTTTTAGAAGCAACTGCCACAGTAATACCTTCAGCACCTGTATATAAAGAACAACTTTAACATTGATAGTGCAAAGAAATAGTCACTGAAACCATGACCATTAGAAAGAAGCAGATATTGCCATATTGGCGAACAAAGGATGGATGAAAAACCAATCTTAAGAAACCAAGTTGGATTAAAAAATGTATAAAATTATTACTAAATTACTTCAGAGATACTAAGTTTTTAAACAATTCAAGGCAGAGAGGTCCCAAGTTCAGGTGCAACAGTAGTTACTTTTGGCATTTCTAGGAAGTAAAAAGCACTGCTTTAGATTATCAATCACCATATTTGGTATGTAAGAAGCAATTTAGGTTATCAACATTTTGCATATTTTAACTTCCTAACAATGGGGAAGAAATACACTTTCTTTATCTTAGATTTAGGCTTCCTATAAGCTTCCTTTTCCTCTTTCAGTATCAACATCGCCACCTTAACAAAATCAGTCCCCATGAATCAAAATTCCTAAGCAAATCTAAACATCCCCATAAAGCATATATTAATCTCCAAAAGGAATATAAGCAAAGCACTTACCAATAGGACTACTATATTAATAGGAAATTTTTTGCTCAAAGCCAAACTTAACTGAAAAAATTTAGTGAAGCCTAGAGGAAATCAAATGCAACCCATGTAATGGTAATGATTATAGCAAAATTGTATTTCTATTGCAATTATAGTGCATAATGGTATGTTTATTATTTTCCATACCTTCTGTTGTTTAGTTTGTAAAGTTTATTTAATACTTATCCTTCTAAATTGCATTACACGGGGTGCGTACAATTAATCTCGCTAAGCATTAGAACACAATCAATTATTTAAAAAAAGGAAAAAAAATGTTGTTATTGTTTCTTGGTTCTCTCAGTTTTCTATTTTACATAAACAATGCTTGGGGCACAATTTCTAGTTAAGATATCATTCATGAATTCGGATAGAATTTTTGTGTGTGGGTATAATACATCTAATAAATAATTAACATGAAATATCAAATCACCGTTACATCACATTGAATATTACAAAATATTTTACATTACTCTAATCTCATTACCTTATTAAATGGTGGTAATCTTACATTACCTTTTTTTTAGACAAGGTTATCCCTAAGATGTTGACAAAAGATTTTGAACTCGGGACCTTATTGATATCACAAGATCTTAGAAACCACTTAGGCAACCTCTTGGGATTAATCTTACATTACTTATTGGTGGAGATATAATAATTTATATAATTAACAAAAATGTCCATACTAATAAATTTTATTTTACAAATGAGAATGACTAAAATACCAAGAAACCTTTAAAATACCTCAAAACCGCTAAAAAACAACCAAAATATCTTTGAAAGTTGGAACCACCAAAATCACTAAAATACACTTTAAATGTCTAAAATACCCCTAATTCCAATGTTCGAGTGGATGATGTTATTGTTTAAAGTAAACTGCAATGGTAGCAATAACCACTGTTATGGGATAAGTAAATTGCAATGGCTTGGCAACATGACATGTAGCAGAAAATTGGACAGGAATGCGAGTTGTAAAGGGAATTTCATAATATTGCGGTCTGAATTTAATATTTGTTGGGGAGAGTAGTTTGGTGGAGAGTGAAGTTGATTTTTCATAGTTGGGTTCGAGTGGGGGTGACAATTTTGTTTGGATTGCGGTCCTCTGATGATGATCATTCCTACTGGTCGAGTTGGCTTTGATGGGGTGTTGGGCGGTGCTAATCGGGTAGTGAGTATTGATGATCATTTAGATTTCTAGGTGGGTGAAAATAGAATTCGTGGCCTTAATAAACTGATTGGGCTTCCTTTGATTCAATTTGAGTGATCCTTAGAAGTGTCTCGTGGTGAGAAATTTGTTACGTGATTGGAAGAGTGATGTAGTATTTACGAGAAATGAAACTTGCTATTATGGATAGATAGATGGTTTGCAACTTGTGGAGATGTCCTTATGAGGATTGGGTTGCTCTAGATGCTGATCAGACGGCGGGGGAGGTCTTAATTATGCAAGATAAGTGGAAAAGTTGGAGGTGATGGTGGGAATTTACATATGCCGGGCCGGTCTTGCTTTTCTTTACCTTTTTCCTTCCTTTTTGTCTCTAAGCCTATGGGCAAACTGCTTTTATCTAGTCCACCCCCCACAACATTAGTTGAACTTATTAATGTAAAATATCTAATCAATTCAAATTATGTGCCAAGGGCTTCAAAGTAGATTTAAAATTCACCCTACTTTTGTATCAAATACCTCTAATTTGAAACTATTTTAAACTCATAGAACAATTAGTTTCTCATTTAAATCTACTTCATATCCATTTGAAACTAATCCAAAGTCTTTTACAATTCCAAAGCTTATTATCATTAACTCAAATACAAAATTCAATGAAAAATTCAATGATAATACCATATTGCAAAAAACTAATAAATTTTCTTTTAAAAGCAATGTAAATGGAATGATCCACAATGATGAATTGGCATACTAAATATAATTGGTCTCTTACAAAATTTTTTCTTCATAAGTGGCAAATCTTTGTGTAATTCACTTCTATGTTATCTACTTTTTAGCACAATGAGTAAGTGCATGTTGAATGATATTGCACATACATCTGTAAATAAAGATTACAAGCTAATCCTAAGATGCTAGGTTTCAGTTGGTGAATTCTGTGCATAAAATGTATACATATATTTTTTTTCATTTATGGAATTATTAGACTATTAGAATTAATTATAAATTTATGGATTTTTGTATTACTCAACTTGTATTGAATTGATTTTTTTTTTTTTCGTTTTTATTCTTTTATATGTATGGAAAGAAATAAGAAAAAAAAGATGTTAAGAACTATGTTAAACTTTTTTTTTTCAAGTCTCATGGCAGCTTAGGTGGCTGTTTTTGTATTATGATGTGGGACGATTGGTTGGACTTAAGGAATTCGTGGTGGTGACTCAAACACACAATGGGTATTTGGGATGTGGGTTTGGAGTGGGGTGCTCCATGGACATGGCAGAAAGCAAGAAAACATAAAGGGATTTGCAGAACGATCTATAAAACAATTGATATGGGTTGAGTTTGATTCCTCAACTCAATTAGTAGTACCTCTAGAGTCCACTTCTACCCCATACTACGAGTGAAAGAGAAAATGTAAAGACTACCATTAAAGCAGCCCAAGCAAGACTTACTATATCCATGTGAATTATATCCCCTATCTCCATAAATATGAAGGAATTATTCCATTACCCTTCCCTAATCATTATTATGTTCACTAATCTCTAATAATAGGGTGTTTTCCAAAAGCACTCACCAAGAAAAAATTGCAATCAATTGCATGCAATTTTTTAAAAAGTAAGTCATGTCAAGTTAATATTTTGATATTAGATTTCTATTTGTTGGAGCTATCTAACTAAAAAAAAAAAAAAAAAAAAAAAAAACAAAACAAAAAAAAAAAAAAAAAAAAAAAAAAAACAAAACAAAACAAAAAATTGATGAAGAAGTTTGTCCACAAATTGAAAAGAAAGTCCAAAAACCTTAAAGTCAGTTGTTATGAAATTTACCAAAAGTCCAATACAATAGTTATAAGTCTTCATATGTTGACGAACACTTCCACATCCACAAAATACTAATTTGAAAAGAACTTGATTTTATACGTTGAACATAAAAGTTTTGATAGGTACATAATAGAGCTTATAAGATAACACTTTCACATCCACAAAATACCAAATTTTGGAGCTTCATATGTTATAGCTACTTCTACCTCTCTTAATTATCCTGGTTTACATGTATGCATGGTACATTCTCTTTGCCATCCTCACTTAATTTTCGATTATTATATATGCGTCCAAGTTATCATTAACAATAGGTGTAGACACCCAATTTTGTGCATTAAGCCAAAAGTCATAGTTAACAGGAATTGAGTTTCCATTTCCTACCAACCATTTAGCTTCGAAGAGAATAGATAATCCCATTGCTTATATATATATATATATATATATATAATTTCATTAGAAATTAAGAAAGTTTCTACCCCAGTATGCAGCTTGACTCAAGTGCAATTTTCTTTTCACTTCTTATTTAACATGAAAAATTCCTAGAAAGTAAAGTGAATTTGCAACCAACCTCTGTATCAGGATGTGATAGTAATTTGCTTATGCTTTTCATGGGTTGGTAAGTACTAAGTAGTCCTTGTATCAATATTATAATTGTAAGTTTGATGCATAATACATATATACAACTTTTAAATATCTTTTTTTTTGTCTTTTGACATGTAATGAAAAGTTAGGGCACGTTTGTTATATTGAATAGAGATTAGGATAGGAATTGTAATATTTGTTACTAGCCTCATCGGTCATCACACGCGCTCCTCACGTGTGATGTGACTCTTTTTTTATTTGGAGTTTAATATAATTTTTCAATTTGAATTTATCTATTGTTAGTGAGATTAGATTTGTATAAAACTAAAATTTAGGATTTGAAATGGAGTAAATCGCTAGTTTTAGTGTGTGCTAATTTTTAGAAAAAAAATATATCAAACATATGTGTGCTAGGTTTTTTAGATAGAAAGTGTGCTAATTTTTAGGAAAAAAGTTTCTCTGGTAGTTTTTTTTTTTTTTTTTTTTTTGAATTTTGTAGAATTACAATTTTAACCCTATTTTTTATTTTTTAAGAATAATTTTTGAAATCATAATTAACTTTCTGAATCCTCTTAATATATAGAGACTAGGAATAAAATGTGTTGTAATGTACCAACTAAATCTATTCATAGGTTTGGTTATGAGTTATAATAGTATAATAAAACTTAAAATTTATTTTAGGAAATATCTTGCTCATATAATTATATTTCTTTAAAATGGGTTTTTTTTTTTTTTTTTTTTTGAGAGAGAGAGATATGTGTTATTTTTTATGATTTTTTATTCTTGTTACATGTATATGGAAAGTTTGTTTATTTGAAAATATTAATTTTAGAAATTATTGCATCTACTAATGAATAGCTAATACAGCTTTTTTAGAGAGTCATAATTATTCTTCATTTTGAAGAATAGCTATAAGGAATGACTATTCATTGTAATAAAAATATAAACAAACTATATTCTCAACAAAAAAAAATAAAAATAAAAAAATAAACAAACTAAAGAATAGCTAAACCATAGGAATAATTATTGCATTACAATACCAATTACAGTCTATCAAACGTGCCCTTATTTATGAATATAAGTTGGGTTTTGAGGGTTAGTGCATGAACTGTCTAATTTAAAACTCAAATAGGGGTACACCTTGTGACACTTTGTTTTCAAGGTTTTGAAGTCCATAATAACAAATGAAATTTCTCTCAAGCATGTGTAATCAAGTTTATTGTTTATGAACTCTCTTGAACTAGTTTGAATGATTCTATGAAAGACTCTTAGTCGTTCAGCTTCTCCACACCCCCACACCCCCACATCCACCCCCACCCAAAAAAAAAAAAAAAAAAAAAAAAAAAAAAAAATTGAAAGAGAAGAGAAACAAAAAGCTTTCAACAATTACTTTTTATCTATTAAATCAGTTACTTTTCAAAAGGAAGCTGCAGTAGCACTTTAGCTTTGTTGAAAAACAACAGTACTAACCTTCAACTTTCAACTATTTTTGCAACAAAGCATACATTTTATGAGACACTTATCAAAGAAAAAATAATGGTACTAGATAACCTGTTTCATAAACTTCACCAGCATGATTTTTAGTAGTCCAATAATGATTATGTAAATTTCCATTCTTAAATTGCTAATAGAAATTGCAAGTGCAGGCAACATTTAATGTCTAAAAGCAAGGGAAAAACAGAGAGAGAGAGAGACATTTAAAAAACAAAAAATGGCAATAAGGCTCACCCATAGCAGTAGAAAAGGAACAAGACCTCCCTTCCAAAAAAAAAAAAAAAAAATAACAAGTCATTGAAGACCAAATCAATACATTGATTTCAATAGAAAATTTATGGGATTAATTATTAAAAAAATTTGTTAGATTGAGAAAAAAAATCAATATGCAATTAAAATTCTAATTTTTTTTTTATACTTTTGTATGTAATATTGTAATCCCATTATAAATATGGATTCTGTTGTAATGTATTATCAATAAAAATGTATGATAAAATATATCTCTCTAGGCTCTTGTCCCATAAATATAGGCGATAAGGCCAAACCACGTAAACTCTCATGTCTTCTTTCTTTTTCTTTTTCTTTTTCTTTTTTTGGTTATCAGAAATTTTTGTACTTTTAACTAATCTTTGTTGAATAAATGGTCTTAAAGTTTTGTTAGGAGGGGCTCAAGAAAATTTGGAGACTGCAAATTGTACGTAGTTGGTCTTAAACTATCCAAAAAATATGTTGGACAGTGCCTCTCTTCTTCTTTTTCCTTTTTTCTTTTTTCTTTTTTAATTTTAATTTTTAGCTCCATTTAGGTGTTTCGTTTCACCTCCATCACCAGTCCATCACAACAATATTAACGCATTTATTCTCGCTCTCAAGAACTAGATTTTAGACTCATGTGGAACTCATATACTAGGAGTGTAAATTGATTCTTTAACAAGCCCATGCCTAGCTATTACAAAGCCCAAAAGTACATGTTGGTTGCATTTGGCATTAGCTGAAAAATGCAGTTTTTTTTATTATTTAGCTTATTTTTGCTACTATTAATGGGTCCCAATCAACTTTTTGGTACTACTCATAGGTCCTACTATACCATTTCATCTAACTTTTAGTTTTATCTACAGTACTTTTAGCTTTATCTACAGTACTTTCGGCAAAAGATTTTCAATTTCAGCTAAATAAGTTGTCCCCAAATGAACTAATGTCCACACAAACCTTTGGAACTCTATGTACCATGCAAAAAAAAACACAGCGGATTCTCTAAGAAGCCTATGCCTAGCTATTACAAAGCCCAAAAGGAACCCAATTTAGATTGTTTGACCCCATTCTTCCACAAATGAAGACTCTCACATAAACTTAACCTTCCATAATTCTGTCCAACGAGAGAAAAATTAATCAATCAGAGAGAAGCAAATAATGTAGATAGCTTCAAGTGGTAGTCTCAAAGTAGCATCTTTGTCTTCTTTGAGTGGAGCAGTGGGCTAGTGAAGTTCCAAAACAATGGCTTTTTAACTGAATTTTTTTATTTTTGTTTTAATCAACAAAAAAACTGAATTATTTATTTATTTTATATATCTTTTAACTGATATAATTGAAGATTAAGGTGAAGATATAGAATATAGATCATAGGTATCTTCAAACTTCAGGGAAAAAAAAAAAAAAAAAAAAAAACTTTATTTCCTAGGTAATAGAGTTCATAAATGGATGAAAGATTTTCCTTGTTAAGAAAATGAATGGGATTTTTTTTTTTCTTTTGTTTATTGATGGTTGAAAGACCTGAGGAGCCATGTTAAGTCCAAAGGGCATTACATTCAATTGATATTGTCCTCTAGGAGAGAGCATAAATTCCTAGTTGGAATCCTCTGAATACATACGACATACACCTTTGTTTAGGTATTGCTATTGCTATTGCCATTGAACGATAATGCTCCCATAGAATTGAGAAAATTCAAAATTATTAGAGGAAAAAAAAAAAAAAGATTGAATAGGCAAGATAAATAGTGAAGGAGCTGATCGATATTTATTTAATAGTTATATATACTAGTTTTTTATCCGTGTCATGATATTTTATTGTCTAATTAGTAATATAGTTTAGTAACTAATTTAGAAAAAAAAATTATCAATTTTTTTTTAAATTAAAATTTTATAGACCAATACAAAGAAAAGATGACTTATTGCTCAAATTAGAATCATGCACAAGCTTGCCATCAATTTATTACAACTTAGGTAACTGGTGACAAATTATAGTAATTTGTTCCAAGACTAAACATTAAAAAATTATAGCTAGTAAATGATGATAAGAGAAATATTCCCCTAGTTAGTCCTCAACCACAATATTTAGAACTTAGGAAACTGGACATTTGAAGCACATATTCCTTTTGGAGGCCCTGGATACTCAATGATTTCGCCCCAGAACTGTCCACACACAAGTAGACTTGGTAAAGTTGGATATTACCATCTGAATCTTTATTGGTCCCTATCCTAGGAGTGTGCCCAATGTCCTTTATTATTGCTTTTACAATGTTGTCTAAGCTGTAAAATTCATCATCTGGTTCAATTCTTGCAATCCTGTGTATTTGTAGGAGGTTTACTTTCTTCTTTAGATTGAGAGCTGCTTCCAAGTATTCATGCTGGTCAAGTTGAGATTCTGACTCTGAGCATGCCCCATGTTTTTCCCATTCATGCGACCAGAACCTAAAGCCACTGCTACTTGGGCAGCTAAGTGATGGCCAATCCTTTGGCAGATTGGTCTTGAGGTCTGAGAGCTACAGAAACCATCATATACATGAATCACATATAAGAAAAAGTTAATAATGGTGGTGTGTAAATTTGTGAGACCTCTAAAGCTTATGTGACTTAATTGTAGAGGGTTAACAAAAAGTTAGACGCTTCAGCTTAGTATTTATAGATAATGAGAACAAACTAAGATTTTTGAATGGCTTGAATTTAAAAAAAATGTACAAAATGATTTCTTTTACCTCCACATTTCTTTTAACTTTGATATGTAGTCTTCAGGGAATGCATACAAACTACAAAAGTGAGCTGAATCTTCACAAGTTTTCTTGTGCTCAATATCCTGATTAGGAGCTTTCTCACATTTTCCTAGTTCATTGTTCTCACTGTTCAATCAGATCTCTCTATCCAACATCTTACCCCTACTTTTCAAAAGGAAGCAGCAGTAGCACTTGAGCATTGTTGATAAACAACAGTACTAACCTTCAACTGTTTATGTAGAAAAGCATACATTTTATGAGACACTTATCAAGGAAAAAATAATGGTGCTAGATAACCTGTTTCATAAAATAAACTTCACCAGCATGATTTTTAGTAGTCCAATAATGATTATGTAGATTTCCATTCCTAAATTACTAATAGAAATTGCACATGCAGGCAACAATCAATGTCTTGAAGCAGGGGAGAAACATAGAAGAGAGAGAGAGAGACTTTAAAAACAAAAGAATGGCCCTAATGCTCACCCATAGCAGAAGAAAAGGAACAAGAGTACAACTAGACCAAAGATACAAATAGTTCTAGGTCTAAGTATTATATTCAATTGCTCCAAAAGTGTTTTCCACCATCTTTAAGGGTCCGGTAGCACACCACTTGATGTAATATTTTTTCACCATAGGTACCTTGGGGTTGGGGCAAAGGGACTCATTACAAAGCATTAGCAATATGGAAACATCTTGACAAAGTGTGGAAAACAACATTTGCTAGAGGACAGGAAATACTGACCTCGAATGTCTGATAATGCATAAAGCTATTAATAAATTTGAGCAGGCTAAGGCATAGGAGTGATAATCTAGACATTGCGATTCTTCACATGTGGGCACGAACTCCCTGAAAAATTATATTGCAATTGAATTATAAGATCATGAAAAGGTATGTAATATGCAAGGAGGAGAGAATATATGAAAGGTATTTTTTTTTTCATACTTCATGCATTTGCCAAATCCCCATAGAGCTGATAGTCTATGTGCTTACAATCACACAAAGTGAAAAAATCTGTCAGGGTTTTGCTAGATAAAACTATAGAAAATGGACATTGTACCTGAAAATAAAGCAAAACATATCTAAGAAATTCATAGTCATGCCATAGGATAGTATAGGCAGGCTGGATGCGAAGAGTCAAACGAAGGAGAACATTTAGCAAAACGTATAGAAGATAAAACAAACAAACAACAGATATCTATCTAACACAATTAATAAAGAAGTAAAAAACAAGAAGGATTCCTCATATAAATTACAATATGGAAAAAGATCATCAGTGATTAGATTCCTAGTTGTAAACTCTCTTCTCACCGAAAGACTATCATTTAATACTTTCCAGAGGAAAATAAGCACTTTGAGAAAGGATTTAAGCTTCCATAGGTCAGCCCACAGTTAAGAACTATATCTCAAAGTTCTGCTCCTTCCATATAAGCATTCAGTATAAAGAAGCCAGTAGGCTTGGTTGACAGTAAAGAGATCTGACTGATTCATGGGGCCTAATCAGTTTAACTGCACTTCCTGACCTAGGAGTTAGCTCCTTCTAAATAATAGAGTCAGCTACATGCGATGCATATCAATTCCTCACTAATGCAGAATTTCATTGTGCAGTAGCTTGGCCAAAAAAATCAAAAGCCCCTGTAATATGTGGATAGTTTCTCCCAGACACATTGAACCTTACATTAAGCCAAAAGTCATAGTTATTAGAAATTGAGTTCCCATTTCCTACCAGCCATTTAGCTTCTGTGGGAACAGATAATCCCATTGCTATTTATATATATATATATATATATATATATAATTTCATTAAAAATTAACGTGAAAACATCCTAGAAAGTAGTCTGAATCTGTACCCAACCTCTGTTTCAAAATGTGATAGTAATTTGCTTTTGATTTCCATGGGTTGGTAAGTAGCCATTGTATCAATATTATAATTGCAAGTTTGATGCATAATACATATATACAATTTTTAAAAGCCTTTTTTTTGTCTTTTGAGTATTGGGATGGGTACTAGCAGTTTCCTTATAATTAATCCTTATTTCGTTAAGTTGTGAAGAGTATTTATGGCCATGTATTTTGTGGCTTGAGAAGTTAAGTCACATATAGTGCCAACCTGAATCACAGCTAACATTCATAACAAAAATCTGGCAATGGTAAACTAGAACTTTAGCATTGGATTACAGAAGGTATACTTTTTTTCTCATCATATATGCTGTTTATGCAGAAAGTTGAATTGAGGCAAGTTCTTAAATGGACGAATGTCTATGGGTATTATTTACCTGAGGACAAGCATGCCAAGAAACAATTCTTTGAGTACTTGAAGGAGACAATGTGTCTCATCCTGTATTGCTTCACTTAAGAACTATTTGTAATGCAGGTTAAACCAAGTCGGGTCTAGGTGACTACATCAATGTGCAGAGAAGGAGCTTCAAGTTTACCTCAGTGTAGAGGGCCCATCAAAGGATTTATTTTAAAGGTTCCAAAAAAATTTGCTAGATTACCCTTGTCTTCATTTCACAGTATGCCATGAAGTTTGAGATGCTTATAACTCATAACCATCTGCAGAATTTATAAGTGGGTTAACATAGTAAATGTTGATTTCCATTTTCCAACTATCCTTTCTACTTGCATAAGACTGACTTGAAATTGGAGCTTTCCCGTTAATGCTTGTCTAGTAGTGAAAGTGTTGACCATCTTTTCCTTCATTGCCCGGTTGCTTGGAGTTATGGGATATGGTTTTTGGTTTATTTGGAGTGTGTTGGATCATGCCCTCGTCTGTTGTTGGTCTCTTTGCTTGCTGGCAAGGTCACTTTGGTCGCCTCCGCAATGGAGTTATTTGGAAGGTCATTCCTCTTTGTTTGATGTGGTGTATTTGGAAGGAGAGGAATAGTAGATGCTTTGAAGACTCTGAGCGTGCTATGCCTGACCTCAAGCTTCTTTTCTTCTGAACCTTACTTGAATGGTTCTCTATGTGGAGAAACCATCCTTTTTCTATTTTGGATTTACTTGACTTTTGTAATTTTCGTTCTTGACTTGCTCCCCCTTGTATACTACCTGTGTGCTTGGGTGTATCTTTTTATTATCAATGAATTCTTATTACTTATCAAAAAAAAAAAGTATTCTAATGGCACTAGTGTGACTTGGAACTACTTTGGAAATTTAGTTTGACCTTTAGAGAATTGGGTATAAAATGTGGACAGAGGATCCTAAATGATAGAAGGATCATGTTAAAAGCAAAAACTTAAGGAATAAAAGAGTTATAACAGCTGCTACAGTTGTTATGCAAACATTAATGAAAGCGTGGCCCAGGGATCCTCACTATATCAAATATTCTTAATTAATAGAGAAAGAACAAAAAATATTAAAGACCTGTGCTTTTAGATTGTATCTTTGAAAATTCGCTCTTCAACCAATCAAAGACGAACTATATTCTTCCAGAGATCCAACCAAAGACATTAAAATGCACATCCATTTTAATTTTTGGTTAACCAAGTAAATTATTATAGCCCATTTAAGTGTGATGCGGTAGTGCAAATCATTTACGATTTATCTCAAACAATCTTGTACACAGCCAAACAAATTCAATGTAGCTTCTAAAATTCAAAACAATACACATTTTCTATGTGAGTCAGTAGTCTATGCGATTGGTGTACATGATTTTTTAAATTAAGAAACTAATTAAGTTCAAACAAATAAATAAAACTAGGAAACATATGAAAGATTTTTCCTTGCCACCAGAAGGCCACATGGTAAGCTGAGCAGAAATTATGCATCTCAATTTGACAAATCAGATAAAAAAAACACAAAATTATACAGATGAAAACAAGGCTAAGCTTACATCCAAGGCAGAAGGAAATTTGGGGCCTACAAGTGACTTCAACCGCAACCATCCCAGTCATCTGCATTAACCCAAAATAAATAAATAAAAAAGATCAATTAACAGAAATGAAATAATTATTTTATAAATAATAATTTTTAAGTCCAGAAACTTATTCAGTTCCCAATTTCTTTTTTACAGAAACACTATAAATACTATTAAGTCGATATGATATTCATTGCCATTGGGTAAAAGACGCTAATGAAATAGTGCTACTAAAAAGGGAAACATACGTTGGCATCAAATGCAAAAGAAACCAGACGGAAATGACAAAGAAGAAACAGTTTCAATGAAATTTTTTGATTGAGGCATATTTCTTCAAAGTTCATCAGAATGTTTCTTAGACGATGAATAGAGACTGAAGTTAAAAAAGTCTTGGGCCATTGAAGTTGAAAACAAACAAAACTCACCTCTAATGGTTAAGCCAAAACACATATCTGCCCTGCCCAAGGCTAAGTCATATTCTTTTAACTTTAATATGTAAGTCTTTAGGGAATGCATACCAACTACAAAAGTGGGAGCCAAATCTTCACAGGTTTTCTTTCTTCACAAGTTTTCTTTTGCTAAACATCCTGATTAGGAGCTTTCTCACATTTTCCTTGTTCATTGTTCTCACTTTTCAATCAGATCTATCTATCCAACATCTTACCCCTACTTTTCAAAAGGAAGCTGAAATAGCACTTGAGCTTTGTTGATAAACAACAATGCTAACATTCAACTATTTATGCAGAAAAGCATACATTTATGAGACAGTTATCAAGGAAAAAATAATGGTGCTAGATAACCCGTTTCATAAAATAAACTTCACCAGGATGATTATTAGTAGTCCAATAATGATTGTGTAGATTCCCATTCCTAAATTGCTAATAGAAATTGCAGGTGCAGTAATAATTCAATGTCTAGAAGTAGGGGAGAAACACAGAGAGAGAGAGAGAGAGAGAGAGAGAGAGAGAGAGAGAGAGAGAGAAAAACTTAAAAAACAAAAGAATGGCACCAACGCTCACCCATAGCAGAAGAAAAGGAACAAGAGTACAACTAAACCTAAGAAACAAATAGTTCTAGGTCTAAGTATTATATTCAATTGCTCCAAAAGTGCTTTCCACTATCTTTAAGGGTCCAGTAATGCACCACCTGATGTAATATTTTTTCACCACAGTTACCTTGGGGTTGAAGCAAAGGGATTCATTACAAAGTATTAGCAATATGGAAACATCTTGACAAAGTGTGGAAAACAACATTTGCTAGAGGACTGGAATACTGACCTCGAATGTCGGATAATGCATAAATCTATTAATAAATTTAAATAGGCTAAGGCATAGGTGTGATAATCTAGACATTATATACTAAACACTAAATTATCACACACTCGAGCTCACCCAATACAGAATAGTGCATACCAAACCAAATTAAACAACTCCAACACAACCAAAAATAAATAAGAACATGAAGTATAAAGAAAGTTTTCAATACCAATAGCATGAAAAACAAAGAGAAAGTAAGAAAAACACGAGCACGTATACTCACAATGTGGATCATGTGGTTGTGAGAGATGCAGAGGAAGTATTGTTGTATAGCTTGTCAGGGACATTGACCAAGAAAATCGAAAGCCAAATTGAGAGTATGCAAACTTATGCAGGTTTCGTGGTCTGCGATTGATAGACTCTTGGCTCTGCGACTTAATTGAGGAGAGAGTCTGCGTTGGAGTAAAGAGAGAAAACTAAGAAGAGCAATTATCAGGTGGTAGTTGAATGGTCGGGTTCTAAAAATAAAGCATTAAACAATTAATAATTAATAATGGTGGTGTAAATTTTCAAGACCTCTAAAGCTTACGTGGCATAATTGTTAAAGGTCAACAAAAAATCGGATGCTTCAGTTTTATAGTATTTATAGATAATGAGAACAAACTAAGATCTTTGAATGACTTGAATTTTTAAAAAATGTACAAACTGATTTCTTTTTCCTCCACATTTGTTTTAACCTTCATATGTAGTCTTTAGGGAATGCATACAAACTACAAAAGTGGGGGCCGAATCTTCACAACTTTTCTCAACATCCTAATTAGGGGCTTTCTCACATTTTCCCTGTTCATTGTTCTCACTTTTCAATCAGATCTCTCTATCCAACATCTTACTCCTACGCTTTGTTGAGAAACAACAGTACTAACCTTCAACTGTTTATGCAAAAAAGCATAAATTTTATGACACTTATCAAGGAAAAAATAATGGTGCTAGATAACCTATTTCATGAAATAAACTCCACCAGAATGATTTTTAGTAGTCCAATAATGATTATGTAGATTTCCATTCTTAAATTGCTAATAGAAATTGCAAGTGCAGGCAACATTCAATGTCTAGAAGTAGGGGAAACACACACACACACAGACTTAAAAAATAGATAATGGCACTAACACTCACCCATAGCAGAAGGAAAGGAACAAGAGTACAACTAAACCTAAGATACAGATAGTTCTAGGTCTAAGTATTATATTCAATTGCCCCGAAAATGTTTTCCACAATCTTTAAGGTCCGGTAGTGCACCACCTGATGTAATATTTTTTCACCATAGGTACATTGGGGCTGAGGCAAAGGGACTCATTTCAAAGCATTAGCAATATGGAAACATCTTGACAATGTGGAAAACAACATTTGCTAGAGGACAGGAAATACCGACCATGAATGTCGGATAATGCATAAAGCTATTAATAAATTTGAGCAGGCTAAGGCATAGGAGTGATAATCTAGACATTGCAATTCCTCACATGTTTAAGGCAAAACATATCTAAGAAAAACATGGTCATGCCAAAGGATGGTATAGACAAGCTGGATGAAAAGAGTCAAACCAAGGAGTATAAAAAACAAACTATAGATATCTATCTAACACAATTAATAAAAAAGTAAAAAGCAAGAAGGATTCATCTTATAAATCACCATAAGGAAAAAGAGCATCGGTGACTAGATTCCTCATTGTAAACTCTCTTCTCACCAAAAGACTTTCATTTAATACTTTCTAGAGGAAAATAAGCATTTTGAGAAAGGATTTAAGCTTCCATAGTTCGGCCCACATTTAAGAACTATATCTCAAAGTTCTGCTCTTTCCATATAAACATTCATTATAGAGAAGCCAGTAGGCTTGGTTGATAGAAAAGAGACCTGACTAATTCATGGGGCCTAATCAATTTAACTGCACTTCCTGGCCTAGGAGTTAGCTCCTTCTAAATAATAGAGTTAGCTACATGAGATGCATATCAATTCGTCACTAATGCACAATTTCATCGTGCGGTAGCTTGGTCAAAAAAATCAAAAGCCCTTGTAATATGTGGATAATTTGCCCTAGACACATCGGATCTTACATTAAGCCAAAATTCATAGTTATTAGGAATTGAGTTCCCATTTCCTACCAGCCATTTAGGTTCTGTGAGAACAGATAATCCCATTGCTTTTTTTTTTTTTTTTTTTTTTGATAAATATATAATTTCATTAAAAATTAAGAAAGTTGCTACCCCAATACACAGACTTGACTCAAGTACAATTTTCTTTTCACTTCTTATTTAACATGAGAAGTTCCTAGAAAGTAGTGCAAATCTGTACCCAACCTCTGTTGGGAGACGTAATAATAATTTGTTTCTGATTTCCATTGGTTGGTAAGTAGTCATTGTATCAATATTATAATTGCAAGTTCGATGCATAGTACATATATACAATTTTTAAAAGCCTTTTTTTGCCATGTAATGAAAAGTTATTTATGAATTGAAGTCGGGTTTTGGGAGTTAGTGAATGACCTGTCTAATTTAAAACTTGAACAGGGATGCACCTTGTGACACTTTGTTTTCAAGGTTTTGAAGTCCTTAATAACAAAAAATCTCTCAAGCATGTGTGGTCAAGTTTATTGTTTGTGAAATCTCTTGAACTAGTTTGAATGATGCTACGAAAGACTCTTAGTCCTTCAGCTCCTCAACAACCCCCATTCCCCCCCCCCAAAAAAGAAAGAGAAACAAAAAGCTTTCAACAATTACTTTTCATCTATTAAATCAATTCTTAAAAGACACCGACGTCTAGTTTTATGAGGGAAAATACACACACACACACATATATTTATCATGATTAAACATGATCTGAATACAATATAAAGCGAGTCCTAAACCCACATTGTTTATCTGCATGATTGTGAAGCTTAACCTTTTTCTAGTATGTGATTTGGGAAGGGGGGTTGGTATTGGGGTATTTATGTTAGAATACCACACATTTTATGAATCTTGAACAGAATTTTTATTGCTAAGACAATCAATCTTCCCTTCCCCCCCTCCCTCCCCCCCACTTAATTAGAGTATTGGGATGGGTACTAGCATTTTTTTTTATAATCAATCTTTGTTTCTCTAAGTTGTGAAGAGTGTTTATGGCCATGTATTTTGTGGCATGTGAAGTTAGGTGAGATATAGTGCCAACTAGAATCACAACTAAAATTCATAACAAAAACCTGGCTATAGAAAAATTGGAATTTTTGCATTCAATTACAGAAGGTATACTTCTTTTTCTCATCAAATATGCTGTTTATGCACAAAGTTGAATTGAGGCGAGTTCTTAAATGGACAAATGTCTATGGATATTATTTACCTGAGGACAAGCATGCCAATTTGAAGGTTTCTCATTTCCTCCAATTTGAAGGAGACAATGTGTCTCATCCTGTATTGCTCCACTAAGAGTTATTTGTAATGCGAGTTAAGCTGAGTCTGGGTCTAAGTGACTTCATGAATGTGCTGAGAAGGAGCTTCAAGTTTACCTCGGTGTAGAAGGCCCATCAAAGGATTTTTTTAAATGTTCCACAAAAAATTAGCTAGACTGCCCTTGTCTTGAGTTCACGGTATGCCATGAAGTTTGATATGCCTATAGCTCATAACCATCTGCAGAATTCAGAAGTGGATTAACCTATTAAATGCTGATTTTCATTTTCCAACTATCCTTTCTACTTGCATAAGACTGACTTGAAATTGGAGCTTTCCCGTTAATGCTTGTCTTGTATTCTATTAGAATAGTGTGACTCGGAACTACTTTGAAACTTTAGTTTGACCTTTAGAGAATTGGCTATAAAATGTTGAAAGAAGATCCTAAAGCATAAAAAGATCATTTTAAATGCAAAAACTTAAAGGAATAAAAGAGTTATAATAGCCACTACAGTTGCTATGCCAACAATAATGAAATCATGACCTTGTGATCCTCACTATATCAAATATTCCAAATTAATAGAGAAAGAACAAAAAATATTAAAGACCTGTACTTTTAGATTATATCTTTGAAAATCAGCTCTTCAACCAATCAAAGACGAACTATATCCTTCCAGAGACCCAACCAAAGACATTAAAATGCACAGCCATTTTAATTATTAGCTAACCTAGTAAATTATTATACACCATTTAGGTTTGATGCAAATTATTTACAATTTATCTCAAACAATCTTGTACACAGCCAAACAAATTCAATGTAGCTTCTAAAATTCAAAGTGATGCACATTTTCTACAAAAGTCAGGATTCTATGCGATTGGTGTACATAATTTTTTAAATTAAGAAACCAATTAAGTCCAAACAAATAAATAAAACTAGGAAACAATTGCAAGATCTTTCCTCACCATGGTAAGCTGAGCAGAAATTGTGCATCTCAATTTGACAAATCAGATAAAAAAAAAAAACACAAAATCATACAAATGAAAACAAGACCGAGTTCACATCCAAGGCAGAAGGTAATCTGGGGCCTACCAGTGACTTTAATCGCAACCATCCCAATCAACTACATTAACCAAAAAAATAAGATCAATTAATAGATATGAAATAATTATACTATAAATAAAAAATTTTAAGTTCAAAACTTATTCAGTTCCCGATTTTTTTTTACGAAAACACAACAAATACTTATAAGTTGATATGATATCCATTGCCATTGGGTAAAAGACGCAATGAAATAGTGCTTCTAAAAAGGGAAACATACCTTGGCATCAAATGCAAAAGAAACCGGACGATATATAGAGACTGAAGTTAACAAAGTCTGGGCCATTGAAATTGAAAACAAACAAAACCCACCACTGATGGTTAAGCCAAAACGCATATCTAGAGAACAGAACGAAATGTTTAGGGCTGGTGGACACTAAGGTCTAAGGCCTCAGTTCAGTAACCCTTTCAAGAAAAATCTCTGGGGCAGCAAAAGCAAAATAGCTTAAAAAGCTTGGTGGTGGGCCCAACTAGCCAACTCATGCACAACATAGATGTGTCATCATGGACCAGAGGAGACTGAAATTCTTCTTTAACATCATATCCATAAAATGGCAACTCATCATCATGGACCAGAGGAGACTGATATTCTTCTTTATCATCAGATCCATAAAATGTAAACTCACTCCAGGTAATCAACATCAGCATCATCATGGACTAGAGGAGACTGGTATTCTTCTTTATCATCAGATCCATAAAATGGCAACTCACGCATGTAATCAACAACATCATCATCATCATGTCCAGCAGTTAGAAGGGGCAAGTTACATGTAGCAGATTCTTGAGGACAGGTGCATTCTACATGGACCCCGAACCTTCCAGAATACCTATTGAGATGATTGGGTTTATCGGGAAAAAACTTTTTTCTTTTTTTTTTGAGAAACTTGCTTCTAAATGTAACCTCAACATGATTCAGGTCAGTTGGATTTGATTCATTCAATTGCTGCTGCAGACGCCATTGACTTGGAGAATGTAAGAACAGAGGATTATAATTCTTTATCAATGTATGAACATTGCAATATGCACGTTCTTTACAACCATTGATGGAAATGTCAACAATGAAATAACAACATGACTCTGGTACAATAGCTATACAGATAGCCAATTTTGGAAATTTCTGACCAACCCAGAAAAATATGGAATTTTCAACACTTTGATGATTAAACCAGTTTGGAATCTCCGTGCCTGATGCATGAATAACGCGGTCAACGTCATGATCTTCATATTCAACGCCCCCAAATACAGATAAGAAAATATTGGAGATATGTGGATCCATTGATATGTTCCCATCTTCAGATTCAGGACCCTCAGTTTTAGATGCGATGTAATTAGAGAACTGTGGATCCATTAATTTGCTGCTTCTTGCACTACCACATACTCTATTTGGTAAAATCCCAATAATTTTTATTACCTGCATGCAATTAGAAAATTCAAGATATTTTTCATTTAGCAAATCTCGTAAAGTATTTAGAGAAAGTAACAAAAATTGCTTCTTTATATCTCAAAGAAAGAGAGAGACCTGATTCAATAGCCCGCTTGGTGATTGGGTATCCAACAATATGCAATTGTCCGCAATAACCTCACTTATCGGTTGTGGAAGTCCTTGAATTTCACGAAGAAGCTTGCAATCCGTAACAAAAAGTGATTTTAATCTGCGAAATCTGCTAATGCTTTCAGGGATGGTAACAATATTGGTATAAGATAGATCTATATCTTTCAAAAAGGGGAAGTAATCAGGCTTCATCAAAAGATCTAATTCAATTGTGGCTTCATATCCATAGAACTGCAGTCTTGTCAAGTTCACAAACCCATATCTGGAAGAGCCATCAAAAGAATTGCACGTCGGTCTCAATTTGCCAGTAGGAGTCCCCAATTTCTGAAGCTGATGCAATTTATAAATGCTATCTGGAAGAGCCTGAAGGTTTTGGCAGTTCATAAAGAATAAAACTTTAAGCTGAGTGAGATGCCCGATTGACGAAGGCACCTCTCTAATACCACTCCCATCTAAATATAAAGTCTTTAAACATTCCATTTCTGGATGAAAATCAGGGAGCTTCTCAAGCCTTGAGCAATTGGAAACATTAAAAAGATGAAGAGATTTCAACCTGAGCTGGCTTGGAAGAATTTGAAGATTTTCGCAATGATCGAGAAACCATTGTTCAAGCTTTTCAAGAGATCCAAAGCACTCATCAACCTCAACTAAATTTCGACAAAAAGAGAGGTCCAAATAGTTTAAATTTGGGGCTGATAATTTAGGTAATCTAACTAAATTTTCACATTTAGAGAGGTTCATGATCTTTAAATTTGGGGCCCATAATTTAGATAATTTAACTAAATTTTCACAACAAGAGAGGTCCAGATTCTCTAATTTTGGGGCCCGTAATTTAGGTAATTCCGTAACAAATTTACAACCTCTGAGATTGACATCTATCAAATTTTCTAAATGACACTCCTGTAGGAAATAAAAAAAAAATATATCAAAAGTTAACTGCAACAAAATTTGAAATAAAAAATTTAACAAAAATCCCAATTTAAAAATATACATAATCATACCTGCTTGATTAGCTTTGGCAAACTAATGCGACTATATGGCATCTCAATAGCAACAAGTTGTTTAGGAAAATATTCAGATGGCCAGTGAAACGGATAGCCAGGCCACTTAAGAAGTATTAAATTGTTGGGAAGAAATTCAAGTGGTTTACAAATACGTACATTCTCAACTATTAGAAATTTGAGATTTTCCATCCTTCTAAAAGCTTCAGTGTGTAGTTGCTCCACTACTAATTGAGGTGAATGCAACATTATGCCTCGAATTTTTTTTGATCCCTAAATGGAGAAGCATCAAGTCAACTATAGGAAGTAATATAATTTTCCAAATGTATAATAATTTTGAAATTTTAAGTAAAAAAAAATATTGATGAACTAATATTTTATAAAATGTTAGAAAGAAAAAAATTAAAGAAAAAATAAAATACTTCTACCTAGTGAAAAAGAAAAAAATAAAGAGCAAAATAATTGAAGAAAAAGAACTTATACCTTATTTCCGGTTAGTACGTTGAGTGAATCCTTATAACAATATAACCTGCTCGTTTTTCGATGTCCGGTTCTTGTTGTCGAACAACTTCCCCGCCCATTTGTTGTATCAAGTCATGCATTGACAATCTACCAAATCGATCAACAGTTATGAGACACTTATTGATAAGTCTCGGAATACCAAAACCTGGATGTAATTCACAAGCTTTTAATATCTTTACAACGTAATCTTTGTCCCATCCTTTGAAGAAACATGCAATATCGAGAAAAATATCTTTCTCAGTGCCTTGCAATCCATCATAACTTACTTGAAGTATATTTTGAATGCCTTTATTGGGAATTTTGTTATACATATGTAATGCACTTTCCCATTCATCTTTAGTTTTCCCACACAAATCACGGGCTATTATTACTAGAGCTAATGGAAGGCCTTTGGCAAAATTTGTGAATTTAGTTGCAAGTTTAGAATAATCTTCATCAAGTTTGTTTCCGGGAAAGGCATGCTTTTTAAAGAGTTGAAAAGCTTGATGTTTGTTTAATTCCTCGACCTTGAATTCCTTGACCTTGTAAGTTGTACAAACTTTTTCTTTAAGGGCAGCTAACACGTGTCTCTCTCTTAATGTTATAATGACTCTACTTCCAGGAGCAAACCAATTACATTTTCCAAGCAAATTTTCTATTCCTGTTGAATCATCGACATCATCAAGAATTAAAAAAACCTTTTACAAAGAAAGTCTCTTCTGTATCAAACTGATTCCTCTAAATCTGCCCACTTTCCAATTACCATTCCCTAAGATGTCATTAAGAAGTTTCTCCTGTAGTGTGATTATGCCAAGATCTCTGTCCCTAAATTTTCTCTAACATTCTCTAAAAAGCTGCTTCCATTGAAATGTTTAGCAATTTCATTATAAACAGATTTTGCGATTGTAGTCTTTCCTACTCCGGGAAGACCATGAATCCCTACCATGCAAACTTCGTCTGACCCAATATCTAAAAGTGACTCTATGGTGCAAAGACGATACTTTATTCCAACTGGATATTCAGCAACATGTAACGGCGTCCAATTTACTTCAACATTTGATATCTCTTCAACAATGTTTTCAATGAAGTCAGATTCAGATTTATATGTAGCGCGGCTGACAATCACATAGCATAAGAAAAAAATATAATTAATTAGATTAGCAGATGAATAAGGTATCCAGTTGTGAGTTATAACACAACTGACGCAACTTTAAATCAAGTAAATGGAATGTAACTCATATATTTTTGATAACTATCATTGATATCAACATAATATTAGAAGTATAAAAATACATGGGAGAAACTTGTAATTGGACCTATGTAGACTATTTAACTTCGTACCAGGCGATATGATCAAAAAAGAATACTTTCATAATTTTGCATGCGGTGTTTATGACAAACCAGATTAGTAGTATAAAATTAGTAAACTCATGAATTATGGTATCAACAATTAGATACATACCCTTTCTTGTAATGCCATCCGGATGCACCACCTGCTTTTCTTAGAGCATCCCTCCACCTCTGCACCTTGTCCTTGTTATTTTCGAAATTCTTTTCATGTTTAGCGAGTGCTTTTCCAAAGTTTCCATTTTGATTTCATATTTCTGATGGATCAACATTGTAAAAGACTGGACGAATTTTCACCTCTTTGTCCTCTTCTCTACACTTAACAATCTCAACAAGTTCATCCAAGCACCATTTGGACTCTGCGTAGTTTTCAGAGAAGACAATAACCAAAATCGATGAATATTTTATGGCTTGGATAAGTTCTTCCGAAATTTCTTCTCCCCTCGGAAGTTTATCATCGATGAAGGTGTCGATGCCTTTGTCACGCAAAGCCTTATACAAATGGCTGGTAAAACCTTCATGGGTATCTTCACCTCTAAAGCTCAAGAAGACATCATAGTTCCATCGGCGAGTGGAAGAAGAAGGGGTGTCTCCTTCATTGTTCAAGAACGCCATTGATGGGATCTATAAACAGAAGAATAGAAAAAGAGTGAATTGAATCAGAGAAAGAAATAGGAATCGGATCGATTGCAACAGAAGTGCGTTCGAAAGCAATTGAAGAGAAGAAAGTATGAGAGTGGGATGTGGGTATGGGAAAACGAAAAATGCATATATTTTTTATAATTAAAAACAGCAATAGAGTAAAACACGATAAACATGCCTCTACAAGTTTTCTTCCTTCCTACCAAGAAGGTAACAGTAATGAGACAAAATCAGCAATGTAAAGGACGCTTTTTAAGGACATTAACACTGTAACACACGTTTTCCACGAAGCTGCTATACTGTCATTCTATTTTCTTACAACACTCAATGGTACGGAATTAAATATTTTTACCACACATACGCAAGAAGAGGAGAAAAGATTTTTAAAGGGGCGTATATGATACGGTCTTAAACTTAATCAACTAGTCACTAACCCGTGCGATGCACGGGATAGTTAAATAAAAAGATAATTAATCAACCTCATAGTAAAAGAAAAGGCTAAAAGAACTATTAAGAGACTACTTTGTCCATCAAGTAATCAACCCAAGTGGTATTGTAGCTCATGAACAAAAGTCATTGTTGCATTTCATGGCTGCATACTTGCTAATAATGGAAATTACCTGGATAAGTTCTTCCGAAATTTCTTCTCCCCTCGTAAGTTTATCATCGATGAAGGTGTCGATGCCTTTGTCACGCAAAGCCTTATACAAATGGCTGGTAAAACCTTCGCGGGTATCTTCACCTCTAAAGCTCAAGAAGTTATCATAGTTCCATCGGCGAGTGGAAGAAGAAGGGGTGTCTCCTTCATTGTTCAAGAAAGCCATTGATGGGATCTATAAACAGAAGAATAGAAAAAGAGTGAATTGAATCAGAGAAAGAAATAGGAATCGGATCGATTGCAACAGAAGTGCGTTCGAAAGCAATTGAAGAGAAGAAAGTATGAGTGTGGGATGTGGGTATGGGAAAACGAAAAATGCATATATTTTTTATAATTAAAAACAGCAATAGAGTAAAACACGATAAACATGCCTCTACAAGTTTTCTTCCTTCCTACCAAGAAGGTAACAGTAATGAGACAAAATCAGCAATGTAAAGGACGCTTTTAAGGACATTAACATCTGTAACACACATTTTCCACGGCTGCTATATACTTTGTCATTCTATTTTCTTACAACGCTCAATGGTACGGAATTAAATATTTTTACCACACATACGCAAGAAGAGGAGAAAAGATTTTTAAAGGGGCGTATATGATACGGTCTTAAACTTAATCAACTAGTCACTAACCCGTGCGATGCACGGATAGTTAAATAAAAAGATAATTAATCAACCTCATAGTAAAAGAAAAGGCTAAAAGAACTATTAAGAGACTACTTTGTCCATCAAGTAATCAACCCAAGTGGTATTGTAGCTCATGAACAAAAGTCATTGTTGCATTTCATGGTTGCATACTTGCTAACAATGGAAATTACCTGTATAAAACTTGAAAAAGGTCAAATGATAATATGGAAAACATTCCATAAATAACTTATTGATGACAGGTATAGAGAGGGGACTAATGTAAGTCATCAATGGAATTTGAGACAACATCTTATTGCAAATGGGATATAGCTCTACATTAAAACTAAAAGTAAAAGTTCAATCATTCTTTTTCTCTAAAACGTTATTAAAAACTATAGTAATTTACATCAGTTTCAAATAAAAACCACTTGAAGAATCAACTACTTTAAATCATTATCCGAAAGAGGAGCGACATAAAAACTTAAATAAGTCTCAAAGATGAAGTTCTTGAACATATTTCAGCACCAATTTCCAAGTTCACTCTATGTATGGCAACCAATTACTCACCCCGGTTGAAAGCACAATGTTTGGAAGAATCTTCCAAGTATCTTAGTCACAATTTTCATCCACCTCCCTAGATCACTAAACTATATATCTACTAATCTACATACCCTAACTTCAAATATTGAATACAAAGAAAGAGCCAAAATTTCTCAAACAGATTTGTGTAGCGTATATAAACTTAATTTGTTCTACTGCCTTTGATTCACGAAAATAATATAGAAGAAATAGAAAGAAAAAAAAAATTGTTAAAAATGAATGCTTCATATCTTCCACCACACCTGTACTTACACATACTAATAGTTATTTTTGAAAACTTGTAAAACAAATGAATGTACATGTCTAAATTCAGTCACGCGAACCCGAAATACCAAAGCAAACCTCTATAGATAGTGTAGCACAAGATGTAGCATCAATATTATCCTAGCAATCTAATTATCTATCTAATCTATTGGTTGTAGTGGTGGGCCATTGAATTTGTGAACATCTATAGAGTCCTTACTAATCTCTTAATAAATTTAAAATCTGATTGGATTCGTCATGATTTCAACCATTTTGCTGCATTACTTTTTCTAAGTGTAAAATGTGACAAACCTTGTAATGCATGGCTTATATTGCCACTATAACATTATATTTTAAAATGAATATGATTTGCATTTAATCTGTTAATATTGGACTAAATTGATCTCTTAGTTGCTTAACTATATATTATATCTGATTACAACTAACCTAATGAATATTTATATTTGCTAAATTATATGTTATAATCTGATTACAACCTCCTTAGTTTAGTTGAACTGAAAATAGTCAAAACACTAAAATTCTACAAATTTAAAGTATATGCAACCCAAAAAATTAGAAAGCAAGCAATCAACACCAATCCAATCAAATATGGTGATGAAAAGTTCTATTCAAGCATTTCTTTGAACACTTTCAGGGGAGTTGAGAAACCAAAGGGAAAAAAAGAGTTTCTTAGAATTGAGAAACCAATTAATATAATAAAAAAGAAATCAGTACTGGAAAAAAGAAAAGAAGTTACAAAAACAGTGTGCAAAAATACTAAATAGACTTCTTCATGTTATTGTCTTAAACATTAACAAAGAAATTTTATCTTCACTCATCCTATGCTTATCCACTTAAAGCTTTTTTTTTTTTTTTTTCTCTTGGTAGCAAATCTAAGTCATGGATGTGTACGGGATAGAACAATATAGTACCACTTTAAAAGGCTTAGACACAGAAACTTACCCCAAGAGGATGAACTTCTGATGGAATCATTGATTTCATAACTTCTACTTCTAAAAACCTTTCTCATGGACATGCAAGGCCCCATATTTTTGGGTTTTACATGTTGCCAAAAAATAAACATTCTTAAGGAATATTATAGAAACAAATCATTTTGATATTTTGCAATTCAAAATCACTTGGAAGTGATTGTTTCTTACATTAAATTCAAAAATCATAAAATTATACATAGACAAATTGGATATTGTACTTCCATAAGGATAGACTTAATCAGGAAATTAGAAATCTCAAGCAAGAAGTTCATGGACTTAATCGGCAAAACAGATCTCTCAACTTGGAGTTGCAACAACTGAGGCAAATGGTGTCCTAAGTACCAGTGCTTAGCAGAGAACATTAGAGGTTTATCTTACAGACCCCATATATGCTTGTTTTACTATGACGGTCACCTTTTTAGCACACATTCGTTAGTTTTGTTTTTGCTATGCATATGTAACCAATTTGCACCCAAAAATCTGGGTTAATGGTCAATTTCTTTTAGTCATCATCTCCTAAAGCCCATACTAATCAAATAGCCTGTAGCTAAGCAAACCGACTATTAGGCTAATTTCACCTCATGTATTGACAGCCACAGATATCCTACACTAATTCAAGCAATTCTAAAATAAAGCTCATACAAGTCTTAAAAGGAAGAAACCCAATATTAAGTAAATCAATTTCAAGTAATATGACCTTCATTTCCTTCATTCTATCCTCTATACAAACAGAGCTTTCCATTCCATTCTATTAAAGGCTTAATTTTGGTCGCACTGAATTTCAGCCTTTGTATATTGTTTTATGTTGGTTTGTTTTTCATGTTAGCTGTAGAGTGTTTGGTGGCTATATATGCTCTTTTACATTTGATGGAAAATGTTCATAAAAATTGTGCAATTAGTCTTTCTGCATTAATAATTTTCATTGAATCAATGATTCCATATTTTTGGGTTTTACATGTTGCCAAAAAATATCAATTAGTCAACAAATTACTTCAAATGAGATTCAGGAAGCATGAAGTAATCTATCAAAAAAAAAAATCTTACGATGACATAGAAGCATTAACTTGATTTTTTTCACTTTGCTGCAAAATATGAAACAGCAAATACCAAACCACATAACTATTTATACCAAAAAAATCACAAATAGTATGTACACATACACACAAACAGAACATAAATATACATATAGATCAAACGGACTCAAAAGCAAAATCAACTCAACAGATCAAATGAGTAGTGAAGACCAAACGGTTCATCGAAAAAAATCCAACAAAAAAAAATGATCAAATCAGAATCAAGCGATTCAAGAATGAAAACAAAATTTACAAAACCCTAGTTAAATTTCTAGTCCCTTGAAAATCCATAGAGATTTTACTCAAATCAACAAATAGTTTTACTGATTCGAACACACACACACAAAAAAGTTGAAGTACTCGGTATTAATCGATTGCTAATTAATCGAATCGAACCCTAGGTTTGATAAAGAAAAAAAAAATCAACTTTATGCGATTTTGATCGAAAATCTCAAAAATAAGAAATAGAAGAAGAAGAAGAAGAAAACGAACCCTAATTTTCTGAAACAAAGTTCTAATTCAACCATCTGATGAAATCTGTATATTTTTTAATGAAAAAATGCAGAAAATTTCAGATCAAATGTGAAATCATATAGATTACCTGAAAATACGCCGAAATCGGCGAAGATCGAGCAAAGCAAGCTGAGATAAAGCTTTAAACCGAGCGAATGGGGATGGCTTGTAAGGGAGAGGTTTGAGGAATAAAGAGAGAAAGGGAAAACGGCGGAACCTAAGACAAAGCGGAGAGAGAGCGAGAGAGAGAGAGCTCAAAAGTTAGGGTTTCGGGTTTTAACTTTTAAGAATGCATATAGGTTAGAGAGAGTGAACGAGTGAGGCGCATAAAAGATTGAAAAAAATAAAAATAAAAATAAAAATAATTTTAAAAAAAAAAGCGAAATTTAAAAAATAAATAAATAAATAAATGTTAATGTGGAAAATTGTGGGAGTTTCAAAAATTTCGGTTTTATATATATATATATATAGATACTAGTGTTATGCACGTGCGATGCACGCCTTAGTAAAAAAACTTATATATAAATTAATTTTTTTTTGATAATATAATCAAATTTAATAACAAATAAAATGGTAAAAATATTTTTAAAATTAAGTACATGAAAAATGTATATTATGTAAGTTTTTTTTTTTTTGCAAAAAAAGATATTATAAAATATTTTTAAAAAATTATGGCAAGTTTTAAATTTCTAAGAGCATCCACATCCGGATTCTAAATCCCATCTTATTTTACCATCCCAAAAACCTACTTTATCAATTATACAATACCATTTTACAACATACCCAACATCCCAACTTTTATTTTCCTATTCTACTCATTAAAATAATATTTTTATACAATAAAATAATATATCCCACAATTAACATCATTTACAATAAAAACACATTATTTATTCTTTCTCTCTCTTTATTTCTGTTCAACGACCACAATCACCACCACCGACTCACTACCACAATCACCACCATCGACTCATGAGACACCCGACACCGCCACTACCACCACCAAAGATCAACTCGGAATTTACCGTCAACACCCAAAAACAAAAAAAAAAAAAAAAAAAAAACTGGGCAAAGAAACCCACCGTGCCACCCACTGACCCAAAAAAACCATAATCACCACCACCGACGCACTACACACCACCACCGACGCACTACACACCACACGACACCGCCACCGCCACCGCCACCACCAACAACAACCCATAAATTACCGTCAACACCCAAAAAAAAAAAAAAAAAAAAAAAAAAAAAACCCGGCAAAGAAAAACCCATTCCGACGGAGCCATAGACACCCATCGACCCAAAACCCAAAACCCATTCCACCTTCTTCGCCGCCGCACCACCGCCCTTCCCCTTCGGTTCTCCGGGGACCATCCCCCATCATCATCACCATCATCGTCGGCGGCATCTCGGTGATCCCCAATCTATCGCGAAGAACTTCAACGAGGTCCGAGACCTCGAGGAGAGTGAGACCCGAGAGCTCATCGGCGATCGCCGAGACTTGCTCTGATGGAGCTGGTGGCTGAGCAGAAGAGGATTTGAAAGATGGGTGCTTGGATTGGATTAGGGCTAAGAGGTTAGGATTAGGGTTTTGAGTTGTGTGGAAGAAATTGGGGCTAGGGTTTTGGGGGAGAGATTTGTGAATGTGCCTCCATTCCGTCGAAGAAGAGAGAGCGGGAAGAAAGAGAGAGAAAAGAAAAAAAAAATGAGAGAGGAGAGAGGGATTTACCGGGTTAAATGAGAGAGGAGAGAGAAATGAGAGTATTAAAAATTATTTTTTTTTTAACATTCAGCTACTGATGCCATCTTACATTTGAGATGGTACTGTAGCTAAATCCCAAATTTAGAATTGGCATTTGGCATATGGCCTTCCAATTGTTGAGTATTTTTGGGGCTTAAATGCCAAATGTTCCTAACATTTGGCATATAGAAGCCCCAATGCAGATGCTCTAAAAGATCGTAGTATTAAAATTGTAATTTGATTATGTGTGTGTGTGTGGCACTTAAAAATCTTTCCATTCTAATTATGGATAAATTTCTTGCATATATGGCCAAAAAAAAATTCCATTAACTACCAAAAAAAAAATCCATAAATTACAAAAAATGTAAGTATTTAGACTACAATATAAATGTAAAATTTTATCTATAAATTACCAATCATAACCACTTTAATGTTTCCATAAGGGAGGAGATAATCTGTATAATCAATTAAGAACACCAAATAAAAAAATAGTATCAAAAATTAAGATAAATTGCATTATCTATTTTTTTTTTTAAATCATATAATTTAAGCAATAATTGAACTACTTTAATAGAAAAATAGAAACTAAAAAAAAAAAAAGATAGCTCTTCTCACATAAATCTCATAATTTCATATTGTAGATGAGCTCCATCCCAAATAGATTCAGTGATAATATTTTGACTAAAACAAATATTCCATAAATTACAAAAAATATATAAGTATCTAGACCTTCTAGAGTATCACAATCAAAATAATTTAAAAAATAGATAAATGAAAGTACATAAAGAAAAAAGAAAAATTGTATTGCAATGTAAATGTGTAAAAGTTTACATATAAATTACCCATGTCTAACTATTTTGATGTTGTCATTTGTATCTAGCCATCTTGATATTGCTATAAGTGAGGAAATAATCTGCACAATCAATTAAGAACACTAAATCAAAAAAATACATCAATAATTAAGATGAATTGCATTATGTAAAATATTTTTAAAAAAGCATAGAATTTAAGCAATAATTGAACTACATTAATAGAAAAATGCAAAAAGTAAAAAGAAGATAGCTATTCTCATTGAAGAAGCCAAATCCTTCATTTAGTAGTTCTTCACTTAATTAATTTTGGTTTTTTATGTATTAATTTTAGCATTCTTAAATAGTAGAGTGGAGTAGGTTTAGTAGAGTTTTAATTCAACTCAACTCAATTCCTCTTGGATTCAAGAGTTTTAGTTCAACTCAATTTCTCTTGGATTCAAACTTAATTGGTAGAGCTATTTTCTTTTTACGTGTATTATTATATGTTTTTTTTATTGGCTGTTTTATTTTTAAGTGTGGCTATATCGATTTTTTTTTAAAAAAAATCATAAAAACGTGCTCTATGTTGCTGTTTTTTTTTTTTTTTTTTTAAGATTTGTTTTTCATTTTTTTTTTTTTTTTGATAAGATTTTTTTTCAACTCAAACGTGTGCTATGTTGCAGGTTTTTTAAAATAAATTTTTATTTTTATAAAGGATTAGATAAAGAATTTAGATTGAAATCAAATAAAGATAAAATTTTGATTGTAATTAAATTATGATTTTTATCAACTTAGATTTTACCTTTTTTTTAATTAAGAATTTTTTATAGAGGATTAGATGAAGAATTTGGATTGTAATCAAATTAAGATAGAATTTAGATTGTAATCAAATTATGATTTTTATCAACTTAGAAATTATAGGAGAAGTTAAAATCATATAAATGTGTACTATGTTGTTGGTTTTTGTTTTTATAAAAAATATGGTTATTTTTACGTGTAGTATTATTATTATATGTTTTTTTTTTTTTTTGCTATTTTCTTTTTAAGTGTAGTTATATCTTTTTTTTTTTTATATATATATATATATATCATAGAAACATGTACTATGTTGTTGGTTTTTTTTTTTTTTAAT
Organism: Quercus dentata; assembly: GCA_028216015.1. Classification (NCBI taxonomy): domain Eukaryota; kingdom Viridiplantae; phylum Streptophyta; class Magnoliopsida; order Fagales; family Fagaceae; genus Quercus; species Quercus dentata. The sequence goes on along the minus strand of CP116446.1, from coordinate 74,554,610 downwards.
TAAGATTATTTTTTCAAACTTTAACGTGTAATATGTTGCTAGTTTTTTTTAATTAAGATTTTTTTATAAAATAGAATTTAGATTTTAATCAAATTATGATTTTTATCAACTTAGAAATTATAGTAGAAATTAAAATCATATAAATGTGTATTGTGTTGCTGGTTTTTTTAAAAAATTATGATTTTTATCAACTTAGAAATTATAGGAGAAGAAAAATTATATCTATTTTTAAGAAAAATCTAAAAGAAAATTCTACAATTTGGTGAAGTCACTTGGCGTAACCATGGCTTCTAAACCCAAATTTTATTATATAGTATATGATGTACTACCTTGCCGATATTTTAAAGTGTACAACGTTGCTTTTTTTTTTTTTTATACTCGTAGTAATATAATTTAAATTAAAAAATAAGGATAAGTTGAAGATTTTGGATTGTAATCAAATTGATATTATTTATCAACTTATAAATTATAATAAGAAAATGATTAGATGAAGAATTTGGATTGTAATCAAATTACCAACTTAGAAATTATAGGAGAAGAAGATAAGAACAAAAAAAAATATCTATTTTTTAAAAAAAAATCTAACAAAATTTCTGTAATTTGATGGAGAGTGAGAGAATTTTCAATTGTGTGGAAATTAGATTTCTAATCATTTTAGGAATTATAAGAGAAGAAGAATTAATATAGGATGTATATTTATCCAAAATCTTCATCTAATACTTTATTTTTACGTGTACTATATTGTTTTTTTGTTACATGTGATAATATAATTTAAATTAAAAAAAAAGGATTAGATGAAGAGTCTATTATTTTAGACTTTGTTGATGACATTTTAGATAAACACAACTGTTATAGTTGTAAATCAAATATTACTTTCTTTCATTACTTGATTTGTCATATTTATCCAAAAAATATGTATATATCTATTCTTAAAATCTAAACATTTATTAAAATTTATGCAATTTGGTGAAGCTACTTGGCGCAACCACAGCGTCTAAACCCAACTTTTATTATATATAATATGATGATATGATATAAACTAGTATTATCCCCGTGCGATGCACGGTTTAATTAAAATTCATATGTAAATAGATTTTTTTATTAATTTACTTAAAATTAGATAATAGAATAGATAATAAAAATAAATAAATATTTTACTTTTAAGTTATATAATAAATACATATGGTGTGAAACAAAGGTATTATTAAATGCATATATATATATATATATATATATATATAAGTAATAATTTATTAAAAAAAGTGCAATAAATATATTTGTTTTCAAAATGCATAAGATGATTTTTTTTTTTTTTGTCAATATCATGAAACAAAATTTGTAAGCTTTTCTTCGAACTTACGTGGATTTGAATTTATGATTTTTTTTTTGTAAAATTTGTCATTATTTAAAATATATATTAGTTTTTTGGGTTACTTTATCCTAAATTAGATTTTTTTTTTAAATTAAGTTTATGTTAATGTTAATACATATAAGCTATCATTTGATAGCTTATACAAAAAAAAAAAAAAAAAAAAAAAAAAAAAAAACAAAAAAAAAAAAAAAAAACAACAACAACAACAACCATTAAAGTTTAAATTAGGCTAAAAGTAAAATTGTTACTTTTTTTAAAAAAATGATATAATACCTATTGTTACTTTATCCAAATAAGTTGATAAGAACAAATAGAATTAGAGTCTTACTTAAACTTAAACTTAAAAATTCTGCAATTTGGTAAAGCCACTTGTCGCAACCACGGCATCTATTTGTCATTATATATATATTTATTTATTTTTGGGTTACTTTATCCCTTTTTTTATTTTTGACGTTATCTAAATTAGATTTTTTTAATTAATTTTTCGTTAATGTTAATACATATTAGCTATCATTTGATACTTTATACAAAAAATAAATAATAAAAAAATTAACGTTAAAATTAGGCTAAAAGTAAATTGTTACTTTATAAAAAAAATGATACAATACTTGTGGGGCCCAATGATTTGAGGCCCTAGCCCATTTTATTCGTTGGGGTCCAAGGCCCGAGCCGAGGAAGGTTATAGCCCAGGCTCAGTAATACAAGTAAAAATGGTCTTGGGATACAGTAGAGGACGATTCAGTCCTCGGCATGTCCAAGGTCTCACTAAAAGAAAGGGCAAAAACGGTGCAGGAACAGTTTGGAAAAAGAATCTAAAATATCTAGGTCAATAAAGAGGAAGACGCTAGATAGAATAACGGCTAAAGGACAAAAGAAAAGCCGCCATTACTGCCATTCAACACTCTGCACTTGGCGGGACCATACGTCTCGGCTTTTACAATCACCCCCAACCACTCTAGGTAGGGGCTGATGGGACAAGTATCGATCCTGGAAAGTAGAACCCACACTTGGACGCTGGATAAGGGATATAGGCTAATATAAAAAAGAAAGGAAGCAAGCCAAGAAAGAGGCTGGGAAAAATGGCCAAAAACCAAAGCCTCCCAGCCCGCCTCCAGGAGAAGGACTCCTAGGGCGAAAACGACTTAACCATGTATGAACGCCACGAAAAACCCACCGTCCGGTGACCAAGGCCTAGCCTTTCAAACTCACGCTCTTCAAATGATATTGTTTGGGCATTTTTACATGCGAGCCCAATATCGCTTTGGGTCGTTACAAATCGTGTCCTTACAATTGGCGCCGTCTGTGGGGAGGCTTGTGTGTTGGCATAGGCGGTAGGTCGAGACAGTTCCCTTGTCATTTCTAACAGTCGGTTGTAGTGTTCTAGCGTAAAGTTCCACTAGGGGCTATGTTTCTTTACTAGGGGCTACGCTTCATAGCGTCGATCGCACGGAGGGTTCTAGGGGCTTGGCCAAGGGTCTAACTCCCCTAAAAACCAAGGTCTCATGCCATAGTCGAGGGGTTAATTCCCCCAACTACTTATAAAAACCGAGTTTTTGACAGAACCAAGGTATTGCATGGTCCTCGGACTCAAACCTATGGGGAAACCAACTACTTGGAAGGAAAACTGAGTTTTTGACAGAACCAAGGTATTGCATGGTCCTCGAACTCAAACCTATGGGGAAACCAACTACTTGGAAGGGAAACGAACTACTTGGAAGGAAAACTGAGTTTTGGACAGAACCAAGGTATTGCATGGTCCTCGGACTCAAACCTATGGGAAAACCAACTACTTGGAAGAAAAACTGAGTTTTGGACAGAACCAAGGTATTGCATGGTCCTCGGACTCAAACCTATGGAAAGGTCAGCTACTTAATAAGAATTCTAAATTGCTCAATCCTCGGATCAAGTACCGAAAGAGGTTAAAGCTATGAAAGTTATTAGGAAGATGGTGAAACGTCTTATTACTCGGCAACCTGTAGGGGCTGTTCATTCATTTTAGGTTATATATCCTCGGATGATTATCTCATACACTGCATCAAGCATTTATCTGTCATCTCGGCTATTTTTGGGGTAAATGATGTTTTCTCTGGACGGCATTATTGTGCCAAGCAACTCTGTTAAGTTCATAATAATATGTTTTCTTTAGCAAGGGTTTCGACCCTAAGTGTCGTTTGTTCAAGTTGACATTATTGTGCCAAGCAACTCTGTTAAGTTCATAATAATATGTTTTCCTTAGCAAGGGTTTCGACCCTAAGTGCCATTTATTCAAGTCGGCACTATTATACCATATAGTTCCAATTAGCACAAAGCGAGATCTTTTCATTAACGGGGATTTCGTCCCCAAACATCGTTCATAGTATAAAAATAAAAAGAAAGAAGTTACAAGATAGTACGTCTATTCATGGCATAACTATTTCAAAAGAAGAGATAGAGTATATGAAATCAAGAAATGACAACCTTTATTAATGTAAAGAGATGTTACAGTGTACAATGAAGGGCTCAAACAAAGCCTATATAAAAAATGAGTCATAAAAACGATAAAAAAAAAATAATATATAGCAAATACACAAAAATTTTTTTAAGCTCTGCTCTCAAGTCTTTCCAAACTCTGCCCCAAAGATGCGCCCATATTGAGAGGAGGACCTTCTTGAGAAGAAGAAGGAGGAGATGAAGAGAAAGAAGGAGGAGAAGAAGAAGAAGAAGGAAAAGCGCCGGGATGGATCTGGCGGTGGAAAGAAGAAGAAGGAGAGGCAAAAGGAGGCACCAGTGAAGGAAGAGAGGAAGAAGCGGGGATACTTTGTCCCCTGCGTCGATCTGACTCTAATATCTTTGGTGCCATGTTAGTTATGCTCATAAGAGAGCGGTTGGTACTGATAATGGGTGATCCCAGCTCAGCCGCACCAAAAGTTTGACGCGACGAGCCCCTGCTTCGGATTTTGATTGAAAGAAGGATGAGAAACGTCTTGAGTCTCTCCCACCCCCTGTCTTGATCGAGCCATTTTGAGCTTCGCAAGAACGTAGCATTTCTGGGAAGGGTATGGTCCCTTCATTCCCATTCCTATTTTAGACTTATCACGATTCAAGGTGTAAGCAAGCGGGTAAGGGAAACTCTGGGGGAGGCCAAGAATTTTCAGACTTCAAAAGGGTTGAAAGGGCTCTGTACAAGAGAGATAACCTCTTACTTTCCTTCTTATACGAAGAGCAAAATGGGAGGCATTCAATCTATTCATGTTTCCAAGAAAAACGGCAAACGAGAATATACCCTTTCCACTTCCCCGCGCCGTCAATAACCGTCGAATTTAAAGGGTCTCGTAAAGGGAAATCATTAAAGGCGCGGTTTGGATAATTAAACGGTAGGAACGCATTACGAGTGAATTGAGAGGAATGTCTCACAACCTGGTATGTTCCCTGGGTAGATAAAGAGACACCAGCATTAATGAAGGACAGAGTTAAAACGAGCTGTAATAAAGGCTTGGCATTACCAAAATCCTCCACTCCAACCAAAAGGTCGGACAAAGAGGGATTTTGAGGGGCTATTGTGGGGCCCAATGATTTGAGACCCTAGCCCATTTTATTCGTTGGGGTCCAAGGCCCGAGCCGAGGAAGGTTATAGCCCAGGCTCCGTAATACAAGTACAAAATGGTCTTGGGATACAGCCGAGGACGATTCAGTCCTCGGCATGTCCGAGATCTCACTAAAAGAAAGGGCAAAAACGGTGCAGGAATAGTTTGGAAAAAGAATCTAAAATATCTAGGTCAATAAAGAGGAAGACGCTGGATAGAATAATGGCTAAAGGACAAAAGAAAAGCCGCCATTACTGCCATTCAACACTCTGCACTTGGCAGGACCATACGCCTCGGCTTTTACAACCACCCCCAACCACTCTAGGTAGGGGCTGATGGGACAAGTATCGATCTGGAAAATAGAACCCACACGTGGACGCTGGATAAGAGATATAGGCTAATATAAAAGAGAAAGGAAGTAAGCCAAGAAAGAGGCTGGGAAAAATGGCCAAAACCGTAGCCTCCCACCCGCCTCCGAGAGAAAGGACTCCTAGGGCGAAAACGACTTAACCATGTATAAACACCACGAAAAACCCACCGTCCGGTGACCAAGGCCTAGTCTTTCAAATCCACGCTCTACAAATGATATTGTTTGGGCCTTTTTACGTGCGAGCCCAATATCACTTTGGGTCGTTACAAATCGCGTCCTTACAATACTTATTGTTACTTTATCCAAATAAGTAGATAAGAATAAATAGAATTAGAATCTTACTTAAACTTAAACTTGTTTGTTAAATGGATTAGATGAAGAATTTGGATTGTAATCAAATTAAAAATTTTATCAACTTAGAAATTATAGGAGAAAAAAATGATATATATATTTTTTAAAAAAATCTAAAAATCTAAAAAAAAAAAATTATGCAATTAAAGATGCATTAAAACGTGTTGTGTAGCAATTAAAATTTATTTTTTATTTTTTATTTTTATAATACACTACACTTAAAATAAAAAAGGATTAATTAGATGATGAATTTGGATTGTAATCAAATTAATATTAAATAACAAAACAAAATAGCACACTTACATCTAAATTAAAATACAAACAGAGAGAGCGAGAGTTAAGAGAGTGATACCATTGTAAATCTGTAGGGAGTCGACACCGGTAGAGTTGAGAAGCAAACTGTAGAGCACTCGTTGCTCGTGGCTTTGCAAATTTGTGGAGTTAAGGCCTTAGGTTTTTTTTTTTTTTTTTTTTTTTTTTTTTTCAGATTTTGTATATATATATATATATATATATAGATTAGGAAGAGTCCTGATTTACAATGGTTTTTTTTTCCCACTTAACCAACTACAGCCGAATTTTAAGGGAGGTTTAACGAAATCAGTAGCTTTTTTATTCATCTCAAAATTCTAGGGGGGACGGTAGGCATATATTTACTATGATTCGTTTTATGTTTATCCATATAAAAACTGTATGCCAAAGCATACGCCTCTATTACGTTACCTAGTGAAATTCTTTGAGACTTTGCATGCCAAACCTGCTTTATCCCTAATGTGTTGAAATGTTGCTAGATTTGAATTTCAATAGTTGTATGGCATCAAAAAACTAAATTTATCTCTCCAAAAAAAAAAAAAAAAAAAAAAAAAATAAATACGTGTAGTGTAGTAACTAAACAACACTTAAAAAATAAGGATTAGATGAAGAATTTGGATTATAATACACTACACCTAAAAATAAGGATTAAATGAATTAGATGAAGAATTTGGATTATAATCAAATTAACATTTTTATCAACTTAGAAATTATAAGAAAAGAAAAATATTAAAATCTAAAAATTTAAAAAAATTTCTACAATTTGGCGAAGCCACTTGGTGCAACCACGCCCAACTTTTATTATATAGTATATGATATAACTAGTATTATACCCGTGCGATGCACAGCTTAATCAAAAATCATGTGTAATCCAAAGAAAATAATTAATATTTTTAATTAAATTAAATTTAAATAATAACATATATTTAAGTGGTAAACTCAATTTAATAGTTAAGAATTATAAACAACCCAAATTACTAAACAAAATAAATAAATAAAAGTAGTGAGATTTACATAAGAATTGAATTTTTGTATTTGAAAGCAAGGGAGGAGGCATCAAATTTCAACCTATCAAAACAAATGTGTAAATATAAACTTCAAGAAATATTTTTGAGAAATACTAAGAGTTAAGACCTTGGCAATAAGTTTGTATCGATAATTGAAAATAGCTTCATTAGCATTGAGATGTCATAAGAATTAAAAAGTAATACCTTTTTGTGAGGTCTGCACATCCTCCTAGGCCAATTTTGTGAACAACAATCTATATTATGAGTAAATGATGCATTTGGTATACAGATTATAACTTCAAGGTGTTTAAAACTTCAATGGATCATGCCATATCTTGACCAATATCCTTTTTAACCCTACACCTTCAATAAATCTCATTTTAGCAATTATTTTCTTATCCAATTCCAAAGTGTGTATATTTCAATTAACCCAAACTTGCTAAGCCTACTACACCTTAATTTTTAAGGTTTTTATCTCTCTTGAGAATACTTTGTTGTGATCATATCCCAATAGATTATGGTTGATGAAGATCTAGTTAATTAAGTTCTGACAATTCAAGCTTATTGTAAATAATCACTTTCAAAATTCTAATAACATGAATACTTCCATTTTTTTCTCCTAAGCAAATTTAGGCAAAAGAATAAAGAATACATACCAGAAGTAATGAGGATTGATCATACTTACCAATTATGGAATAAAAATCTTAATGATCCATGAAAATAGCATCCATGACTCCACAAATGAGTACGTGCCTCCCTCCATGGCCAAAGAGAGATGGTCAAAATAACTAAGCTTTTCAAAGTTCCCTTCAAACTCTATAGCTTCAAAGAGTTCCAATATAGTTAGTTGTAGTATAAATAATATGATGTATTTTATGAACATAATGAAACAAAAAAGGAAAAAAAAATACAGGATAAAGTTAAATAACCTTGGAGAGGAAATAGAACTTGTAGCTTTCATTATAGGCATCCTTAAAGTATCCACACAAGTTGACCTAGTACAATACACTGTGGTACTTCCGTTATAGAACAAAACCATCCAACTAAAAATATATACCCAAAAAAAAAAAAAAAAAAAAAACTAAGAATACAAAAATATAACCTTCATGAACAGTCCGAATGAGAAGTTTGAGGGAGGTGGAGCAAATATATTTATAATTTTTTTTCCCAATTGATTTTTATTCCCTATGATCTAATTGCAAGTTTTAGATATACTTGAAGGTAAGCAAAAATAGCAGCAATTTTTTTAGATAGACACAAAATCTTAATCGTTCTTATCAACTTTTCCTCCACTAATCTTTGGATAAATACAAAATTTTACTTTTTCTTATCAACTTTTCTCTATTTATTTTTGGATAAACACAAAAGCTTAACGTTGATATCAACATTTTTTTTCCTTAACTTTATGAATAATTGTAACACGGTGGGAAAGATTAACTATTAAGAGTTTCAGTCTAAGACAAAGAGTTTAATTAGAATTGATTTTACTTTTTTGATGGCACTTTTTTTTTTTTGGATAGACCAAGAAAACAATTTTTTTTTTTTTTTTTTAGATAAAAAGAATAGTTGTACGTTAAAAGAAAGAAAATTTATTCAAAATTACACTCTTATATTATATTAAAGATAATTTTCTTGAAAATAAACTTTATTAGCTATACGTTGTTGTTTTTAAAAAATATATGGATTAGATGGACCTTTTATTATTATCTAGAATTAGATGAAGAGTTTGGATTGTAATCAAATTAAGATTTTTATCAACTTAGAAATTACTATAAGAAAATAAAAATTATATATTTTTAAAAAAATCTAAGAAAATTTCTACAATTTGGTGCAGCCACTTGGCGTAACCACGGCGTCTAAGCCCAACTTTTATTATATATAATATGATATAATATGATATGATATAATATGATATGATAACTATATAGAATAAAAAATAAAAATAAAAAGCAAATGAAACATGTATTTCATTGATCCTTTGAGAGATCTGATTCCATGATGAAAAAAAAAACATTATTTCCAAATTACTAAGAATTGGCTTTCAATTTCTCATCAAAAAAGAAAAAAAAAAAGAAAAGAAAAAAAAAAGAATCGCCAACCATTATTGTTTATTGTTGGAATGAGTTGAGATATGGTGATAAATTGAACCTATTCATCTTAATACACAAAAAGTTCCTTACCTTTCCATCTTAATATCAAAAATTGTTTTTAAACAAAATTAAAATAAATAATAGATGTAAAACTATATAAAAGAAAGCAACTGAAACATGTATTTCATAGATCCTTTGAGAGATCTGATTCTATAATGAAAAACAACATTATTTCCAAATTACTAAGAATTAGCTTTCAATTTCTCTTTGAAAAAAAAAATTTGAGAATCACTAACCTTTGTTGTTTAAATCCTATGATATAATTATAGAGTTTAAATCTTATTGAAATTATAATTTCTAATCAACGTTAACATTAAAAAAATAAAAAAATAAAATAAAATAAAAAAACCAAAACAAAACATGATTGATGGCTGTAATCTGCCAAGGAAATATGATAGAATATATATATATATGGAGTTATTAAACGGTTTGTTAGCATTCTCTAACTAAAGTAAAAACCCTAGCTTTCATATACCTAAAACCTAGTACGAAACCAAACCTCTTGCTTTCCTTGCTTTGCTCTTTGCTTTGCTTACCATGTTGAAAGTAAAAACTCTGAGAAATCATAGGGTTAAGCGTGAGCTTGAGAAGCCAAGGGTTAGGGGATTTTTATATATTCACGTGAGTTTCTCTTCTCCAAAAAAATAGATAATATATCAACTTAAAAGATGTTTAACTAATGTAGAACTTTAAATTATAATGAGATTAAGATTTTTAATTAATTTAAAAATAATAAGATAAAGAGAATTTGGAACTGAAGAGAAACCTAAGGCTAGAAAAAGAAGTGTATTAATTGATAAGAAGAATTTTTATAAAAAAAAAAAAAAGATAAGAAGAAGAAGAATTACTTGTAGCAGTTTTTTATCAATTAAGATTTTTTATCAACTTCTAAATTATAATAATAAAGATGAAGAATTTGGATTGTAATCAAATTATGATTGTTATCAATTTAGAAATTATAGGAGAAGAAGATAAGAACAAAAAAATTATATCTATTTTTTTTATAAAAAATCTAAGAAAATTTCAATAATTTTGTGAAGCCACTTGACACAAGCACGGCTTCTAAGCCCAACTTTTATTATATATAATATGATATGATATAAATTATAAATGGGTGTATCCATATTCGTGAAGCCATAATTTTACCTGTGGTGGGGAAAATATGCCGATTGGTCTTTGGCGTAGCTCATGTACCAAGCCCAACCACGATAAAGAAGAAAAGGCATGGGCGTGCGATACCCCGTCCCAACCATGATGGGCCGGGCCTACCAATGGGCGTCCGAGGAGGAACACCTCCTCGGACTTGCCCAATAAGTGTCCAATTTGCGCTTCATACCTGGCGAAAGGTCACCCAACACGAAGAAACAAAGGCGCGGCGCTCGGAAAAAAAGGGGGGACAATCACAACTGCCGCATTAAATGCCAAGGAACTACTTTTCCAGCCGCATTAATGTGGAAGGGACAGGAACGCAGAGTCATCTTGGCCAGTGCGACTCACAGAAACGAGGGGAGATGACCTATGGGACAGGCACTCGAGTGGAGGGTCGGATGACCGACAAGTGTAGGGTCATGATCTCGGGAAGGATGCTATATAAGAGAAGGAGATCCCCATGGAAAGGGAGATCGCAAGCGGAAAGGGGAAAAGAAAAAGAAGGAGAAAGAGACAGTAGTAGCAGAAACAGCCCTAGGGACCGTTACTCCAAAAGCTTGAAGAAATATCCCTACATCCAACTGTTTGCATGGCTTGGTCGTAACTTCGTTTCTCTTGTCAAAGACCTAGTTCTGTAACCTACTCTCTACAAATTCATTGTTGAGGGACTTTTGGACCAGAATCTCCCACCTGTTGGGCCTGGGCCCCAAAATCGTCACCTTACAATTGGCGCCGTCTGTGGGGAGAACTCGTGTCTCGACAAGTGAAACCGCAAGGGATGGAAGGATCGGGTCCTCGCCAAACCGGACGCGCAGAATCTCAACGACAGGACAACTTTGTAAACCCTGAACGAGCAAGGGACCAAGACAATCAACGAGAGGGAAGTGTGGACTCCTCTCACACAAGCAGAAGTCACTCAAAAGGGAAAGACCATGTGTCCCACCAGCACAACGAGCGGAAGGCTCTACAGCAAGAGATCAAGGATTTGAAGAAAAGGTTGCGTCGAGCCCAACAAAAACGTCCTTCGCCTATTTCGGATACTAGCAGCGGTGAGGATGATGAATACAGACGAAGGACAAGGACCCCTCCAAGCGAGACGTTCTCCTATGAGGAAGAGCGGCCTCACAAACGCGGTCGCAAAAGCCCACCTTACCAAGGCTCGGTCAATGACGCCATGAGCAAGGCTCTGGATCGAATCTCCCGATCGCCATTTACCCGTAGAATAGAGCGGGCGGTGCTCCCTCGGCGATTTAATCAGCCAATGTTTACCCTGTACAATGGTCGGACCGACCCAGTGGAGCACGTAAGCCAGTTCAACCAAAGGATGGCCGTCCACTCCGAGGACGAGGCGTTAATATGTAAAGTGTTTCCATCAAGCCTGGGGCCCCTGGCCATGAGATGGTTTGATGCCCTCCCACCAAACTCCATAGATTCCTTTAAGCGGTTGACACGGGCTTTTGGCTCCCGCTTCATCACCAAAGACTAGAGTCCCTCGGCCCCTTGATTCCCTCTTATCCCCGTCCATGCGAGAAGGAGAAACGCTGAAGGCTTACTCGGACAGACATCTTGGGAGATGCATAACGAGGTAGAAGGAAATCATGATGACGTCACCATCGTTGCTTTTAAAAGGGGCTTGCCGACGAGCACACGGCTTGAGAAAGTCTCTCACGGGAAGCCACCACCACGGCGTGCGGCAACTTATGGACAGGATTGACAAGTATAAGAGGGTCGAGGAGGACCAAAGAAACCGGGAAGGGAAAGGCGAAGTTTGTCCCCGGAGAGGAGGGACTTGGTCGACCGTTTGATAAAGATAATAAGCCGAGAAGAGATTATACAGAACAATCGGGATCTACAGGGGCTCGGGTAGTTCACGCTGTGTTCCGAGAGCCATTACACGTGATCATGGAAAAAATAAAGCACGAGCCCTTTTTTCAATGGCCAAATAGGATGGCAGGTGACCCCTCAAAACGCAACCAGAACCTATATTGTGCGTATCACCAAGAACCTGGCCACGTCACCGACGAATGTAGGAATCTGAAGAACTATTTGGACCGACTCGTCCGAGAAGGAAAGTTAGGGCATCTGTTGCAACGCCCGAGCGATCAAATGCCGATACCAGGCAAAGCACCTTGCGGCCACCAATCGGCACGATAAATGTCATTCTTGCCGCACCTGGGAGAACTGGTGCCGGCCCGTCTAGAGTAATGTCGGTAGGTAGGTTCCCGGAAGAGCAAGGCGAAAGGGAATCCAAGAAGGCTAGAGGGAGAGTGCCATTAATTGGATTCACGGAAGAGGACAAGGAGGAAACTATTCAGCCCCATGACGACGCCCTAGTCGTGACAATCGAAATAGGAGGCTATGACGTGAGGAGGGTGTTAGTTGATCGGGGGTAGCGCCGTGGAGGTGATGTACCCGGACCTATATAAAGGGCTGAATTTAAAGCGGAGGACCTGTGCCCATACAATACTCCTCTGCTTAGCTTTGAGGGAAAAATCGTCATCCCTAAGGGCATGATCGGTCGCCTGTTCAAACAGACATAGAAATAGTGGAAGTGGACTTCATCGTGGTGGACGATACTCACCCTACACGGCCATTGTGGCACGGCCATGGCTTCATACGCTAGGGGCTGTGTCGTCTACCCCGCACTGAGAAGGTGAAGTATCCATCGAGGGGCGAATCAAAGAGATAGTGGGGGATCAAGGAATGGCCAGCGATGCATGGTATCGGCAATTGCTCGACGATTAAGCGACGCGCCTTCCACTTCAACCGAAAATACCTTATAGCAATCAAGAACCCCGGTCCTAGTTGCAGGCAATGAAGGACCGGACATGGAGGTGAGATGCGAAGAGCTAGAGAAAGTGCTCGTCGGATCGGACCCCGAAAGGTTTTTCCAGATTGGCTCGGAGCTACCAGCACAGGAGAAGTCGGTGCTAATTGGTTTTCTCTGCGTCGAAATGAGGATGTATTCGCTTGGATCCTTATGAAGCCCCCGGGGTTGACTCGGACCCTAATACGCCATCACCTTAACGTTAATCCAAAGATTTACCCCAAAGAAGCAGCCCCCTCGGCGCCCGTCAAGGAGCATGCAGACGCCGTGAGGGAGGAAGTGGCGAAATTGAAAAGAGTCAAGGCTATCAAGGAAGTGTTCTACCCCGAATGGTCTGGCGAACACAAATCGTGTGAAGAAGAAGAAGAGCGGGAAATGGCGAGTCTGCGTGGACTTCACGGACTTAAACAAGGCTTGCCCGAAGGACCCATTCCCAATGCCGCGGATAGATCGACCGGTCGATGCCACCGTCGGGCATCCCCGAATGAGCTTTTGGGCGCGCTTCCGGGCTACCATCGATATCCTTGGCCACGGAAGACCAGGAAAAAACGCCTTTGTCACCCCAATCGGCAACTATCATTACAAGGTGATGCCTTTTGGCCTCGAAGAATGCCGGTTCGACCTATCAAAGGATGATGACTAGGATGTTTGAACAAAGATGGGAAAAACTCACGAGGTGTATATAGATGATATGGTAGTAAAGAGCAAATTGGTGACTGACCACATCAAAGACCTTGACGAGGTGTTTCACATCCTGAGAAGGTACAGTCTGCGATCAATGCATCCAAGTGTTCATTTGGAGTGGGATCGGGAAAATTCCTTGGCTACATGGTAACCCATCGGGGGATCGAGGTCAACCCCGATCAAATAAGGGCCATTCATAGTATGCAACCGCCTCGGAATCCCAAAGAAGTCCAGAAGCTTACCGGCATGATAGCGACTTTGAACCGTTTCATCTCACGCTCGGCGGACAGATGCCGACCTTTTTTCCTCCTATTGCACAAGTGGAAGGGTTTCGAGTGGATGAGGAGTGTGACGTGGCATTCCAACAACAAGGAATACCTCGCCTCCTCCGATCATGTCCGATCCCCGAGGCCGACGAGGTACTCTATGCATACATCGCGATCGCCGATCATGCGATCGGCTTAGTACTTGATCCGAGAGGACAATGGCACGCAACGGCCCGTGTACTACGTAAGCAAGTCGCTACAGGAGGCGGAGACCCGATATCTCCCCCTCGAAAAGGCAATATTGGCTGTCGTGCAAGCTACAAAAAAGCTTCCCCACTATTTTCAGGCGCATACGGTGGTTGTGCTAACCCAACTTCCATTGAAATCAGTCCTCCGTAGCGCCGATTACACCGGGAGAATCGCTAAGTGGGGAACCATCTTGAGCGCCTTTGACATCAAGTATATGCCGCGCACCGCCATAAAAGGTCAAGTCCTCGCCGATCTGGTTGCCGAATTTGCGGAACCAACCTTAGAAGGGGTGGACGTGTCGGAATCACCGAATAATGATAGGAGATCGGTCGGCGCGATTTCCGTGCAAGAGCACGATGAGTGGAGAGCATACATTGACGGTGCAGCGAACCAAAAGGGGTCCGGAGTGGGGCTCGTTCTAATCTCTCCCGAAGGTATAACCCTGGAGAAGTCGTTGAGACGGGGATTCTCAGCAACGAATAACGAAGCCGAGTATGAAGCACTTCTTCTGGAAGGGATGTCGATGATCCGGAGGCTGGGTGGGAAGTGCGCGAGCATATTCTCGGATTCAAGACTTATAGTGGGGCAAGTAAGCGGGGAATTGGAGGCGAAAGACGAAAGAATGCAACGGTATCTTGCCCGAGCTAAATGCCTACTCGCCCACTTCGACGACTTCCATTTGACGCATATACCCAGGAGCGGGAATACTCACGCCGATTCTCCGCAACACCGGCCACATCCTCGGCTCGGCCCCTTCCGCGGGTTATTTTGGTCGAGGACCTCTCGCGCCCCACGGAAGAGGAGGCTAAAGGTATTCGGGTACACAGTGTCGGCGAGGGACCAAGCTGGATGGACCCTCTTGTCCGGTTCTTGAAGAATGATTCCTTACCAAACGACAAAGTCGAGGCCGACAAAATCCGGAGGAGAGCTTCTCGATTCTGGTTGTCCGAGGACCACAAGCTCTACAGACGTTCATTCTCGGGGCCATACTTGCTGTGTGTACACCCAGGTGCAACTGAACTCATTCTGGAGGAGTTGCACGAGGGGATTTGTGGGAGCCATACGGGGGGCCGGTCCCTCTCCCACA
The DNA here is from genome assembly GCA_028216015.1 of Quercus dentata. Taxonomy (NCBI): domain Eukaryota; kingdom Viridiplantae; phylum Streptophyta; class Magnoliopsida; order Fagales; family Fagaceae; genus Quercus; species Quercus dentata. Next base: position 74,539,223 of record CP116446.1, on the reverse strand, counting down.
GGGCTATGACGCTGGGTTCTTGGTGGCCGAACATGAGCAGGGAGGCTCTGGAATATGTGAAGAAGTGTGATCAATGCCAACGGTTCGCTCCGAATATACATCAGCCGGGTGGGGTACTTAACCCATTGTCCAGCCCTTGGCCATTTGCGCAATGGGGCCTAGACATATTAGGTCCGTTCCCCAAAGTCTGCCGGGAACAAGAAGTTTCTCCTCGTTGGCACCGATTACTTTACTTAAATGGGTCGAGGCTGAGCCATTGGCAAACATTAGGGATGTGGATGTCAAGAAGTTTATCCGGAAAAACATTGTCACCCGATTCGGCACCCCACACACACTAATCTCGGACAATGGCCTGCAATTTGATAGCAAGGCCTTTCGGAAGTATTGCGTTGAATTGGGGATTGTCAACAGTACTCTACACCAGCTATCCGCAGGTAACGGACAAGTCAAGCAATTAACAAAACCATAGTGAATGGGCTGAAAAAGAGGTTGGATGACGCGAAAGGGAGGTGGGTTGAAGAGCTCGCCCATGTTTTGTGGACGTGTCGCACCACGCCCCGGCGATCCACGGGAGAAACCCCCTTTTCGTTAACTTATGGGGCCGAGGCCGTCATCCCGTTAGAAATAAACTTTCCATCCCAAAGGACTAATACCTTCGACCCAGTTGTTAACAACGGGCTTTTAGAAAAAAGCTTGGACCTCCTTGAAGAAAGAAGGGATTGCGCGATGGTGCATCTAGCTCGAGACGCAAAAACTCAAGCGGGGCTATGACGCCAAGGCAAAGCCGAGACCTTTGATGCCTGGGGACCTGGTGCCGAGGAAAGTCTTGGGCAATGCGAGGAACCCCGCATGGGGAAAGCTCGGACCAAATCGGGAGGGACCATACCGTATCACCTCTGTGGCTGGTATTGGAGCGTACTATTTGGAAGACTTGGACGAACGCGTAATACCACGTCCATGGAATGTAAATAACCTGAAAAGGTACTTTTATTAATGAGAAATACTTTACTTGATGTTGTCCTCATGTACTATTGTAAGCGTTAAACAGAACCCAAGTCCCGCATGGCTCCTCGGACCACAGACTTGGGGGAAATTAACCACGCAATAATTCTCGATGGCGTTAAACAGAACCCAAGTCCCGCATGGCTCCTCGGACCACGACTTGGGGGAAATTAACCACGCAACAATTCTCGCAAGGGTTAAACAGAATCAAAGCCCCGCATGGCTCCTCGGACCACGGGCTTGGGGGAAATTAACCACGCAACTATTCTCGATGGCGTTAACGAACCCAAGTCCCGCATGGCTCCTCGGACCACGACTTGGGGGAAATTAACCACGCAACAATTCTCGATGGCGTTAAACAGAACCCAAGTCCCGCATGGCTCCTCGGACCACGACTTGGGGGAAATTAACCACGCAACAATTCTCGATGGCGTTAAATGAACCTAGGTCCCGCATGGCTCCTCGGACCACGACTTGGGGGAAATTAACCACGCAACAATTCTCGATGGCGTTAAACAGAACCCAAGTCCCGCATGGCTCCTCGGACCACAGACTTGGGGGAAATTAACCACGCAACAATTCTCGGTAAGGGTTAAACAGAACCGACGCCCTGCATGGCTCCTCGGACCACAGGCTTGGGGGAAATTAACCACGCAACTATTCTCGATGGCGTTAAGCAACAGAACCCAAGTCCCGCATGGCTCCTCGGACCACAGGCTTGGGGGAAATTAACCACGCAACAATTCTCGATGCGTTAAACAAAACCCAAGTCCCGTATGGCTCCTCGGACCACGACTTGGGGAAATTAACCACGCAACAATTCTCGCAAGGGTTAAACAGAACCTAAGCCCCGCATGGCTCCTCGGACCACGAGGCTTGGGGGAAATTAACCACGCAACTATTCTCGATGGCGTTAAACGAACCCAAGTCCCGCATGGCTCCTCGGACCACGTACTTGGAGGAAATTAACCACGCAACAATTCGCAGTTAGTGTTAAACAGAACCCAAGTCCTGCGAAGCTTCTCGGACCACAGGCTTGGGGGAAATTAACCACATAATTCTTTCGTCAAGGGTCAGCCATTTATGATTCTCAAAAAATGTTAAAGGGAACTCAAGTCCCGCACGGACCGGGGAGCAATCAACATCGTAATCATTGTTGCCCAATTACAAAGTGTCTCAATCCTAACGCAGTCATTCATCATCGTTTGACTTTAAGCGGTAAAAGGATAAAACCGTTATCCATTCATAATAAAAACAGAATAGAGTAAAGCATCGATATATATAACGAAAAGCCTTTGTCATATAATGTTCAAAGTAATTCGGTTCAGAAATAGTAGCAGGGGTCAAACAAAACGAAGTACAAAAGCGGGACAGACGAATTCCTATCCTACATCCCTAGGGGCCTTGAGTCAGGCGGCCGATCATCATCATCTGCCGGGTTCACCGGAGCAATCTCCTGGGCACAGGCAAGGATCTCGCCGATGCGAAGACTCGTCCTCGGGAGATCGACCTGTCCGCTTTGCTCCATGCCCCGCCTCGGGAATGGTGGAATCTGCTGGAGGAGGCTCGGTGGAGGCGACCTCACCAGAGTCTCGCGTATCTCCGCAGGGTAAAAGATGTTCTCGGCTTTCCCGAGATCGACCAATCTGCGGGGGCGGCTGCCCGATCCATGGCTAATCCCCAGGTCGAGGTGACGTATTCCCTGCAGACGGTGGCCACCTCCTCGGCCAATCTCTCCTCGGTATCGTGAACCCCACGTTCATACGAAGCCGCCACAGCCTTCTCGGCAGCCTCCCTGGACAAGCGAGCTTCCTCCTTAGCCCTTGCAAGCTCGGCATTAAGCTCCGAAACCGCCACTCGCTCCTCTGACAATCTTTCCTCAGAAAGTCGGAGCTGCTTGCGCAGCTCTTCGGTTTGCTTTTCAAAATTCTCGTGCCAGCCTCTGCACTCGCATTGGCCTTCTTCACCTCTTTTAGCTCATGATCTTGCCGATCAAGATCACGTTTGAGGTCGCCCACGGCCCTCTCACTTGTCTGAGCCTCCTTATGCGCATCCTCGCGAGCTTTCCTGGCCCACTCCTCAGCAACATAGATTTGTTGGGTAACCCGCATCCAGGCGAGAGTGAAGACGATACCAGGATAAGACAATAAGAGGGTTCCCAACACAAAGATAAGGTGGAAGATTCCACTTACCACAGCCATGTCCCTTTTCAAAGACATGAAAAGCTCGGGCTGACGAATCTTCTTGAGGTTTTCCATATCACGGGGCAAGAGAAGAGGCTGCCGCAACGCTTGAGCCATGGACGGCTTTGCTCACGCTGGGATTCCCATAGGGTTGCATCCTAGAGGATCGGAGCACCATCTAGCTCGATCCGAGGAGACCATGTTCGTAGTCCCCTCGGAGTAACCGCCTCCTCTCGGCTCTCGGTGGACCTGGTTCTTTTTTCTCGGGGCTCCTTCGTTTCCTTGCCTTTCTTTTTAGGCCCGGCTTTCTCATGGGCAACCTCTCCCTCCTCCGCCTCTTCTACAGGCCTTTTTCGCCTTAAGTTAGGCATAGGATTCAGCGCCGCACCCGACGGGGGAGGAGGAGGAGTGGGGGCCTTGGAAACGAGCTGTCCTTTCGGGATCTCCTTAGAGGTCTGCCCTTTGGACCTGTTGGATAGAAGACCCCTAAGGCCAGCCCTCGGCTGAAGGTCCATTCCTTCTTCTTCTTCTGTGTCCTCGCTGATTTCGGGTTGTGCAATGATCAAACCAGCCCCGGGAGCCGCGGAGGCACGATCTAAGTCGGCGTCAGAGTCGGAGATCTCTGCTACTCTGACCGAAGCCTCCCCTTCCTCGGTGAATTGGAACTGGTCTATCCGATCCTCTAAGGATGAATGTGAAGACCCGGCCTCCTCCTCTGGGATAATTACTGGAGGAAAGGCGCGTTGGGGCGGTAATCGAACAGAGGCAAGTCTTCATCGGCGAGGAACCCTGGTATGGACACGTCAATCCGTGCTAATCTCGGACTACCAGCCCTTATAGCTTGTCCGGATTCTACCCGGGCTCGATTGAGCGGGGTGTAATCCAAAATTAGAGGAGCCGACCGTAGTTGTCCGTCCTCGCTAACAAAAATCTCGGACCTCGGGAGGTAATTTAGGGCCGGGATATTGACTAGGCTCAGCCGAGGAGTTATTAATCTCCTGTCTGCAAAGGCCGTGAAAAGATTTATGTTAGTTCGAGGAGACATACAACCAAGCCAACAAGTGTAAAATAAAAGAAAAAGGGAAAAAAGGTGGAGGAGCTTGAAACCAAAATCCTCCCCATAACATCTAGTTCTATGACACCCCACCTGGCTCCCCCGCCCTAGTCGGACAGTGAAGACCGTCATGCCACGGTCCGGAGACGATTAAATGGGCATCCTTCAAACCTTTGCTAGACTTCGAAAGGCGGGATATCAACCTCACTTCGTCAACCCTAGACTTTAGATAGTATGTGTCGCCGAGCTTATGACATTCATAAAGATGAACCACGTCGTGCCATGAGAGGCCGAGGTTCATCGATCGTTCAGGGTTTCGATACACCCCAGGATCCGGAATGCAGTTAGCGGTGCACTGGTGGGGGGCCAACCTATGACTACGCAGATAATCCCTAGTTATTCTCCCCATCGGAATAGTCATTCCTCCTTCCACGAAGGCTATCATTGGAATTGCGACTTCTCCTGTTCTCCGTTTGAGCAAAATTTCATCCGGATGACAAGACTCTAAACCTACCTCCTGTGGGATACGATACTTTGCCCTGAAGCCCGCCATACGGGTCGGAGAATCTACCATTTTCTCAAGCCTACCCATCCCCTCTAATCCTAAAAATAACTTGAAGGCAGTATGATTAATGAAGAGTAATGGAGAAGAAGCGCGAACTTACGGGTGAGAGGCTCGAAGGAGTCTTCAAGAGAGTGGCAGCGGAAGCAAGAACGGACTCAAGGAATAGGCACTAAGAAGTTCTCAATATTGGAAGGCTCGTAAAAAATGAGAAATGAGCGCCCTCAAGATCTATTATACTTGGCAGAAGTTGAACAGACGCGCTCGCGTCTAAGGCATGCGAAGCGCTGTCCGCCGTAGATCCCGCCTCCAACCGTTGGATTGAGCGAGTGTAAAACCTCAAAGGCTGCGGTTACTTCCCCCTGAGTCACCAACTGCCCACAGCATTAATGAAGCACGTAAAGGCGTGCCTTTCCCCCTCCACGTGTGAAGCGGTGGTTCACCACGAGCCTTCTAGTGGGTATCAAAATCCCGCCTTTTCTCCTCGGACTCGGAAAAAAGGCCGGCATTTTGAGGGGCTATTGTGGTGGGGAAAATCGCCGATTGGTCTTTGGCCGTAGCTCATGTACCAAGCCCAACCACGATAAAGAAGAAAAGGCATGGGCGTGCGATACCCCGTCCCAACCATGATGGGCCGGGCCTACCAATGGGCGTCCGAGGAGGAACACCTCCTCGGACTCGCCCGATAAGTGTCCAATTTGCACTCCATACCTGGCGAAAGGTCACCCAACACGAAGAAATAGTGCGCGGCGCTCAGGAAAAAAGGGGGGACAATCACAACTGCCGCATTAAATGCCAAGGAACTACTTTTCCAGCCGCATTAATGTGGAAGGGACAGGAACGCAGAGTCATCTTGGCCAGTCGACTCACGAAACGAGGGAGATGACCTATGGGACAGGCACTCGAGTGGAGGGTCGGATGACCGACAAGTGTAGGGTCATGATCTCGGGAAGGATGCTATATAAGAGAAGGAGATCCCCATGGAAAGGGAGATCGCAAGCGGAAAGGGAAAAAGAAAAAGAAGGAGAAAGAGACAGTAGTAGCGAGAAATGACCCCTAGGGACCGTTACTCCAAAAGCTTGAAGAAATATCCCTACGTCCAACTGTTTGCATGGCTTGGTCGTAACTTCGTTTCTCTTGTCAAAGACCTAGTTCCGTAACCTACTCTCTACAAATTCATTGTTGAGGGACTTTTGGACCAGAATCTCCCACCTGTTGGGCCTGGGCCCCAAAATCGTCACCTTACATTACCTATTTAGTAGCTCAACCAAAAACTACTTTATCTATTTTATATACAACACAATAAAATAACATATTTACTACACTAAAATAATATATATCCTCCGAATAAATAACAATATATTCTCAAAAATAGCAAATTATAAATTTTGATTTAAATGACCAATTAATCAAAATTTTAATACTTTTGTAAAAATATTCCAAAGAACATACATACATAATTATATACCAATTTACATCCACTGCTAACAAAATTCACGTTCACAATTATCTAGTAGGACTTAAAATCTCCATACACACCAATCGGACATTTCACAACACTCAAACCAAAGCATCACAAAACAGTTGAACAATTAATTATAATTTTGATTTAAATGATCATTTAATCAAAAATACATGCAAAAAATCTCACCCAATGCAAAGACCACTCACACATTGCTACTCACACTACACTGCCAAGGGCAACCCATATGCAAACACCCACACATCTCGAAACAAAGCAAATTGAGACCCATATGCAAACACACACACAAACACACACACACACACCCAAATGCAAAATCAACAGATCGACGAAGGATGATGGATGAACGGAGCTGGGCTTCGAAGATGGGTGAGGAAGATGATGAATCGGGTCAGCGGTGGTGCGTGGGTCGGCGACGATGCGTGAGCTTCGGTGCGATGGTGCGTGAGCTTCGGTGGTGGCGGTGAGGACGATGATGAATGGGTGAGGAGGATGGATGAATCGGTGAGAGTTTGAGGAGGATGAGAGTTTGAGGATGAATCGGTGGAGAGTCTTGAGTGCTTATTTGAGAAAGAGAGAATGAGTGTGAAACAAAAAGAAAGAAATAAATATTATTTTACCGAGGGGTGGATTAAAAAAAGGGTCCGGTTATTGTTTGGCTTAGAATACACATCAAGAAAATTCATAAATAAATAATGTTTGAGCATTTTTTTTAGTATTAGTGGTACTATATTGCTATTTTTAGCACCATTTAAGTGTATATATATGTAAAATTATTTCCTGGAGACTTAAACTCTAGCCCTTACTCTCCACATCCCACACATTTATACTTGTGGAGTAACCACCACACTAAGGATGCGCGGTGGTTTAGCACCACCAATACTAATGCTCTAACGTGTTGTCAAGTTTGTGTCTGTGAGTACTACCATTATATACCATCCCAAGTTTGCTATTTTTAGCACCTCCAATACTTTTTTTTATATACAAAATAGAATTTTTACTTTAACTTAATTTAAGTGCATATCTGTATGAAACTCTTTTCTCGAGACTTGAATCCCGGTCCTTACTCCCCACATCCCACACATTTATACTTGTAGAGTGACTACCACATTAAGGGTGCGTGATGATTTAGCACCACCGATACTAATGCTCTAACATGTTGTCAAGTTTGTGTCTGTGAGTTCTACCATTATATACCATATATTTGAAATAAAAAGTGTTCTTAAATAAATTACTGGGTTATTTAAAAAAAAAAAAACTAGTTTATTTTGTTTATTTTATTCTTATTAAATGAGGGGATGAATAGATTTAGGCACATAAGCAAGGGAATAAAAAGAAATGCACTAAAGGTGTTATGAACATCAGTTTATTGGTTGCTTCAAGGGAATTAAGACCCCTTAATTGATTAATTGACTGATTCAAAGTAGCGTAACTAACAATTTATCAAATCATTATCTAATTCTTTCTCAAAAAAAAAAAAATCATTATCTAATTAACCAACTCCTAATAACAAAAATAAAATCTTAAATAATAAAATTAAATAAAAACTAAAAAAAGGTTTTTAAAACAACTTTAGAAGTTAAAAAAATAATTACAGTTTTTGATTTATCATTTTTTATACAAAATTATGGTAATCTAAGAGGACAAAATATTTCACATTTCTTTAATATCATCACCTCATTAAATGATAGTAATCTTACATTACTTATTGTTATTGATGAAAATATTATATTTATATTAACAAGATTGTACATACTAATAAATTTATTTTACTTATAAAAATGATTAAAATACCCAAAAAAAAAAACCTCTAAAATACTTCAAAACCACTAAAAAGAGAATGTTATTTTTTGAAGTAAACTGCAATGGTAGCACTGTAAACACGTGATTTCCACGAAGGACTATACTGTACAGTAGTCTCCTCTAATAATTTCCTGACAACGCGCAATGGATTTTTATCGATCATTATCAATTACCCATATGTTCTTTCGACAATACATGTCTTCTTCTCTTGTTGACTGAGGATTAAGATTTTTGTTGACTGAGGATTAAGATTTAAGATTAAGAAGAGAGTGTGAACGCATTGAAAAAGAAGAGTAGTGGATTGTCAGTGTCAGTGTCACTGTAACACGCGTTTTCCATACTATACAGTTGTCTCCTCACTTTCCTCTAATTTTCCACAATACATGCCAGAAAGGCAGAAAATTTACCACTCTTTCCACAATACATGCCTTCAGCCTTCTCTTTTTGACTGAAAAGTGAAAATTATGAACACAGAGTGAACGCATTGAAAAATGGATTGAGATCCCGTGCAATACCTAGGGTATTGCACGGTGTGCAATTGCACAAATCCCAGCCATTCATTTAATCCAACGATTCCTTATTTTGACACCTCACCAAAATTGAAAAGACCCTTTTACCCTTAAAATTTTTGGAGTCCCGCCGTTGCTGATGCGTGTGAGTTGTTTTCACATTTGATAAAATCAAATTTCTCTCTCCCTGAGCTTCTCTGCCTCTCCCTCAACCCGCCATTTTTTCTGCCTCTCCCTCAACCCGCCGTCGCCCATCACCCAACGAAGACCCATCAGCCAAAACAAAGAAAATACTCATCTTACCCTCTGAAATTTCTTAACCCCCAAACACTCACACTCCCTCTTTCTCTGTCTCCAAGCGCCGTTCCTTCTGCCTCTCCCTCAACCCGCCGTCACCGCTGCCAGCATCACCCAACGAAGACCCATCAGCCAAAACAAAGCTTCTTCCCATCTGAAATTTCTTAACCCCAAACACTCACACTCACACTCACACTCTCCCTCTCTGTCTCCAAGCGCCTCTCCCTCAACCCGCCGCCACCGCTGCCAGCATCACCCAACGAAGACCCATCAGCCTCCACAAAGAAAATACTGCATCTTCCTAGGTTGCTTCCAACATCAAACGACTCATGGAGGTGAGTTCTCTCTTTTGGGGTTTGATTTTAGTTCTATTAGTGATATATATTTCACCATGAAATCATTATTTTGTTTATGTTTTGAGGAATATTTTTGGGTAGTTTTTTTGCTGCAACTTGAATGTTGTACATTTTCAAATGGATATGTGAAATATGGTCTAGCAAAATTATAGACATGGATGGCCAGTGGTACAGGGGATATAGCTAAAATTCCTATTTTACTTAGTTAGATGTTACATTGGTTGAATTCTATGCTTTTAGGTCCTGGATGTGTTTAAACTGTAGTGTTTTAGGTATGATACACTTAAACACTTTCTTATGAAATTTTAGCTTGAAACTGTCCATTATCAATTGGGTCATCATTATTCATGATCATATATTGGTCTATTGTAATTTCTTATATATGATAAGTACAATGTTGGTATAAAAAATTTCAGCTTTTATTTTCAATGAAAAACATTCATTCTTCTATATTTATAATAGTAGATAATTTTGTATATTTGTTAATTACAGGAGTATTCTTTAATTCATTGCATAGTGTGGTGAGAGAATTCTCTCAAAACATGGATGCCAATGCAGATACAGGGAAATGAAGTTAGGTTCAATTATGGACTAACTCCATGTGTTGAAAATACAAATGCTTGCCTGAAAACACAACACTTTTTTGGTATGTAAAAAACTAATAAATGGTAAGTTCAATTATAGTGAAATTTTCTTATGTTTGTTCAAGTTTAAAATATAACTTGATTTTTTTGACATATTTTCAGGCTAATATTGATTTTGCAGTATGATGGATAACATTTTTTGGACAGTTTGTTTGATAGTATATTGCACAGTGGACATGGTAGCATATTGCACAGTGGACAGCATTTTTGGACAACTTTGCATTGGACAGTTTCTTGGACAGCAAATCTGACTTATTTAGGCAACTGATTGCACATGTAGCAAATTTTTTGGATAATTTTTGTAACTAAAGAAGTTAGTCAAACATGTTAAATATGTTAGATTGTACAAGTGCATGTTTGAGTAACTTCTAGTTAAACATTAATTATATATGCAAGTGATTAATATTTTTAAATGCAATATCTCTTCATATCCTAACTTTTGTTCACTAAATTTGTTAGTACATGCTAGAATGAATGAGAGATTTATAATTTCATATTAGATTTGGTGCTATTGAGTGTCTAATTCTGTCGTGTGTAAAAGAAAAAAAAATGAAAGGGATAAAGACAAAGAGGAAAAGCACAGGATGAGAATGAGGAATTGTGGCGCTTGGCGCATGTTCAGGTGGTCTAAATACTTCTTGGAATTGTGGAATTTTGTAGAATGGTTTACCATCCTCCTTGTAAGCTAAATACTTCCCTGAAAATCCTCTCCATGATTGCAAACCCAAACCTCACCAATCTTGGACTTGGAAGAATATCATTTACAACAATCCATTAATACATCAAGGTTGGTGGATGATAGGAACACGTTTGAGCATAACTTTACCACCCAGCTTGGTTCCCTAGCACTTCCAAATATCAGGGAGTTGCTGGCTCAAATTTGAAAATTGTGGCTGACTTTGTTGAGTCGTTCACTAAAAACTGGAATCCCAGCATTGTTAGAAATCTATACCACCCCTCGTTTTTTTGAGGACAAGATGTTTTGGAGACATTCAAGTACTGGTATGTACCAAATTAAGGTCTGTAAGGAACAAATAGTGGAACAAATAGAAAGTAAAATACATGTTTATATCACCTTTGTGTGGAAAATATTACACGATTTTGTCTGTTAATCTTAACTTGACAGAGCAAAAAACTCAGCCATCTAATAAGTGTTTTCCCCATACAATAAAAATATGAAAAATAAAAGTAAAAATCATGAACAAAGTAACTTGTTCAACTCAGCAGCTCTGGTCACACTCGTAAGTAACTTGTTCGGCTCAGCAGCTCTGGTCACACTCTTGACAAAAATGACAACTTGATTGAAGTCCAATGCGTCAAGAAGGTCATTCAATTTGCGGTTTTTCTCTGCCTCCTTCAATAAAATGTAGTGCTGCACAAAGAGACAATGAAAATGTGCATTAGTTGAATGAGCAAGAGACAGTCAACTGATGGAACAAAAATATTGCAAAAATTAAAAAAAAAAAAAAAAAAAAAAAAAAGCATCGAAGATACCTGTACAAGACCATGAAGAGTCAACTTGGTCTCATCATCAACATAAATTTCCATTGGCTGCAAAAAACGAGTGTCAATATAAAGTGCATCAAAATACCATCTTCTATAGCAACCAAAACTCAACAACAATAGATAAACAAATAACTGGCAATCCAAAAAGTCAATCCTTCTGAACTACAATGTATTGATTGAACTTATCTCTCAAATAGTAGAAACATCCAGCTACTACCCAAGAAATAAGAAGTGGAACCAATATCCTCACTAAGGCCCCACAAACACAATCACTCAACCATATATAACCAAAAGGATCAAGAGAAGTGGTTACGCCCAAAGAAAAGTTCAGACTAGAAGTAGGAAAAACTAAAAATATTGCAAGTACTACAACTAAAAATTCATTCCCTTGCCAATGACAAGGCAAATTGAAACCTAAGCCACAAAACCGAACAATTGACACAACCAACAAGGCAATGACATGACATTTATAAATACAAAGAAAATCATAACTTTATGATGCCTTATCACACCTCTTGCATAAATTTTTTGCAAACAGGGCGGATCTCTTTACTGAGAGTTGCTGAAAACATCATAACTTGCTTGTCATGAGGAGTCATCTTGAAGATCTCCTGCACATCTCTCCTTATGTCTGTAAAATATACAAGAACATGGACAACAGAAGGCTTAAAATAAGAAAATTATTATCGCAAACAATGCAATACACTGTAAAGAGAACAAGAGAATTGCAAAGTATCACATTTCAGAACTAATTCACATAAACAAGGGGATAAAAGGCAGAAGAATAAGAAGACCATACCCAGTGATTCTAGCATCTTATCACACTCATCAAGAATAAAATGCCTCACATTCTTCAATCCAAGATCTTTGTCCCTTGCCAGAGCCAATATTCTTCTAGGTGTTCCAACAACAACAACAACAACCACAATAACAACAATAACAGAATTAAGACTTGATTTCAATTCCTAAGCTAAAAACCCAAAAAAGAGAAAACAGAATTAAATTCAGCCCCAATGAGAAAAAACGTTTGACCTTTGAATATTTTCAATATCCATGGCAGTTTTCATCAAGCATAACAAAGCTATGCAAGCATTTTTAAACAATTGACAAAAATTGCATGCAATATAAGACTTGATTTCAATTCCTAAGCTAAAAACCAAAAAATCAGAAAACAAAATTAAAAAAAAAGAGATAAAAGAAAACCCTACCGAGTGGTGGTCTCTCTCTGAAACAAGCCCAAATCGGCAAGGATAAGTTTCATCACAACCACCACCTCCGATGGTGGCTTCTTCTCTCCTTCGACCAAACTCTCTTTCTTTCTCTCTCAATCTCATATCCCTCCATAGATCTAACTCGAAAAAGCATCAAACCCTAACCCGATTCTCTCCAAACCCTAACCCTTACTTTCTCTAATCTGGGTCCGAAAAGCATCAATTTCTCACTTAAACACCCGATTCTCTCCAAACCCCAACCCTTACTCTCTCTCTGATCCGGGTAAAAAAGGGTGCGAGTGTTTGGGGGTTGGGATCTCAGATGGCGCCGTTTTTTCTTTGTTTTTGGTTAACCGTCTGAGTTGGGTATGCGGGAAACGGTGACGACGGGGTTGAGGGAGAGGCAGAGAGCATGCGTGGATGTTTAGAGGGCGGTGGAGGCGTAGTCGGGGTTGAGAGAGTGGAGCGTTAGGGAGAGTGACGAAGAGAGCTAGGCTGAAGTGAGAGAGAGGAGAGAAAGTTTTAGTGAAATTCAAAAATGGGAAGCTGAAATGAAATCTTGAGTGAGCACACGGATTGCCAGCGTGTCCTGGTGAGGGGTCAAAATAAGGAGCCGTTGGATTAAATGAATGGTTGGGATTTGTGCAATTGCACACCGTGCAATACCCTAGGTATTGCACGGGATCTCAATCCTTGAAAAATATATATTGCAATCAATTGCATGCCATTTTTTTAAAAAAAGTAAGTCGAGTCAAGTAAATATTTTGATATTATATTTCTATTTGTTGGAGACTTGGAGCTATCGAACTATAAACAAACAAAACAAAACACAAAAAATTGATGAAGAAGTTTGTCCACAAATTAAAAAGAAAGTCCAAGAATCCTTTAGTCAATTGTTATGAAATTTCCCAAGAGTCCAATACGGTGCTTATAAGTCATTATATGTTGACGAACACTTCCACATCCACAATATACCAAATTGAAAAGAAAGTACCTTGCTTTTACTTGTTGATCATAAAAGTTTTGATAAGTATTACACAATAGAACTTATAAAATAACATTTTCACCACATCTACAAAATAACAAATTTTGGAGTTTCATATGTTATATCTAGGCGAAAATGGGCAAATACCCTTTTTTGGGAAATTAAACATTCGTTTGCCCTCTTTCTCAAACTAAATAGGGAAATGCTCCTCTTTTGTAACTCGACAATAGAGAAATCGAGTTTTAATGAATAACTCGATATTTGTATGATCGAGTTAGTCCGACCTCTTCGGATTTTTCCCAATAAAAAATGTTTGTGTAGACGTTCATAACTCGGGAAACTGAAATCGAGTTTTTTTTTCGGTTTTGAATCAATAGGACCCTAACGTCTCACAACGCTATTCGATCACTCGCTCTCCTTGTACACTCTCTTTCCCTCGCTCTCTGCCATCACTCTCTCTCTACACTCTGTCTCTCTCGCTCTGCGATTAGGCTTCCCCACTCTTCCTCGGGTCTCCATCGATCGTCGTTGGTTCCCGCCACCGCTGATTACAGGTGCGGTCCTCTCCCTCTCAAATATTTTCTGATGTTGGTTAATGTTAGGTTGTGTTTTGTGTGGGATTTTGATTATTTTGTTGAAACTTAAGAAGTAGTAAATTTACTAATGAAGATGAGAATTTTGTTGTCTTTTATATGCTGCAATGATGATTTTGTCATTAATGAGTTTAAATGTGCTTGGGGTTTTGATGAGGGGTTTTGGCAAATCGAGTGGTAGTGTTTCAGTGATGTCTCGGGTTTAGTACAGCAACAAAGAGATTAAGTTCTTTGATATCCCTTAAAAGTTTTAGTACTCATTGTTTTTGGTATATCTAGGTTGTTATAAATTTCATTATTTCTTGGGATTGACACTACTTTTGTTGTGCATATCAGTCCAATGTAGAAAATTTTAAGTAATCAGACTTGAAAAAACAAATGAATTCCCTGGTACCCTCGGCTTATATGTGCAACAGTATGGCTAGAGAAGCTGATATAGCAAGCATAGAAGTTCTTTTGCTTGCAATACAGTTCCTATTTGTTTTAAATTGACCATATGGAGGGGGAGAGGAATAATTGAACATTCAATGGTCCTGCACCCTTTGGTGAATTTGAGATTCTTGTTTGATCCGTAAAATATTATAATATTGTTTACTCTAATTCTTTATTTAAAGAATTTGGAGAGTGAGTGCCTGCTTATTAAGGTTTCTCTAAATCAAGGTGGTACTCTTCTATAGGAGCACAAATATATGAACTGTTTTTTGCCCCCTTTTATTTTGAGTTGGCTAGTTACTATGGATTAAGAAATTTAAAATCTTTGTGTAAATGAAAATGGGTGCTTCTATTGTGGATATTTTAGGCCCCATTTGTGCGGTTGTAACTCATTCCAACACTCGACATGTTTCCCTGGTTTCTTTTTCTATTGTCATCCATTTGCACTCATCACAAGTTTTTAGAACTTAAGATTTGCATAGATGAATTTGTCATTCGCTCTATAGGCTCATATGATATTTTGCATTAGTCAATGGTGAGCAAATAGAAATGATTGGCATGCTTTATACATGGTTTTTTTATTATCTAAATATGGAAGTTTAGGTATGTGCTTCCTTATTTGCACTCTTCTATTTTTGGGTCATGCTTTGGGATACAAGGGTTTTTATGAATTTTTTTACCCGTAAATGAATCTTTTAATATGTTTAAGTAAGGTATGTCTACATGGGATGGTGTTTGATGAGGATGTAAGGAATGATCTTTCTTTATCAATTGATTTATTTATTTTCTTCATAATGTGTCAGGTTGTGTGTTTTTTTCTTAGCCATCGCAACTTCGTTTTGTTAATTGAAGTCTAGCTATTTGTTTTCTATATCATCATTGATATCATTTTCTATCGAGGATGGAGACCACTGGAGTTTTATACTTTTATAATTTTATTATGTCTTGCTATTTGTTAGTTAGAAGTTTTGAATCTTGATGTGTCTACGAGAAGGTGAAATTGTGATTCACAATCTTGATTTGTGATGACGTGTCTACACTCTATAGGGAGGGGAAATGTTGATTTTCCGATGCAACAGAGTGTGTAGAATTCTTGAATCTTTATATATGAGGACATAAGGCAATAATCTGTTTTTATCAATTGAAATCATTATTCTTTCCCCAACATGCGAGTGCCTCGATTAAGGAAAAAAAAAATGATTGTCTTTAGTTTGTCGACTTGCAACTTGTTTTATGGTAAACACTGATTTTTTTCATTAGGTCTTGCTATTTATTGTTAGTGAAAAGACTTTAACTCATGGTTTGTCTACGTGAGGGAAAATTGTGATTTACTTTTGCAGCAAGGTTATGGTGTAGAAGTGTTGAATCTTTATTACTGTTAAGGGGCAATATGAAAGCCCTTGAAATATTCTTTTGATTTCTACCTACTTATAACCGCTGAATGTTTGAATGTTATCTTCTCACTTGTTCAATTTATTTTATGGATTTTGTTTCTTGGCAGTTTTTTTAAGGCATATATGTTTGATCCGTTTTTCTTGATCACTTTGGTCCTCTTTATTAGGTGCACAAATATTTTAGGTGGTGCACAAAAGTAATAAGGAAAAAGTTAACAACGAAAAAGTGAACAGAGCAAAGAAAAGGGTGTTGTTCTCACATTCATTGAGGAGTCCATTTTTAAATTAATGGTGGGGTTCATAATAAATTTGAGAGGAGGGGGTTTCATTTCTTCGTATTTTAGGAGCACTTAAATTTTTAGATTTTGGGGTTCATAATAAAGCTTAGATTTTGGATACATTTTTAGGGACTTTGTAGAGGAGAAGAAAAAAGTATTTAGTTTTTATGACGGTTGATTATAGTTCTCATAAAAGTGGTGTTATAACTTATATTTTCATAAATAGTTAATTAATAATTATCCTAAGCTTTAAGAAGTGATTTAAATAGTTTTGAAATAATTTTTTTTATGGCAAGTTCTTATTTATTTAAGAAGTGATGTTGAAAATCTTGTGCTCAAAATATAATGTCTTACTTAATCTATGCTTTTATTTTATATTAATTGTGGTTTACTTGTTAGAAAATTGCTAACAATGTATTTGCTGCCATGTCGATATGCAGGCACTAGATAGAGTGCGGCCTGGACCCGATGTGGATACCCGTTGGCCCAAAGAAATTCGAATCATCGGTCAAAGTCCGCTTTGGAGGTGCGCCACGACGAGGTATGTAGTAGTATTATTAATACATGTTTGTTTTATAATTACCTCGTGTTTAATCTCCTAACACAATACTCGTCCATGTGCGGGAGGTGTCCGGCATGATAAAGGTTCGACGCCGTAAATGTGTATTGCCACGGGGTAGGCTAGATCCACGTATCATGCAACATATAGATGCAGCGGGGTTGACTGGTTTATTCAAGGTTCCCGATATGGAGGTCGACCACGCCTTGATCACGGCGTTGGTTGAGCGGTGGCGTCCGGAGACGCACACGTTCCACTTACCCCATGGAGAAATGGGTATCACCTTGCAAGATATGAAGGTGATGTTTGGGGCTTCCGGTGGATGGGTTGCACATCACTGGGAAGACAGGACTACCAATGGAGTGAGTCATGCGAGCAGTTGTTGGGCCATAAACCTCCACCCTCGATACCAAAGTCAAACAAGTCTACCCTTGCTTTGGGCGAGGATAAAATACACCTGGCTTGATGCACGGTTTGCCGATCCCTTAGTCTGCGGACGCCGGTGACGAAGTCGTGCGACAACATGCCCGCTACCACGTACTTGTACGGATGGGGGCCCTCTTGTTCATGGACAAGTCTCATGGGACCGGGTCTCATTGGTGCCTCTGTAGTTGCTCAACCCAGTCAACAATGCGAGACGGTATAGTAGTCAGGGTAGTGCAAAGATTGGCCTGGGGTCTGTATAGGCAACTTTGTGGTGCATCGAAGAAGGATGCGATGCAGATTAGAGGAGCACTCTTGTTGGTGCAGCTATGGGCCTATTCAAGGTTCCCACAATTATGCCCTGTTGTAAGGCCGCCTCTACCGCCAAAGGCACTCGGGGCCCCTTGCCATTAGGTACGTTCATTGAGTTCTCGTTATTTGTCTCTTTCATATAATTAAAAATATGCCAAACTAACAAACAAAAGAAACTTATCAATGCTTAGTATATGGATGTGAAATATAAAAGCAAAGTTTGTTAAATGTAAGGTTCAGTAATGAGCATTTGTCGACGCCCCATGTTTGGTAGGTGGAGCGGGCCAAAATGCACCGCAGAGCATGCCACACACGTCCTTCTGCGTGCGGGCGTCACCGCTACACTACGGGCCGAGCAAGTATTCGGTTAATTTAGTTTGAATTCTTATGACCACGTTTCCCTCAATTCTTATGACTACAGGCCGAGCACGTTTCCCTTAAATGCACCGCACATGCTTTTATTTTCGTTTCCCTCAATTGCATGACCACGTTTTTATTTTTATTTTATTTTGAATTCTTGGATTGTTGTAGGAATGAGTTGATTTCATAATACCATCCTATCATTTTGTTTGATACTTCGATTTCCATCCCATCATTTAACTCAATTGGAATGTCCATCGTGAAGTACTTTACATTAGAACTTCCATTTGTAGCACCTGCATGAATACGACCAAACATAAGGTAAAAAAATTCTTGAATGTTAAATCAAAGGGTTTTTCCAAATTGGGTTGGATTGAAGGGTTTTTTCCAATGCAACCCAACTCACATGACTCAGGTTAAGTTGGGTTAAATCATTGGGTTATATATAAATTTAGTCATATATATATAAAGTAGAATTTGGCTATATCCTTCATTATGTACGGAAACGTTTGTGATTTACACCAAAAAAAAAAAAAAAAAAAAAAACACAGAATAAATTGTCCCTTTTCCAAGATGTTTGAAGCATGTGCAACATGCGCAAAAGATTGAGCATGAAGTCTTGGTTTAGTGCAAGACAGTGAGTTCAAACTTGTGTTGCAAACCAAAAACAAAAACTCCACCAATTGTTACAAATGTCATTAATCGATGCAATAAAGAGAAGACGCACATATTGGATTATGTAATTGGTTATAATTCAATGAGAAATGAATTTACCTAAGAGTATACCAAAGATAATCAGATTTGTCTTTGGTTGTATTTGTGTGCTCAAGTAATTCATTTGATTTTAATGATGCATCTTGAAACTCACGATGACATCTTTAAATTCTTTCCAGCTACTAATCAATCAAAAGTTTGTGTTCATTTTCTGATTATATCATTATACACCGTTTCAACCTATTTAACACGAAAAATAGAACTTTTAGCCTGCTATGAAAATAAACTAAAAATTTCAAAACAATATTTCTTAAGACTTTATATAAGGCGAATGATTGTAAATGCGAAGATATCAATTAAATTCTAAACAACAAATTTCCTACTATAAACTTGACAAATATGGGTCTTTTTTTCGAACAAGGGAATCAAGGCATATTAGAATACAAATGATATTTTCAAAACGCAAACAATATATGCTACAAATTTGATTAAACAAATAAAATTTAAGCTTGTACGGTTTGTAATTAAGCTTGTACAGTTTTGTAATTAATTAATAAAATGTTATGAGCTTAAAACCATAGTTATTGCTCGCCTAATAAGTAGACAATTTAGTATTTCTTCTTCTAACATAGGGGTATCCAGGATTACAAACATTGTTATTGTGATGCAAAAACATTGTTACATTGTAAGTTATAAATTACCTTTGCTGAATTGAAGGTTATATTTTTACGAGTCTAGTAGAATACTTTTGTTTGACTTCGATTTACGTATTCAAGTGGTATATTTTGAATATGCACAGCCTCGATTGTCTTCTTGGAAAACAATGGCCTAAGTTTAAAGAAACAAATAATTGTTAATCAGTGATATATGAGAAAACATAAAGACGCTTGACACATTACCTCTTGTTGTTGACCTAAATGAAAAGTTAGTTCGTGCTCCTTGCACCAAAGTTGGAGAGCACAATTTAATTGCAGCATGCAACTCCTTAAGTTGTCCCCACTTTAACTACCTTAATAGTCCTGAAATTATTAAAAGCTATGGATTATTAATGAGTACTTTATTCATATAATTTTAGAAGCGTGCAAAATATGCTACTCACCATATTCTTCAAGAGGAATGTAATTTTAGACATTGACATGATTAGTTTGAGATAACTAAAAGGCTTACGTAATTTCCAACACTATACTTTATAAGAAAATATATTTACATAGAAATATAATAACAGTATTTGATGAGGATTATACCATGTAATAATTTACATAGCTTCCATTTCTTGCAATATAAAGTGCTACTTGAAATGCAATGTCTTGATGAACCTTATATATGTCTTCCCTCCATATTTTTTATAGCTTCAAGAGCAAATTAAGTATAGTTACTTTAGTGTTACAATGATTAATAGTCATTTTGTTCTCATTCATTGAAACATTGTTAATGACTAATGCAATTAATGTAGCACAATATTTCTATTACGATAAAAAGATTTTGCGAAATCATCAACTTGGATTCATCTTATAGCCATAAGGATGCTCTAGTACCCTTCTCTAAGTTTGGTTCGATTGAAAACCCTAGTATTTGATGGTGTCAGTTAGCTTTGAACCCCGTCCAAAGATATGAACATGGGGCTGAAAATGGTGGACATGAACAACCTAGATCTTTTAATATTTTTTGCAGGTCAATTTTGTTGTTCTTTTACTTTCTACCCAATAATCCCTGAAGATTTTGTGTACGACTAGAAGCAAGAAATTCCATGCTTTGCATATTACATATCACAAACATAATGTTAAATTAGTATGATGTCTCACTATCACAAACATAATCCACTTATGCAGATTGTATGGGAGCCGTACACGCATACGCCGGGCTCCCTACCTGAATATTGCACTTTGCTGGGCAAAGATATTTGGAGGGCCAAGGTGCCGTTGATATTCTTTTGGATAGTGGAGTGGCATCATCCTGAGCGAGTCCTCCATCGCTTTGGGATGAAGCAACCGAGTTCCAAGTGTCGTGGATACGTCGACTACCCTTCACAAGATATCCCTTCGGGGTAAATGGGAGAAGAACTGGGAGGTAGAACATGATCCCTTTATTCGGCAATGGGCCAACTGAGTGAATGTAGTTCGCGGGTCCTCTCTCCTAGACGGTGATGATACGTACCTCGTTGAGTACATGATGTGGTACAATCGCCACACAAGGCGGTACATAACACCGTAGTCTCAACGTATTGGGAACTCATGGTGAGGCAACAATTCCTATTTTATGGATGAAACCATTGTTCGATTAAATATCCTCAGTAGCTTTATCATGCATGCAAAAGTCCACAATAATTATCACATCTCTGTAAGTTTCTCTGTCATTTTGTTTTAAAGTCAAAAAATACTGCATGAGTCTCTTATTATGTTTTAAAGTCAAAATACTGCATAATTTAAGTTGTTCATAACAAACCAATTTGTCTTGATCCAATTTGTTTGCGTGAGGAATGGTTTATGGGCAATGACTAATGATGACCACACCTTTGTTCATATAATTACATTCAACTTTTAAAAAGGGTGGGTTGGGTTGGGTTTTATTGTATTTTATTTTATTTTTTGTTTAATTTTTTTGTTTTTGGTTGGCTTGTACTTTCAAATGGACGGTGCAACTCGTGTAGTAGTGATAAATTCACATTTTATGATAGTTTAGATAGCCTTTCCTCTAGGACTGATTAATGTATTACATATTCCTTGATAGATATTACCTCTAGGATTGGGAAGTCCCTTACTAAATCACAGAATGCAATTCCCAACAACTTAAAGGTCATTTAAAATCTTGCAAGTATGCAGCAAGGAGATGTGCATTTATACTAGATTCAAGTATGATATATGTTCTAAGTTTTTGGTACTTCCCTTAATTGAAACTTTAAGCTCGCGTTTGATATTTTCAATTCATTTGATTTGGGCGTGTACGTTAGGAAATAATAACTTCAAAATATGTGTCCTGATTGCAATGTGATATTAATGGAGTTGTAAATCTGGTGAAGCCTAGATACAGAAGTGAAATTCTGATATTTTCACTTATGCTAAGATTGAACTTATGTACAACCAACTATACGTGTTTTTTAGAAGTATTATCTCAATGTTTAGATTGCATAGCGATAAACATAACAGAAACTGAAAATTCCCGAGTGTTGGGTTGGAACTATAAATTTTTGCACAGGGGGGCCAACCCCTATTTTTATACACTGTCTTTTTAAAGATGCTTCATAATTATAAGTAATATAAGGATTTCATTAGCTATGTTTGCTACTTTTTCTTTTGATTTTGGAACAGATTTATCCAAGTTTTGCATCATACTTGCGTTATTGCTTTTATGACGCCCTTGTTTTGTAGGTTCGGACGATGATTAGGTCTATACAGAGGTGCGATGAAGGTTCTGACATGCACACCGACCTTACATTGACACTAGAGCTTGTGGAGGAGCTAGGCCGACTTAAATTGGCGAATGCGCTTGCAAAAGCAGTTGACATTGGTACACGAGCCCCGATTCGTGGCGGGCAACGTGGTGGGTCTCGTGGGGGTGGACATCGTGGAGGTGGTCAAGCTGGTCGCAGCCATACGACCGAGTCGACTCCCATCTACGAGGAAGGGAATGAGTCGGGTGCAGAAGAGGCATGGCTTGGCACCGATTGGGTACTGTTTGATGACGATGACAGGACACCGCGATGCACGCCCGGCGATGGTGCTTGGCCATCCCATAGCGTCGATCATCGTGGCACTTTGTTCCAGCCCACACTACATCCCATGGTGCTAGCACGGACTATGAGGGCCCTTCTCGTATGTCGCCCCTAGTTTTCAAAGGATCCGCCCATGATGGTGGATGCATATTTGTCCCCACACCAGGCATGCCCACCCCACCTCTAGTGCATGTGGACCCCACCATGTTAGCTCCATCTCAAACCCCCCACGGAGAGGCTGTACAAATTGAGCGGATACCGAGGAGGACATTGAGCCGGTGGAGGCTTTGCGGAGATCGCGACACCCGCGTACGCATGCTCTCGATTGCGGGATCGGTGATGGTATGTACTTTGTCTACACTTCCCATCTTCTTTAGCTACTTCTACTGTGCATTTGATTGATTATGTTAATTTAATTATGTCTTTGTTGTGTCGATGAAACAGTAAGATTAGACTGTCGGGGCATATGGGCGGAAACGAAAAGATCATTAAATGCCGTAGTGTATGCTTATACTTCCCGCCTATAGGTGATCGCATAGTTACGTTTCACTTTTCTTCTAAAGTAGTATTTTTTTAGACCTAACTGCAATGGTGGACACGAAAAGGCCATTGAGCCGTTTGTCCCCTGTGTGCTTATTCTTCATGTGTATAGGTGACTGGAATAAGCATGCAAAATGTTCTACTAATTGGGGAGAATCAAGTGGTCAGTGCATCTATTTCTGGATCATTGCTTGGGGAGAATCTTGGTCACAATGTGTTTGTTGTCAAGAAATTGATATTTTGGAGAAAACCCATAAGGCGTATTGTATTTATTGATGTATTAGGAAGTTTTTCTGTACTTGGAGTTTTGATTGCAAATTGACAAATGTCTGGATTGGTATTCATTTGAAGCCAAACTTTCTTGTGTTTTTGTATGTTGTTAGCTACAATAAAGTAGGTTGTAAGAGAGTAATTTGTTTTTTTATTTTTTTGAGAAACAAATGTGTGGTATTGTTGATAAGTAAGAAGAAGTAATTTGATACTTTCCGTAAAAGAGTTTCATGACGAAGTTTATGCGGATCAATGGCGTAACCAACTCCTTTGTAGCAAATCATTTATCCGAGTCTCTACAATGCTTGGCTAGGTATGTGTCTCTCTCCTAATTTTCTGATTCGCCTTCCCTAAAATTCCTAGATTGGTACATCCTCCTTCCCATTTTCTTATTTTTAATCTCCTTTAAATCCCCTCCTCTCTAGAATGATTAGATCTGTGTACATTTGATTACAAGTTCGTTAGTAGGAACTTTGGAGAATAGAATTTATATTTTTTTTTTCTGTTCTAGAGCAGCTCACAATATAACTTACCTAAAGTAAAAAACGGCAAAAATCTTAGTTATGTGTGCATGTTTTGTTCCTTTAGCTTCTTAGGGTTTGTAATTGTTATTTAACATTGTATATATTAGCTTTTCATTTTGGTAGCAATTTGGGAACCCAATGAGAAACAAAAAATTGATTATTGATTTTTTCATCAATTAGCCTTCTTATTTTATGATGTTTAGTATATATATATAGATATGTTGTGTGTGTCATTGGCCAATGAATCAAATCTTGTCCATCATTTGCTTTAATGAAATAATGGAGGCGTTCATTGCTTGAACTGGGGATGAAACAGCCTAATGATTATCTTGAAGGCATGGTATCCGTTAAAAAATTAAAAAGTAATTGAGTGTGTTTTCTATTCTGGTTGGAAAAGTAATAGGATTTAAAGTTGCTCACTCTTAGTGTTGTACGATGGTTACTCACACCATCAGAGCACACCTATAATTATTGCATTTGCACGATAGGCTTGTTTTGTTGAATTTTGTTTGTAGTTTCGAGAGATACTTATATGATGATATGTGTTTGATTTTACATTTATGTTATTCAAGAAAGTGGTTTAGTTGGCCTCAAGATTGGTGGTTTGATTTGCACGGTGGAAAATCTGATATGCAAGGTTGAAAACAGAACCACCGTCTGACATTCATTACCAATCTGACTGGTTTTGTATTTATCTTCACATGATTGAGAGTTGAGTTATTTGCTTCAAAGTTGGCTTTATAATATGCATATGGGTGTTAGAGGACGCTAGAATTGAAAAAAATTTCCAAGGCTTTGCTTACCTTCCAAGTAGTTGCAAGTCTATGTTTATCCTTTATTTGGTTGAATGCCTTGCTAATCAATTTGCTCAAAATTTTATGAATTTTGGCTAACCATTTTAGCGAACACATTCTCTCAAGATAACAAGGCGGAGTATAAATTATAGATCTTGATAATAATCTCAAAGAATTTCTCTTATATGTTATTCTTCAATAATTCATCAATATTTTATAGGTTGTTTTATCTGTTGAATACATGGTTGTTCATGCTTCTAATTGTATAGTTTATGCTCAGAATTTTCATTTTTCCTTGGAGGGAAATGCGATTAAGACCATTGAGTGACATATCACCGGCACGTGACTTGTAGGAGAAGAATGAGGACTTGTCTACTCTAGAAAATGGTATGCGAGTAGCAAAAATATTTCGTCTGAGAATGAATTGCTGAATTATTGCTTCTTCTGGCATTTATCCTGGTTTTTCATTAGACAATTTGTTATTGCTATAGGACTTTCTTCCCCTGCTTGCATATGAAGGGCTGAATAAATTCCCAATGGTTCATCCGCTTAGCAAATAGTTGCTGAAACTTTGAATTGGCCTTTTCTATAAGTAGAGTGCAAACACATTGCTCTTTTCTATAAGTAAAATACTAAATCTGTGCATGTTCTCGCAAATGCTATAAGAGAATAAATACCTAATGATCTCAACTTGTGAAGGTGGGAGATTTTGTCTCACCCCATTGAGTCACAAACTTGTTTTAGGTTGTTAGACGTTCTTACTTTCATTATAAACTTGAGACATTTTCTCATCTATAAGGCTAATTTATTCTGTTGGGGCTTCTAGGTTTGAGGGTCTTTGAGTTTTTACAAGGGCATTACACCAAACTTTCCTGAAGAATGTTCTCGTTTGAAGCGAACCGCCTCCATCAAATTGGCCATCCAGTGGGTAAAGTTGAAATACATGGTTTGCAGGTAACTATTTTTTTTGATTTAATTTAAAAATGTATAAGGTTCTTATCTTTGAGATTCTAAGAATATCATTGATAAAACAGATCAAATATAGGCTGATGCACTTGTTCTGAGGGGGATCATTTGCACATTTGAGGAAGGGCACAAAATACATATTGTTGGCAGAATTGGCGGTGGCAAGACCACTCTCATAGGTGCTCTATTTCGTCCAAAGGAGCTAGCTAGAGGGAAGATATAGTAATGTATCTATTGAAACCTGTAGTATTCCATGTGATGTTCACTTTTTACGTAACTTTGAAATTTTAAGTGTTCATTTTTTTTTTTCTAATTCAGAATAATATTACAAGGTACATCATAATTTTAGGGTTTTATTTACTGTGTTTGGGATTCAAGAACCTTTATATAGCTGTGTTATTTGTTTTTTTAGTTGGTTGGTGTCAATTTTTATTCATGGTCATTTTGTTCTAGACTTTCTATATTGTGGCTATTAAAATTTTCAGAATTGACTTGAAGAATTTAGATCATTTTCTAATGTTGGACGATTTATCATGTATGAATAATTCCAATCCTATCTTTTTTAAACTTTGAATTTTCTTTGATTGGTATGGATTGCGGTGAATCCTCCAACGAGGAGGATTTCCAAATCGTTCATGTAGAGGTTATGCAATTCATTGTTGTTTTTGACGTCATGTACATTCGTTAATCGTGGCTCATTGTGTATAGGCTGATCTTGTATTTTGTAACTACACAATAATGGACTGCATTGAACCAAATATACGGGGTACGACCAAAGTCGATCAATAGGATCAAATAGAGTAAATAGAATGTAGTACACCGATTTTCCTAGAAACCACAAAGTGGACCGAATAAGACCAAAGTAGATATAATGGACCGAATAAGACCAAAGTAGTCCAAAAACAAAAATAATAAGGTTATTTTTCCATATATACATATCTCCAAATGAAACAACTGGAAAACGATGACACTTCTACTTAAAGCACACACGAAAGTAGTTACTTGCAAGTATACATATCTTACTAAATACCACAACAAGAAGTCGTACTTTTGCATTCATGCATCCGTACGTTGTCTCGTGGGTGCATCAACTTCATCATCCCCCACAACATGGGCCACCACTTCATTCAACATGTTTGCACTCAAACTTGTGATCCTCCTTGCGTGGTCACGCTCCTCAATGGCAACTTCCAACTTATACCTTAACAAAGTGTTCCTAATGTCTCCACCGCCATAGTTGGTTCCTTCGCTTTGAGAAGTGCTAGGTGGAGTTGAGGTTGATATGTTTGGAGTTTCCCACGATGTAGAAACTCATACTTTGACGAACGTCAAAACAAAACCCTAGAGCAGTTGGAAGAGGGGCAAGTGTGGTGCAAATATGCCTATGACAAGTTCGAGGAAAATCAAGAGAAGGCGAAGCTCCATATTGTTAGAAGGATGAGTGCGCAACAACGGTTATATACAAGGAGACACGGTCTTCACTGTTGAACACTCAAGGGAGATCACACCCATAGGGTTTCCCTCATAGACATGACATGCACGTGCGGCAAATGGGAAGCAAACAAGATCCCCTGTTCCCACTTGATAGCAGTTTGTGCCAAACACAACCATGATGCCACTGAATATGTGGATCATTTCTACCGCGTTGAAGAACGGTATCATAGCTATGAGCCGATATTCCAACCACTGAAAGATAGGTTAGAATGGCCGGAGCCAGCAGAAAGGAGAACCGTGATGCCAAACCAGCGGTTGATCCGTGAGAAAGGTCGGCCAAAGTCCACGAGAATCCGCAATGAGATGGATGACGAGGATAGGGAGTTGCCAACGTCATTGTGGATTGAGAATGGACCAAAGTTG
This sequence comes from Quercus dentata, assembly GCA_028216015.1. Taxonomy (NCBI): domain Eukaryota; kingdom Viridiplantae; phylum Streptophyta; class Magnoliopsida; order Fagales; family Fagaceae; genus Quercus; species Quercus dentata. The sequence goes on along the minus strand of CP116446.1, from coordinate 74,511,903 downwards.
AAGTGTGGGTTGTGTCGCCAAGAGGGTCATAACCGTCGTACATGTCCAACTCGAAATGTGGCTTGAACAAGCCATGGTGCTATGTAGCAGGTAACAATTACAAATCATAGTAACAAGTGGGTATCATAAGTTATTCTTCTTTACATGTTTAGATATTACATTATATGAGTTATAATTAAGATACCTAGAGTAATTTGTAGATTGGAACCATGATAGTAATACCATTGTATCAAATTTAGCTCCACTTTGGGCAATCTTGTGATTACTTCTTCAAGTAGTTGTAGTTAGTCTTAACTCCTACATATTACCATTCCAAGTCTTTTGTCCCAGTTTTGGTGTTCTTTCAATCTTATTGTTTGTGGTGTACATATTTTAGTATTCATGGGGTCTCTATTTCCCTAATCAGATATGTTTTGTTTGCAGATTTGTAATTGTCTCCAAGGTGTAAATGTAGATGCTCCTCATTTAAGCGTGCAAGCCTCAAGGTTCTTCTGTATTTGTCAATTCAATTTACTAATTATTGTGGGTTGTATACTAATTTCTGTGTTGGCTACTCCTCAGAAAGGAGGCAACTTTTGAAGAGAACAAAAAGAAGGTGTCACTCAAATGCACAGACTCCATGTTTGCCTAAAACCATTGTTGGCGGATGCTGTCCAAGTTTCAAGTTACAATTGTGAAGAATGTTTAAAATGCAGAAATTGAACTTTTTATTTTTGTACATCAACCGACTTAAATGCATAGAGGCTCTTTACTTACAAATAAGCTTGTATATATGGATGATTTTTTTACTCGCGTAATGAAAAATGGGGGAATGTTACTGATGGATGTGGTTGGAAGTAGATGGATGACTTCTTGTTCACAAAGATGGTTGTCGGCAGGTCCACTTTTACTATGAATAAGCACGCCAATACCGAATGGGTGTGAACAATGCAAGTCGCAAGCAAAATTTCAAGTAGAAAGGTTATATAAATAAAACTCGATTTTCCAGTTAACGAGTTACGTTGCGACCCATTCTCAATCCTCGCATCCGGGTAACTCGATTTAGAGATCCGAGTTACGTTGAACATAACTCGATTTATAGAGTACCGAGTTACGTTGGAGAGTACTCTGCACAGTTAGATTCCTCTTGGACTGTATCTGGACCAGTCCAAATATCCGGGCCGGGTGTTTGAGCCCGCATAAACATAACTCGATTTCTGTAGTACCGAGTTACATAACTCGATTTCTATAGCTTCAAGATACGTTGAAGACCATTGTGCACACTTAGATTCCTCTTGGACTGCCTCTGGACTAGTCCAAATATCCGGGCTGGGTCGGGAAACCCGATTAACGTAACTCGATTTACTTATTACCGAGTTACGTTGAGAAGAACTCGATTTCTCTAGCTTCGAGATACGTTGAAGACCATTGTCCACACTTAGATTCCTCTTGGACCGCCTCGGACCAGTCAAATATCCGGGCTGGGTCGGGAAGCCCGACCAACGTAATCCTCGATTTACTTATTACCGAGTTACGTTGAGAAGAACTCGATTTCTCTAACTTCGAGATACGTTGAAGACCATTGTCCACACTTAGATTCCTCTTGGACCGCCTCCGGACCACCAAATATCCGGCCTGGGTTGGGAAGCCCAGTCAACGTAACTCGATTTACTTATTACCGAGTTATGTTGAGAAGAACTCGATTTCTCTAGCTTCAAGATATGTTGAAGACCATTGTCCACACTTATATTCCTCTTGGACTGCCTCTAGACCAGTCCAATTATCCTGGGTCAGGTTGGGAAGCCCACTCAATGTAACTCGATTTACATATTACCGAGTTACGTTGAGAGGAACTCGATTTCTTTAGCTTCAAGATACGTTGAAGTCCATTGTCCACACTTAGATTCCTCTTGGACTACGTCCGGACCAGTCCAAATATCTTAACTTGATTTCTGTATAAGCGAGTTATTGGCATGTAACTCGATTATCCTAGTATCGAGTAATTCTATGTAACTCGATGTTCTGGATATCGAGTTACGTCCAAACCAGCACACACAACATGGATTCCTCTAAGATACATTGCGCACAGGATGGACTCCTTTTAGTCGCAGATTACACGTAACTCGATTTCGTAATAATCGGGTTATGTGTATGACCAGGCCACTATTTAGTGCTCAAACGTACGAAGCAAAGAATCGTTCAACTTCTCAAATAAAGTTTGGAGAACCAGAACAATGGCTTCTCAATGGCGGAGAGACAACGACGATGGTCCTACTGATCGGTCCTCACACTTTTTCAAGATTATTCTCACCGAATGTTTGTTCAAGGAGGAAAGCTTGTAAGTATGCTTAAATTTATAAACTAGATTCCTCTGAAAATCATATGCTTTAACACTTCGTCCACTTCATCTTCTTTATTTGTGATTCTTGAAAAAATGTACATTTGTTACATGTAGTCGAAAAAACTTTCATTTTGCAATACGTAGGTTACATTTTAAGAAGAACACACTCACATAACAGAGTACTTTTGCATTGAACACTTTTATATGAACAAAAAATGAAACAGGGATAAGCACATGGTAGAGATTGAGGAAAAATAAATACAAAGCAAGAGCAGATGGCATTTTTTTGAAAATGTGATAGGGCTTATAGGGTCATCACAGATGTATAACTCAATTTAAACTGTGAAACTGTGTCCTGGGATCAAACTAGGATACGTAAATCGTTCACTCTTTTTATCATTTGTTTTTTAGAGTTCACAAACTTATGAAGTGGCTAAGTGGCAAAAATTTGTACGTCTAAATCGAAATCCTGCCCATAAACAAAAGTGGGTCATCTTCAATGTTTCCCCAACACCCCAAAACCAAATCACGGACACATTACAGAAGCACTCAAAATACAACATTTCCCCAAAATTTTTTACATTTCAACAACAACAGAAAATGTTGGATGTTGAAAGGTGTTGATGGTTATTTTGGTTATAAGATTAGGTTGTATAAGAAGCATAAAAATTCATAAGATTTGTTCTTGTCAAATATCGAGCCCTTAATATGACAGATTGAGGTTATAGCTATTAAATATAACATCAATGTTGCATGGGCTGTTATTTTATTTTGTTTGATTTTCTTTTCTTTTTTGTGTGGGGGTGGGGGGCTGTAACTAAGGAGTATTCTGCCATGTGTTTGACTTTTATTTTCTAGCATTGTGTATAAGGATTTTGTCTGCTTTTTTGAGCTTTTGGTCATGCAACAAATAGTAATACCATTGAACACTTATGAAAGTAATATGACCTAACAATCACTAAATCCATTTTTCCCGCAATGGTAGCCGCACAACTCCATAGAGCTTGATTGATTGCATGTGTTTATTTCCCTAGCCTGCATTTATGTTATGGAGATTCTTTTTACAAATGGATTCCGCAGAGAGTTCGTGCAGAAATTTGGAGTGGATCTGTCGGATATGGCCTTTCTCACTATTCCAAATGGTAGAAAATGGAAAGTCAAGTTGACACAACATCTTTGGGGGTTTGGTTTCAAAATGGTTGGTCCGACTTTGCAAGCTCTCATGGTGTAGCCATGAGGCACTTGCTGGTTTTCAAATATAAAGGAAATTCACACTTTGATGTACTCATATTTGATGCCACCGCAATGAAAATAGACTATACTTTAGACGACGAACTCCAAGTTCATAGGATCGAAGATGATGAGAGTGATGACAGCTCTGTTGAAATCATCAAACACTTTTATAGGGGAGAGGGTTCGAGGTTTGAATGTTACACTTTTGTAAGCAAATCGGTTGATTTGTTTAGCATGTTTACTATTAATTTTATGTGCATGACTTCATATTTTCAACTCGTTTCAGGATCAGCCCATCCTAAGAAAGACGGTGGTGTAGCTAAAAATCTTGTTATAGCCAATGCTTTTAAATCGAAAAATCCCCTTTTCACTCATTATCATTCGTCCATCCTACGTTAATGGCAAGGATCGTGCGGTAAGCTTTTAGCTTCACTAAAATGGAATATTTTTGTAATTTAGAAATGCAACTCCCATTAACTATCATTTTTCATAGATCAATTAGAAAGATTGTCACACTAGATACTTGTTCTTTGGACATTTTGTTGGTAATGATTTTTGCTTATTTGTGTTTTTAGGTGAAAAGATGTAGATCAATTAGATACTTGTTGCTGGAATATATTTGTTAAGTATATGTTATTGTTCCTTGTACGAGTTTACCCCAAGACATTATCAACTACTTACCGAGAGAAGGGTTTACCAAGGACTACACCAAAGCAAGTATACTCCCTGTCAAGCTCCGTTGTGGACCGATTATGGCCTCGTGAAGCTATACATTTATGAACGAAGTGGGGGTTCATCATGTGTCGTATCAGCTGGTTGGTCCGCATTTGTGAGGGAAAATAGTTTGCGAGTAGGAGATGTTTGCGTATTTGAGCTGATTATGAGGGACGGTGTTGTGTTAAACGTCCACATTTTCAAGTGCCAAGACTAAGTGGTTAGGTGGATGCAAAGTGATGATAATATTATGTGATGTTTAGAGTGTGTTTACTTTGCAACTTTACTATTCATCCCTATTTTGTTCATCCCATTTGCAACTTTATTGATTGGGTACTTTTGTGATGTTTAGAGTTTCACTCTTGGAAAATTTTTAATTACTATGATGAACTTTCATATGTATTTTAAAATGAATGTGATGCTGTATTTTTTTCTCCAACTTTGTTTGGATTTTGGCCTTTTGCGTGTCATTCAATTATATTACATTCAATGGCGACTCTTGGATTTTATTTTAGGGGGGTCAACATTGTTATTGATATAGGATTTTGTTGTTTTCAGATGACATTGTTGTATGTTTTGTATATATTGTAACACTTTAATACAATAACACCAAATCTAAAATTTTTAGTCATTATTTTTTATGTTTGCAAATTTAGATGTTTAAAAAATAATTGAGAAGTTAATCCATCAATTGTGTCAATCAATATAATGTGGCAAATTGAAAAGCTTGATAGCTAAATTTTCAAAATTTGACTTGGTTGCAATTTTTCAAATGTTATAGATGAAATTGGAACTTCTTGTAAATCGCAAGGACTAAAATAGGTACTATTTTATTCAATGAACTTGATGAATTGTTGCTTAAAGAAAAATATCATTGTTTCCTGAAAAATCTTTGTATCTTACAAATGAATAACACAAAATATTGGTGAAATATGTACCAATACGCTATTTGCAGCCAAATTTTCCACGGCTCCTTTGCCAGCTAAAAAACCACGACCAAGAGGACTGTATGGAACTATTCCAATGCCAAGCACCCTACATGTACAAAAACATTAAAATTCGAGAGAGCATACTCATGCTTTTGGATAAGATAATTAAATTATATTGAAATCAAATCTACACAAAATGGATGATATTTTTTTTTGTTGCAGCAGTCCTTCAAAAGAACTATAGTGTTGCAAACGCAAGAATGAATATAAGGGGGAAAAAAAAAGGAGAGAGCATTGTAACAAACAACACAAGGCTCAACTATCTTATCAAAGACGCAGCGAGCTGCATTCACATCATTGCACTCAGTATACATATTTATCAATGTGGTACATACATACATGTTATGGTTGAGACCAAGTTTGGTAGCAAGGCAATGCAATTGTTTACCTTCTTGCAATGCCTTAGAGCTTGCACATACCTTGAGAAGAGAAGGGAAGGTATAGTCATCAGGGATAATGCCAGAGCATAGGATATCAGAAAAGAGCACAATGGCCCGAAGAGGGGCATTGGAGCGGGAGTATCCACGGGCCATGTTGTTGAAGACCACAATGTCTGGTTGGGGAATTTGGTCGAATAGTTGGTGGGCATGGTCCAGAAGGTTAGCACTAGGATTGAGAGTACAGAAACTGATGAGCTTGTTGAGGACATTGATGTCATTTTGGAGGTGGGTTTTGATGGTAAAGGCTTGGATTTGTTTGAGTTCTCTAAGAGAAGTGCAATGGGGTAAGAGAGACAGAGGAGAGGTAGTGTTGGGTTTTGGAGGAGAAGAAAATGGGCTGATTTGGAGAGCATTAGCTACTGCCATATTTTTCTAAAGATTGCATCCACATGGTAATCACGTCCATGTGATTATTGCTTTTCTGGTTGTGACTTGTGGACCTTATCCACAAAGGGAAAAATTTAACGGATGTGGGTTTTAGTGTATGAGTTATTTTTAGAAAAAATTTTTGGGTTTAGAAAAAAAAAAAAAATTTCTTTTTGATAATTTTTTATATTTCTCATAAAAGTGGTATCAAAATTTTTTTTTTAAATGGTTTATTAATAATTGTCCTAAAGGCATCCCATTAACTTAACCCATCCACAAAACCAACTAGGTTGGTCAAATCTTATACAGCTAAATCATAGTCTATCTGTTGCATTTGGTATACATTAGTTCCTCACTTTGTACTTAAAATCAATCCAAGAGTCTAATAACTCAACTAGTTAACAAACATTCATGATTAAAAACATTCACATCCTTAACTATAAATCTTTAACTAACAAATTATATATCAAAAAATAATAATAATAATTAAGTGACTTATATACCATGGTTGGAAAAAAAAGAAAGTAAACAAATAAGAAGAATAGTGCATGAGACTTTAGTTTTGTTTTTTATTACAATGAATTGATCGTTACAACAATGGGTGGCAGAATTTGAATCATGATTATCCTCACAAATGAGAAGAAGTAATGTCATTGAACTATAAAATTATTGGTGTTACAACAATGGGAGGTGGAATTTGAATCATGATTATCCTCATAAATAAGAAAAAATAATATCATTTAACTACAAAACTCTTGGAATATAAAACTTTAGTTTTATATCAAATTCAAAATGAATATCCTAATCTCCAATATAACTCTATTAAGCTTTATACCATTCCAAAAAAAAAAAAAAAATGGTCTTGTGCTTTTTAAAAAAAAAAAATTACATACATAATCAATGAGTCTGGAATCCAAAACATCACTCCCACTATCCATAGATAAATTGAGAGGCCATTAACAATTTAGGCAAAAGATACTCCCCAACAACCCCCCCCACCCCCCCCCCTCTTCTCTTAACCATTTGTAAATACACAATCAACCTATAATGACCAAAACAACAATCAACACAGGGTGTTAATTTGCACATTGGTTTAATTAAGGTGTTAAACTAAGTAAAATAGACTAAATTACAAATTGTAATCTCTAAACTTTCATTCATTTCCAACCTAATCTTTTTGTCTACTTTTGTTCAATTAACGGTGTCAAATAATTAAATGAATCCACCAATCTTATTTTAGAAAGTAGGGAAAATTGAAATTTAAAATTTTGAATTAAAAATGATTCAATATTTTTCTTTATAGTTCAATGATAATTACTTTTTATCATCATAAGCGGAAATTCATACCTCACACTTGTTTACTCCACAATAAAAGACCTCATCAATTTAGCTATCTACAACCTGCAAAAAATAAGTCAAAATCAAATTGTTAATTTCAATTTAACCAATAAAATTAAATTGAATCACCCCAAACATATCCAAATTGCTAGTATTTTGTTATCAAATTACATCAAAATATGATGTACTTTCTGGTAAGTCCAACTTCTATGTCTTATTATTCTTTATTTCTCTAAAACTTTCTAAATATATTTATTTTTTATTTCTCTAATAGTTTCTAATTTTTTTTTCTTGGTTTTTTTTCAACCAATAAAAAAAAAATACATATAGCCAATCATGACTAATGTATCGAGATTCTTAGTCAAGCCCAACATTTTTAGGACTAAGACTTTGCTGTTGTCGCACACTAGTCTTTACTATTTTACCATGCCACATAAAGGTCACTTGGTCACTCTATATGTTATTAGTATACTAATTTTCAATGGCATTGCTTGAATCTTGATAGAGATTTTGGTAAGTCTAATGAAAGCCTGAGGTTTTGTTCCATACTGGGACCAAAAAAAAAAAAAAATCAATAACCATTAATTTGTAGCAGTGAAATACCTCTGGGTTGAAATTGGATATGATGGTTTAAAATTAAAGGATTTGAAGAAGAACTGCAAGTATGAATAGCTAGATATAAATTTAACTATTTAAGGACTTTGAGTTTTGGAGATTTTGCTCAAAAAAAAAAAAAAAATACTTGTGATATACAAATCATTTAAACAAAGAGTTGAAATACAAATCCTGCTCGTTAAATACCTCTATTGTTTTTGTTCTTTTTTAAAAAGTATCTTTTGCATTTTGTGTGAATGTGACTTATTCTTTGTTTCTTTAATGTTTACAAAATGGTAAGGCATGTTTGTTCAAAGTGTATGCCAAATTGCCAATGGATCATTTTAAAACTAGATTGCTGTGTTTGCTGTAAATTCTGATTATCCTTTTATCTTTTCTTTGCTTGATAAACAAAAAGTGTTTATTTTATTTTCTGAAACAAATTGAAGATGAACATTAAAAATAGTGAAGAGATTGAAGTGTTTCCCAACAAAATGGGTTGAATTTTTTTTTTTATGAACACATTGGAATGACCAGTTAAACTACTTGGCAACAGGCTCATGATGTGCAGTGGGGCTTGTTAAAGAAACAATGGCATGCTGCCGCACGTCAAAGGCGTGCTGCTATACGAGCAAAACGTGTTCAGTACAATGAAGATCATGAGCAGTCCCTGTGCAATACTCGGTTAAATAGGAGCGGGGAGCAGAAGAAATTTCACCAAAATGGGGATAGGCCATTAGATGAAGGGCAAGTAAGTAAGGGAAAGGACACCGACTGGGGCCTTATACTTCTGACAATAAATAACTAGTCTGGTTTCCTGTGGTATACATCTGTGTACTTGGGTAGCACCTTTCTTTGATTTTGAAAAAATAAATAAATTTAATTAATCTATTCTATATATTACTAAAAACTGAAGCGTAGCATTTAATGTTGCTACGCTCCCGTTGAACCACATCAGCAACTATGTCATTACCCTTCTTTTTTCTAAATTTTTCCCATAATTTAAAAATACTTTTTCTAAATATTCCTTATAATTTTAAAATACTATTAAAAAGAAATGATTCCCAACCCTATCCGCACCATAAAGCCCAATCTTACGTTAATGTTGTTAATGTTGTCTTTAATGCTAACCCTTCTGTCTCCCCTCCTCCTTTTGTTCTTCTTGTCTTTCTCACTTTCTAAACTTCAGAATTTCACCTTTCTAACGCCAAACTCTCTCTCTTCCCTCCTTGGTCTCTTCATCTCCTCCGAATCACTTCTTCGTACTTGTTCAATTGCCACTTTGCTAAAAAAATCACTTCTTCATACCTGTTCATCTCCTAGGTACGCATTATCTCTTCCTTTTGTAATTAAAATTTTGCTATTCTTTCAACTAATTGAGCATTAATTTAGACCTTCTTCAAATCAGTCTCTTGATTAATGGTGATTCTTCCTATTCCCAATCAAGAGGTTTTTCAAAACGTTCAATTGTTGCTTATTGGAAATAGAACACCCACTACTTTATTTTTCTATATATATATATATATATATATCTGCAATCTCTTTGCCTCCATAGATAAAGAGCCTGTCACCCTAACCTATACCAATGCAAAATCCAATCCTTCCCACTAATAAGCGCCCACAAAATTATCATATTAAAAGCCATGGATATTTGTTATGGGGTTCTCAGCAAACAAACAGACCAAAACAAAAACAAAACAAACAAAAAAATAAATAAATAAATAAAGCCAAAAGCTTTTAGAATCAAAGCCCTTCAACCTCTAAACCAAAACGTTGTCAACGTTAAAGAAGTGCTTGAACAATCTGTAATTTGGTTCTCACGGGTTCGGATCTGTAAGGTTGAATTTATTCAACCATCTAATTGGCTTTATTCCGTGCAAATTTTGCTTGTATTTCAAAGATTTAGTAACCCCGTATTTAGGTGGGTTTGTTGTAAGGGTAGTGAGTGAGATAGAGTGAAGTTTGCTCAAGAGTGTGCAAGAAAACAGAGACTCGCGGCTTGGCCTCGCGGGTGACTCGCGGCCGCAAGCCGCTAAACGCAGCACACGTGCCACGCATGCCGGAAGGTGAATAGTCATGCCACTGGAGCACTACAGACAAAACAGACAATCAAGCCATACGATTATCTCGCGGCCCGGATCTCGCGACTTAGTCAAGTCGCGAGGTCAAGCCGCGAGCGACCTGCTTTGTAAAACCCGACGTTTCACATTCCTCTTTCACTCTAGTATAAATACCCCTTTTACCCACGATTGTAAGAGAGCTTCCAGAGAGAATTTTGAGAGAGAAATCCTAAAGAAAAACAAGATTGATTCACCAACAATCTATACATTAGAGTCTCTTCAAATTCCTCATCTCTCTTCCTCTCCATTGTCAAATCCTTGAGAGGCATTTTACCAAAACTTGTTCTCACCATATTCATCATTGTGAGTGGGCTGTTTGGATTTACTGGGAAGCGATTAGGAAGGAACCAATCTACATTGGTTGATGCTATGGTCTAGTAGCGGAATCCGGGAAGCTAGAAAAGAAAAAGGTTCGGCGCAACCTCGTTGGAGCAAGAAGCTTGGAGGGCTTAGGTGCACTGGGTAAATTAGGCTTGGAGGGTCTTTTGTTGTCCATGTATCCCAACTATATTTTCTAGTGGATTGATTACCCCTTGGAGGGCGGCGGAGAGGTTTTACGCCGAGGGCTTCGGTTTTCTCTTCGATAACACATCGCGTGTTATCTTTGTGTTTGCATCTTCCTTCCCTTTTATCTTTGCCTTATATTCTGCTGTGGATGTCTTTTATATTTGGCTTAGATTGATTTCCAATTCTGTTTATAGCTTATGTTAATTTTCCACACACTAGTTGTTTGACATAATGCTTGAATTGGTTAAGTTGTAATTTGGGGGTCTAAACGTTCAAGGGTGTTTATACACATATTTGAACTTTCAAGATCAAATATATATATATATATATATTTATTTATTTATATTATTTTGGGTACTTACAGACATTGTTGAAGCTTCAACCGCCATGAGATGCTATCAAACCATGAGATTGTCTCTATCTTTCTTACTCTCGCTGCATTTTCTCCATTTCTACAGGTCTTCTTTGCTTGATTGTCGTGGTGAAGGTTTGGGTGTTGCGAGAAGATGGACTAGTTGTGCTTGACCCATTCAACCACTTATTTCTTTGTAAATTGCCTTGGGCATGTGTTTTAATGGGCGGACAAACCAATGTCCGCCCCTCTTGAGTTTTTTGTATTTTTTTTTTTTTTAATTTCATAAGTGATTAATGGGGTTGGGCATAATAAAATGATATTGGGTAATTAAATCGGCTAGACATGATGTAAGATAATTTAAATAAAGACTTGCATAAAATGTAGTAGAATACTAAACTCTAACAAAAAGTTTAAGTAGTTTCTCAAAAAAAAAAAAAAAAAAACCAAAAACAAAAGGTTTAAGTATATTTATTTCACATATATATATATATATATATCCATAGATTGAGATACTCAATATTTATTTATGTTTGCTTTTGATTTAATATTACTTATTTGTCTTATGAAAGTTATGATATATAAATTTTTTTTTTCCTTTTTATTAACTTTTTACTATGAAGTAGTGCGCAATTATATAGTCATTTTTGTATTTCTAAAAGAAAAAAAAATTTATAGCTTCATCAATCAAATATTGCAATTGTGATGATAATAATGTTCATGTGTAATTCTTAGTATATGATTATTGTCATATTTTGTCACTAGATAATTTTTTTTAACGCATTAGTTTCTTAATATGTGTTTTCGTTTTTTAAAAGCAAACAAGCGATTCAATCAACTAACCAAAAGGAAAAAAGTTCTTTACCACATCAATCTAACTGGATTGCTCCAAAATTCTTTATTCCTTCGAATCGATGAAGAAAAACTCATTCATCAATGCTTTAGGGCTGAAAACAAACAAGCACTATTTTGGGTCAGAGCTCACAAATATTTTGTACAAGATCAAACTAAAGCGGGAAAAGAAATCCTTCTTCAAGCAAACATAGATGGAGACAAAAATGCAAAGTAGGGATTGGCCATTGCGTTATTATGCGAATCAAATGATGAAGGAATACAACTACTATTATCAATTCTAAACCAACCAAATGGAAAATAATTGCTGCGAAACTATCGACAAATCCTTTGACATATAGTTTTTGGAACAAACACATTTCGCATCCCAACAAACCAAGCATGCAAGAAAAATGGAGTGGGTCATTGGGATTGTGAATACCCTTACCCATATGGAAATGAAGAATTACATGTAACATGCAAAATGTGCTCAATTGACTTGGAAATGTACAAATTAGCCAACCGAGTTTGGTAGAAAATATGTTTCCAAAAAACATAATACAATAAAATTTCCTCATCCTATTTATAATACTAATCTCTATCTTCAAAGGAATAGATCTTTTTATTATTATCTATATATACATATAAAATCGAAGCTTTTTAAGCTTCCACAAATTTCCACATCAGCATAATATTAAAAAAAAACAAAAAAAACATAATAAAACTTTTTTAAAACCCGACTCTCCCTTTTGCTTTCACAATCCTATGCCAAAACCCAAACCGGCTCTCCAAATCCCCGATCTCCACCTTTGACAAACAAAATGCAGACCCTTTTTCTTTCCTCCACCATTTTCCTTCTCCTTCCTTCAAAACAAAAAACAAAATCCCGAAGTTTTCTATTTTCAACTTTTCCGGTCCCAACTCCACCAAACCCGATTCCCATTTTTCAACTTTCAAAGCATTTGATAGAAGAAGAAGAGAAGAAAGGCAGTGGATCTTATTGTCGGCAAAAGAAAATAAAAATAAAGAGAAGATGAAAGAGATGACAGGGAGATGCGGGGGGCACTATTAGAGAAAAAAAAAATTGATGGAGAATGTCAAAGAAGAGAAGGGAATGACGATAATGAAGAAAGGAAAACAAAAGTTACAGTGAAGAAAAAAAAAAAAAGAAGAAAACCATAAGAGAAGTTCCAGTGAATAAAAGAAAGAGGAGAAAAAAGAAGTAGAAAGAGATGAAAGAGATTCACGACTCTCGAGATAATAACGCAGGAGGGGAAGATTTTAGCAAAAGTGAAAAAGGATGCTTCGTAGAAGGTGTGTGATATATAAACACCCTTCTATATTTACTAAATTACAAAAATACCAATTTGCTTTTTTTTTTTTAATCCTTTAAAACTTCCAATTTACATCACTTTTTAGATTTTCTTTTCTTTGTGCATTAGATTAATAATAATAATAATCTAAAAATGATTTATTTTATCTTAGATAATTCCTCAAAATAATAATAATAATAATAAAAACCTTCTAAAGAGTCAATCTTCTCCTTCTGGTCATAGTTCGTGAAAGAGCAAACATTTCGGTCATAATCAGTGGGCCTAAGGTGCGAGAAAAACCGGTTAACTTGGAGTGGGGCCTTGATTTTTTTTTTTTTTTTTTTTGAGAAGTGGGCTTGATAATATATATGATATTATCGAATAATATTTTACTTCAATGATATCATTGCATATTGCATGATAGGCTTGATAGTATACCATTGGGTTTTCATTAGATAAGTTTTTGTACCATGATCTTATTTTTTATTTTTTATTTTTTATTTTCATATTAAAAAAGTTATCAATAGTTTTTCCGTGCATCGCACGGGTTAGCGACTAGTTAATATTTATTTAAAAAGACTTGCAAGAACTTAATTACACTCCTCTAAAGTTTTCACCTAGCATGACGCTAACTTGAAATTTTGTAAAATCCTTTCTATCTAATTCTATGTTAATTAAATTTTACTAACTTCGGAAGATAGTTGATCAGCTCTGGACTGACTACAAGGCCAAGTATAGTTGAATCCTTTCCACATCTAACTCCAAGACCAATACCTTCTATCATCATGAATCCTACAATATATTATTCATACATATATAATGCAGCTTAAGTAGTAATATATTCAAAAATATTCAAAATAATAACATGATCATAAAAAAATAATAATCACAAAAAAGTAGTAGAATATTAAACTCTAACAAAAAGTTTAAGTATATTAATTTCATATATATATATATATATATATCCATTGATTGAGATACTCAATATTTACTTATGTTTGCTTTTGATTTAATATTACTTATTTGTCTTATGAAAGTTATGATATATATAAAAAAAAAAAAATTGAAATATAGATTGTGGGGGATTTTCCCTCCATAAGCTTATTGTCCTCTTTGGGGAGCCAAGCCCGCAAGGTTTTGTTTCTCGTCCCCGAGTATGGAAGTCCAGGATTTTCACCTCGGGCCAAGGGCTTTGCCTTGTAGCCGATATTGGCTTGACACCTTTGTCCCACATCGGTTAGAGATGCGCCCCACTCATGCTTTATATGCCCTTGGAGCTTGCATGAGTGTACCACTACTACGCATGCGTAGTAGTGGTACACTCATGCAAGCTCCAAGGGCATATAAAGCATGAGTGGGGCATCTCTAACCGATGTGGGACAAAGGTGTCAAGCCAATATCGGCTACAAGGCAAAGCCCTTGGCCCGAGGTGAAAATCCTGGACTTCCATACTCGGGGACGAGAAACAAAACCTTGCGGGCTTGGCTCCCCAAAGAGGACAATAAGCTTGCGGAGGGAAAATCCCCCACAAAAAGGCGCTTTTAAGGTGCGAGGGAGGGCGGAGCTCCTCGACTCTCGGCTTAGAAGTATTGTTCGCTCTGGGCCTACCGAGGAAACTCATGTACTCCTGGTGAGACCCTCACGGATTTGTCCCCACCGAAGGGACGCCTCTACCACTACTCCGCATGCCTCTACCACTACTCCGCATGCGTAGTAGTGGTAGAGGCGTCCATTCAGTGGGGACAAATCCGTGAGGGTCTCACCAGGAGTACATAAGTTTCCTCGGTAGGCCCAGAGCGGACAATACTTCTAAGCCGAGAGTCGAGGAGCTCCGCCCTCCCTCGCACCTTAAAAGCTGCTTTGGGGTACACAATATTTTGTCCGCTTTGGGGATTTTCACCTCACCTCGGGCCAAGGGCTAGACCTTGGAGCCGATATTGGATTTTTGGCTTGACACCCGAACGGCTTTGTCCTCTTAGCGAGTGTGGGCATGCTCATTGTGCAAGAGTCCCACATCGCAGAGAAGCGCTCCCCTATGCCTTATAAACTTGCTGCTGAAGGCTATAGGGTACCACTACAACACATGTGTTGTAGTGGTACCCTATAGCCTTCAGCCCATAAGTTTATAAGGCATAGGGGGAGCGCTTCTCTAAGCAATGTGGGACTCTTGCACAATGAGCATGCCCACACTCGCTAAGAGGACAAAGCCGTGCGGGTGTCAAGCCAAAAATCCAATATCGGCTCCAAGGTCTAGCCCTTGGCCCGAGGTGAGGTGAAAATCCCCAAAGCGGACAAAATATTGTGTACCCACATAGATATTTATATTTATTTGAATTATTTTAGTCAATTTTTATATTTTTACTAATTTAATATATTTATTTATTTTTTAAATAATTATTAAATTAATTATGACGTTATTATGGTTCAACCTCGCTTTGACTTTAAAAACTTTAAATCTCTCCCTTTTACGGTTCTTTAAACGGTCCGGATTTCAAAATGTCTGTAAATGACAATGTCATAAACAATCTCTACTCACTTGGTGTCACAGATCCTATTTGATCCCTCAAGACACCGCCATTGCTTGAATATATGTCATTGGTATAACAAATCAGAGAGCAAATTATGGAGAGGGATCACAACTTTTCTTTTCTTTGTTTCTCATGAAAAAAGTATATGAGAAAACGGTTTCTTTTTTCCAAATTTGGTAGGCAGTGGTTGGTCATGATTATTGAGAGTTGGAGTTGTTTGGTTGTTAACGATAAATGCATGAATGTTTTTAGGAAATGGGTCATAAATGTTTTCGGGGTTTGACAAGTTAGATGTCAATTGGAGCTTGTGTGTGTATGTTTTTTTTTTTTTTTTAATTATTTCACACTTTGTCATTGGAACAGTTCTTACGTTGTAGGTATTACATATATTCACTAATTGTAGGAGATAAGGTCCCAAATTCTATAGATTTTAATTTTTAACTTATCCCAATGAAAAATTATGTATTTCTTTTAATAATTAAAATACCATGCAAAGAACAAATAGAGGGCTTATGATATTGTATGTATTTAAATTATAGGGGGCAATTTTATCCAAACAAAGAAAACATGTCTCAATTATGGCTTTGTGCAAAAAAAAAAAAAAAAAAGAAAAAAAAAGTGTAGCAAATATGCTATTGCAATCCTGCTTTGTTTTTGAGTAGCTGTTTGTTTATTTTATTTTGGCCGTACAAGAAATGCACATTGCATTGAAGTGTGCATTGTCATTTGTTGTTGGACTAATATGTTTTTCGTAAAAGGTTTTGTAATTCTATCTTAAAGATCAATGAACACTAGCCTTTTTAGATATTGAATATAGACTTCCAAAGATATGCTTGCTATTTTTCTACTTGAAATTTCCAATGTTGTATGAAATTAGAACAACTCTTTAAGGAGGTGAATGAAGAGCCAGTCAAGGAAAGACGAAATGTGGCCTTGAGCAAGAGAAGATTGTTGAACCAAAAGGAATTGATAAGGATAAATATTTAATACTCACAAATAAGGATAAATACAATACTAATACTCTTTTTTTCCCAATGACAACTTATTCTTATCCCACGTATTACCAAAATAACTTTATTTGCTTACCAGCCCAAAATATCTTTAAACTTTACTGTACTAAAAAACATAAACTAAAATATTAAGTGAGCCCAACTATTGCAGCTCCTGTTTCTCCTCATCTCAAAACTAGACATGGCATTGGCTTTTTTTCAAAGCCATTTATTATGCAAGTTTGGGCATTATATTTAGAGATAATCATGGTTCTCCTGTTATAGTCCATAATTAATTCATTGCCAAGGAAAACCCATTGAGGATGGCTGCCATGCTCTATTGAGTGTTACACTCCTGTCATGAACTATGGATCGGGGATTTGATTGCGGAGTTTTCCAACTCAGTTGCTAGCATCAATTGGGTTGTAAGAACCAAGCTTGAAGGAGATTTCAGATGTGTTGGAACAAATTCAAGCTTTTTGTGAAATAGGTAGGACATATATCCTATAGGACAGTTTCTAGATTGTGTAATAATTAAGCGTAAGAGCTGGAGTTCTCTCTTTTGGAATTTTTCCGTGCATTGCATAGGTTAGTGACTAGTTTTCGAAGTAATAGTGGAGTACTATTTTTCTTTTTTTAAGTGTCTTGCCCATTTTCTGTGAATGTGATTTATGCTTCATTTGTGTAATGTTTCACAAAATGGTGGTGAGGCATATGTTTGTTCAAAGGGGATGACGGGTCATTTCGAAAATAATTTGCTGTGTTCTCAGTAAATTCTGATTATCTTTCTTCTCTTTGCTTAATAAACAAAAGGTGAAGGATTGCTTACTAAAGACACAACTTTTTATTTTCTTTGCTAAAATCAAATTGAAGATGACCACTAAACATAGTGAATAGATATAGAACGCTTCCTATCAAAATGGTTTGAATTTCTTGATGAACACATTGGAATGACCAGTGAAACTGTTTGGCAACTGACATGTGATGTGCAGTGGGAATTACTGAAGAAACAATGGCATGCTGCTGCACGTCAAAGGCGTGCTGCTATTCGGGCAAAACGTGGTCAGTACAATGAAGCGCTTGAGCCATCTTTGCCCAAACCACTGTTAGATAGGATGGGGGAGCAGAAGAAATGTCACCAAAATGGGGATGGGCAATTAGGTGAAGGGCAAGTAAGTATGGGGAAGGACCATGACGGGGGCTTTGATCATCTTTTGATACTTGCACGGTCAGCTGAATTACTGTCAGAATCTGAAGTTTGCTTCCATGAGGAACACAGAAATGACGAAAATAGTGAAGGTTGAGGCTGTGAGAATTAATAGTTTGTTTTATTGAATTAAGGTGCTGAATAGTAGCTAATGTCATGTTCATTGTGATTTAATCAGGATTATGTACTGATCCAAATGCTCAAAAGTTGGAAGAAAATCTTAGCAATGCAACTTCTACTGGTCTGTGATATTGTGCAAATTTAATTTGCTTGTACCAGTCTTCTATTACATGCTTGTTTTTACAATAATGTTCAAACTGTCATGTTTTCAGATCAGAAATATACAGGGACACAAAATGATGGACTTCTTGCAAGTGCTAATGTAGGAGCTGAACAGGATGGAATCTGTTGCCCTCCAAAATACCTCGCTTAAGTCAAATTCGGTGACAAGCTCGATCTAAAACTCATTTCTTGGTGCAAGATAATAATGGGGAGTACACTGATGATCATTTACAAGGAAGAACACCTCGCTTAAGCCAAATCCGGCGTCTGGCTCGTTCTAGACATTTACAAAGTAAACATCTGAAATCGTAAAGTAAACAATATCTTTCATATTTTCTATATGCAGCTGATACAATCTTATTAACGGGTTGTGACCAGAACCAGGTGAGCAGAATCTAGGAAGAGTTCCTGCTGTACAAGGTCAAACAGGCGACCCCTATCAAAAGGGTGATGTGTTATTTTATTTATTGCAATGTGACATTTTTATGTTCTCAGATGCTGTAGATTCTGAATTATCCTTTTGGCTTTTGTTTTTTTGGATTTAGTTGCAGAGTGCAATCTCCCAAAGGAAAATGGTGTGTATGAACGCCATATAAATATGAGAATCAATCAACCTGCTGCTGGTATGTGTTAGTGTAATTAGTTACTTCCATGTGAGTTTGGGGAATCCTCAAAACCTGGTTGGCTTGCCCTCAATCTAATCACATTAAGTGTATATGCTATATTTTGCAAAGTTCACATGGCTAATTGGTGCTCTATGACTTGTACCTACCAATGTTTTTTGTACTCTTTGTTCTGCTAGTGATTGGAGAATCTGCTTTTCATAGACTATAGTTGCTGACGCTGTATTTTATTTGGCATCTATGATCTGTGGCAGATAGAAGATGGTGTCAGAAAATGCAAAACACTAGTAAACAGTCATATATAATTGGACATCAAAAAGAACTAAATAACAGAACACTAGCGTGTAGAAGTAACAGGTTTGTGTGAGTTAGTAGTGACCTTGGACAACTTTAGGAACAACAACGTCTTGCACGGCATCTTAGAGCATTAAAAATTAGCAAACGAAGGGGACAATTGAGGACAGAACATATAGATTCTTCGGTGCGGGAAAAAATGCATGCCTTGAAGAAAACCCAGGTTGGACTGACTGGTCTCGTAGATCCACATTGCCTGTCATACATGTCAATGATGCCAAGGGAGCAAAATCTAGTTGCATGCCAGCAAGAGCTGCTAGGAACATTTGCATGGAGTAATGAAATGACAGAAACCTACCTCGGTGCAACAAAAATGCAGGGACAACATATGGTCAACCAACCATGGGGCCAGATGCACAATGGGGGAACAAGTTTACTCTTTCCCATTTTAGCAATGCCATTGAGGGAATATTGCTGTATGCCTGAATATCAACAAAGATCACAACAAATTGATGAAAAAATGGCATTAAAGAATATGCATAAAGACTTCAATAATTGTGTACTAAATGATAAAGCCCGTCCTGCAGAGCTGGATGGTAGACCAATGAAAATGGTTCATAAATCTCAGCTAGCTGCTAATTCTTTGAGCCACGAAGGTTATACTTGTTGACGAATGGACACTTTTCTCTATAGTGTTAGTAAAAGATATGTTTGTCATTTATTTTGGAGATCCAATTAATTTTATTGCTTTTCATCCACTCCTCAATTAATTAATAAATTAGCCAAAGAAAATTATATTGCTGAGTCATGGGACATATATGGTCTGTTGCAACTAATTGGATCTTTCTAGTGTGATGAGACATAATCAAGCTCACATCTAGTGCTTGAATGCATGTCATGTCAGCCTACATGTATCACATTGAAGTCATTGAATAATGAATTAACTATTAATTGAAAAGTTTGCATATCTGACGTAAGGAAATTCACATTTTCTGGTCGTGTGATGATGAAAGGAAAGAACAGATCTATAAAATCTTCATACTCTCTCTGTCTCTCATACTTGTCCATTCATTTTTTTAGTGTAAGAAGCACAGGTGTCCATTCATTTTTAAATAACTTAAAACCATAATTTAAGTTCCTTTTCTTATTGGTGGGGTTTTGAAATTTGGTTATTGGTATAAATAGTACATGATTAATAACTTGAGTCCATTGTGGCTCTTATATGGACAAATAAAAGTTATCATGTTTCATCTCTAGGTTGCTTTTACATTGTATACCTGTATGCACATCCTTGATTAGATCCATATGCGTATTGACATCATCATGTTCCTTTGGCAGTGAATGTGGAAACTGAGAAGAAAAGTATGTGTCAGCAATTAAGTCAACTAAAACGTGAAGTACGTATGGGGATTCAACATGATGTAACCATAATTTTTTGGAAGGGAGGTCTTGTTCCTTTTCTATTGCTATGGGTGAGCTTAGTGCCATTTTTTGTTTTTTAAGTCTCTCTCTCTTTTTCTCCCCTGCTTCTAGACATTGAATGTTGCTTGCACTTGCAATTTCTATTAGCAATTTAAGAATGGAAATCTACATAATCATTATTGAACTACTAAAAGACATGCTGGTGAAGTTTATGAAACAGGTTATCTAGTACCATTATTTTTTTCCTTGATAAGTGACTCATAAAATGTATGTTTTTTTGCATAAAGAGTTGAAGGTACTGTTGTTTATTAACAAAGCTAAAGTGCTACTGCAGCTTCCTTTTGAAAAGTAATCGATTGAATAGATTAAAAGTAATTGTTGAAAGCTTTTTTTTTTTTTTTTTTTTTTTGTGGGTAGGGGGTGGGTCCGGGGGTGTGGAGGAGCTAAACGACTAAGAGTCTTTTGTTGAATCATTCAAACTAGTTCAAGGGAGTTCACAAACAATAAACTTGATTACACATGCCTGAGAGAAATTTCATTTGTTATTAAGGACTTCAAAACCTTGAAGATGTCCTTCCCTTCGTGGAGGTGTTTGGTTTCCCTTGACCCCTAGTGACCGGTAGGACGGTGTTGGGGTGTTTTTTTGTTGTTCCCTCATACGGTTGTTGCTGATAACTACCTCGGTGTCATGTCTAACATTGAGGATCTATGGTTGTGGTTTTCA
The DNA here is from genome assembly GCA_028216015.1 of Quercus dentata. Lineage (NCBI taxonomy): Eukaryota > Viridiplantae > Streptophyta > Magnoliopsida > Fagales > Fagaceae > Quercus > Quercus dentata. The sequence goes on along the minus strand of CP116446.1, from coordinate 74,490,717 downwards.
CTGACGAAAAAGGAGGAGGAGAGGGGCTGATGTACCCCGGAAAAAGGAGGCTACCATTGTCCGCTTAGCAGCAAAGTTCTTTACAAAAAGAGTGGTTAATGTTGAAGCAGATTAGTCGGACTTTCAAACCTTTGTGGAAACCGATTGGTGAGATGAAGATTAGAGACATTGGTGGCAATATTCTTCTATTTGAGTTTGATGAGGCGATGGACTTGGAACGAGTGCTGGAGTTTGAGCCATGGTCGTACAATAAAAGCTTGGTGATTTTTCAACGGGCTATGGATGTGGAGAGTGCACCATTGCTAGCATTTGACTCGATTACATTTTGGGTGCAACTCCACAATGTCCCGGACCAATGTCAAACTCAAAGCGATCGGGTGAAGCAAAGGGTAACACAATTGGGTCGCTAGTACAGGTGGCGATCCTAAGATGATGGAGAGGGAGGTGAGTTTTTGCGAATCTGGGCAAAAATTGATATTACTAAGGCCCTCCTACGGTGCTGTAAACTATGGTCCGATGGGGAGCATGTGGGTTGGGCTTTGCTTAAGTTTAAGCGGCTACCTAACTTCTACTACTGGTGCGAAAAAGTAACTCACGGTGAGAGAGATTGTGAAGTGTGGCTTCAAGGGAAGGGAAGGCTGAAAAAAGAGGATCAACAGTATGGAGAGTGGCTCCGTGCTGACCCGGTGAGGCATATGCGAAAGTAGGGCTATCCAAGGACCCACCGGAACCGACCCACCCGCCGCCGCCGATCGAACCCGATCCGCCGCCGACCGAACCGATCGCTCCGTGATGGTCGGCGACGGATTTCATTCTCCAAAATCCGAGATCAACGGGTCGGAGATCGATCTCCTCTTCTCAAATCCGAGAAACCCGATCCGACCGATTCATCATATTTCCTATGAGTTTTGAGATTTTTTTGGGTAGATCCGGCGAGTTTTGAGTTTTCTTTGGGAATATTTAAGCTAGATCCGGCGAGATTTCGCTAGATCTAGCCAAGATCTTGCCAAAAATGGCCAAGATCTCGCTGGATTTGGCGAGATATGGCCGGATTTCTACCGTTATTCAAAATTTCCTCGCCGGATTCTGCTGTTTTTCATATTTTCTTGGCCGGATTCTCGCCGTTTTCCAAATAATCAACCCCGACCGAGACCCGACCACTTTCTGGCAAGAACCGTCCGATTCGATCCGATTTTCTGACCGGTCGGCGGCGGGTCCGAGAAATTGGAACCCGACTTGGTCGGGTCGGTCGCGAGTTGGGCACAAACCCGACCCGGACCGACCCGTGGACACCCCTATGCGAAAGATAGTTGTGGTGGTGCCTGGTAGTTCTTGTGGTGCACCGAAGTGGAAGAAGGGACCTGCTATGCCTAAAAAACAATCTAGCTCTAAGGAAGTGTCCGAAAATAGAGACAGTGGGACCAAGAGGGGTGAGATGGACACGAAGGATACCTCTGTGGCTGATGTGACTACTATGGAGTTTGAACCAACAGGTGTGCTTTTATCTAATACCTCTAATACACATAATGCCTTTATCAATGATTCTCATGTGAACATTGTGGAGTTAGTTTCATGCTATCATGCCCATTCAAAACGTTGAGTGTATTGATAATAGTGTAGTAAACAACGTGGGGTTGTCTGGACCTTTTTCTTTCAATGCAAAAACTCTACCCTTATCGGACATAACTAACCAGGCTACTACACAACCTTGAAATGGTTCAAAGAAAAAATGGTCAAAATTGGAGCGAGAGGTTGGTGAAAATAATGACAAGATCTGATATGGAAGTCCAAGAAAGTAGGAGACCGGAGTTGGAGCTCTCGGAGCAATCTGTTCAAAAGAAAAAGTGAGTAAGTGTAGTTGGAGGAATTTACAATGAAAATGTTAAGGTGGATGCTAGTCACCAAAGACTACTACCAGCTACAATGAGTTGCCTAAGTTGGAACTGTCATGGGTTTGGAAACCCACGGACAAAGGCCGAACTCACTGCTTTGGTTAGCGATAAAGATCCCAAACTAACCTTCCTAATGGAGACGAAAGTTGATAAGGAAGTTATTGTGAGAATTAGTCGTAAAATGCAATATAATAATCACTTTGTTGTACCTCGCCATAATAGGGGTGGGGGGTTGGCTTTATTGTGGAAAGATGACATTATGTTGAAGGTTTTGACTTCTTCAGATAATCACATTGACAGAGTGGTGGATCAAGGAATGGATGACGCCCGGCGTTTCACAGGTTTCTATAGGGACCCTAAAGCGCGATCGAGAAAATTCTTGGAATTTGCTCAGAGACTTAAGCTAGAGATTGACTCTACCATGGGTTTGTGTGGGTGATTTTAATGAGATTCTAAGACTTGAAGAGAAACAAGGTTGGTTGGACCGACTAAAGAGACAAATGCAAGGTTTTCGAGATGCTTTGGATTATTGTGGGTTTAAAGACCTTGATTTTAATGGTTTCCCCTTTACTTGGTGCAACAGAAGACTAGGTGATCACAATGTATGGATTCGGTTAGACCGCGGGGTAGCAACAGTGGATTGGTTCCTACATTTCCCCACTTCTCGTATTCATCACTTGGAGTGCTTCCATTCGGACCATAGGCATATCCTTCTCATTTCAAATGCTGAGCACAAAAGATTTTACAAGAAAGGGCGCACATTTCAGTTTGAGGCAATGTGGATCAAAGAAAAATCTTGTGAGGATGTGATAAAAAATTCATAGGTTGATGTTGCTGATATCGATCCAATGAGTGTACTGTTAAAAAAACTCACAAGTTGCCAAGACAATCTTAGAATTTGGAACCGAGAGACTTTTGGGCAAGTAAGGACCACTATAGTTAGGAAGTTGAAGGAGCCGAGCTTTGCCAAGGAAGCTGGTTTGCACTGAATGTATCCAAGCCGTATGAAGAAGCTCTGTGATGACATTTCGATGCTAAAGGCTAGAGAAGAAACAATGTGGAAGCAGCGTTCCCATCTTAAGTGGTTAAAAGAGGGTGACCAAAACACTAGGTACTATCATTGTAGAGCAAACCAACATAACAAGAGCAATTACATTCTTGGTTTAAAAGATGAGGTCGACAAACTGGATCGAGGATGAAGTGCAAATGGGCGGTTTGGCTAGTACCTATTTTAGCAACTTGTTTGCTACCTTGAACCCAGATGGCTTTGACGAGATTTTGAGTGGTATTCTCCCTACAATGTCGATGAGATGAACACGAGTTTGAACAAGCCTTTTGTTGTTGAAAAAATCCAAAAAGCTCTCAACCAAATGGCACCACTTACAACTCCAGGTCCGGATGGTATGTCTCCCATTTTTTATAAATCTTTTTGGCACATTGTTGTTAAAGATGTGACCGAGGTAGTCTTATCTGCTTCAAACTTCGGTGTTATTCTAGAATCTCTAAACTCTACTTTCATTCCTAAAATAAAAGACCCTAAAAAAGTTTCAGATTTTAGGCCTATTAATCTTTGTAGTGTAGTTTATAAACTCATAGCTAAAGTCTTGGTTAATCGTCTGAAAATGATTTTGCCCTATGTAGTTTATGATTCGCAGAGTGCTTTCCTCTTGGGTAGGCTCATCACTGACAATGTTCTAGTGGCTTTTGAGACCCTACATTATTTGAAGTGTAAAACACAAGGGAAGCCAGGGTATATTGCTTTAAAATTTGATATGAACAAAGCTTATGACAGAGTGAAGTGGGAGTTCTTGGAGAGGGCGATGTTGCACTTGGGTTCTTTTGGGAGGTTTGTAGCAACCATTATGTCTTATGTCAAGTCGAGATCGACTTGGTTTTACTCAATGGGGTTCCAGGTAGTAATATCAAGCCAAGTAGGGGTCCGAGAGAAGGTGACCCATTGTTCCCGTATTTGTTTTTGGTGTGTGCTATGGGACTCCAAGGTTTGCTTCACAAGGCTGAATCGATGGTTTAATTAGGGGAGTGTCTATTTGCGAAATGGTCTGCGTGTTCCTCACCTTTTCTTTGCAAATGATAGTGTTCTCTTCTATCGTGCAAAAGAATTGGAATGTCGGGTTATCCTTGATGTCCTATCAGCTTATGAAAAGAGGTTGAGGCAAAAAATTAATAGAAACAAGACCAACATTTTCTTTAGCTCCATCACCTAAAATGATCTTCAAGCAAGAATCCAACACCTTTTGGGAGTACCATCCATTAGACAATATGAGAAATACTAGGGGTTACCGGCCTTTGTGGGTAGAGAAAAGAAACAAAGTTTTGTTTATATCAAGGAAAGAATATGGAAGAGGCATCAAGGATGAAAGGAAAAACTTCTATCACAAGCGGGGAGAGAGGTGCTAATAAAATTCGTGATCCAAGCCATCCCAACCTACTCTATGAGTTGCTTTAAACTCCCTAAAGGTTTGATAAAGGAAATTGAGACTATGTGTCACGACCCAAACCTGTACTTCAGAGTTTAGAGCATGACCGACATGTTAATATCAAGTTTACCTCAATACTAACACGAACCAACCTAAACTCAAGGTACTTATCAAGAATTGTTTCTTGAATTCCTGCTTATTTTCTTGCATAAAAGCCATAATATAGACAAAGATGGAAACCTTGAAATCTGATTTCCTTTGAACTTGGAAGATTACCACTTGGCTGAAACTTAAGGTATTCACATAAATATTACATAGCTAAACGTTTAGTGAAACTCTTATTATAAACCTAACCCCAAAGACATACAACTGAGGTTCAAAACAAGCTAAGGTACCGAATTACATATGTGCTCAAGGATCAAGTACATCTTGATTCTTCCTATACAACAAAAGAGCTAACTGCTATACAACAAAAAAAAAAAAAAACTCTACATTCTAACAAACGAGAAAACACAGAATCCTTGCCACCTCTAATACTCTCGCTGCTTCTAGGAAGAACTCGTGCCTTTGAAATATAATAGGGTAAACTGCGAAGCCCAAGAAGGTTTTAAAGCTCCATGGGCCTTTAATAAGAATGCATATAAATCAAATATTTTATGGATATGCCAGCTTTGATCAAATAGCCTTCATACTATTCATATTGCTCTTAAAATACTTATGAACTTTTCGGATAAAAATATTTCATTTTCCTTTTATATAATAATAAAATGACATAATAAGGAACATAAATGTAATTCCGTAACCTTATCTTAAAAAAAACTATAAAATGCTTCATCATAAACTTCTTTTCATGAGAGTTTTTAATTTTCATAATGCATTTAAACAAAACATTCTCTCATGATCAATAATATAATATAGCTATTCATAACATATTGGTTAGTCCACATCCGATAAGTCCAGACAGAGAAGGCCTCATCACATTTGGGTAACCTTGTGTGCATGATATTGTCCTCTTTGAGAGGCTTGATGGCACATCTCCTCAAGGTTTTATTCCTCCCCGCCGTCCGTACATATTGGGGAGAAGGCCTTGTTCGGATTAGAGTTACGGGCAACCCCATTTCCTCCACTTTAAATGGCCAAACAAATAACATTTTCCATGGAAAGCCAATAATTGACCCCTCTTGGCTGAGTTCAGAACATAATAGTGAAATAACCCAAACGCTATATTTTTTTCTGATAACTATGCTTTTACATGATTATTTCAAAATAGTAGCATATCCACTTCATTCTAAAATATTATGTTCCTGATATAGGTACTATCATTAATATGCTAAAATTTTCATATATATAAGATTGAACAACTCACGAACATATATTTTACTTAAATCATACTGATATGTAATATCTCTAATCAAAAAGTTTTAATGCATAATAGTTTTCGAAATAATCTTTATACTTATTAAAAGCACACGTCACAAGTCCCTTACCCGAAAGCAGAATGCGCGAGAGATTGTACACGAGGAGCTCAAGTGTTCGTGTTCTCGTTCTCATCACCTAAATGAAAAACCAAAACTTATTATGGACAAACTCTTCCTAATATATAAACTTATACCTCAATCACAACCTAACTCTCAAACTCAAGAAAAACTTGATTCCCATCACATAAAGTTTCTCCAAAGCATATGATACAATCATCAAACACATTATGCATCCAAACCATAGAGAAACCAATTCATAAAATTTATATATGCTCTGAACATACCAAAGGATGAGCCTATTAAATTATAGCTCAAAACATACAACCTAACTTGAGAATTAAATCCACAAAGTTAGGTGTAGCATATGTTGTTCATTGCTCATTTCAGCAGCATATGCTCCATTTGTAAAATACAAACGGGCTGTCTGCACAAATCCAATTGTCATGAATTTTACATAACTACTCCCCTGTATGTCCAGTATAAACCATAAAAATTTTGGAGTCAAAGAATAAACCCATGATTTACGAAAAATCACACAAGACAGCATACTCAAATCTGTCCTGACAGAATTTCTTGTAACTAAAAAAATTAAACCATTATTTTTATGTTCATCCAAATTCTATGAGACCACTTCCATAATGACCATGTATGTCTTAAAATTCATAAAAACTACTCCTAGCATCCTAAATCACAGAATATGATTTAATACATATTTTTCTTATTGTAAACATCAAATCTGTCACAGAGACAGCTTCAGTACATATTCTTACAAAATCATCAACAAATAGCAACAGGCCTTAATTTCATTTGGGTATTTTTATACCTATAGTATACATATTAAAATACCCTAATAAGCATTCAATAGACCACAATATCATCAATATTTCAAGTAACTAAAACAGAATCACCAATTCAACTTCAAAAATCGTAGTAGAGAACAAAGAGGGAAAATAAGCAAACAATTATACTATCCAAATACACAAAATCAGATGAGGTTTAATTTACTTACCCACACACTTTGAAGATGAAACCTTAGGGCTAACTATTTAATTTCTTTTTTAAAGAAACTAGAATTTTCGGTGAGAAAGGAAGGGAGAGATGTTGCCGTGTAAGAAGGGAAGAAGAAAGAAGAACAAAGAAAGAGGAAAATGAGCTGCTGGACTTGAGATGCAGCAACGAAAAGACTTTTGGGGCACAAAGAAGATAAGAAATGTGGACAAATTGGGGTGGGATGCGTGGGATGCTAGGGAAGAAAATCACACCCACCTTTCAACCCTTTTTTTTTTCTTTGCATTCACACTTATATATATATATATATATATATATTCTTTACATTCACACTTATTTTTTCTTTGCATTCACATTTATTCACACTTGTCTACAAAGAATAATATCACTTTACACACACACATATATATATCCTTACTTTTATAGAGTTATATCCATCACATTAAAAGGGCATATGTGTTCTATAATATCACAATAGCAAAGTTTCATGCACTTAAAAGTAATTAAGGTAATAACATGCATCTAAACCCATAAATTAATTATGAAATTAGGTTGGGGTGTTACATCCTTCCCTCCTTAAAAATTTTCATCCTCGATAATTGTACACATACCATCAACAAAGAGATTCAGATACTTCCGCCTCATTTCCTCCTCTGCCTCTCAGGTTGCCTCTTACGTGGAGTGATTTCTCCACAACACCTTGACTATAGGAATTGTCTTGGTGTGAAGAACTTGCTCCTTACGATCTAAAATTTTATTTGGGATCTCTTCATATGACAAGTTCTCTTGGATTTGAAGTGGTTCATACTCTATCACATGCTTTGAATCGGGAACATATTTTCTAAGATTAGAGATATTAAATACGTTGTGTATCTTGGATAATGCAGGAGGTAAGGCAATTTGATATGCAGTTGATCCAATCTTGTCAAGTATCTCAAATGGTCTAACAAATCTAGGACTTAGCTTATTTTTCTTCCCATATCTCATCACTCCTTTCAATGGTGAAAATTTGATAAATACATGATCTCCCACATCAAATTCAATGTCTTGTCGTTTCCTATCAGCATGGCTTTTCTGTCTACTCTGAGTAGCCTTGAGTCGTTCTCGAATCAACCAGATTTTATCAATCGTAATCTGCACAATCTCGGGTCCTATCAACTTCCTTTCTCCAACTTCATCCCAAAAGATTGGTGACCGACATCGTCATCCATATAAAGACTCAAAAGGAGCCATCCCAATGCTAGAATGATAGCTATTGTTGTAGGCAAACTCAATTAACGGTAAATGACTATCCCATCTGCCTCCTAAATCCAAAACACAAGCCCGCAACATGTCCTCAAAGGTCTGAATAGTACGTTCAGATTGTCCATCTGTCTGAGGATGGTAAGTCATCTTTGAATGTCAATTTAGTACCCATAGTTGTCTGTAAGCTCTCCCAAAAATGTGAAGTAAACTTAGGATCTCTATCTAACACAATGGATGAAGGAACCCCATGTAATCTCACAATTTCTTGTATATACAACTCAGCAAGCTTATTTAGATGATAGTTAACCTTCACACGAAGAAAATGAGCTGACTTGGTTACACGATCTACAATCACCTAAATCGAATCATAACCTTGAAGTGATTTTGGGAGTCCCACAACAAAATCCATAGAAATATGCTCCCACTTCCACTCGGGGATAGGGAGAGGCAGTAATAGTCCTCCAGGTCGTTGATGCTTAGCTTTTATTTGTTGATAAGTCAAGCAACGACTTACAAATTCAGCAATATCTTTCTTCATACCACTCCACCGTAAATTTCCTCTTAAGTCCCGATACATTTTGGTACTACTTGGATGTACAGTATAGGGAGTACAATGAGCTTCTTCCATAATCTGTCTTTTCAACTCATTATCTGCTGGAACACACAATCTGGAACCATGCATTAAAACACCATCCTTACTAATTAGAAAACCAGGTATATTGCCATTAGTTGCTCTATCACAGATCTTAGCTAATTCTGGATCATTAAATTGAGAGGCCTTAATTTTCTCCAATAGGGTAGACTTCACAACTAGAGTAGAAAAACATGTACTTAAACCCCTGATCATAAACTCAATCCCCATCCATTGTAAATCTACCAAAATTTCTTTTTGAGTAGTTAACAAGCAAGCTAATTGTCCCGAAGACTTTCTACTCAAAGCATCCGCCACCACATTTGCTTTGCCAAGATGATATTCGATGGAGCAATCATAGTCATTTATCAACTCCAACCATCTTCTTTGCCTAAGATTCAACTCTTTTTGTGTAAACAAATATTTGAGACTCTTGTGATCTGTGTATATCATACAAGGTTCACCATACAAATGGTGTCTCCAAATTTTAAGAGCAAAGACCACCGCTGCTAATTCCAAGTCATGAGTAGGATAATTCTGTTCATATGACTTTAGTTGTCTAGAGGCATAAGCTATGACCTTCCCTTGTTGCATGAGAACACATCCCAAACATTTCTAAGAAGCATCACCGTATATCACAAAGCCACCTGAACTTGAAGGTAAAGTAAGTCTTGGAGTCAGAACTAGTCTCTGTTTTAACTCCTTAAAACTCTGCTCACATTTATCACTCCATTCAAACTTCACTACTTTCTTGGTTAAATTGGTTAGAGGCCCGGAAATCTTGGAGAAACCTTCTATAAATCTCCGATAATAACTAGCCAAGCCCAAGAAACTACGAACCTCTGAGACAGTCTTTGGTCTTTCCCAATTCACTATAGCTTCAATCTTCGTTGGATCAACAGAAATCCCATCCTTTGACACCACATGTCCTAAGAAAGAAATTTGTGCCAGCCAAAATTCACACTTCTTTAGTTTGGCATAAAGTTGCTTATCCCTTAAAGTTTGCAATACAATCCGCAAATGCTTCTCATGATCTTCCCGACTCTTAGAGTATACTAAAATATCATCAATGAATATCACCACAAATTGATCTAAGTAAGGCTGAAACACTCTATTCATTAAATCCATAAAAGCAACTGGTGCATTTATCAATCCAAAAGGCATCACAAGAAACTCATAATGACCATATCGGGTTCGAAAGGGTTTTCAGTATATCATCCTTCCTCACCTTCAATTGATGATAGCCAGAACGCAAATCAATTTTTGAGAAAACTGATGCTCCTTGTAATTGATCAAATAAATCATCGATTCGAGGAAGGGGATACTTGTTCTTCACTGTTACCTTATTCAATTCCCGATAATCAATACAAAGTCTCAAACTTCCATCCTTCTTTTTAACAAACAGAATCGGTGCACCCCATGGCGAAACACTTGGCCTAATAAAACCCTTATCTAGTAGATCTTGTAATTGCAATTTTAACTCTCTAATTTCAGCTAGGGCCATTCTATAAGGAGCCTTAGATATAGGACCAGTGCCAGGCAAAAATTCGATAGAGAATTCAACCTCTCTATCCGGAGGTAGCCTAGGTAACTCTTCTGGAAAAATATCAGGAAATTCCTTTACAATAGGAATATCTTCTAACTTCTCATTAGTAGCTTCAGAGTTAATCATATATGCCAAAAAGCCACTACATCCCTTTTTTAAGCATATTTCTAGCTTGAAAAGCAGAAATTATACTTAATGGTTTAACCTTTCTATCTCTCTCAAAATAAAATTCAGATTGGCCAGGTATATGAAAAATTACACGTTTCTCAAAACATTCTACAATTGCATGATAAGTTGACAACCAATCCATACCCAAAATGACATCAAAGTCATGCATATGTAATAATATTAAATCTACAACTAACTCCCTATCAGCAATATTTATAACGCAACTTCGATACACCCATTGAGCACACAAAATTACACTCGAAAGAGTAAACACCCATAGTTCACAATCCAACAACTCAGGACTCATATGTAACATATCAGCAAAAGCAGGGGATACAAAAGAGTGTGAAGAGCCAGAATCAAATAAAACATGAGCAACTTTAGAGCAAACATTGAGAGTACCTGATACCACATCCGATGTTGCTTGTGCATCTTGTTCGATGAGGGCAAAAACTCCTCCCTAGACCATAGGCCTCTTTTGTCCACTTCCAGCAGTGGAGTTTCCCTTGTTAGGATTACTAGTCGCATACCAGCGCGTTGCGCGCGGTAATTTTCTTAGGATGGTCTCATTAAATATTTTATTAATACTATAATTTTAGTTATTAACCATTTGATTTTCATTAGTTTTTAAGTTAACAAAAACCTTAAATATACCTTTTTTTTTTTTTTTTTTTTTACCTTTACACACACACACACACACACATATAGTGAATCTTTACACATACCTTTAAAAAAAAACTCTATATATTCCACTTTTTTGGATGCGTAAAATTATAAACTACTACTCCATAATGATAATAGCTAATTAATTTTATATTTTTTTTAGTGATCTCATTTGTAACGCTTCTTACCATTATCATATATTTACTAACTGATGATTTGCATGACAAAGATGATAAATGAGAGGTAGCATTGTTCATTAGATTTTCGAAAGTAATAGTGCGTGAAAATTATATATATATATATATATATATATATATTATAAATAAGGTTAAATGAAATGTCAAAAAATGGATTTTTAAATTTTCTAACTTTATTTCTTATTCAATTTCTACTACTATCGAGAGAACATCTCTTTTTTAGTTATGATTAATATGGTTTCCATAGTTAGAATTTGATTAGTTTTAAATTTAAATTTAGTACTATGATTGTATTTAATTATTGATTGTTGATTTAATTTTTTAAGTGAATTAAACGGTTTATGTTACTACACTATAAAGTTTTTAATGTTCTCCACACGGTAATCTCTATTTTATTTTTTACTTCTCCTAACAACCTCTTTGTTTTCCAATCAACGATTACTAATTGACGTTTGGTTTTTTTTTTCTTTATCTACTCTTTATTACTTTGTATTGGTTTTTTTTCTATACTCTCTCTCTCTCTCTCTCTCTCCATTGGCAACCTATCGTTTTCCAAAATTTGATGATGATTCTATAACATTAAATATGCATTATTAGTTTTTTTTTTTTTTTTTTTTAATTTAGTGTTTCTAACTTGATTTGTTTTGTATTTCATTCTTCCTTTGATGCATTGGGTGTGAGAATGAGTGTTTCCCTATCATTACTCCACTTAATGTGGACAATTTTATTTATTTAATTTAGGCAAAATATTATATTTAAAATTTTTAAAAATAAAAAGGAGTGGAAATATAAATAATTTAATGATATATATGGGGGATGTGGTTGAATTTAAATGTTAAATAAAATGATATGAGAAAAAAAATACAAATAAAATATATAACAATAAACACTAACTTATCCAAATAATTCTATGTAATATAATAATAGTACATTCTTATATACTATTTTTTAATTATTTATAATGAAATATGATAATATTTAACAATCAAAGACATAAAAAATAAATAAATAAAAACTTAAAACACAAAGCTAAATCCCATAAACCAAAATAGAGCTCTAAAGAATACAAAACTTTATCAGGCTAAAATAGCGATGCAAGAAAAATAAAAATAAAAATCTACCAAAAAATTGAGGGAGAAAGAGTGGGAAATAACCACTTTTCTATGAGATAAAATTATGTAAAGAATAGAAGAGTGAATGATAAATTTATATTAAAAGGAAGATAAAGGGAAAGAGGAAGAGTGATATCAAGGTAGAATTTTTGGGGAGATGAAAAGGTAAAGAGAATGAGAAAGGTTGAAGAAAGTGTAAATGTTAAAAAAAAAAATGAGTACAATTTGATGAGCACAATTTTCTTTTATTTGAATTTAAGTAAAATATTACATTTTTATTTTTAAAACAAAAAAAGAGAGAAAAATATAAATAATTTAATGATAAGGAGGATGTGGTTGAATTTCAATATTGAGTAAAATGGAAGAGAAGAAAAAAATAAGAAAAATTAAAAGATATAACAATAAACACTAAATTATCCAAATTTTGCTATATAATGGAATACTATTTTATTTTTATCTACTATCTTTAATTTTTTATAATGTAATCGGATAAAATTTAACAATCAAAGAGCAAAATAATAATAATAATAATAATAATAATAACTTAAAATACAAAACTAAATCATATCAACATAAATTAGAGTTCTTAAAAATACAAAATTTTATCAACCTAAAGCGGAGATGCAATAAAAAATAAAAATCCACCAAAATGTTGAGAGAGATAAAGATCCACCAAAACATTGAGAGAGAGAGAGAGAGAGAGAGAGAGAACCTTTTTGTGAGAGAAAACTATGCAAAGAATGAAAAAGAATGACAAATTTATAGTAAGAGGGAAGGGATAAGAAGAAACAAATAAAGGAAGATGAAGAGAAGGATGAATAGTAATATTAAAGTAGAGGGTAGTGGGGAGATGAAAAGGTGAGGGAAGAAGAAAGGTTGAAGAAAATGTAAATATTTAAAAAAATAAGTGAATGTAAAAAAAAATTATAGAAAAATTGGAAATAAAAAAGAAATATATATAGATGTTAAAATCGATAAAGATGAATATGTAAAGTCAATAATCTATTTTTATATATATATATATATATTTGTAAAAAAAATAGGAATAAATATCAATTATATATAGATGTTAAAACCGACAAAGATGAATATGTAAAGTCAATAATTTATATATATATATATATATATATATATATATATATATATTTGTAAAACAAATGGAATGAATATTAATTATGTGGCGAATGACGTGGTGATGAGGTGGCGCAACAGAGCTCAAATGAGCTATAAATGCCACGCTTCACTTTTTAGTAATAAACAATAAACACTAAATTATCCAAATTTTGCTATATAATGGAATACTATTTTATTTTTATCTACTATCTTTAATTTTTTATAATGTAATCGGATAAAATTTAATAATCAAAGAGCATAATAATAATAATAATAATAATAATAATAATAATAATAATAATAATTTAAAATACAAAACTAAATCGTATCAACATAAATTAGAGTTCTTAAAAATACAAAATTTTATCAACCTAAAGTGGAAATGCAATAAAAAATAAAAATCCACCAAAATGTTGAGAGAGATAAAGATCCACCAAAACATTGAGAGAGAGAGAGAGAGAGAGAGAGAGAGAGAGAGAGAGAGAGAGAGAGAGAGAGAGAGAGAGAGAACCTTTTTGTGAGAGAAAACCATGCAAAGAATGAAAAAGAATGACAAATTTATAGTAAGAGAGAAGAGATAAAAAGAGACAAATAAAGGAAGATGAAGAGAAGGATGAATAGCAATATTAAAGTAGAGGGTAGTGGGGAGATGAAAAGGTGAGGGAAGAAGAAAGGTTGAAGAAAATGTAAATATTTAAAAAAATAAGTGAATGTAAAAAAAAATTATAGGAAAATTGGAAATAAAAAGGAAATATATATAGATGTTAAAATCGACAAAGATGAATATGTAAAGTCAATAATCTATTTATATATATATATATATATATTTGTAAAAAAAATAGGAATAAATATTAATTATATATAGATGTTAAAACCGACAAAGATGAATATGTAAAGTCAATAATTTATATATATATATATATATATATATTTATAAAAAAATGGAATAAATATTAATTATGTGGCGAATGACGTGGTGATGAGGTGACGCAACAGGAGCTCAATGTGAGATTATAAATGCCACGCTTCAGCTTTTAGTAATAAACAATAAACACTAAATTATCCAAATTTTGCTATGTAATGGAATACTATTTTATTTTTATCTACTATCTTTAATTTTTTATAATGTAATCAGATAAAATTTAACAATCAAAGAGCAAAATAATAATAATAATAATAATAATAATAATAATAATAACTTAAAATACAAAACTAAATCGTATCAACATAAATTAGAGTTCTTAAAAATACAAAATTTTATCAACCTAAAGTGGAAATGCAATAAAAATAAAAAATCCACCAAAATGTTGAGAGAGATAAAGATCCACCAAAACATTGAGAGAGAGAGAGAGAGAGAGAGAGAGAGAGAGAGAGAGAGAGACAACCTTTTTGTGAGAGAAAACCATGCAAAGAATGAAAAAGAATGACAAATTTATAGTAAGAGAGAAGAGATAAAAAAAGACAAATAAAGGAAGATGAAGAGAAGGATGAATAACAATATTAAAGTAGAGGGTAGTGGGAAGATGAAAAGGTGAGGGAAGAAGAAAGGTTGAAGAAAATATAAATATTTAAAAAAATAAGTGAATGTAAAAAAAAATTATAGGAAAATTGGAAATAAAAAGGAAATATATATAGATGTTAAAATCGACAAAGATGAATATGTAAAGTCAATAATCTATTTATATATATATATATATATATATTTGTGAAAAAAATAGGAATAAATATTAATTATATATAGATGTTAAAACCGACAAAGATGAATATGTAAAGTCAATAATTTATATATATATATATATATATATATTTGTAAAACAAATGGAATAAATATTAATTATGTGGCGAATGACGTGGGGATGAGGTGGCGCAACAGAACTCAGCAGTATAAATGCCACGCTTGACTTTTAGTAATAAACAATAAACACTAAATTATCCAAATTTTGCTATGTAATGGAATACTATTTTATTTTTATCTACTATCTTTAATTTTTTATAATGTAATCGGATAAAATTTAACAATCAAAGAGCAAAATAATAATAATAATAATAATAATAACTTAAAATACAAAACTAAATCGTATCAACATAAATTAAAGTTCTTAAAAATACAAAATTTTATCAACCTAAAGTGGAAATGCAATAAAAAATAAAAATCCACCAAAATGTTGAGAGAGATAAAGATCCACCAAAACATTGAGAGAGAGAGAGAGAGAGAGAGAGAGAGAGAGAGAACCTTTTTGTGAGAGAAAACCATGCAAAGAATGAAAAAGAATGACAAATTTATAGTAAGAGAGAAGAGATAAAAAGAGACAAATAAAGGAAGATGAAGAGAAGGATGAATAGCAATATTAAAGTAGAGGGTAGTGGGGAGATGAAAAGGTGAGGGAAGAAGAAAGGTTGAAGAAAATGTAAATATTTAAAAAAATAAGTGAATGTAAAAAAAAATTATAGGAAAATTGGAAATAAAAAAGAAATATATATAGATGTTAAAATCGACAAAGATGAATATGCAAAGTCAATAATCTATTTATATATATATATATATATATTTTTTTTTTTAAAAAAATAGGAATAAATATTAATTATATATAGATGTTAAAACCGACAAAGATGAATATGTAAAGTCAATAATTTATATATATATATATATATATATATATATATATATATATATATATTTGTAAAACAAATGGAATAAATATTAATTATGTGGCGAATGACGTGATGATGAGGTGGCGCAACAGAGTTCAAAGCGACTATAAATGCCACGCTTGAGCTTTTAGTAATATATTGATTGATTTGGGCAATCCCTAATAAAATGCCCAGGTTTGCCACAACGAAAACATGTATTGTTGGCGGACAAAGACTCTCCCAAAATGGGGCCTTCCGCAATGGGTACATTTTTGTACAGCTCTTGGCGAGTACTTAGTGGTATTCTTCTTAGAGGAGTTATGGGAAGATTTTCCTTTCCGGGGCTGATTAAATTTCACTATCTTACCTTTATCTTGTTCCATTCTTGCTTTCATTTTATTACGTTCTTGGATGTCTTCTTCTACGACTTGACAAAGTGTAACCAAAGTCTTGTAGTCCTCAACTCGAGAAGTAGTCAAACATTGTTTGATTTTGAAATTCAGCCCTTTGCAAAACTTCTTAACCCTTAAAGCCTCGGTAGAAACAAGGTGAGGAGCAAAACGAGACAACTCAGCAAACTTTGCTTCATATTGAGCAACCCTCATACTCCCTTGGACAAGTTCATCAAAATTTTCAGCTTGTTTATCTCTGAAGCGTTCTGTAAAATATTGCTCATAAAATTTCTTCACAAACTCTGCCCAGCTAATTTGGGCATTATCACCTCTTCCTTCTAAGAGAAGTCTCTCTGCTGACTTGCACCATATTTCAAAGGGACCTTCGAACATGTATGTAGCATAATTCACCTTCCGAGAATCAGTGCATCCAAGGAATTTAAAGATCTTTTCCATTCTAAAAACCCAACTTTCCGCTTCCAATGGATTTGTAGTCCCACTAAAAGAAGGAGGTCTTTGCTTTAGAAAAGCCTCTTGGGTAGAACCTTGGCTAACTCCGGTTGGAGGATAGATATTAGCCGCCCTTTGGGCAATCTCCTCCAACACTTGGTTGCACACATTACTTATATCCGAAACTTGCATCCTATTAAGAAACGACATCATACATGCTAGGATACCATTTTTTTTTTAATTTTTATTATTATTAACATATTCATAATCATGAACATTATAATTTACCTAACATGTATGTGCGGTAAATTAGACATGCAATTATACAAACAAAAAGCACAACAAAATTCACAAAACAAAATTCAAATGTCTCCGAAGAGATATGCATTTACTAATCTTCCCAAACTACCCTTTCTGACTTCTAACAACACTTACATCTATCTAAAAGTCTACAAAATCATAACCTATGCTCTGATACCACAACTGTCACAACCCAAACCCGTACTTCAGAGTTTAGAGCATGACCGGCATGTTAATATCAAGTTTACCTCAATACTAACACGAACCAACCTAAACTCAAGGTACTTATCAAGAATTGTTTCTTGAATTCCTGCTTATTTTCTTGCATAAAAGCCATAATACATATAAAGATGGAAACCTTGAAATCTGATTTCCTTTGAACTTGGAAAATTACCATCTGGCTGAAACTTAAGGTATTCACGTAAATATTACATAGCCAAACGTTTAGTGAAACTCTTATTACAAACTTAACCCCAAAGACATACAACTGAGGTTCAAAACAAGCTAAGGTACTGAATTACATATGTGCTCAAGGATCAAGTACATCTTGATTCCTCCTATACAACAAAAGAGCTAACTGCTATACAAAAAAAAAAAAAAAAAAAAAAAAAAAAAAAAACTCTACATTCTAACAAACGAGAAAACACAGAATCCTTGCCACCTCTAATACTCTCGTTGCTTCCAGGAAGAATCATGTCTTTGAAATATAATAGGGTGAGTCATGAAGCCTAGTAAGGTTTTGAAGCTCCATGGGCCTTTAATAATAATGCATATAAATCAAATATTTTATGGATATGCCAGCTTTGATCAAATAGCCTTCATACTATTCATATTGCTCTTAAAATGCTTATGAACTTTTCATATAAAAAAATTTCATTTTCCTTTCATATAATAATAAAAGGACATAATAAGGAACATAAATGTAATTCCGTAACCTTATCTTAAAAAAAACTATAAAATGCTTCATCATAAATTTCTTTTCATGAGAGCTTTTAATTTTCATAATGCATTTAAACAAAACATTCTCTCATGATCAATAACATAATATAGCTATTCATAACATATTGGTTAGTCCACATCTAATAAGTCTTTACAGAGAAGGCCTCATCACATTTGGGTAATTTCGTGTACATGATATTGTCCTCTTTGAGAGGCCTTATGGCACATCTCCTCAAGGTTTTATTCCTCCCCGCCGTCCGTACACATTGGGGAGAAGGCCTTGTTCAGATTAGAGTTACGAATAACCCCATTTCCTCTACTTTAAATGGTCTAGAGTTATGGGCAACCCCATTTCCCCCACTTTAAATGGCCAAATAGATAACATTTTCCATAGAAAGCCAATAATTAACCCCTACTGGCTGAGTTCAGAACATAACAATGGAATAACCCGAACGCTATATTTTTTTTCTGATAACTATGCTTTTACATGATTATTTCAAAATAGTAGTATATCCACTTCATTCTGAAATATTATGTTTGTGATATAGGTACTATCATTAATATGCTAAAATTTTCATATATATAAGATTGAACAACTCACAAACATATATTTTACTTAAATCATGCTGATATGTAATATCTCTAATCAAAAAGTGTTAATGCATAATAGTTTTCGAAATAATCTTTATACTTATTAAAAGCACACGTCACAAGTCCCTTACCTGAAAACAAATGGCGCGAGAGATTGTACACGAGGAGCTCAAGTGTCCGTGTTCTCGTTCTCGTCACCTAAATGAAAAACCAAAACTTATTATGGACAAACTCTTCCTAATATATAAACTTATACCTCAATCACAACCTAACTTTCAAACTCAAGAAAAACTTGATTCCCATCACATAAAGTTTCCCCAAAGCATATGATACAATCATCAAACACATTATGCATCCAAACCATAGAGAAACCAATTCATAAAATTTATATATGCTCTGAACATACCAAAGGATGAGCCTATTAAATTATAGCTCAAAACATACAACCTAACTTGAGAATTAAATCCACAAAGTTAGGTGTAGCATATGTTGTTCACTGCTCATTTCAGTAGCATATGCTCCATTTGTAAAATACAAACGGGCTGTCCAAACAAATCCAATTGTCATGAAATTTTACATAACTACTCCCCTGTATGTCCAGTATAAACCATAAAAATTTTGGAGTCAAAGAATAAACCCATGATTTACTAAAAATCACATAAGACAGCATACTCAAATCTGTCCTGACAGAATTTCTTGTAACTAAAAGAATTAAACCATTATTTTTATGTTCATCCAAATTCTGTGAGACCACTTCCATAACGACCATGTATGTCTTAGAATTCATAAAAACTACTCCTAGCATCCTAAATCACAGAATATGATTTAATACATATTTTTCTTGTTGTAAACATCAAATCTGTCACAGAGACAGCTTCAGTACATATTCTTACAAAATCATCAACAAATAGCAACAGGCCTTAATTTCATTTGGGTATTTTTATACCTATAGTATACATATTAAAATACCCTAATAAGCATTCAATAGACCACAATATCATCAATATTTCAAGTAACTAAAACAGAATCACCAATTCAACTTCCAAAATCAGAGCAGAGAACAAAGAGGGAAAATAAGCACACAATCATACTATCCAAATGCACAAAATCAGATGAGGTTTAATTTACTTACCCACACACTTTGAAGATGAAACCTTAGGGCTAATTGTTTAATTTCTTCTTTAAAGAAACTAGAATTTTCGGTGAGAAAGGAAGGGAGAGATGTTGCCGTGTAAGAAGGGAAGAAGAAAGAAGAACAAAGAAAGAGGAAAATGAGCTGCTAGACTTGAGATGCAGCCAAGAAAATGAGAAAAGTGAGAAGACTTTTGGGGCACAAAGAAGATAAGAAATGTGGACAAATTGGGGTGGGATGCGTGGGATGCTAGGGAAGAAAATCACACCCACCTTTCAACCCTTTTTTTTTTTCTTTGCATTCACACTTATATATATATATATATATATATATATATATTCTTTGCATTCACACTTATTTTTTCTTTGCATTCACACTTATTCACACTTGTCTACAAAGAATAATATCACTTTACACACACACACATATATATCCTTACCTTTATAGAGTTATATCTATCACATTAAAAGGGCATATATGTTCTATAATATCACAATATCAAAGTTTTATGCACTTAAAAGTAATTAAGGTAATAACATGCATCTAAACCCATAAATTAATTATGAAATTAGGTTGGGGTGTTACACTATGATCCGTAAATTTTGGTGGGGCTATAGTGGTGATGGTAGGAAAGTCCATTGGGTAAAGTGGGAGCGTCTTTGTCAAGCTAAGGAAGCCGGAGGCATGGGTTTTAAGGAGATTGAGAAATTTAACGAAGCTTTACTAGCCAAGCAAGTATGGCGTAGGTTAAAAAACCTTGAGTCACTTTGCCATAGAGTATTTAAAGCTAGATTTTTTCCGGATTGCTCTATTCTTGAAGCCACTAGTTCGATTAATGGCTCTTATGCATGGAAGAGTATTTTAAGTGCACAGGCTGTGGTACGGAAAGGCATGGTATGGAGGATTGGGGACGGTAAATTGGTGAGTATAAAGGAGGACAAGTGGCTGCCGGACAAAGTTTATAGAACAGTGAGTTCACTGCTCCCTTCTATTCCCCCTGATGCAAAGGTGAGTATGTTGATTGATACCGATATTGGAGCCTGGAAAGAGGAGGAGGTTAGACACATGTTTCTGCCTCATGAAGCCAAAAATATATTGAGTATCCCCTTAAGCATTAGACTACCCCATGACAAGATCATCCGGTCTAAAAATCCTTCGTGTGTGTTCTCTACTCAAAGCGCATATCAACTGCTAGCTAGTGATGCTTTAGCTAGCGATCCGTGTAGCTTAAACTCCGCACCCCAAAAGAATCGCTTTGGAGAGGTGTTTGGATGCTACAAACTCCCAATAAGGTGAAGCATTTTATTTGGCGTGCCTGCAACAACTCACTCCCAACGATGGACTACCTTTTCCACCGCCAAATTGCGCCCTTTGACTGCTGCAACAATAAAACCCATCCCGAAGACATCCCGCATGTAGTGTGGGGCTGTGCAGAGGTGGCCAACCTTTGGAAATCACTCACCTGGGCTCAACATGCGGTCTCCCCCCCATCGGGGGATTTCACAAACCTTTTTTCTAGTTTTTTGCGGGTTAGGGATGACTTTGGGGTGGAGTTTTTTGCAATCACATCTTGGTTGCTCTGAAATTGACGAAATGCTATTCACCTTGATCGCTATACTCGTCCACCGAACCAAGTGTTTTCCGTAGCTGGTGAGATGCTGCACGACTTCCTCGATGCCCAGGATGAAGCCTCTACGACACCTCAAGTTTTAGTTCAGCCCCGCTAGATTGCCCCGACACAAACTCGGTATAAGGCCAACTTTGATGGTGCTCTGTTTTCCTCCCGTGACGCTGCCGGCTTGGGTGTGATCATATGCGATAATGTAGGTGCAGTCATTGGTGCATTATCTATGCGTATCCCGCTTCCTCAATCAATGGCAACAGTGGAGACACTAGCTTGTAGACTTGCAATCTAGTTTGCGATCGAGATCGGCCTCCATGAAGTGATATTTGAAGGAGATGCAGCAGTGGTCATCCAAGCAATTAAGAATATAGAAGCGGACCAGTTAGTGGATGGTCACATAGTTGGTGACATCCAAGACCAAGTTTCCCTTTTAGCATTTTCTGATTTTTGTTTTGTTCCTCGTTCATGTAATAGAGTAGGCGATGCCTAGGCTAAACGAGCTAGAATAGGTCCTGAATTTCAAGTATGGTTGGAAGACTATCCCGAGGACATAGCCCATTTGGTTATGGCTGATGTATCCTGATTTTTTTGGTTTCAATAAAGCCCAACCCAGCTTTCGGGTTTGGTTTTTCAAAAAAACAAAAAAAAAAAATAAAAACAAAAACAAAGTGTCACAAGGTGCACCCCTGTTCAAGTTTTAAATTAGACAGTTCATTCACTAACTCCTGAAACCCAACTTAAATTCATAAATAGGGGCATTTTTGATAGTCCATAATTGGTACTATAATGCAATAATTATTCCTATAGTGTAGCTATTCTTTAGTTTGTTTATGTTTTTATTACAATGAATAGTCATTCTTTATGAAGAACTATTATTCAAAATGAGAAATAATTATTACTCTCTAAAAAAAAGTTGTATTAGTTATTCCTTAGTAGGTGCAATAATTTCTAAAATTAATATATTTCCAAATAAACAAACTTTCCATATACATGTATCAATAATAAAAAAATCATAAAAAATAACACATCTCTCTCAAATTTAAAAAATAACCATTATCAAGGAAATATAATTATATGAGCAAGATATTTCCTAAAGTAAATTTTAAGTTTTATTTAAATGTTATAACTCACAACCAAACTTATGAATAAGTTTAGTTACTACATTACAAGTGTAAGGATAAGGAGGCCGAGTAAGTGAGTTGGGCTGTGAGCCGTGCTTGAGGACATATAAAAGCCCGAGGATGGTCAAAAGGTTTGTTAAGTTGTGAGGTTAATGGGCCGAGGACAAGAAAGGATAATAAGGAATTGGCGGTAGTTCCCATGGAGTCGAGCCTCCTTAGGAAAGTATTGTGGAAGGTTGGAACCCAGCCATCTCGGGAATGTTGTGTAAAAGGTAATCATTCTTTTGAGGATAGACATCAGAGAAGGTAGCCAACAACAAAGGAAGAAATATCTGGGGAGAAGGCTGCCACCACCACATTAAATACTCTGCACTAAACTAATCGGTCGCATTTATTGGGAAATGACACCTGAATAGTGCTATCTCGATTTACAACCGCTCACAAACCTTCCAAGAGGTTTTGATGGGACAAGTATCCAAGTGATTACCTATATGATCAACAAATGGAAGGCTGGGATGGAGGATAGAAGGACTATATAAAGGAAAGGTCTCGGTAAAAAATGGGGCATGTAATTTGAGAAGGAAGAAAAAAAGAAGAACACATTGTATTCATAGGAACTTGAGCTATTATAAGAACATCTCATCCTCGAACTTGACCGAGAAGTGTTATTTCCATCAATTTGTGTTTTTAGTCTTCTTGGCATGAATCTGGCTAGCTATGGCCCATACTTAATTTGCTGAGGCCTTTTCCTGTAAAATCCATTCTCTAACAAATATATTGTTTTGGGCCTGTTGAGCCGTCATCTATAGTTCTGGGTGGCCTATGGCTCAAATCCGAGCCCTTACAACAACACATTTTATTTCTAGTAATAAATATTACAATTCTTATCACTCCATTTAGTATACCAAACGTGCCATAACTTTTCATTACATGTCAAAAGACAAAAAAAAAGACATTTAAAAATTGTATGTGTAATATGCATCGAACTTGCAATTATAATATTGATACAATGACTACTTAGTACTTACCAACCCATGGAAAACATAAGCAAATTACTATCACATCCTGAAACAAAGGTTGGTTGTAGATTCACGTTATTTTCTAGGAAGTTTTCATGTTAAATAAGAAGTGAAAAGAAAATTGTACTTGAGTCAAGCTGTGTATTGGGGTAGCAACTTTCTTAATTTCTAATAGAAGCAATGGGATTATCTATTCTCATAGAAGCTAAATGGTTGGTAGGAAATGGGAACTCAATTCCTATTAACTATGACTCTTGGCTTAATGTACAAAGTGGGGATTACACCTATTGTTAATGATAATTTGGACCTACAAAAGCTCACGGACATGGAGGCATATATAATAATCGAAAACTAAGTGAGGATGGCAATGAGAATGTACCATGCATGCATGTAAACCCAGATAATTAAGAGAGATAGAAGCAGCTATAACATATGAAGCTCCAAAATTTGGTATTTTGTGGATGTGAAAGTGTTATCTTATAAGCTCTATTATGTAATACCTATCAAAACTTTTATGTTCAACGTATAAAAGCAAGGTACTTTCTTTTCAAAAAATAGTATCTTGTGGATGTGGAAGTATTCATCAACATATGATGACTTATAAGCACTGTATTGGACTCTTGGTAAATTTCATAACAATTGACTTGAAGGTTCTTGGACTTTCTTTTCAATTTGTGGACAACTTTTTCATCAATTTTTTTTTTTTTTTTTTGTTTTTTATTTTTATTTTTTTATAGTTAGATAGCTCGAACAAATAGAAATCTATCAAAATATTAACTTGACATGACTTACTTTTTCAAAAATTGCATGCAATTGATTCCAATTTTTTCTTGGTGAGTTTTTTCTTTTGAAAAACACAAAAATGTGTTTTCTTGCTTTCGGCCATGTCCATGGAGCACCCCCACGCCAAACACACATCCCAAATACCATTGTGTGTTTGAGTCACCACCACGAAATCCTCAAGCCAACCAATCGCCCCACATCATAATCCAAAAACAGCCACCTAAGCTACCATTAGACTCGAAAAAAAAAAGTTTAACATAGTTCTTAACATCTTTTGTTCTTATTTCATTCCATACATATAAAAGAATAAAAACGAAAAAAAAAAAAAATCAACTCAATACTGTTGAGTAATACAAAAATCCATAAATTTATAATCTAATACTAATAGTCTAATAATTCCATAAATGAAAAAAAATATATGTATACATTTTATACATGGAATTCGCCAACTTAAACCTAGCATCTTAGGATTAGCTTGTAATCTTCATTTACAATGTGTAATATCATTCAACATGCACTTACTCATTGTTCTAAAAAGTAGATAACACGTATGGATTACACAAAGATTTGCCACTTATGAAGAAAAACTCGTAAAGAGACCAATTATATTTAGTATGCCAATTCATCATTGTGGATCATTCCATTTTGGAAAGAAAAAGAAGGTCGCAATAATTGTTGAACTATTTAAAATTTTTATATACTTAGTTTTACACATAACTTAATTTTTCTTATTGGAGTAAAATGATTTTTGTAAATATTTACATTGCTTTTAAAAGAAAATCTATTAGTTTTTTGCAATATGGTATTATCAGTGAGTTTTTCATTGAATTTTGTATTTGAGTTAATGATAATAAGCTTTGGAATTTTAAAAGACTTTGGATTAGTTTCAAATGGATATGAAGTAGATTTAAATGAGAAACTAGTTGTTCTATGAGTTTTAAATAGTTTCAAATTAGCGGTATTTGACACAAAAGTAGGGTGAATTTGAAATCTACTTTGAAGCCCTTGGCACATAATTTGAATGGATTAGATATTTTACAATAATAAGTTCAACTAATGTTGGGGGGGAGGGGGTGGTGGACAAGATAAAAGCGGTTTGCCCATGGGCTTAGAGACAAAAAGGAAGGAGAAAGGTAAAGAAGAACAAGACAGGCCCGGCATATGTAAATTCCCACCATCACCTCCAATAACAATCTAGAGCAACCCAATCCTCATAAGGACATCTCCACAAGTTGCAAACCATTTATCTATCCATAAAAGCAAGTTTCATTTCTTGTATATACTACATCAGTCTTCCAATCACGTAACAAATTTCTCACAACAAGACACTTTTAAGGGTCACTCAAATTGAATCAAAGGAAGCCCAACTAGTTTACTAAAGCCACAAATCCTATTTTCACCCACCTTGAAATCTAAATGATCATCAATACACACTACCCGATTAGCACCGTCCCAACACCCCATCAAAGCCAACTCGACCAGTAGGAATGATCATCATCAGAGGACTACAATCCAAAAAAATTGTCACCCCCACCTGAACCCAAATTTGAAAAATCAACTTCACTCTCCACCAAACCACTCTCCCCAACAAATATTAGATTCAGACCACAATATTATGAAATTCCCTTTACAACTTGCATTCTTGTCCAATTCACTGCTACATGTCATGTTGCCAAGCCATTGCAATTTACTTATCCCACAACAATGGTTATTGCTACGATTGCAGTTTACTTTAAACAATAACATGGTCCTCTCAAACATTGGTTTTAGGGGTATTTTGGACATTTAAAGTGTATTTTAGTGATTTTGGCAATTCCAACTTTCAAAGATATTTTAGCTTTTTTTAGCGGTTTTGAGGTATTTTAAAGGTTTCTTGGTATTTTAGTCATTCTCATTTGTAAAATAAAATTTATTAGTATGGACAATTTTGTTAATTATATAAATTATTATATCTCCACCAATAAGTAATGTAAGATTAATCCCAAGTGGTTCCTAAGATCTCGTGATATCAAAGAGATCCTGAATTCAAAATCTTTTGTCGGCATCTTGGGGATAACCTTGTCTAAAAAAAAAAAAAAAAGTAATGTAAGATTACCACCATTTAATAAGGTAATGAGACCCTATCCAAAAAAAAAAAAAAAAAAGTAATGAGATTAGAGTAATGTGAAATATTTTGTAATATTAAATGTGATGTTAAGGTGATTTGATATTTCATGTTAATTATTTATTAGATGTATTATACCCACACACAAAAATGTAGGAATATTGTAGAATTTCTAATGTGACTTTAAGAAGAATAATGTGGGAGGACTTTCATGATCACACACACTACGGTACATCCTTCCTTAGGCCAAAGGCTTATAAGGTAAGGGTGTGAGACGTCTCTCCTCGATGCGGGATTGAGCAAATTCATGCGGATGGGACGTAAGTTAATCCTTACCCATCCCAAAGCGAACAATACCTGATTGGGGGCCAAAACGAAAGTCCTCCCACAAATAATATTACAAACACAACAATTTTCATAACATTTGTGTTGACAAATTATTATTGATGTTTATTTGCGCCAATTAATGACATTACTTTTTTACTTATCATTAAAAACTTGACATTTTGATAGTTATAATTTTTTTTTTTTTTGGGGGTACCTCTAGAGTTGTTTTAAAAACCTCTTAAAATGCTTTATTTTTTTTTTTTTTTTTGGGTTACCTTAGCTAATTTTGTGCTTAAGTCTATTTATCTCACCCTTTAATAATTTTTAAAAAAAAAAAACTAGTTTTTCGTTTTAATAAGAGTATCTTCAATAGTCTCTCCAAATTTTTGTACAGTTTGAAAAATGGACAATCACTTTTGTCTTTTACTTTCTTTTTTTTTCAAATATACTCTCCAAAGACTTTTTATCATTTTTTTTTATCTCATTTAAATATTATTTCTTCATTCATTCTTTAGTATTCTTTTATTTTTTTTAACATTCATTTATACTCATTCTCAACAATTATATTTTTCAAATTTCCAATAATTATATTTTTTAAATCTTCTAATAGTTATATTTTCCAAAATTTCGATCATTTTTGTTAAAAGTATAATTTTAATTTCCATGTTTATATTATTTATTTGTTCATCTTTATCAAATCAATGCTAATTTGGTGCAAGTCCTATGTAATTTAAAGTTGATCAAATCTATGTAAATTGGAATAAATTTATTCATTAATTTTTGCCTAATATTAACTTTTAATTTTTAATAATCATTAACTTATTAATTACTCTTTCTAATTTATTTGAAGAAAAACCTATCTAAATCTTTTTTTTGATAATTAAACCTATCTAATCTTAATTTAAGGGATTATTGATATCATTGTTCCTTTAAAGAAATAAACTCATTGTTCTTATTATTCATTAAATTGTAATTAATTTTCCTTTAAAAAAAAAAACTTGTCCTTAATTTTTATTAAAATAAATACTTATCATTAAAAAAAAGTCCGCACAGGCTTTCCTTTTTGTCAAAACACACAGACAAAGATTTATCCCAAAAAAAAAAAAAAAAAAAAACTCACACACAGACAAAGAGAGAGAAAAGAGAAGAGATATCGCCGATGAAGAATCTCCGCCCTGCTCCACCGCACCGCCACCACACCTTCGAGGAAGACCTGCCTCTCTCAAGCTAAGGACCAGCGGAGATCAGCCAAGTTAAATCGGCTTTCACCGTCCTCCTCCACACTGACAAGATTGGGTCAGATCGGCATCTCTGTCTATTCGATTCCTATTTCTTTTTTCAATCTTCTGTTTATAGATCCCATCAATGACTTTCCTGAACAGTGAAGGAGCCTCTTCTTCTTCTTCTTCCACTCGCCGATGGAACTATGACGTCTTCTTGAGCTTTAGAGGTGAAGATACACGCGAAGGTTTTACCAGCCATTTATATAAGGCTTTGTGCGACAAAGGCATCAACACCTTCATCGATGATAAACTTCATAGGGGAGAAGGAATTTCGGAAGAACTTATCCAAGTCATCCAAAATTCATCGATTTTGGCTATTGTCTTCTCTGAAAACTACGCCGACTCCATATGGTGCTTGGATGAACTTGCTGAGATTGTTGAGTGTAAAGAAAAGGACCAAGAGGTTCAAATTCTTCCAGTTTTTTACAACGTTGATCCATCAGAAATACGAAATCAAAAGGGAAACTTTGGAAAAGCACTCGCTAAACATGAAAAGAAGTTGAAGGATAACAAGGTGCAGAGGTGGAGGGATGCTCTAATAAAAGCAGCTAATGCATCTGGGTGTCATTACAAGAAAGGGTATGTATCTAATTGTTGATATCATAGTTCATGCTTTTATTGAGTTTGTACTGCTAATATGATGTTTATATCAATGACAGTTATCAAACATATATGAATTGCATTCCATTTACTTTATCAAAAAATGCGTCAATTGTTTGTTATAACTCACAACCAGTTATCTTGAATTCGTAGTTCATCTGCTAATCTATCTAATTATATGTTTTCTTATGCTCTGTGATTGTCAGCTGCGCTACATATAAATCTGAATCTGACTTCATCCAAAACATTGTTGAAGAGATAGCAAATGCTAAAGTAAATTGGACGCAGTTATATGTTGCTGAATACCCAGTTGGAATAAAGTCTCGTGTAGAGGCCATAGAGTCACTTTTAGATATTGAGTTAGATGAATTTTGCGTGGTAGGGATTTATGGCCTTCCTGGAGTAGGAAAGACTACAATTGCAAAAGCTGTTTATAATAAAATTGCTAAACATTTTGATGGAAGCAGCTTTTTAATGAATGTTAGAGAAAATTTGGGGACAGATGCTGGCATAATCACACTACAAGAGCAACTTCTTAATGACATCTTAGGGGATGGTAATTGGAAAGTGAGCAACAGATTTAGAGGAATGAGTTTGATAGAGAAGAGACTTCGCTGTAAAAAGCTTTTTTTAATTCTTGATGATGTCGATGAGTCGACAAGAATAGAAAATTTACTTGGAAAATGTGATTGGTTTGCTCCCGGAAGTAGAGTCATTATAACATTAAGAGATAGACACTGGTTAGCTGCCCTTAAAGAAAAAGTTTGTACAACTTACAAGGTCAAGGAATTCAAGGTCGAGCAATTAAACAAATATGAAGCTCTTCAACTCTTTAAAGACCATGCCTTTCCTGGAAACAAACCTCATGATGAAGATTATTCTAAACTTGCAACTAAATTCATAGATTTTGCTGATGGCCTTCCACTAGCACTAGAAATAATAGCTCGTGATTTGTGTGGAAAAGCTAAAGATGAATGGGAAAGTGCATTAGATATGTATAGCAAAATTCCCAATAAAGAAATTCAAAAAATACTTAGAGTAAGTTATGATGGATTGAATGACACCGAGAAAGATATTTTTCTAGATATTGCATGTTTCTTCAAAGGATGGTACAAAGATTATGTGGTAAAGATATTAGATGCTTGTGAATTATATCCAAGTTTTGGTATTCCGAGACTTGTTAATAAGTGTCTTGTAGTTGTTGATCAATATGGTAGATTGTCAATGCATGACTTGGTACAACAAATGGGCAAGGAAGTTGTTCGACAACAAGCACCAGACATCCTCGGAAAACGTAGTAGGTTATATTGTTATAAGGACTCGCTTGAAGTACTAACTAGAAATAAGGTATAAGTTCTTTTTCTTCAATTATTTTGCTCTTTATTTTTTTATTTTTCACTAGGTAGAAAGTATTGTATTTTTTCTTTAATTTTTCTTTCTTTCTAACATTTTATAAAATATTAGTTCATCAATATTATTGTTTCTTTTTTAATTTCAAAATATTTATATATTTGGAAAATTCTTTTATTTTCTATGGTTCACTTAATGCTTCTCCAATTAGGGATCAAAAAAAATTCGAGGCATAATGTTGCATTCGCCTCAACCAAGAGAGGTGCAACTACACACTGAAGCTTTCAAAAGGATGGAAAATCTCAAATTTCTAATAGTTGAGAATGTACATATTTGTAAACCACTTAAATTTCTTCCCAGCAATTTAATACTTCTTAAGTGGCCCGATTATCCTTTTCACTGGCCATCCGAATATTTTCCTGAACAACTTGTTGCTATTGAGATGCCACGTAATTGCATTAGACTGCCGAAGTTAATCAACCAGGTATGATTATGTATATTTTTAAATTGGGATTTTGTTAAATTTTTTTCAAATTTTGTTGTAGTTAACTTTTGGTTTGTTTTCCCTACAGGAATGGCGGTTAGAAAATTTGAAAGATGTCAATTTCGAACGTTGTGAATTTATTACGAAATTACCTAAATTATGGGCCCCAAATTTAGAGAGTTTGGATCTTGCTTTTTGTAAAAATTTAGTTGAGATTGATGAATGCTTTGGATCTCTTGAAAAGCTTAAAAGATGGAACCTCGCTCATTGCAAAAATCTTCAATTTCTTCCAAGCCAACTCAAGTTGAAATCTCTTAAATATTTTTGTCTTACTAGTTGCTCGAGGCTTGAGAAGCTCCTAATTTTCATCCAGAAATGGGATGTTTAGAGATTTTATATTTAGGTGAGAGTGGCATTAGAGAGTTGCCTTCATCAATCGAGCATCTCACTAAGCTTGATACATTAAGCCTTGATAAATGCGAAAACCTTCGGGATCTTCCAGATAGCATTTATAAATTGCAACAGCTTCGGATATTGGACACTACTACTACCAAATTGAGACCAACATGCAATTTTTGGATAGCTCTTCAGGATATGGGTTTGTGGAGATGAAACCACTGGATTTCCAGCACTTTGAAAACATAATTGAATTAGATCTTTTAATGAAGCTTGATTACTTCCCCGCATTGGAAATGATAGATCTATCTGAAACCAATATTGTTACCATCCCTGAAAGCCTTAGCAGACTTCCCAAATTAGAATCACTTTTAATTTCAAATTGCAAGCATCTTCGTGAAATTCGAGGACTTCCCCAATCAATAAGAACCGTTCTTGCAGAGAATTGCATGTTGTTGGATTCTCAATCACCAAGCGGGCTATTGAATCAGGTCTTTCTCTTTCTTTCTTTAAGATATGAAGAAACAATTTTTGTTACTTTCTCTAAATACTTTACGAGATTTGCTAAAAGAATAATCTTGAATTTTCTAATTGCATGCAGGTAATAGAAATTATAGGGATTTTACCAAATAGAGTTTGTGGCAGTGCAAGAAGCAACAAATTAATGGATCCACAGTTCACCAATTACTTCCCATCTGAAACTAAGGGTGCTGAATCTGAAGACAGGGACATATCAATGGATCCGCAGTTCTCCAATTATTTACCATCTAAAGCTGAGGGCGCTAAATATGAAGATGGGGACATATTATTTATCAAAAAAAAATATGAAGATGGGG
Source organism: Quercus dentata (assembly GCA_028216015.1). Classification (NCBI taxonomy): domain Eukaryota; kingdom Viridiplantae; phylum Streptophyta; class Magnoliopsida; order Fagales; family Fagaceae; genus Quercus; species Quercus dentata. Next base: position 74,458,864 of record CP116446.1, on the reverse strand, counting down.
ACATATCAATGGATCCACAGTTCTCCAATTATTTCAATATGAAGCTGAGGGCGTTGAATATGAATATGGGGACATTGCTTGTACTCTTCATGTACCAGGAACTGAGATTCCAAAGTGGTTCAACCATCAAAGTGTTGAAAAAATCATATTGTTCTGGGTTGGTTGCAAATTTCAAATTGGCTGTCTGTATTGCTCTTGGACCAGATGAGGCACATAAGCGCTTTTATGATTGCTATGTTTTCATTTCCATCAATGGTTGTGAAGAACGTGAATGTGGGTATTTTCGTCCATCTGAAAATAATTATAATCATCTGTTCTTATTTTCTCCATGTCAATGGCTTCTGCAGCAGCATTTGAAAGAATCAAATCCAACTGAACTGAATCGCGTTGAGGTTACATATAGAACCTGTTTTGCTCATTATGATGTTGAACCCAATCCTTGTATTGAGCCACTAAATCCCACCCTCATAAAAAGGTGGGGGGTCCATGTAGAATGCACTTGTCCTCCTCAAGAATCTGTAATACCTAACTTGCCCCTTCTAACTGCTGGACGTGATGATGATGATGTCATTGATTACCAGCATGAGTTGACATTTTATGGATCTGATGATAAAGAAGAATATCAGTCTCCTCTGGTCCTTGATGACACATCTATGTCATGCATGAGTTGGCTAGTTGAGCCAACCACCAGGCTTTTTAAGCTATTTTGCTTTTGCAGCCCCAGAAATTTTTCCTGAAAGGGTGATTGAGGCCCTTAGACCTTAGTGCCCACGAGCCTAAACATTTCATTCTGTTCTGTCGAGTAAAAAAAGAAAAAGGTGGGGCTTCCTAAGGATACAACAAATGAATACAACTTAGCCTTGGGCAGGGCAGATATGCATTTTGGCTTAACCGTTAGTGGTGGGTTTTGTTTGTGTTCAACTTCAACTGCCCATGACTTTGTCAACTTCAATCTCTATTCATCATCGAAGAAACTGAGGGCATTTTGATGAACTCAGAGGAAATATGCCTCAATAAAAAAATCACATTGAAACTGTTTCTCCTCTTTTGTTTCTGTCCGGTTTCTTTTGCATTTGATGCCAAGGTATGTTTCCCTTTTTATTAGCACTGTTTCATTTGCGTCTTTTACCCAATGGCAATGGATATCATTATCATATCAACTTATAAGTGTATTGTTTTGTTGTTCTGTCCTGTAGTTGTAGTTGTAGTATCAGTTTTGGGTTTTGTTTAATCCTGTGTGTCTGCTTCGTTTTATTTTAAAAGTCTGTTTATGTGTTCTGTGTTTCTTTTAATAAATATCCCAGTTTTTATGAAAAAGTAATTATAAGAACTCTGAAAAAACCAAACTCAGGGGAAGCAAGAAACTGGTTTGCAGACCAGCAATTCTGCAGAAAAAGAAAATGGTTTGCAGAAAAGCAATTCTGCAGAAAAAATAAAACTGGTTTGCATTGCAGACTAGCAATTCTGCAGAAAAAAAAATCCGTGAGTTTAGGAGAAGGTGTTGTGTGGGTCTACCGGAGAGAGAGACAAAAAGGTTGAGGGGAAAGAGAGATGGAAGTGAATAGAGAGAAACTGAATTTTTTATACTATTTGATGGTATAGTTTATATTATCTTAATGAGTTGTATATAAAAATAGAAACTGGGATGTTGGGTGAGTTGTAAAATGAGATGGTAAAATAGATAAAGTAGGTTTTGAGATTGTAAAATAGAACTTTTTTGGAATCCTAGATGGAAATGCTCTTAGAGAAATAAAGATTGATTATGAGAAAATTGCTAGTACCCATCCCAATACTCTAATTAGATGGTAAATACTTAGTAACTATTATGTAATTTGTGTTTCCTTTTATTGGGTTTGAGATATACTGGTGTGATGATTTGGAGTGTAGTGTGGAACTTTGTGGAGCTTAATTATTGTTTTGGTGCTGGGTTTTCAATGAATTTGGAATTGAATGAAGAAGAATTATTCATTGTTTAAAGTTGTACTACAAGTTGAAGATTTAGGTTAGTGGCATGTGTTATCTGCTCCCTCAAAGTATTTGTAAGAATGCATAAACCAAACTTTCCATCACTTAGGAAGTACAAGGTAAAAAATATTGTAGAAAACTTTCCATCCTTACTGCCTAAACCAAAATTTCCATCACTTAGGAAGTACAAGGTAAAAAATCTTATAGAAAACTTTCCATCCTCACTGATAGTTATTTTGTATCTTAACTTCAATGTGAATCCACCAATGATATCTTAACTAGAAATTGTGTCCCAAGCATTGTTTATGTTATATAGAAAACTGGTATAGGTTTATCATACTTCAGCATTAAATCTACCTTTTTATCTAATTGTTAGTCTCTCTCTCTCTCTGTCTCTCTGTCTCTCTCTTTCAAGTTCTTCACATCTTGTCCTACTCTGCTGTGATCACTAGAAAGGATTTGCAATTTTCTGTTGAGGTTACTAGAACCATATTTCCTTAGTGAAAGTTATTTGGTATCCAAACTTCTATCTGAATTCATGAATGATATCTTAACTAGAAATTGTGCCCCAAGCATTGTTTATGTAAAATAGCAAACTGAGAGAACCAAGAAACAATACCAACATTTTTTTTCTTTTTTTAAAATAATTGATTGTGTTCTAATGCTTAGCCAGATTTTATTGCACATACTCCCTGTAATGCAATTTAGAAGGATAAGTATGAAATAAACTTTACAAACTAAACAACAAAAGGTATGGAAAATAATAAACATACCATTATGCACTGTAATTGCAATAGAAATAAATTTTGCTATAATCATTACCATGACATGGGTTGCATTTGATTTCATCTGGGCTTAACTAAATTTTTTCAGTTAAGCTTGGCTTTGAGCAAAAAATTTCCTATTAATATGGTAGTCCTATTGGTAAGTGCTTTGCTTATATTCCTTTTGGAGATTAATATATGCTTTATGGGGATGTTTAGATTTGCTTAGGAATTTTGATTCATGGGGTCTGTTTTTGTTAAGGTGGCGATGTTGTTACTGAAAGAGGAAAAGGAAGCTTATAAGAAGCCTAAATCTAAGATAAAGAAAGTGTATTTCTTCCCCATTGTTAGGAAGTTAAAATATGCAAAATATTGATAACCTAAATTGCTTCTTACATACCAAATATGGTGATTGATAATCTAAAGTGCTTCTTACTTCCTAGAAATGCCAAAAGAAACTACTGTTGCACCTGAACTTGGGACCTCTTTGCCTTGAATTGTTTAAGAACTTTGTATCTATGAAGTAATTTAGTAATAGTTTTATACATTTTTAATCCAACTTGGTTTCTTAAGATTGCTTTTTCATCTATCCTTTGTTCACCAACATGGCAATATCTGCTTCTTTCTAATGGTCATGGTTTCAGTGACTATTTCTTTGCACTATCAATGTTAAAGTTGTTCTTTATATACAGGTGCTGAAGGTATTACTGTGGCAGTTGCTTCTAAAGATAGCACCCTAAAGGCTGTAGAAGGTAATTGGAAAAAGCCAATAAGCTGTAACTCAAATGACAAAGAAGGAAAGCTACTAAATCAAAGTAATAGAATGAACCTTTTTGCATAAATGTTTCTTCTTTTTTGGACGTGTTTGCCTATGTTTTTGTTGGCTTGGTTTCTTATTTCTATTCCATGGTCAAACATTCTCAGTATTTTTGTATCATGCTCCCAAAGGTCATAACAATTGGCCAGTTAGGATTTTCTATTTAACAAAGATTCTTAGAGAAATTTTAATAAAAATGCAAAGAACCTCATTCAATATAAAGTCATTGATAGTAACCACAGAATATGAATCAAGATTCAGAGACTTCATTTGTATAATGAAAATTTTATTTTTCTTCAATGTAAAGGTGTACATAATAGATATTATTATTTTCCATAGATTATATTATGCCACAAGAGAATATAAATGGTAATTAGGTAGGACCACAATCGAAATATCCAATACACTATTAGCAAACGATGTTTAAGAGACATTCCACTTTCTTCCTCTTATTATATTTAGAAGGTAGGGAAATTAATATTGGAGGCATATCCCCCTTTTGGTAGCACGGGACATTTGATGAGTTATGACCCAAAAGTGTCTACACGAAGATAAAGCCGGTTATTCCTTGATGCATCAACATTGCATTCTACCCAGGAGCATGCCTAATTGCTCCTTTTATATTATAACTTATGCTACTTAAGCTGTAAGAACTGCCATTAGGTTGGATACTGGTAACATTTTTCCCCCACTCAATGTTATAGTGGAAATTAAAAAACAAAGAGAAGGTTTAAGAAATTAAGCTTGAACAATCAATTTCAAGTTACTAAAGAGATGAAGAGCTACCTGCACTTTCAAGAATTTGGAGGAGGCCTACTTTGTCTTTGTGGTTTAGAGGTGTTTGAAAGTATCCATGCTAGTAAAGGATGAACTCGGAGCAAGTCCCATGTTTCTCCCATTCTTGTGATCAAAATGGGGAACCATTGCCGCTTGGGCAAGCCAGTGTTGGCCAACTTACTTACATTCTGCTAATTAGGTTTGAAATCTATAGAATGATATGCAATGAACATTATTAGTGATGGAATGGAAGCTATGTACTTATGTGTAATAAAATGAATGATGAATGATGCTACAATTGCTACAGAATTTAATATATAAACTTTAGAAATTTAAGTGCTCATGTTAAAGATGTAGTTCCAATTACATTTATTATCAAGTTAGTTTATAAGTCTTATATATAGTAAAATTGAGAACAACTTTAACATTTTCCTAATAAGAAATTGGTCCCTTGGATTAATCGAAAGAGTTGTTAGGATCGTAGTTGGACGGGTATGAGCCATCATTGTAATTAGGCCAAAGCCCATGAATGCCGAAATTTGTTTTGGCTTTTCTTCTTGTTTGATAGCAACAACTTTGCTTTGTGTCACAGACATCATTAGAGATTTAGAGTGCTGAAATCAAGAAAAAGTTGTGATGTTATGACAGTTAGCGTTCAAAAGGATGATCTCTCTCTTAAATAATCCCACTCACCTGTTGTACAAGATAGAAGAATTCTAAACTCTGTGAAACACAACCAATTGCTAGGCATTGTACTAATAAAAGCTTGATGAAGATTGCACAATTGGGTTTCATCTCTGTGTGTGTCAGTGAGTTGTGGGATTTGTTTTTGGACTTAGGGTGGTGTCATGGTGTGAATGGCAGTACTTATAGGCAAAAACGTAAGTGTGGACAGAATATTTGGTGCAGCATATGCTTACTGCTATTGCTATTAATTTATCACTTGTGTTGTGCGAAACAAATTCACGGGATTAGCCTTTCACATTGGGAGTTTGGGACGAGTTGGGACAAAATTATTGACTTATTTCCACAACTTCATTGGTTTTGTCTGTATTTTTGTGAAAAAAAAAAAAATTAATTATTATTTACTTATCATATTGAAACAACTAACTTTGACTTCTTTTTTCCTTGCTATTAAAGAGTTACAGAAAACCAAGTACAAAAAATAGCAACAAAAAGACACTCAGACCGGTAAAACGTCCTCATTGAGAGCAAGAACAACTTCTGTCACATCATTTTCCTTTGCTTTGCGTTTAAAAGTAATTGATTTTCCTAAATTACAATAGGCTTTATTCCACTTTTTGGAACCAATTTTTTATCTGTACAAATCAACTAAAGGCTTTATTCCACTCTTTGGAACCGATTTATTTGTACAAATAGATTCCAAAGATGCACAATCTTGCATCATACATTTGCATAAACCCAGTTAAGGTTTTCGGCCATATTACATAGCATTTTCTCTATACAACTATTACTTTATGTCTTTAAAATCTACAGAAAATTGTACAAGCCATAATCAACAATGAGTAATGAATTATATAAATCTAGCAAGTTAATGATCCACACCAGCTTCATGTTAGTAACTCTACACATCAGTATTACAAATACACCAATGATGAACCCAAGTGGATGTCTACGAGCCTGAACGTGGAACCAGTTGTGTTTGCTCTTCCCAGCTCTCACATTACATGAAAATCACTGGAGTATGTCAAATATGTGGAGATGCTAGATGCAAATGTAATCTGACCAGAACAAACCTTCCACTAAATGCGACAGAGAATATTCTAACCGTCAAAGCCAGTAGATATCTCTGTAATGATAAACATAATTTTTTGGCTGAACAAATTCTACTACCAGTAGTCTCCACAAGAGCACTTCCCATCTTTGAAATGATGGAATCGTTGGACATCTCTAAGAATTATCTCCCTATCAAAAATCAATGATATAAGTTTAGCAGCAGAATGACAATCCCCACAGACCCGTAGATTCTTCACCACCCGAATTTTTGTACCAGGGGGAGAGTTTAGAAGCCCAAAAGCAATAGCCAATTTCTCACTATGATATCTTAGAGTAATTTCTTTGTCTTCATCTTCCATGTCTGCATGAAATACTAAAGAAATATCAGGAACATACCCAACCAACTTCAATTCCTTGACTAACTTGTCAAGTGCCCGGTGCAAATCTGTAGAAACAGATTGCACTCCCTCCCCAGCGAAGAATTCATGCACGACATTGTTCACCTCCACTGAACTACACCCGGGTACCTTCACCACCCCCTTGTCTTTCATCAGCTTCCTCAAATAATTCACATCTTCCCATCTCCCAGCCCTTGCACACAAGTTTGATAAGATCACATAGTCTCCTCCATGAGAGTCATCCAATTCAAAAATTCGTCCAATCACTTGCTTTGCCAATTCTACATTGCCATGGCTGCTACAAGCAGATAACAAGGTTCGCCACAGTATGGGAGTGGGTTTGATTGGTAATGCATCAATGAACTTATAAGCCTCATCTAAGCGACCAGCTCGACTTAGCAAATCCACCATACATCCATAGTGCTTGATACCTGGCAAAATCCCATACTTGTCACTCATGCTGTAGAAATACTCACAACCTTCCCTTACTAAGCCAGTGTGGCTGCAAGCATATAAAAGACCCAAAAATGTAATTTCATCAGGTCGCACTCTCGCCCTCTTCATTTCTTCAAACAGTGATATGGCTTTGGAACCATGCCCATGAGTTGCATATGCCATAACCATGGCTGACCAAGCCTGTGTATCTCTTACAGACATGTTCTCAAAGACAGACACTGCATCATCCAAGCTTCCACACTTTGCATACATATCTATAAGAGCAGTGTTGACCTTTACATATTTATCAAAACCATGTATCTTCACATACTCATGTATCCACCTCCCTAAGTCTAATGCTCCTAACAAAGCACAAGATGAAAGTACGCTAAGCAGTGTTACATCAGTAGGCATGAGATTAATCGCTTGCAATTCACGAAACAATGACAATGCCTCATTGGGCCGACTACTTCGAGCATATCCCGTGATTATTGCATTGTAACAAACAACACAAGGCTCAACTATCTTATTAAAGACGCGGCGAGCCGCGTTCACATCATTGCACTCAGTATACATATTTATCAATGTGGGACATACATATATGTTATGGTTGAGACCAAGTTTGGTAGCAAGGCAATGCAATTGTTTACCTTCTTGCAATGCCTTAGAGCTTGCACATGCCTTGAGAAGAGAAGGGAAGGTATAATCATCAGGGATAATGCCAGAGCATAGGATATCAGAAAAGAGCACAATGGCCCGAAGAGGGGCATTGGAGCGGGAGTATCCACGGGCCATGTTGTTGAAGACCACAATGTCTGGTTGGGGAATTTGGTCGAACAGTTGGTGGGCATGGTCCATAAGGGTAGCACTAGGATTGAAAGTACAGAAACTGATGAGCTTGGTGAGGACATTGATGTCATTTTGGAGGTGGGTTTTGATGGTAAAGGCTTGGATTTGCTTAAGCTCTCTGAGAGAAGTGCACTGGGGTAAGAGAGACAGAGGAGAGGTAGTGTTGGGCTTTGGAGGAGAAGAAAATGGGCTGATTTGGAGAGCATTAGCTGCTGCCATATTTTTCTAAAGATTACATCCACATGGTAATCACGTCCATGTGAGTATTGCTTTTCTGGTTGTGACTTGTGGACCTTATCCACAAAGGGAAAAAGTTAATGGATGTGGGTATCGGTTTATGAATTATTTTTTGGTTTTAGAAAAATAAATTAATTTTTTTGATAATTTTTTATATTTCTTATTAAAGTGATATCAAATTTTTCTTAAAATGGCTCATTAATAATTGTCTTAAAGACATCCCGTTAACATAATCCATCTACAAAACCAACTGGGTTGGTCAAATCCTATATGGCTAAATCATTGGCCATCTGTTGCATTCGGTATACATTAGTTCCTTGCTTTGTACTTAAAATTAATCCAAGAGCCTAATAACTCAACTAGTTAACACTTTTTGATATTTTCAATAAAAACACTCATAATTAAAAACCTTCACATCCTTAACTATAAATCTTTAACTAACAAATTATATATCCAAAAAAAAAAAAAAAAAAAATTAAGTGACTTATATACCAAGGTTGGAAAAAAGAAAGTAAACAAATAAGAAGAATGGTGCATGAGACTTTAGTTTTGTTTTTTATTACAATGAATTGATCGTTACAACGATGGGTGGCGTAATTTGAATCATGATTATCCTCACAAATGAGAAGAAGTAATGTCAATTAAAAACCTTCACATCCTTAACTATAAATCTTTAACTAACAAATTATATATATAAAAAAAAAAAAAATTAAGTGACTTATATACCAAGGTTGGAAAAAAAGAAAGTAAACAAATAAGAAAAATGGTGCATGAGACTTTAGTTTTGTTTTTTATTACAATGAATTGATCGTTACAATGATGGGTGGCAGAATTTGAATCCTCACAAATGAGAAGAAGTAATGTCATTGAACTATAAAATTATTGGTGTTACAATAATGGAGAAAATTATTAGATACTTCCCGAGTACCATAAATGCGTACTCCTTCCTCTCACATAAATAATAGGTCCTATCATAAATTTAATTAGTGGGACCCACAATTTATGTGAGAGGAGGGAGTATGCATTTATGGTACTCTGAGAGTACATAATAATTTCCCCAACAATAGGAGGTAGAATTTGAATCATGATTATCCTCATAAATGAGAAAAAATAATATCACTTAACTACAAAACTCTTGGAATATAAAACTTTAGTTTTATATCAAATTCGAAATGAATATCCTAATCTCCAATATAACTCTATTAAGCTTTACACCATTCAAAAAAAAAAAAAAGAAGGGCCCGGGTTTAAAATAAAATAAAAATTATCAATGAGAGGCCGTTAACAATTTGGGCATAAGATACTCCACCCCACCCCCACAACTCTTCCCCTCCCCCCAAGCCCGCAGCGCGCGCGTCTCTTAACCATTTGTAAATACACAATCAACCTATAATGACCAAAACAACAATCAACCCAAGGTGTTAATTTGCACAATTGGTTTAATTAAGGTGTTAAACTAAGTAAAATAGACTAAATTACAAATTATAATCTCTGACTTTGACATATTTTCAATTTAGAATCTTAGATCTTCAGGTTTCATTTTTTCTCTCATTTAAATTATTTAACTTCTTTTAGTCTACTCTGTTCAATTAACGGTGTCAAATAATTAAATAAATCCACGAAATGATCATATTTTAGAAAGTAGTGAAAATTGAAATTTAAAATTTTGAAATAAAAATGATTCAATATTTGTCTTTATAGCTCAATGATAATTACTCTTTATTATCATAGGCTAGAATTCAAATCTCACACTTGTTTACTCCACAATAAAAGACCTCATCAATTTAGCTAACTACAACCCACAAAAAATAAGTCAAAACCAAATGGTTAATTTCAATTTAACCAATAAAATTAAATTGAATCACCCCAAACATATCCAAATTGCTAGTATTTTGTTATCAAATAGAAACCCAACAGTCCCATGTTGCCACGTGTTTGCTGCAGCACAACCTTATTTTATGTAACGCAAAAATTTCCAAAGCATTTAATTTTATATAAAAAAAAATCCATAAGAAACAAAAACTTAAAGATACACATGCGGTGTGCCCCACCTTGGACTTTTTATATTCCTCGGAATCTCTGATTAGGGTTCCTAAACACAATATAAACATTTTTGGTCCTCTTCCTGTCTCTTTCATACTCTCATAACACTAGCAAAATATGATGTACTTTCTGGTAAGTCCAACTTCTATGTCTTATTATTATTGTTTATTTCTCTAAAACTTTCTAAATATATTTATTTTTTATTTCTCTAATAGTTTCTAATTTTTTTTTTTTCAACGAAGGAAAAAAAAAAACATGTAGCCAATCATGACTAATCAATCGAGGTTCATAGTCAAGCCCAAAAATTTTAGGACCAAGGCTTTGTTGTTGGCTGTACTATTTTACCGTGCCACATAAAGGTCACTCGGTCACTCTATATGTTATTAGTATACTAATTTTCAATGGCATTGCTTGAATCTTGATAGAGATTGGTTAAGTCTAATGAAAACCTGAGGTTTTGTTCCATACTGGGACCAAAAAAAAAAAAAAATCAATAACCATTAATTTGTAGCAGTGAAATACCTCTGGGTTGAAATTGGATATGATGGTTTAAAATTAAAGGATTTGAAGAACTGCAAGTATGAATAGCTAGATATAAATTTAACTATTTAAGGACTTGAGTTTTGGAGATTCTGCTCAAAAAAAAAAAAAAAAAATACTTGTGATATACAAATCATTTAAGCAAAGAGTTGAAATACAAATCCTGCTCTTTAAATACCTCTATTGTTTTTGTTCTTTTTTTAAAAAGTATCTTTTGCATTTTGTGTGAATGTGACTTATTCTTTGTTTCTTTAATGTTTACAAAATGGTAAGGCATGTTTGTTCAAAGTGTATGCCAATGGATCATTTTAAAACTAGATTGCTGTGTTTGCTGTAAATTCTGATTATCCTTTTATCTTTTCTTTGCTTGATAAACAAAAAGTGTTTATTTTATTTTCTAAAACAAATTGAAGATGAACATTAAAAATAGTGAAGAGATTGAGAGTGTTTCCCAACAAAATGGGTTGAATTTTTTTTTTTTTTTTTTTATGAACACATTGGAATGACCAGTTAAACTGCTTGGCAACAGGCTCATGATGTGCAGTGGGACTTATTAAAGAAACAATGGCATGCTGCCGCACGTCAAAGGCATGCTGCTATACGGGCAAAACGTGTTCAGTACAATGAAGATCATGAGCAGTCCCTGCGCAATACTCGGTTAAATAGGAGCGGGGAGCAGAAGAAATTTCACCAAAATGGGGATAGGCCATTAGATGAAGGTCAAGTAAGTAAGGGAAAGGACACTGACTGGGGCCTTATACTTTTGACAATAAATAACTAGTCTGGTTTCCTGTGGTATACATCTGTGTACTTGGGTAGCACCTTTCTTTGATTTTAAAAAAAATAAATAAATTTAATTAATTATCAAATAATAATAATAAAAAATCACCAGTCTACTATTTTACCATGCCACACAAGGCTCACTCAGTCACTCTATATGTTAGTAGTTTTATTTTCAATGGGTGCTCTCATACTCCCATTGATGGCACAATAGGTTCTGGCATTGCTTGAATCTTGATAGAGATATGGAAAGTCTAAAAAAAAAAAAAAAAATAAATTGTAATTTTCGAAGTAATAGTGGAGTACTATTTTTATTTTTTTAAGTGTCTTGCCCGTTTTCTGTGAATGTGATTTATGCTTCATTTGTGTAATGTTTCACAAAATGGTGGTGAGGCATATGTTTGTTCAAAGGGGATGACGGGTCATTTCGAAAATAATTTGCTGTGTTCTTAGTAAATTCTGATTATCTTTCTTCTCTTTGCTTAATAAACAAAAGGTGAAGGATTGCTTACTAAAGACAACTTTTTATTTTCTTTGCTAAAATCAAATTGAAGATGACCACTAAACATAGTGAATAGATATAGAACGCTTCCTATCAAAATGGTTTGAAATTTCTTGATGAACACATTGGAATGACCAGTGAAACTGTTCGGCAACAGGCATGTGATGTGCAGTGGGAATTACTGAAGAAACAATGGCATGCTGATGCAGGTCAAAGGCGTGCTGCTATACTGGCAAAACGTGTTCAGTACAATGAAGAGCTTGAGCCATCTATGCCCAAACCACTGTTAGATAGGATGGGGGAGCAGAAGAAATGTCACCAAAATGGGGATAGGCAATCAAGTAAAGGGCAAGTAAGTAAGGGAAAGGACCATGACGGGGGCTTTGATCATCTTTTGATACTTGCACAGTCAGCTGAATTACTGTCAGAATCTGAAGTTTGCTTCCATGAGGAACACAGAAATGACGAAAATAGTGAAGGTCGAGGCTGTGAGAATTAATAGTTTGTTTTATTGAATTAAAGTGCTGAATAGTAGCTAATGTCATGTTCATTGTGATTTAATCAGGATTATGTACTGATCCAAATGCTCAAAAGTCAGAAGAAAATCTTAGCAATGCAACTTCTACTGGTCTGTGATATTGTGCACATTTAATTTTCTTGTAACAGTCTTCTATAACATGCTTGTTTTTACAATAATGTTCGAACTGTCATGTTTTCAGATCAGAAATATATAGGGATACAAAATGATGGACTTCTTGCAAGTGCTAATGTAGGAGATGAACAGGATGGAATCTGTTGCCAGGCCAAAATACCTCGCTTAAGTCAAATTCGGCGACAAGCTCGATCTAAAACTCATTTCTTGGTGCAAGATAATAATGGGGAGTACACTGATGATCATTTACAAGGAAGAACACCTCGCTTAAGCCAAATCCGGCGTCTAGCTCGTTCTAGACATTTACAAAGTAAACATCTGAAATTGCAAAGTAAACAATATCTTTCATATTTTCTATATGCAGCTGATACAATCTTAGTAACGGGTTGTGACCAGAACCAGGTGAGCAGAATCTAGGAAGAGTTCCTGCTGTACAAGGTCAAACAGGTGACCCCTATCAAAAGGGTGATGTGTTATTTTATTTATTGCAATGTGACATTTTTATGTTCTCAGATGCTGTAGATTCTGAATTATCCTTTTGGCTTTTGTTTTTTTGGATTTAGTTGGAAAGTGCAATCTCCCAAAGGAAAATGGTGTGGATGAACGCCATATAAATATGAGAATCAATCAACCTCCTTCTGGTACGTGTTAGTGTAATTAGTTACTTCCATGTGAGTTTGGGGAATCCTCAAAACCTGGTTGGCTTGCCCTCAATCTAATCACATTAAGTGTATATGCTATATTTTGCAAAGTTCACATGGCTAATTGGTGCTCTATGACTTGTACCTACCAATGTTTTTTGTAATCTTTGTTCTGCTAGTGATTGGAGAATCTGTTTTTCATAGACTATAGTTGCTGACACTGTAGTTTATTTGGCATCTATGATCTGTGGCAGATAGAAGACGGTGTCAGAAAATGCAAAACACTAGTAAACAGTCATATATAATTGGACATCAAAAAGAAATAAATAACCGAACACTAGCGTGTAGAAGTCACAGGTTTGTGGGAGTTAGTAGTGACCTTGGACAACTTAAGGAACAACAACGTCTTGCACGGCATCTTAGAGCATTAAAAATTAGCAAACGAAGGGGACAACTGAGGACAGAACATATAGATTCTTCAGTGCGGGAAAAAATGCATGCCTTGGAGAAAACCCAGGTTGGACTGACTGGTCTAGTAGATCCACATTGCCTGTCATACATGTCAATGATGTCAAGGGAGCAAAATCTAGTTGCATGCCAGCAAGAGCTGCTAGGAACATTTGCATGGAATAATGAAATGACAGAAACCTACCTCGGTGCAACAAAAATGCAGGGACAACATATGGTCAACCAACCATGGGGCCAGATGCACAATGGGGGAACAAGTTTACTCTTTCCCATTTTAGCAATGCCATTGAGGGAATATTGCTGTATGCCTGAATATCAACAAAGATCACAACAAATTGGTGAAAAAATGGCATTAAAGAATATGCATAAAGACTTCAATGATTGTGTACTAAATGATAAAGCCTGTCCTGCAGAGCTGGATGGTAGACCAATGAAAATGGTTCATAAATCTCAGCTAGCTGCTAATTCTTTGAGCCACGAAGGTTATACTTGTTGACGGATGGACACTTTTCTCTATAGTGTTAGTAAAAGATATGTTTGTCATTTATTTTGGAGATCGAATTAATTTCTATTGCTTTTCATCCACTCCTCAATTAATTAATAAATTAGCCAAAGAAAATTATATTGCTGAGTCATGGGACATATATGGTCTGTTGCAACTAATTGGATCTTTCTAGTGTGATGAGACATAATCAAGCTCACATCTAGTGCTTGAATGCATGTCATGTCAGCCTACGTGTATCACATTGAAGTCATTGAATAATGAATTAACTATTAATTGAAAAGTTTGCATATCTGACTTAAGGAAATTCACATTTTCTGGTCGTGTGATGATGAAAGGAAAGAACAGATCTATAAAATCTTCGTACTCTCTCTGTCTCTCATACTTGTCCATTCATTTTTTTAGTGTAAGAAGCACAGATGTCCATTCATTTTTAAATAACTTAAAAACCATAATTTAAGTTCCTTTTCTTATTGGTGGGGTTTTGAAATTTGGTTATTGGTATAAATAGTACATGATTAATAACTTTAGTCCATTGTGGCTCTTATATGGACAAATAAAAGTTATCATGTTTCATCTCTAGGTTGCTTTTACATTGTATACCTGTATGCACATCCTTGATTAGATCCATATGTGTATTGACATCATCATGTTCCTTTGGCAGTGACTGTGGAAACTGAGAAGAAAAGTATGTGTCAGCAATTAAGTCAACTAAAACGTGAAGTACGTATGGGGATTCAACATGATGTAACTCAGCAATAAGGAGTACCAGATAGAAATAAAGGTATACATCAATTTTTTTCTTATAGGGATATCAAATGTGAATAATTTTTTTCCTCTTCTTTGCAAAAGGTGAGAAATTTCAAATTATCCACAGTTGTCACCATTGAACTAGTGCTCTACCTTGAAGTAGTGGCCCCATGCAATATGTGACTACACAACCACCCTCAAAATTTTCATTTCCACCACAATATTGGTAACCCACTCAATCTGCACTTCACTAATACTGCTACTACAACAGAAATTTGCATGATTGTCGAGCATCTATCAGTTCAAAATGAATGGTGAATACTCCATAAGTAAAATGAGAAATTTAGAATTTCAGCTTACACAATTTAACAATAAACCAGGATATGTGTTGTCATTTGTCACTAATATTTAACTTATACAATGTTCATTATTGTTAAATAATCTGTGCACCATAGATCTGTTGGCTATCAAGAACTGTGTACTTTAGGCATGTACATCAAATCTATTAACAATCCACTTTTCGCCATTTATATAAGTCAATGCTCAATAGTTTTCATTCTATATTGTATCCAAAGAGAAAATTACAGTCCAACATACATATGTAAAAGACATGTTTGCTATTCTATCTAGTATCCATTTTGCAGGAAAACATCTCTGCCCTGAACAATGTGAATGAAAAATACCATAAATTTCAATTTGAGCTTTCTGATTTATTGTTTCCCTTAACAACAAATTTTATCCTGAATGGCATTTGACATCCACATAATTTGACCGACCAGAGATCATTTTTATAATATCTGTATGTATAGAACTTGTTTTGCAATTTGTTTGAAATTCTGATTTACATGCAGAAGAACACCGTGCAATTTGTGATGCATAGCTGTGTAATTGATAATGTTTAAAATCAGAAGCCGTTATTTTGTGTTCCAGACTCAAGCTGAGATAGGGGAAGCCAAGTGGCTATGTACGGCTTCCATCGGCTGTTTACTAATTAGCAGTATTTAACAAAGATATGGTAGGGATATTCTTTGATACTTTTAAAAGATAACATATATGTTGTGCCTTTTTTTTCCTTGTACAGATGGGATATTTGCACATAGTTTGCTCAAAAAATAACTGATTTCAATTGTTTTCCTACTATTTCATTTTAAGGTGGTGATTGGCTGGGTTCGAGCTTTGATTCTAGGGTACTGAATGCAGCCAATTAAAATTAAATCAAAATCATGTAGCAGATTTGATAATGGCTAGTGTAGTCTTTGACAGAATTTCTTCTACTTTATGCTTAACCTGGTACTGATCCCAGCAGAAACTTTTGTATGTCTAAGCCTAGCCACAGCTACACATGACTGTGTATTATACTACACAGCAACTTGAATTCAGATATGAGTATATGACATGAACGTAGACTTGTATGGTATGGAGTGCCAGAAGAGCTTGAATTTGGCTGATTCTTTAGGCCAAGTTTCCAAAAGGGTTCTTTTTACCTGTTATAGAATTTTATCCCATTTTAAGCTTTGAAGAGAGATTTAATTGCTAAATTTTCATGATGCAAAGTGAAAAATACTCCGAATCACCATCATCTGTGCAAGTCATTTGGGATAACATCATCAGTGGTTAGTAAGAAATTTGTATCTTAGTGGGGGAGAATATTATAGCTTTGATTATTTCTTTTGGTCTAAATATGCAAATATGAAATTATCAATTACTTTTGCCGCTTATTTCATCAACAGAAAATTGAATTTGTGTTGCATGTCTTTTTTATTCTTCTGTGAGCCGACTTATATGCTTACTGGGTAGAACTTGTATTTTCATCTGGTAAGAATCAAACTTATTAGTTAATCTTATTAATCACAAGTTCAAGTTGCCATCTTGAACGTCAGAGATGGTTTACAATTTGTTTCAGAGAAGTATAGGTACCCACTACACCAACAAAAGAACCTATAACTAAGATCCCCACTATTATTATTAACTCTAACCCAAAACTTCGGGCAGTTTTGTTAATCTTTAGGTAACATAGGCATGGTAACAACATTGAGGCTGTGACACTCAAAAAAGCACCAACAAATGCCATAACGTAGCCAAAAAATGGTACTGTCAATGCCACAACTGCTGTGCTGATCACAATTGCTGTTCTGATGAGGACACTACTTAATCGACTGCTTCCAGAAGGAAATTTGTATTCAATAGCATCAGCAATAGGGGTTATTATAACTGCATACTTAGCAAGGGGATTCACTAGTGTAGTGTAAATTGCTATTTTTGTATTAATTTTTCTAATTGGAAGATTTAATGTCACTTGAGAGTTCAAATTTTCTCCATACATCAGGTAGCCTAGGATGGCCATTGATCCATAGTTGATGGTGCTGGTGACAAAACAGACCAGCAAAACCTGCAATAAGAGACAAAAGTAGGGAAAAAGAACCTGTTAATGCTTTACGATCTTCAACCTTTATATTTTAACGTTAAAAGAGCCTGTAGTGGAATCCATGATTGTACTTTTTTTTTTTTTTTTTTTTTTGCTGAATATTCAATGAAATTTCCTTTCAGTAGCTGAGGTACAATGACTTTTGTTTGTTTTGTTTTGTTTTGTTTTGTTTTTTTTTTCCTCCCCTCTTCTTTTGATGTTGTTTTGGTTTATATATACAAGGACATTATTAAAAGAGTATTTTGATGAATCCATTATTTATTTTTATCTTCCATGCTTGCAAAAGATTAAGATGAAGATCAATGACTATCTCATCTTAAAATGTTCAAATTTCAAGTATTTTTTTTTTTTTTAATTTTAAAATTATACACAAAACATGAGTTTATAGATTAGATAGTAAATAATATTCAATTAACATGAAACTTGGTATGGGTATCAACAACAATGAAAATATGTAATCCAAAGTTTGGATTTGTAAACTATTTATTTTTTAAAAAGTTAAAAACTATTGTAACACTTGATATAAATTTGTGTTTCTTTTTGCACCACTTAATGTCTTTTTATTGAATTAATAATTTCAAATATTTCACTAGATCTTAAGTTTGCATTCTCCTTAACATGCACACCAAATTTCATATTAATTGGATTCTATCATGCTATTTAGTATTTACTATACAATCCATGAATTCATATTTTATGTATAATTTTTTTAAAGAAAAGAAAAACATGAAATTTAAACATTTTATATGAGATAACAATTGCTCATGGAGTTTATAAAAGGCAAATGTACTCCAACTTGTTGATTTTTCAAAATACAAATTTAATAAAAAAAATTATTGAGTAGTGTAAGATTATTAAACGGAAACCTCTTAGTATTTCCAATAGAAACGTCCTATTGTTGGGGGGATAAACACCTTGGGAAGCTTCCTTAAGTAATTAATATAACATATAGAGACACACTTTAACCCAAAAGGCCTAAGCTCAATGGGTATGTGCTCAATTATGTTATATTAACCACTCATTCTTCTCACCTTTATTCAATGTGGGACTTTACTCCCACATGTAACCCAACACCTATGTTTAAATCTCTCATTCCCAATGTTGTAACTATCGAATTATATATATATATATATATATAAAATAAATCTACCAATTATTTTAATTATTTTTAATTTTGATCTATAACTTTGAGAAAACAAATTAAATCAGATGGTTCTATTTCTCAATCTTTCTTCCTTGCTATTTGCTAAATAGGTAGTGGAGTACTATTTCTTACCTTAGAGAACTGGCTTTTATCTTTCATGGAATTGCAGAGTGTTGGGAAAACTGCATGACCAGAATAACAGAAGGTGAACAAGCTTATAGTAGTAGGCAAGCCACCCACATTCAAAAGCTTGCCCCCTTCATGGAACCCCACACCATCAACTGCACCAGCCCAGAAAACACGACCAACCACAATAACAGAAGCCATGACCCTCCAGCAGAAAAATAGGACAAGATACTAAAACTCCTCAACCATGTAGTTGGCAGAATTATAAGGGCAGTGAGCAGAACAAAGCCTTGTTTCCCTCGAACCTTTAGGCCTGCAATTTTGAACCCCATGTCTGGAAACAACTTGTCTAAATTGTCACCTTCTAATATCAGAAACGCAACTGCAACTAGGTACAGCTCAAGGTACAGGAACATGGATACCATGGCTCTTCCTTTGCATCCAAAGGCTGCCTCACCTATATCAGGATAATTTTTTATGGCAGGCTTTGCATCCATACACCGTTGTAGGAGTAATCCTGTGTACCAGCAGAGAATTGCTACTAGGAATAGAAATAGCAAGCTCAGCCACCCTCCTTGTGAAAGTGCATATGGAATTGATAGTATCCCCACACCTGGAATAGATAGATATTCATGCTAAATATTACTATGTTTGTGGTGACAAACAATTGCATGCACCGCAAATTCATGCTAGATAGATTCAATACGTGCATCAACAGTCAGTCATGACATCTGAATACATGAATTCATGATCTAGAATAAACCATGCAGCCATAAGCAGTCAAGCAGTGATTCACAGGAAGAATCATAACCTTATTCATAGGAAGAATCATGTTTACTTTGTTTCTAAGTAGCCCTATGACACAAAATGGTATGTTTAAAGACAACATTTTTCACAACTGTTGACATTCCTTATTGTGATTGGCGCACGATAAAAGTACTCTAAAATAGTAAACTAAGTGAAATGTAATGTTATTCCAATCACAATAGACTACGTCAACAATTATTTAAAAAAAAATTTTGTGAAAAATGTTGATTTCCTAGCATTACTTGATATAAAAAGCATACTCTCCAAGAGAGAGAGAGAGAGAGAGAGAGAGAGAGAGAGAGAGAGAGAGAGAGAGAGAGAGAGAGAGAGACCTGATAAGGTATTAACCCCATTGACGCAAGTTTTGAGAAAGGTGGTGCCTTTGCCTGGTTGCTCCAACTGTGGGAGTTGGTTTTGGCTCTCCACTCCCTCTGCTTTTAGGTGTTCCATCTTTTTTTGCTCACCATACAAAGTGTTGGGTTCATTTAAAGAGAGAAACCGATAAAGCTTTTGGGATAATTTTCCCTTTTTATTTAATAATTGAAACAATAATTGACTACATAATTGGTTCTTGAAAGGTGATAGTGAAAATGCTTATCAAAAAAAAAAAAAAAAAGTGATAGTGAATATGAGTAGATAGGCATTCAAGGTGTTTGGTACGTGATTTTAAGCAATATTTTTCAGTTTTTAAATAACATTATTACACGTATTTTCACATACTTTTTCACCTACACGTATTTCCAAAAAATACAAACAACATTACTAGAACAACATTACTAGAACAACGTTACCAAACGGCCCCTCAATTTCAACAATAACAAGCAACACTATGGTGCAACCCGTAATTGGTGACAAAAAGAAATCACTAAAAAAAGGAAACGCACTCAACATGTCACAATAACTCAAAACCCTTCCTTCTATTGCGATTTCTTCAACTTTACGTCCTCTTCCAAGGAAAGGAGAGTAGGAGACGTGCTTCTTTGTAATACTACTCGTGCTTTTTCTATACTTTTATTCTTATAGATACGAATACAATAAGATTTGAATGAGAGTGTGACAATTACTCTTTATCATCAAAACAAAACATGAATGGATTTCTTTATAATGTGGTGTAGACGGAAATCAATACCCATACTTTTTTATTTAACAACAAAAATATTTTACTTGTTGAGCTATCGAAACACATATTATGTGTGTATCCGGCAAAAATTATTTTTGCTAACTTATTTTACTATTAAGCTTATTTTTGCTATTATTTATGGGTTTCACTGCACTTTTTTATACTATTCATGGGTCCCACTATACTATTTCAGCTAATTTTTACCTTTATTTACAATACTTTCAACAAAAAAGTTTCAGTTTCAGCAAAATAAGCGGATTCCAAACAAACCCTATATATACATATTTACTTGCAATTAAGTAAAAGATTTACTTAAAAAGCAAACTTTGCTTGCTTTTATTACAGTCAAAGAAATTGTGCACTCTTTTAGGATGGGGAGAGCTTGGTCTGTTTTTTTTTTTGTAAAGTTTGATAGGTACATAACTAATGATTTTTATATATTGTTTAAAGGGAAAATTCAAAAGCCAGGGGGCATGTATGTTAAAATAGAAAGAGATAAGAGTAGAGTGAAAGGTGACGGGAAAAATAATAAAAATAGGGTAAACATGCTTGAACTTTGTTATATCTCTTTCTTTCTTTCTTTTTTTAATAAATTAAGTTAACTTTGGATTTTTTTTTTTTTTTTTTAAATTTTATGATAGTAGAAACTGAAGTTTATATACCTACCAAGTATATGAGTTGAAGTTCTGAAGCCAATGATTTTTAATTAGAAATTTAAATTTTTTTTCTTCTTTTTTGTGATAATTCCGGGAAGCAAAGTTGGAATGCAATTGCAATTTTAGTGGTATATCTTGTGATAGCATATGAATTTATTAGGATGTAAATATAAAAAAAGGTTCAAAATTTTGTATAGAGAATTTTTTTTCTCCTAATAATAACTTCACATGGAAATTAAATAAAGGTTATTTACTAAATAAAAAAATAGAAGTTATTTATTCACTTTTTAGTTTATAGACATCACATTCCTACATAGATGTTTTTTGTAAAAAAAAAAAAAAAAAAGTTATAAATATTACTGCATAAATATTAAATACCCCACCCCTCTCACCAGGATTCGAACTGAGACCACTTCATTTCTTTATGCTAGGGAGGTATCATGCCGGCTCAACTTTCCAGCGGTACATAGGTGCTTGTTACTATTGTGTTGATACTTAAAAAAAAGAAAAATTGTCAATATAATTCTCATTATTCCTAACCTCTACCTCTCTTGATAAAATGATGCTATTAAAAAGATACCAAAAAGACAAGTTATCACCGCACACCTTTGGTGCAATTGGTGCAATAGTCATTGCACAAGTATAAGTGTTTGAGAGATGTGGAAGGATAAGAGCCAAAGTTCAAGTTTCTAAGAGAAAATTTCACACACATATATACTTAGATTAGGTTAAAGTTAAATTTCAATTTTACTAAAAAAAAAAAAAAAAAAAGAAAGAAAAAGAGGCAAGTTGATGCACCTGAGTGACTAAATTTTGCATTTTAATAATACGATAACTACTTTCCTCAATATTATTTCTTCTCAAAAAAAAGAAAAAAAAAAAAAAACTTTCCTCATGTATGTATGTATATTGATCAACTACACACATATGTATCTATGTATAATAAAAGGAAGCAAGATGAGATGGCAAACAGTAAATATTTTGATGATGATAGGTTAGAAGTGTATCAACCGTGAAATCTCTTAATAATCTATAACTTAAAAAAGAGGGAACTTTTATAAAGTTACACTAGGTAAAATTTAGGTGAATACATTAGACTTTATAAAAGTAACACCTTTTTTAATCTATAAATTTCCAAGAGATCTGATTGTTAAACTTATATTGGTGGATTCTTAAAAGAAAAACATTAGTGTCATGTCATCATTGAAACATTAATTTATTGCTTGCCCAATCAACTTGCATATTTAATCTTCTTTTTAATGTAATAATATATTGAGAAAGAGGGGTTAGGAGTTGTGCGAAATATAGGATAATAATTAAGAGAGAGAGAAAGAGAGAGCTTGTTTTAAGTATCAGCACTATGTTATGGTTTTAAAAACTGTGCGGGTAAAGAACCAAAAAAAGGATTGATTATCGATTTTTTGGTCCGATCGGAATCGAACCGATGGTCAAACCAATGGTATCATAATTAATAATTTTATAATTAATAAATAATAAATAATATAATATAATAATTTTATAGTAACTGTGGGGCCCAATAGTTTATGGGCCCGGCCCTCTCGCTTATGAGGAGCCCACAGGCCCAAACTCAAGGAGACCAGAGCCCAAACTCGAATTATGGAGCCCAAGGAAGCCCACAAATACAGCCGAGGACTACATAGTCCTCGGCAGGACCGAAGTCCCATAGATAAGGAGGGAATACCAGCAAACTTAAAGGATCGAAAAATATCTCAGGGAGATTGTCCTTAGTACCCTTCATTAATCTGACACCGCACCTGGCAAAACCGGATTCTTAGGCTTTACAGACAATCTCCAACAATTTCGGGATTAGATTGATGGGACAAGTATCGATCTTAAAAAGGTCGACCCTACACGTGGGCGAAGGAAATTGAACGCATGCTAATATAAAACGAAAATATGCAACCTAAGAAATGGAGGTCCCTCCGGAAAAAGGACACTGAAGCCATGCATGAAGAACTTAACAAAACAACTGCCGAGTAATCTCGATTTAGCCTTTAGAGCCCACTCTCTACAAATGATATTATATGGGCCCATTCATGTGCGGACCCCAAAACTACTGTTGCGGTTCGCATCGGGATGTGACCTTACAATTGGCGCCGTCTGTGGGAAGGCTTACGCGTGAGCTCGAGCGGTGGTGGAGTTAAGTTTCTCGTGAACCAAGGCCTTGCATGGTCCTTCGACCCAAGCCTCATCGGTTCCCACCAAGGGCTACGCTTCATGATGCCAAAGGCATGGCAGGTCTAGGGGCTTCAAGCATCAAGATCGCTTCCCCCGCTTTATTCGATGAACTAACCTCTAAGGAACGAATGAACGAGCAACCAAATACTTACAGAAAAAATACAAGTTTTGGACAAAACCAAGGCCTTGCATGGTCCTCGGACCCAAGCCTCTGGGGAAACCAACTACTTAAAGAAAAATACAAGTTTTGGACAGAAACCAAGGCCTTGCATGGTCCTCGGACCCAAGCCTCTGGGGGAAACCAACTACTTAAAGAAAAATACAAGTTTTGGACAGAACCAAGGCCTTGCATGGTCCTCGGACCCAAGCCTGCAGGGGAAACCAACAACTTAAAGAAAAATACAAGTTTTGGACAGAACCAAGGCCTTGCATGGTCCTCGGACCCAAGCCTCCGGGAAACCAACTACTTAAAGAAAAATACAAGTTTTGGACAGAACCAAGGCCTTGCATGGTCCTCGGACCCAAGCCTGGGGGAAACCAACAACCTACGAAAACATCCAAGTTTTGGGACGGAACCAAGGCCTTGCATGGTCCTCGGACCCAAGCCTGCGGGGAAACCAACAACTTACAGAAAACATCCAAGTTTTGGACAGAACCAAGGCCTTGCATGGTCCTCGGACCCAAGCCTGTGGGGAAACCAACTACTTAAATAAAAAATACAAGTTTTGGACAGAACCAAGGCCTTGCATGGTCCTCGGACCCAAGCCTGCGGGGAAACCAACAACTTACGTAAAACATCCAAGTTTTGGACGAACCAAGGCCTTGCATGGTCCTCGGACCCAAGCCTGGGGAAACCAACTACTTAAAAGAAAAAGTACAAGTTTTGGACAGAAACCAAGGCCTTGCATGGTCCTCGGACCCAAGCCTCTGGGAAACCAACTACTTAAAAGAAAAATACAAGTTTTGGACAGAACCAAGGCCTTGCATGGTCCTCGGACCCAAGCCTCCTGGGAAACCAACAACTTAAAAGAAAAAGTACAAGTTTTGGGACAGAACCAAGGCCTTGCATGGTCCTCGGACCCAAGCCTCTGGGGAAACCAACAACTTACGTAAAAATACAAGTTTTGGACAGAACCAAGGCCTTGCATGGTCCTCGGACCCAAGCCTGCTGGGAAACCAACTACTTAAAAGAAAAATACAAGTTTTGGGATGAACCAAGGCCTTGTATGGTCCTCGGACCCAAGCCTGCTGGGAAACCAACAACTTACGTAAAAACATACGAGTTTTGGGATGAACCAAGGCCTTGCATGGTCCTCGGACCCAAGCCTCTGGGGGAAACCAACAACTTACGTAAAACATACGAGTTTTGGATGAACCAAGGCCTTGCATGGTCCTCGGACCCAAGCCTCCGGGAAACCAACTGCTTAAAAGAAAAAATACAAGTTTTGGACAGAACCAAGGCCTTGCATGGTCCTCGGACCCAAGTCTCTGGGGAAACCAACAACTTACGTAAAACATACGAATTTTGGACAGAACCAAGGCCTTGTGTGGTCCTCGGACCCAAGCCTCCAGGAAGCCAACCGCTTAAAAGGAAAAACTGGATTACCTAGATTTCCTAGTTTGCCCTCGGACCCTCAAAACTAAAGGGACCAGTACAGAACGAAGTAACGTGTTTCTAAGGGCATAATCGAAGTCGCACGATGCTCGGTCACCCCCTCAAGTGAATTAGTTAGAGTACATCGTTTCTCGGACAGCATCCTTGCACGTATCACAGGACGTTCAACCGTTAGCTCGGTTAGTTTCCTAAATTTAACTCACTATCAATTATTATTATGCCTGGTAGTATAGGTAAATTAGAGCGAGTTAAATCGCGTTTCAATGGGCTCTTGCCCTAAGTATCGCCGAGAGAAAGCACATACGGAGAGTACACTCATTCACGAGGTGGTGTGCCAAAAGAACAAGACTCAAGACAAGTATATAAATTTCTATTTTTATTACCACAAAGAAATATTACAATGTACAATGAAAAGCTAGAATCAGCCCACGTCAAAGCTTACTACATGAGTACTACATAAGTAAGAAAAAGAAAAATACAAGAAAGTCGGAGAAAGCCGAGGAGGTATGTCGGAGGATAGGTTGGCTACAGCTCGAGACCTTATTCTTCCCCGCGCTCTTACATGCCCATAACTCAGCAAAGCAAAGAAACCCAACTTGAACCTCGACACCGTAGAAGGAAAGGTGCCGGGAGCGGGAAGTGGAGGGGCTTTCTCTAAACATTCGCCCGCTGCTAAGCGGGCGCGATGGCGGAGAATCTTTCTTCTGACATACCAGAGTGCTGGCATAAGCGGAACCCGCTTCGGATTTTGACTAAGAGAGAGAGAGACGCCGTTCTCCTTCGGCCGAGATGGAGTACCCCCCTGAACTTGTGCTTCCCGTGCCCATACCTTACTATTATAAGCCTCATGAGGACATGGCGCTCACACAAGGAGAGAGTTCTTTCTTCCCAACTCTCGCCTTCAACATGTTATGCCAGAAAGGAGAGCTCCTGGATATGGGAAGTATGGTGTGAGTGAAAACCGAGAGGATGGGCGTATATATATATATAGCAACTCTTTCCCCCTCCTATTTATTTGAAAAATAAGATAATGGCAGTCAACTCATGCGGCGTCCCAAGGAGCACTACAGACAAAGTGGTCTTGGCTCAACTTCCAACGTCAACTGCGGTCACGAGGCTCAAGGAGCCTCGTAAAGGCGCGCCTCGATTCTTGGGGGCGCCAAAGAGGTGCTTGCTGACCAAAGGTTGCAGAAATATCTCCTAATCCGTGGATTAATTGAATTCGTGGCCCAGGCCCGTTTTGAGTGAAGGCCCAGGGACACCCTATTTAAGCGCCCTGGGAAATGCTTGGTGAAAGGGAGAATCTGAACTCAAAGTCTTGAACAAAACCTAAGACTTGCATGGTCCTTGGACTCAAGCTAACAGGGAAAACCAAGTGCTAATGCGAGACATTGGTCTTGGACAGAACCCCGAGGCTTGCATGGTCCTCGGACTCAAGCTAAAGGGGAAACCAAGTACACTCGCACAAAGCCTAAGGCTTGCAGGGCCCTGGATTCAAGTTAAGGGAAAACCAAGTACGTAGGATAAAAAGCATAAGCCCTAAACAAAACCCAGGTTTGCAAAGTCTTCGGACTCGGGCTCCTCGGGAAATCAGCCGCTTGAATGAAGAACTTTCTCGGCTTGAGTATTGGAAAAAGGTCAAGGCTCGCATATCATGGAAGAGGACAAAATAACCTGATGATCGTCAACCTAAGGAGGCCGTTCATCCGATGGGCAATATGTCCTCGGATAATCGCTTCTTACATCTTGCCGAGCATTTGGCACCCATTACGGCTAATTTTAAGATAAGTCTTATCCCTTACTGGTCGGATTGTTATGTTAAATAATAATTCTGTTAAAGTTATCGCAGCATCCTTTTATCAGCGATTACTTTAGCCTTAGTCATTATTGGTTCAAATACTATACTACTATGCCGAACAGCGCTTTCACATTTATTAGAATATGTAAATAAGACATACGAAATAGAGAAACAATAATTTTTATTAATATAAAAAATGGTTACAACGTACAAGGAAGGGCTTAAACAAGCCTATACAAAAAATGAATTGCTAAAGCAATAACAGTATCCGTAATACAAGTAAGCACATCATCAGATGTCTTCTGAACTCGTCTTCAAAGTCTCTCTCAAATCTCCGCCTCAATACTGCTCATATCAAGAGAAAATCCTTATACGAAAATAATGAAGGAGAAGGAAGAAGAATTGGAACACATGGAAGCACTGCAGCAAACTCTTGTCATTTGAAGAGTGCAAGGGAAAAAGAAGATGGAGGACATGAGCGGGAAGGAGGAGAAGAAGAGGGAAGCAATGAAAAGAAAGTAAAAGGAGCAAAAGAGGGAAAAGGGGAGCCATATTAGGTATGCTCATGAGAGAGCGGATGGAGATGACAAGGGAAGTTTTCGACTCACCACACCAGAACGGGGTGTGACGAGCCCCCGCTTCGGATTTTGGCTAAAAGAATGGGGAGGCAAATCTTGAGCCTCCACCATCCTTGCCCCGATCGAGCCATCTCAAGTTTTGTTAGGACATGTTGTTTCTGGGAAAGGAAGGATTTGTTCATAACGAATTACTATGAGAGAGGTATTATTGAATAGGGAATAATTGGATAGAGGAAGCTAACTCTGAGAAGAACCTTAGGGTTTCAGATACAAGAGAATCACTTTTTGTCCTCTCTCTTTATATAGGGGAAAGGGACAGGGGTACGTAACATATTCTGATATCCTAGGGAACCGTCGAGTAAATGTGCGCCCGTTTCGTCTTCCCACGTTATTAGTAACCGCTGACTTGGGAAGCCTCGTAAAAGGAAAATATTAAAGGCATACTACGAATACCCAAACAAGATAAACGCATCCCGTGTAAATCGAGGGAAACATCTCGTAGACCGGCGCATCCCTTGGGGAGGTGAAAAGTCGCCAACGTAGATCAAGGGCCGAATTAAATGAGCCGCCATAGAGACTTCGGTATCATCAAAACCCACCTTTCCAACCGGGAGTTGGACAAACAGGTTTTGAGGGGTCATTGTGGGGCCCAATAGTTTATGGGCCCGGCCCTCTCGCTTATGAGGAGCCCACAGCCCAAATCAAGGAGACCAGGGCCCAAACTCGAATTATGGAGCCCAAGGAAGCCCACAAATACAGCCGAGGACTACATAGTCCACGGCAGACCGAAGTCCCATAGATAAGGAGGGAATACCAAGAAACTTAAAGGATCGTAAAATATCTCGGGACATTGTCCTTAGTACCCTTCATTAATCTGACACCGCACCTGGCAAAACCGGATTCTTAGGCTTTACAGACAATCTCCAACAATTTCGGGATTAGATTGATGGGACAAGTATCGATCTTAAAAAGGTCGACCCTACACGTGGACGAAGGAAATTGAACGCATGCTAATATAAAAGGAAAATATGCAACCTAAGAAATGGAGGTCCCTCCGGAAAAAAGGACCGGGAAGCCATGCATGAAGAACTTAACAAAACAACTGCCGAGTAATCTCGATTTAGCCTTTAGAGCCCACTCTCTACAAATGATATTGTATGGGCCCATTCATGTGCGGACCCCAAAACTACTGTTGCGGTTCGCATCGGGACGTGACCTTACAGTAACTAATAAGATTTACTTTAAAAAATTTATATCATAAAAGTTTAATAAGAATCTTTAAAAACAAATTTATAATAAAAAATAAATAACTAAATAACTCCCCTACTATTCCACCCACCTCCATTGGCATTAAATTTTCTCTACCCACCCCCACTTTCTTCTACTTTTCTCGTGAATCAAGACTCGATCATCAATTCAAAATTTGCTTGCATTAAATTCTCCACCCACCCCCACTTTCTTCTCCTTTTCCCATTCAGTCGGTAGTTGCTTCTACAATCCAAATCTATTTCTGCACTCTTCATTTCTTCTCCTCATTTTACACATCTTCCTCTACCTCTCTCTCTCTGCCAAGCAAAGTTCAACCTCACTCCACAGCTAGCATGTTCCCAAAATATCATTTCTTTTACAACAGATCAACATTGCTTCTTCCCTAAATTTCTTTTCTTTTACAAGAACTCAAGATGAGAAAAGATTAAGTGTTCTTCAGTTCTTGTCCTTTGAAGCTCGTTTATCTGCTCAAAATACCGCAAGGCCGAGAGAAAAAGGAGGCTGAGGCTAAGGCGTGTAAGGGAAAAAGGCGACCACCAAATTTCAAAGCCGAACAGAGAAGACGAGAAAGAGTGAGAAAAAAAAAATTCAGAGGAAACAGAAGTTGAGAGTGTGAGAGAGGGTTGTGAGGGAAAGAAAAATAGAGGATATGAGTTTTTAGGGATAGGTTTCCCCAAAACAACGTAGTTTTAGGTTGGGAAAAATGTCAAAACGGTGTAGTTTTCAGTCTCCACACAACCGGCCAATAACCGGTTCAACTATATCGGTTTTCGGTTTTACGATTAAACCCACCGGTTTTTTACTATTTCTGGTTTTTACTAATTTTTCGGTTTTTAATTATAATCGATCTGAATTAATATTCGGTTTCCGATTAAACCGGTTAGTCCGATCCGGTTTTTAAAACCATAACATCTATTATTTACGGTAAGAAATTAAATTTCTTGCTTACTAATAAATTTACTCAAATAAAATAGAAGTGTTATTCTCATTACCCCTAACCTCTGTTTGGGATAATTTATTGGTCAGGTACAACTTTTAAAACTATTATTTTTTAAAATATAAATGTATTTTTATCCAATTTATTATTCAAGTTAAATAAATCAATAAAATTAGCCTTACCATTAGCACTATACTCCTATGAGTCCTACCTGAGATATTATAAAGTTAAATAAAATTGTCATTAATAATTCTAAAATTCAAAAACTTAAAATAGTTCATAAATATCTAATAATTTTTATGTTTGCCAAAGTTATAAAGAGAATTTAATTCATAAGAAAAAAAAATCCTATTAAAAGTTATATTCATTCAGTAGTCTGTTATTAAAAAACCCAAACACTATAAATTGCACACCGACATCGATCACACAGATCAAAGTAAGTAGACCCAAAAGCACTCCCCCGCTCCTTTAGGCTTTTGCAATTTCATTTCATCTCCTTACATTACATTAGAGTATATGATTAGAGTCTTTTGGAATTTCTTAATGATAATTAGAAGAAAAAGCTTTATCATTGAGCACGTTTTAGAGTGGAAGAAAATTGTATCTAAAATATTCTATACAAGAACAATTGATTGCTATGCTGGGCCAAGCCTACTAGTCAAAAATGGGCTTTCTGTTGTTTGATCACCATGTACGTGCATGCATTTTATATATAAGATCGAATATGTATGTATTTAAATTGAACCTCTCCAAGCCTTAATGCTTAGTTTGCTTCAAGGATGAGAAAGTTGACGGATAGAAATAGAAGAAATTTTTTAATTTTTGCCCAGGTGTGTTTGGTTGGGAAAATTGAGAGACGGAATACTCATTTATTTGGTTGAGTTAGGTTGACAAGAAAAGTGAGAGAATAAAAAAAAATGTAGTTCATACTTTTTTTGTATATATAACACTTATTTATTCTTATATATATATTATCATTAAATAAGAAAAATATTATGTACACATCACACATATTATATTATATATTTTTTGTTATTATATTTTTAATACAACAACTAGGTGGAAGCATCCAAATACTGCTTCCATGTTGCAAAAAGAAAAACAAAAACAAAAAGAAGCACTCAACAAGAAATAACTAGTGTTGGAAATTAATGTAAATGGGAAAAAACAAGCAAAAAAAGTAGACGACAAGGACAGAAAAAACAAACTGTGAAAAAATAAAAGAAGGAAACGACGGAAAGAAGGAAAAAAGAAAAATAATAATAATAATAATTTCAGAGGCGTGAACACACTCACACACGGAGAAAAAAAAATAGAGGATAATAATGCAAGTGCATGGCTAAAGCAAATGGCATACAAAATCTCTCCACTCTCCGGTCTAGGTCTTCACTTTTCTCCCCAAATCATGGAGATTGAGTTTTGGCGGATCGAATAGAAAAAACATGTGTCCCACCAAAATGGTAGTTTGGTATTTGTTTTTTTTTTTTTTTACCTTATTTCCTATTTCTAAAAACAATTTTCTATTTTTGAAATTAAAAAACTTGTTTAGCAACTCAAAATGAACAGAAAACAAAAATTGTTCTCAAAACTCAATTTGTGAAGGAAACTAAAAACATGCAAAAGACTATTTTCAGTTTCTAGTTTTCACAAGTCAATGAAAACACGGATTTGATTTAATAAATTTATCTCATTTAATGAGTTAGCATCAGACCAGGCTAAATAGGTGATGCAATCGCCTAATGCCCCGAATAAAAGAAGGCCCTAGTAAAAAAAAAAATAATAAATATAGGGAAATGCTAACGAGTGCCCATTAGGGCACTGGTTAAGAATCCAGTTAAAGAAAGAAAGTCTTAATGGGAAAAGAAAAAAAAAACAATTAATGTTTTGATAGTTTTTTTTATTTTCCATAAAAGTGATGTCAAAACTTTCCTAAAATAGATTGTTAACGAGTGCCTTAAAGGCACTCATTAGCATGACCCATAAATATAATATATTTATTTATATATTTTAATTAAAAAAAATTAAGCCTTTTTTTGTCAATAAAATGCATTAAAAATGCCCATTGTATCCTAAAGTGCAAAAGATTAAAAAAAAAAAAAAAGTCAAATTTCAACTAACAAAATTAAATTTTAGGAGATAAATTTATTAACTCATTTTTAAAATATGCAAAAATCAAAATTAATAGCAGACAAATTCATTAATAATACGAATTCTCAAAAAAAAAAAAAAAATTCATTAATAATACAACGTAATTGTCTTTAAATATGCTAAAATAGAGATTATAAACTTCAAAAACAAAAAAAAAAAAACCTCTCATCTCTCTATCTCTCCGCCTCTCCATCTATATTCTTAAAGCATCAGCATTTGGCTTCTCAAATGCCAAATTGTAAAATACATTTGGCATTTGGGCCCAAATTGCTCCAAAGAATCGGATTGCTATTAATGCCGAATGCCAAATTTTTTTGGCATAGCGATCTGATGCAATCTCACAACAAATAATGTACTTTAATAGCGCTACAGTCCCCTCTCTCTGTTTTTGCTCTCTTATCCCCTCACAGTCCGTTCAAGCCCCTCTCAAGCGAAGCTCCGTCGGTCTCTCAAATCAAATCTCAAACAAAGCTCCGTCGAAAATCTCAAAGGTTCTCAAACGTTTGTGGGTTTGGAAATCTCAAGCCGATTCGTTCAAGCCCCATTTAACTTTTCACTCCATCTCACGCTCAGCCTCTCCCACGCAGCAACAAGGATGCCACAAGGTTGAGATCGGTGTGTGGTTTCGGTGTTTGGGTTTGATTTGTGATTTGATTGGCGTGGGTTTCGGTGGTGTGGGTTTGATTTGTGATTTGTGGTTGTGGGTTTGTTTTATGGTGGCTGTGGGTTTGTTGGTGGTGGTTTGTCTTTGTGTTGGTGGTGCTGTGTTGGCATTGGATTGTGTTTTTTTTTTTTTTTTTTTTTTTTGGGTTCAGCTATTGGGGTTTGTGGTTGTGGCTAGTGGGCCGACGGTGGAGGTGGTGGAAGTAGTTGTGGCTGGTGGGCCAATGATGGGGTGGGTGTCGTGGCTCTGGTCGGAGTGGGTTTTGGGTCGATGGGTGGCGGCGTGGATTTACTGCCTGGGTTTTTTTTTTTTTTTTTTTTTTTTGGTGTTGACGGTAGATTATAGGTTGCTGGTGGTGGTGGTGTCAGGTGTGTGTAGTGCGGTGACTGTGGTGGTGATTGTGGTTGTTGAACAAAAATAAAGAGAGAGAAAGAATAAATAATGTGTTGTATTGTAAATGATGGTAATTGTGGGATATATTATTTAATTGTGTAGAAATATTATTTTAATGAGTAGGATAGGAAAATAAAAGTTGGGATCTTGAGTGTATTATAAAATGGTATGGTATAATTGATAAAGTAGCTTTTTAGGATGATAAAATAAGATGAGATATGAAATCCGGATGTGGATGCTCACGGTCTTACCTTTCTTTTCCTCATCTTCATCTTGATTCTTGATCTTTTTCCATCAACTCGCTTAGTCGGTCTAGCTTGAAATTTTTCTTTGTTGATTCCAACGTACCGATCTACCAGTCTTCAATCACTAGAGGTATTCTTCTTTAGTTCTTCCCTTCTTTCTCTTTGTCTTTCTGCAAATGAAGACTAGAGTCTTCTATTTATTTAACTTAAATTATATATATTTTTAGTTTGTTTCACACTTTCACTGTACTGCACAATTGTTTGATGAGATGGGACACGTTTTTTGTTATGATGGCTTTTCTAATTCTACCCATCTTTCAGAGAAATTATTGGTTCCTCCGAGAGGACCACCGATGTGGTCCTCTTGGCTCCCGCCAACCAAAAGAAAAGTGCCACATGGCCATTTTTTCCTGATTCAGCTCCACATCAGCACTTACCCATTAGCTTAACTCTTGTTAACAAAACCAAACCAAGGTTAAAACTCAGCTCCACTTACCCACAATCGAAAACCCAAAATCAAAGACTTGTTCTGCCTCAAGCTCTCACTTCTTCTTCCTTCTTCTTCTGATATTTTCTCTCAACTCACTCTTTCTTTTTCTTTTCTTTTTTCTCTTTGTGGAAATTTTTTATTGTTGTTGTTTATTGTGATTTCCGGGATTCCGATCCACCATTGCCGAAAACCATGGGTTCTTCGGTGAGTCCTTCATGACTCCACTCTCTCCATGCATGATCCGAGTCACCGTCATTGCTCCAGTTTTCTCTCCTCTACCATGGCTTTCTCGGAACGTACTTCCCATTTCCAATCTCTAGGTCTTTTTAACTCTTGCTCTCCGTTTGGTTCTTGAGAAAATATTATAGCAAAGCAAGTGAAAAAGCAGAATTGAATTTTTTTTTTTTTGAAAAGATTTTAAGTGGTTTTGGATCGGAATAACTCGCCTCAGCCGAGTTTAGCAAAATCTGAGATTAGGAGCTGTATTTTCTTCGCTTCTTTTCCTTACACTTTCTGGGTAGCCAAACAAAGGAAATAGCATAATTGTAACTGGTAGTGTATGCGTATTGAAGTTGAAGCATGTGTAGTGATTGATGCGTACTGATTAAAGTTTCTCTCTTATGTTTTCTCTACATTTTTTTCTTGTTTCCTAAAGGATTTGGCGTCTTCAAGTTCGTTTTGGTGAGGATTCTGAATAAGGAAATTTACTTTTAGTTCATTCAAAGAAGCGTCTCTCTCTCTTGCGGTGGATTCTCTAAAAAAAAAAAAAAAAAAAAAAAAAAAAAAAAAAAAAAAAAAAAAAAAACTTTATTTGTGAATGGATTTGAATTTCAATTATTTTTGTAGTATAATAGTACAAAAGAAAAGAAAGAAAAACTTGCTTGTGAATTTTGAATGTGCTAAACAAACGTGCTTAGTTAAATACGGGGATGGATCTCTACCGATTTGTTGTCGCCTTTGGTTTTTTTTGCGAGAGAATCGGCATATCGAGGAGGACTGTATTTTGATTTTGATTTTGGCTTTGATTTTGGGTTTCCGGCTGTGGGTAAGTGGAGTTGAGTTTTAACCTTGGTTTGGTTTTGTTAATAAGAGTTAAGGTAATGGGTAAGTCTTTGATGTAGAGCGAGAATCGAAAAAAATGGCCACGTGGCACTTTCCTATTGGTCGGCAAGAGCCGGGAGGACCACATCGGTGGTCCTCCCGGAGGAACCAATAATTTCTCCATCTTTGGACCCTTTTCTCGCCATGATATTTGATAGGACACGTTTTTTCTTCTAAACTTAGCCATGGGATGATAGGAGTAGTGGAATACAGGCTGGACGGTTTCTCACTTTTTTTTTTTTAGGCAGCCCACGGACCACAGTTATAACTTACACAGTTTGGTCCGACAGTTTTTCACTTTTTTTTTTATTTAATCTGACACTTTATCTATTATTATAAATTATTATACCAATTAATAATTTGATGTGTATCATATCAACTCATTTGTATTATAATGATACTAATTTATTAAATCATGTATTAAATCAATTTTTATTTGTGCAGGTTTAAACTTTAAAGTGGTCACGGCTTTAAAAAAAATTTGCAATAACCAGGTTCTATTGTTCTATACTTTAAATTTTATTTTTAGTTAATTATCATTTTTAATTATAAATTGTGTTTTATTTATCTATAAATATTTTCTCATTATAAATGTCTACTAGAAAATATTTATCCGGATATAAAAAACTTCTAAAAAAGAGAAAAATTAAATACAAAAACTTAATTAGTAATGTAAGGACTTAATTTGTAATGACCCCAAAATGATGTTGGGTTCGCACGTTAAAAGGCCTAAACAATATAATTTGTAAAGTGTGGGCTTGAAAGGCTAGGCCTTGGTCACCGAACGGTGGTTAGTTATGGTGTTCATACAGAATTAAACCATGTTCGCTCGAGGAGTCTTTCTCCTCGTTACGGTCCGAGAGGCTCTGGTTCTTGGCCTTTTTTCCCAGCCCCCCCTTCTGGACTGCTTATTTTTCCTTTTATATTAGCTTTTACTCCCCTTCCAACGTCCACGTGTAGGTTCAACTTTCCAAGGCTGATACTTGTACCATCAACCATACCCAGAGTGGTTGGGGGTGATTGTAAAAGCTGAAAAACATTGTTCTGTCTAGTGCAGAGTATTTAATGGCAGCCTTTCTTTTGTCCCTTGTCGCCATATTGTCCAGAGCTCCTTTATCTATCAATGCGGATGTGTTCGGCTCTTCCCAAAACTGTTCCTATGCCGTTCTTGTCCTTTCTTTTAGGAATGCCTTGGGGATGCCGAGGACAGAATCATCCTCGGCTATGTCTCAAAGCTACTTGGACTTTCATTGTGTGTCCTCGGCAATTCCTTTTTTCGACTCGGGCCTTGGGCCCTAATGTAAAGTGAGCCAGGGTCACAAATTCTCTGGCCCCACAATAGCCCCTCAAAATCCTGTTGCCCGACCTCTTGGTCAGGGAGGAGGGTTTTGGTGATGTCGGGCCTACATAATGGCTTGCCCAGCTTTGTCCTCCATTAATATCGGTGTCTTTTCGTTTGCCTGGGAAACGCTCCCGATCATAAGACATTCCTTTAATCTTACTCACGTCGCGCCTCTGCCGTTTGATTGTACGAGGTGCGTTTTTAATAAGTTCTTTTTACAAGGCGACGCCCATCCAACGGTTGTAGACGGCGTTGGGAGTTGAGTGGGAACTATCCCGTTTATAGCTTCTCTTGGAAATCAGTACAGATTAAATGCCACCAGACTTGCCTTCCGTATAAGAAGCAAGGCGGGAGGTTACTTCTTTTACGCACAAACCCTTCAGTCTTTTCAAATTCCTAAACCTCTAGCTGCGTTCAAAGTTTTCATCACCAGTGCAACTCAAGCCTTAGTGAGTGATATGTTTGAGGCAAAAGTGGGGGTGAAGGGACCACACCCTCTCCGGAAGCACGGGGTCTCCCCGAGACTCAAGATGGCGCGGTCGGGGCAAGGGAGACGGAGACTCAAGATAGCTCTCCCCTTTCACAAGGCGGGGGAGAGGCCTCCTCTTCCTTCAGCCAAAATCTGAAGCAGATACTAGTCGCACCAGATTTTTAGTGCGATAGCAATGAGATTTCTCATCGTCGGTACCATCCGCTCTCTCTCGAGCCCTGCTAATATGGCACCAGCGTGTTAGGAGTCAGAGCTGATGCGGAGATTAGGCATCCTCGCTTCCTCTTCTCCTCTTTCTCTGGTGCCTTCTTTTGCCTTCGCTTCTTCTTCTCTTCCATCACTAGGGACATCTTGGTGTTTCTACTTCTTCTTCTTCTGCCTCTTCCCCCCTTCCGTCAAATGGGGTCGTCCCGACACGCTTAGTTGCCACAAGAGCAGAACTTTGAAGGATTTATCATTCCCTTGTATCTTTTTCCTTTTTTGCTTTTTCTTTTTGCCTTTATAATTAGCTTCTAGTATAAGCTTGTTTAAGCCCTTCATTGTATGCTGTACTATTTCTTGATATTAATAAGAGATGACTTTATCTTAATCTAAGCATTCTTTTTCTTCTCGCAATAGTCAGTATTGTGAATGGATGCGCTATATATGTATTATTTTTTCTTTTTTGAATAACATTTAGGGCCAAACCCCTTGTTAATAGAAAGCTATTATTTTGAACTTGCTGAAACTAATAGACACAATAATGCCGCCCTGAAAAAGGCTACACATGTAAGACTAATCGAGATAACAGTTGAACGTTCGGTATTGCGTATGAGGTGATCATCCGAGGATGGGTAACTCAAAATGAACTATCCGAGATGGTTGATATGTACCAGGGTGCTTTACCCCGTTCCTAACAACATTCATGGCTTTGACCATTTTTGGCATCCGGTCCGAGGACCGAGGTATGACTATACCGGGCCTACATATTCGTTTACATTAGTTTCCTTAAAGTCAGGATCTCGAGAACAGGACGGGATTTCCATTCC
This sequence comes from Quercus dentata, assembly GCA_028216015.1. Lineage (NCBI taxonomy): Eukaryota > Viridiplantae > Streptophyta > Magnoliopsida > Fagales > Fagaceae > Quercus > Quercus dentata. The sequence continues at coordinate 74,421,432 of CP116446.1, read as the reverse complement.
GTCTAAGACTTAATCCATTTTCTAATGACTAATTTCCCCATGGGTTTGAGTCCGAGGATTATACACTACCTTGGTTCTGTCCAAAACTTAGATACTTTCATTAAGTAGTTGGTTTCCCCATAGGTTTGAGTCCGAGGACCATACAATACCTTGGTTTTGTCCAAAACTTAGATATTTTCTTTAAGTAGTTGGTTTCCCTATAGGTTTGAGTCCAAGGACCATGCAATACCTTGGTTCTGTCCAAAACTTAGATATTTTCATTAAGTAGTTGGTTTCCCCATAGGTTTGAGTCCGAGAACTATACAATACCTTGGTTCTGTCCAAAACTTAGATATTTTCATTAAGTAGTTGGTTTCCCCATAGGTTTGAGTCCGAGGACTATACAATACCTTGGTTCTGTCCAAAACTTAGATATTTTCATTAAGTAGTTGGTTTCCCCATAGATTTGAATACGAGGACCATGCAATACCTTGGTTTTGTCCAAAACTTAGATATTTTCTTTAAGTAGTTGGTTTCCCCATAGGTTTGAGTCCGACAACCATGCAATACCTTGGTTCTGTCCAAAACTTAGATATTTTCTTTAAATAGTTGGTTTCCCCATAGGTTTGAGTCCGAGGACCATACAATACCTTGATTCTGTCCAAAACTTAGATATTTTCTTTAAGTAGTTGGTTTCCCCATAGGTTTGAGTCCGAGGACCATGCAATACCTTGGTTCTGTCCAAAACTTAGATATTTTCATTAAGTAGTTGGTTTCCCCATAGGTTTGAGTCCGAGGACGATGCAATACTTTGGTTCTGTCTAAAACTTAGATATTTTCATTAAGTAGTTGGTTTCCCCATAGGTTTGAGTCCGAGAACCATGCAATACCTTGTTTCTGTCCAAAACTTAGATATTTCATTAAGTAGTTGGTTTCCCCATAGGTTTGAGTCCAAGGACTATACAATACCTTGGTTCTGTCCAAAACTTAGATATTTTCATTAAGTAGTTGGTTTCCCCATAGGTTTGAGTCCGAGGACTATACAATACCTTGGTTCTGTCCAAAACTTAGATATTTTCATTAAGTAGTTGGTTTCCCCATAGGTTTGAGTCCGAGGACCATGCAATACCTTGGTTCTATCCAAAACTTAGATATTTTCTTTAAGTAGTTGGTTTCCCCGTAGGTTTGAGTCCGAGGACCATGCAATACCTTGGTTCTGTCCAAAACTTCGATATTTTCTTTAAGTAGTTGGTTTCCCCGTAGGTTTGAGTCCGAGGACCATACAATACCTTGGTTCTATCCAAAACTTAGATATTTTCTTTAAGTTTGGGGGGACCAGCCCCTCGGCCAAGGTGTGGGACGTTGATCGACGTTGGAGGCCCCAAGAACTGCCCGTGCCATTGGTGTTTCGAAGCGTAGCCCCTAGTGGAACTTTAGGTTAGGGCACAACAACGGACCGTTGGAAGTGGTGGAGGGATTTTCTCGATCCACCGCCTGTGCCAACGCACAAGCCTTCCCACAGACGGCGCCAATTGTAAGGACTCAATTTGTAACGACCCCAAAATGATGTTGGGTTCGCATGTTAAAAGGCCCAAACAATATAATTTGTAGAGCGTGGGCTTGAAAGGTTAGGCCTTGATCACCGAACGGTGGTTAGTCATGGTGTTCATACAAAATTAAATCATATTCGCTCGAGGAGTCTTTCTCCTCATTACAGTCTGATCTGAAGGCTCACGGTTCTTGGCCTTTTTTCCCAGACCCCCATTCTGGACTACTTATTTTTCCTTTTACATTAGCTTTTACTCCCCTTCCAACGTCCACGTGTAGGTTCAACTTTCCAGGGCTGATACTTATCCCATCAGCCCATACCCAGAGTGGTTGGGCGTGGTTGTAAAAGCCGGAAAGCATTGTTCTGTCTAGTGCAGAGTATTTAATGGCGATAATGGCAGCCTTTCTTTTGTTCTTTGTCGCCATATTGTCCAGGGCTCCTTTATCTATCAATGCGGATGTGTTCGGCTCTTCCCAAAACTGTTCCTATGTGGTTCTTGTCCTTTCTTTTAGGAATGCCTTGGGGATGCCGAGGACAGAATCATCATCGACTATGTCTCAAAGCTACTTGGACTTTCATTGTGTGTCCTCGGCAATTTCTTTCCTCGGCTCGGCCCTTGGGCTCTAATGTAAAGTAAACCAGGGTCACAAATTCTGTGGCCCCACGAGTAATTTTGCATCTCAAAAAGCAAGAAAAATAGATTTCAAAAAAAATCAATATATATATATATATATATATATATATATTATTTGATTAATATTTAATTATAGAAAGACCTCATTTAAAATTTTCGCCTAAGGCCTCAAAAGTTGTTGAGTCAACCTTGGTTAGTGTGGGGCCGGAGAATTTGTGACCCTGGCTCACTTTACATTAGGGCTTAAGGCTCGAGCCGAGGAAAGGAATTGCCGAGGACACACAATGAAAGTCCAAGTAGCTTTGAGATATAGCCGAGAATGATTCTCACATCGGCATCCCTAAGGCATTCCTAAAAGAAAGGACAAGAACGGCATAGGAACAGTTTTTGGAAGAGCCAAACACATCCGCATTGATAGATAAAGGAGCCCTGGACAATATGGCGACAAAGGACAAAAGAAAGGCTGCCATTATCGCCATTAAATACTCTGCACTAGACAGAACAATGCTTTTCAGCTTTTACAACCACCCCAACCACTGGGGTATGGGCCGATGGGACAAGTATCAGCCCTGGAAAGTTGAACCTACACGTGGATGTTGGAAGGGGAGTAAAAGCTAATATAAAAAGGAAAAATAAGCGAGTCAAAAGGGGGCTGGGAAAAAAGGCCAAGAACCAGAACCTCCCGGACCATAACGAGGAGAAAGACTCCTCGAGCGAACATGGTTTAATTCAGTATGAACACCATGACTAACCACCGTTCGGTGACCAAGGCCTAGCCTTTGAAGCCCACGCTTTACAAATTATATTGTTTGGGCCTTTTAACGTGCGAACCCAACATCATTTTGGGGTCGTTACAAATTGAGTCCTTACGATTAGTATTAGAGTTCAAATTCTAATAACAACATATTTTAATATTTTATATTTTTTCTTTGAAAAACTATTTTTTTTACTTTCAACTAATTAAACATTTTTTTATTACAAAAATATAAGAAAATTGTTTTTTCTTTATATTCCCCAAAACAAGTTTTTGAAAATAGAAAACAAAATCATTTACTAAACATAACTCAAGTTATTTTTCCCTCTCAACCATACACGGTCCTTTAAAAAAAAATGTAAACCTCTTTAATATAAATCCTCTATTTTTTTCCAAAAACAAACCCCTCCCTTTAAAATAAAAATAAAATAAAATAAACATTTGGAGAATTAGAGAAGGACACCATTTTTTTTTTTTTTTTTTAGAAAAGAAATGGTGTTTGCCTTTTTTTTTTTTTTTCTTTATTGCATTTGTCATCCATAAAAATAATGTTAGCCTTTAGTTTTTATCATTGTTATATTTTTTTTATACATAACTTGCATTTGTGTAGGCATGTAAATTGACTATTATTATTTGAATTATTGAAACTTAATTAAATTTTTATATGTTTCATAATTTTTGAAGGTGTAAAATACAAAATCCATTGTGAGATTTGGGTAAATTTCAGATACTACCAAGATTTTTAAAATATATATCATTTGCTCCCTAATTACATAGAACACCTAATATCTTTTGTGCTTTTTTTTTTTTCCCTAAAACTAATTTTTGGTCTTAAATGAACATAAGCTTGCCAAGGAATTCCAAAAGTTTCTCAAAAACTTTTGTTCTCGATTGTTCTTATTTTCAGATACAAAAAAGGAGAGAGCTTGTTGTGAAAGTCCCTCATATTCAATAACATAGTCTCTCAAAAGGGCCAACCGGCCAAACCACCCCCACATATTCAATTGAGCATGTTTTTTAGCTCTCATTAATTCTCACAAAGCTCTCGAGGTGTGGTGCATTAGTAGGAGTCCCGAACTGGCATCACGTGATGCTTGTAGGAGTGTGCTGATTCGAGTCACATGCTTCAACGAAAAAATGTTGTACTGTGATGTGAATAGCTTTAACATACGTAGAATTGGCCACACCATATTATATTTAGGTTTAAGTGGGCAGGATTGGCGACCACATGCGTGAGAGTTTTTTTTGTTCATTAAAAAATTAATTAATTTCACACAAACGTACAGTGTACTCCTCACGACAACGCTTCTTCTCAACCAAATATAGACATGCCTAGTCAACTAAAACCCACCCAGTAACCTCTACACTAGAAACAACTTAATTGGTCTACAGGCTTTAGATACCACTGGCTGAGTTTTTTTTAATGGGAGTCGCATCAGATATTGAAGCTGACAACATACCATAAGCACTTTTAAAAGGGTCTAAGCAATTCGAGTGTAAGTGATCTGTGCCACACACAAAAAAAGAACGACATCCTTTATCATAAGATGAGCATAATTGGAGGTGAATTCTAGTTACTTCGTTAGGTAAAGTTCTTTATCGTTGGACAAAGATCCAAGTTCGAATCCTATTTAAACCAAAAATTAATTGATGTCTTACATTAAAAGAGAATGCCATAAAGTTAAATCTACCTTTTCTTTTCTTTTCTTTTCTTTTTTTTTTTTTTTTTTTTAATTGAGCATAAGAGAACCGGAGAAGTACACCATTGTGAGGGAAATCCCAGCATAAAGGGTTAATCACATTTTCCCAACTGTTATTTTAAATGAATATCCTCCATGCTGGATACATATTGGGTTGGAACCCTCTTTCACATAGGTCTTAAGGCCATGATGTTGGGACCCAAATAATGTTATCAACAATATTAGTAATCCAAAATAACAATCACACATAAGAACACAAAATTTACGTGAAAAACCCTTTCTCTTTGAAGGGAAAAAATCACGAGACAAACTCTGAATAATTTCACTACTATTAAATCAATTACAATAATTTTTATGTATATCTCACGGATTTTAAAAAAAAAAAAAAAAAAACTTATTTTTTTTTGCTTTCACACAAATTATAGACAATAATTCTTTTTCTTTTCTTTTTTTCACTATGCGGCAACCACCTTTTTTTTCTTTTCTTTTTTCCACTGTGCGGCACCTCCTTTTTCTTCTTGTTTTGTTCTCCTTTTTAGTACACCACACGCATGCATTTTATATATAAAAGCATGCCCTCACACTCATCAATCAATTAGGAATAGGAATCTTGGTACACCACGTACAGTACTTTGCAAGGAATTAGGACTCCTTGCTTTTCAAGCCTATCACAAACTCTTTAAAGAGTAGTGATTAGATGCGGCTGGACTCCTAGAAACACACAAAGTGCAAACTGTCCATGATCTTTTATTTCAACTTGATATAGGAGTCTTCATCACTTGGGCTTTTATTCTTCATGGGCTGGACTATGGTGCATGTGCACACAACACATGAAGAGTGTATTCACTGGAAAATTTACAAGCAGATAGCATGCATCTGAGCTCACTTTCCTTAGATAACTATTAAACAAGAACTCGATGGAAGTACCAAAGAAAACCTAGCCTTGGTACTCCCTCTTAATGCATCTGAATTGACAAAGAGAACAAAAAGTTTGGGGAAAGTTATGGAACTCTCTTGCAAGCTTTGGATTATTTAAGACAGTAAATTTGTTTTTGGAGAAAGGAGCATAAACAGTGTTATGTGTCGATTGTGCTTAGAGAGTAAATAAGATATTTTTTAAAAGTTTTGATAGTATCTAGTATTAGTTTAAATCCAAGGATAGTATTTCTCTGTTTATATACACACATTGATAGATTTGTGAATGTGTGTGTTTTTAGTTTGATCTCCTTGGAAAAGAAAATTTCTTGCCTCACTACTAGTGTGGACTATGCTAGCCAGACTTGGAGGTGGCATTGGCATAGGCTACGCCTATGGCTTCCATATGGTGGTGCATGGACGAGAATGAATGCTAGGCTAGTATGCATGTTTGGGTTGCGAAGTTGTTTGGCAACACTTGCAATGTATTGAAACATGTGCAACAGGCTATGCACTTGTGTCCAACATGTGACAGCAAGTTGGGATGGCAGTTATCAAGCTGTGGCATGTTGTGCAGACTTAGTGGATGTATTGGCAACAATAAAAGGGTTCCAAGAGTCCAAGACAACAAGGCCATTTATCATAGATGTAATTTCTCATGTTCGGTAATTACTCTTACACACACGTTGGATGTAATTGAAATTGTGACTTTACTTGAAATCACGATTTCAGTTATAAACAAGTGTGTAATAAGCATTACTCTTTCTCATATGGCTACAAATAAAAGGTAGTTACAACAAAATAATTGCCATGGTAGTTATTTTTTTGCAAATATAAACTTAAGCAATTGGGGATGTCAACAACATGTAAGTCCATGTGTGAAGAAGCATTGTAACTCTGGATTAGCGAACCATGGTGATTGTTTCTTTAGACCAAGGCAGATTTTGGTGAAGAAAGCCTTAAATTATCCTTTGAATTTTGAGGCAAAGTTAAAAAAAAAAAAAAAAAAAAAAAAATTGGTTAAGAGTTTTCATGTGTGTTGTGTGCTTCAGTGCTTGATGTGCATATGATTCACATAAATTGTTATAGTGTTATTGTTACCTTTGTGTAATGCTGAGAATTGGCTATGACTTAGTAAGGCATATTTAGTGACATTAGTGTCATCACAAGGCAAACAAAATCGGTTGAAATTTTTCCTAGAGACATGTTCAGATTTATTATAGGTGGGGAATGAATTTGATATTCTGAGTGTGAAACATATTATTTAATTAGATAGTAAACATTTGGCGCAACAGACACTGAATTGTGCTCGAAATTTTACTGAAAGAGAACTACTCTCCTGTAACGTCCATTTGTATCCTGCCTCACACATATATGTGAATCCCCCGGTATATGAAAGATTGAATGCACATATGAGACCTTTTCATGGAAAATAAGGTTAATATTAGTGGTGCTGTTTAACTAGTTTTGCAATCAACTAGAGTTACCAAAAAATACCATGATATAAATGGTAATTATAACAATAGTAAGTGGACAAATCCCACATATCCATGCTTTGATATTGTTCCAAACCACTTTTATCTCAAACTCATCTAAAAAAGAGATCATGTGTCATTTTATCATAATAACCTCTCTTGCTACTTTTATTTTTGTCACATCTAGTAAACCATTTTCCAATGTCATTAGCATATCTCTCAAAATTCTCAATCTATTCTTCCAAACATCAAAAGTTCACTCTACGAAAGAACGAAGTGATGAATGGAAATAACTAAATCTCTTTCCTTTGAATTTTTTGGTCTTGAACTTTCTTGAAAATCAGGAAAATAGTATATCTCCCCCCTTAAATGATGTAAGAAACCTTTTTTTTTTTATAAGGTATCCTGAATCAACAAGATTGTATTTTCCTACAAATGAAAATATTTTTATATTAGCAATTTCACCACAACAATATTCTAATAGTTAATAAAATTAACAATACAAACCAGTTGGCGATTTAGGGAAGTTATCACTCTCATTATTGAGGCAACTTAAAATTAACAATACAAACCAGTTGGCGATTTAGGGAAGTTATCACTCTCATTATTGAGGCAACTTAAAAATATTCGTGTAAAAATATTCGTGTGTTGACTCTTCCCATTCAACACAAGCAAATGTGAATTTCATGTCAAAATCACAAACACACATGCAATTAATTGTTGGCTCTCCTTTCCTTCCTCTATATGTATGTTGCTTATAGGAATACGGGAACATGGACAAAATCGATAGCTCCAATGTAATCCCGAGGCATAAACACCATTAATAGCTCTGATGCAAACATAACCATCTTCATATCAAATACCATATAAAATACCTATAGCCACATTTTAAAAACGTGGGTATAACTCTTTTTTTTTTTTTTTTTTTTTTTTTATTTGGCTATAGCCGCGTTTTTTAAAACGCGGCTATAGCCTCTTTTTTTCTAGGACAGATGGCAAATGCCTATCTACAAACGCTGCTATAGAAACCTGTCACACACTAAATTCCAACTTGTTATTTGTTGCAACAAGCTGGAATTTTCTCAAAGCTGTCACAATGTTGATTCAATCTCCATGGGAAATTATCAATCTTTAAGGAATATAGAGTTTAATACAGCGACAAAATGGAGGAAAGTTTAGTGTACATTTAACATAAAAAGATGCAGCAAGTATCAACACATACAGGTGGGTATGCACATGATTGTCCCTAACCTTCCTATGGCTATCCCAAATGCTTGTAGGGGTGCCTTCCCATCTCCAAGCTCTTGTCTACAAGTGGGCCCAATGTATGTCCATTATGACACTACCAAAATATAAAGTTAACAGTTAGCTATTTTGAACCAAGCAAAACTAAGAAGTACATAAGTTACTTCATATAAAGAAAACGTTAAATTTTTTAAGATTGAATGCTATGATCAGAATATACAACAACTAGAGACGCTCTTAAAAACAAGATTAGTGAAGTTAGACAGCTCTTCGGACAACTTTCAATAGTTTTCTAAGAAATGATAGTGGCTTGGACCAAACAAATTAAGGATGATTATATGAGAGTGAAGCATTGCATCTTTGAAAAAGCTTCCTAAATTTGTTTAAAATGTTAGGCTTAAAATCTAGCAAGCATCTAAGTATATTATGCATCAATGACACTTACAAAGGAAAATAAATACACAAAACATGGCAATGAAAATGGCTAGAGGTATATGTTACAATTAGGCTATGCGTTTATATGTTCCTAAACAACTTAGCAAACTCTTTTCTTTTCTCTTTTATCATTCTAATCAACTAAGAAGACTCAAACTTCACTAGGAAACAAACTCATCAAAAGCACCACAAACATTTCTTCCTAAACAACTAAGCAAACTCGTCTTTTCTTTTTTTATAATTCTAACCAACTAGGAAGAGTCTATAACTTCACTCGTAAACAAACTCCAAAAGCAATAAAAATTCCATAGAATACCTAATTCATGTATCTCCCTAAACAATTTAGCAAGCATATACTTCACTCTTCACTCAGAAACAAACCCATGAAAAGCATCATACACTCAAAAGCAATATAAATTCCATATCATACCCAATTCATGTCTCCACCTAGACAACTCAACAAGTATAAACTTCACTCATCACTTTGAAACAAGCCCACTCGAAAGCAATACAAATTCCATTGAATACCCGATTCATGTTTTTCCTACACAACAAGAAAAACAATTCTTTTAGAAGTGCTGATATACCCGCAACTTGTCAAGGTACTGAGACTGACCATGGCCTCTCTTAATGGTTCCAATGAGCTCCAAAAGCCTGTCAACAAGCGTAGACTTGCCATGATTAACATGAGCAATAATGGAAAAATTCTTATCCAACAAAATCACACAAATGGAACCAGCAAAAAGTACTAAAATAACAATAAAGATATTAAAAAAAATTACGAAACGGTATTTATATATTTCAAACTTACCTTGAGAACAATGCATGGCTTCACTATTTAATTCTCTTAAACTCTTCTATGTTGTTAAAGCATCAATGTACCTATCTACATATACAAGAGATTCAACTAAAAAGGTTTGTTCACAAAAAAAATTGTCAATCTTTGAATGGCATGATCGACCTGTCTACATAGCAACCTGTCTATAATATTAAAATAATATTCATGTCTACAATATTCCTTCATGATCAGCCAAAAAGTAATACAAAATAATTTGATCAATATCCACGGAGAGTCCTCATTTAGATGCAGCGCTATCTTGAATATATTAAACATATCGTATTAGTAGCACATAACAATGCATTGCAATAAACATGCAATTTTCATTAAATTAAATGTAACATTTTTAGTACCTGAGAAAGCAGTGAAGAATGCATAAGTGAGCTAAATTGGGCGAACATTTCTTTTATGTGCAACATCATTTCAGTCATTTGCTCTTGATGCTTTGCATTTGATTGGGTTAGTGCTTCAGTGAGTTGCTCTTGATGCTTTGCATTTGATTGGGCTAGTGCTTCGGCTAGTGCTTCGGTGAGTTGCTCCTAATGCTTTGCATCTAATTGGGCTAGTGCTTCGACAAGTTACTCCTCATACCGTACATCCGATTGGGCTAGTGCTTGGGCAAGATTCTCTTGATGCCTCTCCTCTGAATGGGAAAGTTGGTCCATCATAGATGCAAGCGAAGTTTCCAATTCAAGAATGTCGATGGGTCGTTTCGCTTGACGACAGTGGAGTTAAGGTATAGCATGAAAGGTTGGACCCACTTCTTCCTGATGGGGTTGGTCCAAAACCCACCCCACGTACACGTCCATAACTTTCTGCACCCATCACTTAAGCAAACGCATCATTTTTCGACTATAGGATTCCTTCACCACGCTCTCCTCGTAGTGATCTGCCCTCTTGAGTTAAAATTTGATTCATCTTAGCATGTTTTCACACAAAAACCAAATAACATATTACTTTCTATAAACAATTCACGCACAAAATACAAAAGAAATAGGTTACACTATAGGGCTTACAATCTTCTCCCCCACTTTGGGATTAACAGGAGCCCCATCTTTGATACTGTATACTTTCACATAAACATCTGCATGCTCCACTGCTACCCCATTGTCTTTTGCCTATATCATATTCAACAGTCTTATTACAATAGTGAAAATTTATGTACATGATATGAAGTGGTAATTGACAACCAAACATAGCAAATGGAATTTAGGACATAACATGCAATATAATGTAAAATAAAATATAAAAAAAAAATGTAGATTATTATGTTAAAATAGACAAGTATTGTTGTTTTCTTTATGTGAATGCTTAGTATCAAGCGATTTTTGGTCCTAACACTCTTAAAATCCATTCTAGTTAGTTGTGACAGTGGCTGAAATAGTCCTTAGCTAGCCCCATCCCAAAGTTCTATATATTGGCTACTACCACAACCCAATTTCCTTCACTCAACTTCCTCATATTTCCTCTCTCTCACTTGTCTTTGCTGTCAAAGCTTGAATTTTTAGGGGATTCTAGCTTTTTGCCCCTATTAAGCAAATTATTTGGCAATATGCCCTTGTTTCCAAACTATATAAGGGCATGCCCCTGTTTCGATACTCGATGTCCACAAAATCGAGTTACTTTAATAACTCAACTATTAAGAAGCCGAGTTTTGGGCGGGTTCTTGCCACGGTGGCGATCCAAATGTGGCTTTTAGGCGATAAAATATTACAGTCTGTTCATAACTCGGCAATAGGGAAACCGAGTTCTTATAGACCTCGATTACTCTGAAATTGAGTTCTTGACGAATTTCAAATCACCTGTTTGCACGTGAAGCTCAACCCGATGAATGGAAAATCGAGTTATTAACCCATACTCGACTCAGGTATAATCAAGTTGTTCTACTATTTACTTCATAAATACACAAATCAGCTTCTCATGCAGCATTGTATTAGATTCTCCTCATCATTTTCAGATTAGCTTCTCCTCATTTTCAAAATTTTCTGCGAGAAGTTGGTGTTATCTCTCTATCATCTCGGGTGAAAAACTCATTTCTTCTTTGAAGTACATAGAGAATTTTATTGTTTTGGTAAAAGTAGTTGTAAATATTACAAAAGTTTATCAACCATAATGTATGTTTTTGTTAGAGAAGAATTTTCATTTGATAGGTTGTATTACTTGTGCTTTAGTATTTTCTTGAATGAGTTATATGAGTACATTAGGGTTATATTAGTTGTTTGGTGTTGTTTGGTGCTACAAGAAATGTACAATAATTTATAGAAACGATGATGAGTGTTATGTGTCTACATTGGGTTATATTGGGTCTTTGCTGGTATAAATTTCATTGACAAAAAATGAAAATTTTTAGATTTGCTAAAACTAATGAATAATTAATCTTTAAATTTGCAAAAGTTGAATGTACACACTTATCATTGGTCAGATATTAACAATATTTTGTATTGCACACAACATGTAGACATTAACAACAATGTCTAATGTTTATGGTCAAATGTGAGTGTTAGTATTTCATTTTTAGCATGTAATAATACACAAATTTATGAATGCCTTTGTCGTGTACCATCTTATGCAGCGTTACATTATTTGCCAACAGTTGATGCGCACTGTTAACTTGATCATTTGATGTTATTGTATTCAGCGTCAATGTCTAGTTCTGGCAACCGTTTCATCTATAGGCCTTGCAATGTATTCACTCTTCAGGGTCGTTGCTAAGTATTGGAAGATGAGTTTAGTTATCCAATTGATCTGAATCTGCGAAATAGTGTAAGGGTTTACAATACCATGAGACAAGAGTGAGTTTGGTTATTCTATGAACAATAAATGTTTTATGATGAGTTGGTTGGTTATAAGTTGTCGATGCCTCGGCGACTCGCATCGCAAATGCCAACAGACACGATCGATGGATTTCGTAAAGCATTGAACCGCATAATAGAAGAAAATAATCGAATGAAGATACGTCTTAATCGATATCGGACCCAAGTCGAGATTCAAGAGTCGGTGGAGTGTAAGTTATACGAGCACGCACAATACATGTAATCACTTCTTGCTAATCTCATTTATCAGTCGGACTTGGAGATGTCGGATGAAGAGTAATCGTGTCGTGGTGTAATTGGACTTTGTTGAAGAACTATTTTACTTAACTATGTTTTATATGTATGTGTGTCACTGTTGTTGCATTTGTACTATGTAAAACTTATTATTAATTGTAAGGAGCATGCATGTTATTCGTAATCTAGATTATTCCCACATAACACATAAAAGTTAAATATTCACACACATGATGTTTTTCAATAAGCACCTACGACACAACACGAAAAACTTAAAATAACTTACACGATGTCACCAATATTCATGCATTGCATATTAACCACTAACGCTACTAACATTATTAACTTAACCCTAAACATAACACACACACCACATAAGCATTCATTCAAACAGGTAATCCTCGTAGTTGAGAACATTGTTACGTTCACGGAGTGAGTTGATTAGTTGGCTAGCTACACGTGTTGCACCTCACATAACACGAAAAACTTAACTATTCTTATACGATGCCACCAATATGCATACATTGCATATCGAACACTAACACTACTAATATTATTAACTTAACTCGTAGACATAAGACACACACACCACATAGGCATTCATTCTGACAAGTGAGTAGTTGAGGACATTGTTACATTCCGCCGGAGTTCGTTGCCTGTTCGTTGCGGTGGCCAGCTCTTTCGCCAGTTGTAGCATGTGATACCTGCACCTACTGAGTATCATAAGATTATTCTCTTTTTTTATTTTAGTCATTGCATGCTCATATTAGCGCATGTTTTGCCGTGGTGGCGTGTGTGAGTGAGATACGGTCAACAAGAGGCGCTCCGAGTCGCACGAGATCATCGTGCAGAGCATTGGAATTAGATACTCCTAAATTTGTATAAAACAGGCTACTAATCAGTGGGAAGCCTGAACAACATTAATCAAAGTATAGTTCAATATTAAAATTAAACATTATGCAAATCGCAATTCAATATTAATATTTGAGGGAAATATTAATAATATAACATTATCCAAAGTACAGCTCAATACTAATATTTACAATGCCTCACCTAAGCTATTATTTAATAGAAATCCTACTTTAAAATAACAAATTGTCAGAAGTTCTCTTTTGAGATAATTACCAATTCTAGTCTCTTAAGACAATAAATTATGCATCTGTACACAAAATGTAACAGACTTTCAATTGATGTGGTAAGATTATACGTTCCCATATGATAAGGATAATGACATGAAACCAAAACCAAAAAAAAAAAAAAAAAAAAAAAAACTAAGATGTTGAATAAAAACAATATGGCACGGTTAGAGCCCTGAGCAGAGTAAATGGCAGCAAAGGTTTTAGGAACCCAAAACAGTAGATATACAGGGTATTTATGAGTTCAATTTAGTTTAGTGATAGTGGATGTCCATGATGTGCATTTTATGGTCTGTGTGTAGATATATGCGTGCATATCCATTACACACACTTCATATCTATTATAATAATAACTTAACAGAGTGGAAGCTTGTAAAAGCCAGTAAGTTTGAAGTTCATTCTTATTATGAAGCTTTGATGGGTAGAGGCAAGTTTTCCATACAAAAGCATCCGGCAAGTCAAGGTTCCTATAGATGTTGCTTTCTTTGCATGGACAAAGAAGACTAGACAGAATTTTAATAGTGAATAATTTGTGGAAGCGTGACATGCACTTTCAAACTATATGAATTAAAAAGCAATTTTACCTAATAATGAACACCATTGTCATGCCAACTGTATTTTACATGAATTTGTGCCTTGGATATGCATCAAAACCCAATTCAAAACCAAACCCAACAAAGCTAAAACAGCAACAATAATAATGAATAGAGAAAAATCTAACAAAGAAAAACTTAAGAAGCCACACTCAAATCGTAGTACATGCACAAGCAACACTTAACTCAAATTAAATGCAAAGGGGAAAAAAAAATTGAACTCGGCATTTAGAAATTACCTTAATATGTTTCTAATCCTTTAACTCTAAAGATGGATTGGGTTCAACCTTGGCTATGGTGAGGGTTATGGTGAGAGTGAAAAGGTGTGGGTTTGGGTTGAGTTTCGAAAAAGGTCTACTGAACGGTTTGGTTTGGGTACGGGTAGAAATAAGAGAACTTGAAGATGCGTTGAACTTGGAAAGGGTCTACTAAATGAACCGAGGGTGGCTACTGATCGGACCGAGGAAGAAGGGAGACAAACTGTTTTGGAGACATTACATTCAAAATCCCATTTTATTCTACATATAACTCGATTTCCCCATTGCCGAGTTATGAACGAACGCTGAATATTTTATTGCACAAAAGCCACGGTGACAATCCAACGTGGCACCAACCTGCCCAAAACTCAGCTTCCTAATAGTCAAGTTCCTTAAGTAACTCGGCTATATGGTAATTGAGTATCGAAACAGGGGCATGCCTCTATATAGTTTGGAAATAGGGGCATATTGCCAAATAATTTGCTCAATAGGGGCAAAAGGCTAGAATCTCCTCAATTTTTAATGCAGTCATCGTCTCTCCCGACTCTTTAGTCCATTTCATTTCTAACTAAAAGGCTCACTTGTGCTAAAACAATACACACAAGCAATGTTACAATTTTCTTTTAATGCGTTGTTACAAAGAAAGTCAACACTAAATGGTTCTCACTTATTCTTACTTTGTTTATAGGAAAATGGTTTACAAACAGATTTTGAAAAAAAATTTTTGTATCCTTGTGTCAATACTCCTATCTTTTGAATGTCCTAAAAGTCTATGTACTTTTTTTTTTTTGAGAAAGAAAAGTCTATGTACTTCAATATTGCATTCATGCATTTTTTATTTTATTTTATTTTATTTTTTTTCACGCATAAGTTAAATGAGCTTAAGTTTAGTTGCAAGTATGAGTTTTGTAATATGTTGTGTGATAGGTATGTCTATGAGTCAAAACCATAATTTAGGCATCCTAAAAAGTAACCTTAAACATACTCACACATTATCAGTCTGCATTAATCATCCTAGGGGTCTTTGTACATTATTGCATATTTTCATGCATTAATTTTGCATCTCTCTTTTCATTTAGCATAATGTGTTCTTTTTTTTTTTTTTTTTTTTTTTTTTGGTCAAAACTATAAAAAAATGAAGAAAGACCCAAATTCAAAAACATCACATTTAGCATAATGTGTTCTTTATTTTTACCCTTGGTTTTAGTTGCCATTTGGTCATAAATTTTTTTCCTCATTTGCACTTTTAGGCATCTTAGGCCATTAGTATCGTGATTGGTTCTTTTCATGTTGAATGTAGACTGTGCCTTAGAAGATCATATGACTTGTTACAAATTGAGTAATAAGCCTAAACAATGCTAACTTCACATTCAAATATTTACCCCATTAATTCTACAACATACAATCAATTGGGCCTATGGGCTATGCACCAAGTGATAGCCACTCATGTTTTTAAAATTTTTCAAAGTGAAGGTAAGATAAGGTATGTGTTTTATGTATGTGCCTATGTGCATATGCATGCCAATTGTATTGGAGCTCTCCACTTTCAACCTATGTAGTTTTCCACAGAGAAGGTAACAAAGGAAAGCACATTCAAAGAACAACCAATTGCTATATACCAAACCAATCTCTTGCTAAAAGGTGGCAAACATTAGTTTTTATTTCAAATTTGACTAATGACGCAAGCAATGCTAAAAATTTCATACTAATTCACACAAAATGCTCAAATTCATCAAGAAATTGGTTTCATCAAACTACTTATATTCGTTACATTTGAATCTAAAATAGTAGAATATTAAAACCCTAGCTAGTTGTTGTATAATGCATTTCTTACCATGATGTCGAGCAATTTGGGCAAAACTTCTAGGCCCGACCTTGATACCTCGGTCTGAAAACCACGACTCACCTTATTCTTATTACTTAATGTCTCACGAACACACCAAGGTGCCAAAATAACGAAGTAGATCGAAATGCGGTCAATATCATGTTTTTAACAAGAAAAATCATTGTCCACGATTCAATAACAATTATAGAGGAAGGAATAGAACTAAACATCATCCGGCATGATGATTATATTTGCACAAAGACGGTCTACAAATTTCAACTCTCATTCACGACAAACAATTATTTTCAATCACAATTTCTATTTTATCCAAAGAATATTATCCTTCCTGTTTCCCCAAAAAAATTACTTCCTCCGTCCCACTTTGTTTGTCCTCTATTCTATTTTGGGATGTTCCAAAATATTGTCCTGTTTCTAAAAAAATAAGTCATTAATTTACTAATGTTCCTATTATACCCCTATTAATTTATTAATTCAATTTTTTGATAAATTTATTTAAGGGTAGTTTTGGAAACTTATACATTTTTAAAAGGTAGATAAGACAATAAATGATGTTCCCTTAAAAAATTTGACTTTTCAAACAGGACAAACAAAGTGGGACGGAGGGAGTAACATTTTCTACAAATCACATTTAATGAGGTGCCGATGATTAATAATGTGGTGTAACAATGTATTTCACAAATTAAGAAATAAACATTCGCCTCATTTAGTCCCATTTGAAAATTTTAAACTTTAAAATTTTAATTTTTTACCATCATTTCAAATAAAATTATGACAATAAATTTCAAAGAAAAAATCATCATAACAAATTCAACAGTAATATCACTCAAATATATAACACACTCCAATAATAATGCATTACATAACTTAAGATAGTCACTTTAGATCAACTATCTAATTAGACATATTATTTTACCTTCTTTCCTAGTCCACCCATTCCAGCATATGATCGTTTGTGCCTATATCAGCACCTAAGAAGGCTTGCTTGGGGTTTATACCATTTAATAGCCACATTCTTCAGATCTAACAAAATAAAGAAAAATAATTAAAATTTTAAATTAAAAAATTCCTCTCAAAACCATTTAACTACACAGATCTACCACATACGTGATGTGCCAACCAATCATAAAAAACAAAGAAAAAAAAATGAGTTGAGGAGTGAGGACTCACCTGAGGAAGGGAGCAAGAGAGGCAAGGATTTTGTTTCAGCTAATGTGAACA
The DNA here is from genome assembly GCA_028216015.1 of Quercus dentata. Taxonomy (NCBI): domain Eukaryota; kingdom Viridiplantae; phylum Streptophyta; class Magnoliopsida; order Fagales; family Fagaceae; genus Quercus; species Quercus dentata. Next base: position 74,403,811 of record CP116446.1, on the reverse strand, counting down.
ATGGGTTTATATTTTTAGAGAACTTGGCTCGTTAGTAGTGAGAGATGATGCTGTGGCATAAATAGGAGAAAGAAAGGGCCATGAAGAAGGAGTAGATAAATTGAGGGGGTGAGATGGAGTAATGCTGGGATACCAATTTTGGCATAGATATGTATCACAATTCGTGGCGAGTTATGATTGGTAAGGAAGTATTGACACACCCTTACTAATCACAACTTGTCATGTGGCGTGTTGTGGCATAAATTTGTGTTAAAGTTAGTGTCCCTAGCATTACTTAAGTTAAATAGCACTCCTTCATTAGTGTTGGAGAATTGTATTTGAGAACATTTTACATAATTTTTACCAAAACTGACCCCATGGTGAGTTGTGAGTAATGGAAATACAAACAGACTATTTTTTTTTTTTTTTTTTATCATTCACAACTCAATACATTTACTGATTTACATGGAAACTCTTAGCATGGGTGAATTATGAGTAGTGGAGATGTAAATCTATTATTATTTGATAGTATTAACGGGCACCACAAAGTGCTAGTTAACAAACAAGTTTATGTCCCATCAAAAAAAAAAAAAAAACAAACAAGTTTATGTTAATAAAGTTAATTTTTATTAAATTTTTGACTAATTTTATTAGATGTAAAATCAATAAAGTTAACTTTTTGAATTTTACTTTCATTTATTTATACTAATTTTTTATTAAGGATTTTGTTAATGAGTGCTCTAAGGGCACACAATAATTAATCATTTTTAGAAATATTTTATCGGGAATTGAAAAAGTATTGACAATTTTTTCAATTTTCGAAAAAATATTTTCAAAAATGGATGGTTTAATGTGCGCTTTAAGGTCACATATTAATCGAACCTTTTTATTAAAGCCAATTTTTTATTGTGGGTTCCAGTTAGCTCAACTGGTAAAGTCTCTGATGGTTGTATAAGAGATCCGAGGTTCAATCCCCGCCTACACCAAAATCTGATTGGTATCTTGATCTGATAATAAAGAGCTATTATCAGAAGCGGACGCCGTAAGTTAAAACTCTCTCAAAAAAAAAAAAAACCAAATTTTTATTATCTTACTATGCCCCTTTAACATTTTCCTATATTCCATTTTTCACAACTCACCCACATAATTATTGTAATGTTAATGGTTAGCACTTAGCTTTTTTTTTTTTTTTTTTTTTTTTTTTTGAAGTTTCAACCTATGACGCGTCCACTCACGATAATAACTCTTTATCATCAAACCAAGACATCAATCATTATATTTTTTTTAAATTTGGGTAGAGAACCGATTTTTAATTATTAAACTTTAATAAAGAGAGAGATTTTTTTTTTTTGTCATTCTCTTCATCATTAATGTTTCTTCAGAATGTACAAGTTTTATTGCCAGAGGCCATGTGCACCGCTTCACGAGAAAGTTATGAGAACTTGCTGAACTGATTTGAGTCAGTGTAATAGTGTATCGTGATTCGTGATCGAGATTTCAGATTTTAGAAGAAAATGAGATTTCATGTTATTGATCCTCTGAAGCCTCGAGCAAAGTATAACAAAATAGTGTTTTCAGCCTTTCATATTTTTTTTTTTTTTTTTTGATTGGACAGCCTTTCATATTTATAATAGATCTTACCAAAAATTTAACATATATATATATATATATATATATCTAAATATAAATGTGAGAGAAAAAAATATTATTTATCATGAGTAAAAGTATTTAAGAATTACTCAAAAACACAATAAATGAGGTTTTTTTATAATAAAGAAAATGATTTTACTAACATATGTTTTAAGGACAAACAATAATAAACCAAATTTGAAAAAAATTTACCAAAAATTGAAAAATTTTAATAACTTTTTTAAGTCCCGATAAAACTTTTTCAAAAATGAATTTGTTAAATATGCTAGGGCATATATTAACAGTATCCCAAAAAAAATGGGAGGTTCTGTGTATGACTTTGACTTGACAGATACAATTACTGTGCGTGGGCACCAGATTTGAACATGCAAGCTAGAATGCCATGAATGCATCCCTCATCTCTCTCCTTTCTAGAAATTTGATTGATTCAAAATATGAAATTATTTCTCATTATTATTTGTGTCTAAAGTCAAAAATTTTAACACCTAAAACTACCACAAAGTGTCATCTTTATTGACTATCATAATAGCTATATGATTCCCATTAAAAAAAAAAAAAAAAACCTATATGATGAATATAAAAAATATTATTTAAATAAAAGTGTGAGAAATAGATAATTTGGTGGTAAAAAAATATATTTAAAATATATTTTAAAGTGTAGTGCTAAAATAAATAAATAAATTTTTTAATGTTACGTGAAGCTTAACTACTCTAGATATTTTTATTTAATTATGTAATTTATATATATTTCGCCTTTTTTATATCTAGTTGATCAATTTAGTTTACAATTGTTTGCTCAGGATCAACGGCTAGTTTGCATGAGTTTTCTTTTCTATGGACTGTTTTTTTTGGTTGTTTTCTCCTTAATCCTTATCAATGGCCAGACTTTGAATGAGTTTCCTATAAGTTTTTTATTTTTCAAAAATGAAAAAGTGATTGACTTTCTTAACAGTTTTTTTAATTTCTTACAAAAATTTTCCTAAAATAGATGATTAATGTATCCTCTAAAGACATATGTTAACTTGTAAAATTTTTCAAAAACTAGGGTTGGGAAAATTTTTCACATCTGCTATCCAAGTGGCAATCTCGCAACTGTTATTAGTGATTGACACCTAAAGGTACACATTAACTTGTCCAAATTTTCAAAAACTAAGTTCGGGAAAATTTTTCACATTTGCTATCCAAGTGGCAATCTCACAACTGTTATTGGTGATTGACACCTAAGGGCACACATTAACTTGTCCAATTTTTCAAAAACTAGGGTTGGGAAAATTTTAACATCTGCTATTCAAGTGGCAATCTCACTACTGTTATTGGTGATCGACACATATATAATAAAAAAATAACATCTCAAATATCACTCAAAAATTTGAAGATATGAAAGAGATAAAAATAATTTTAAAAAATATATTATTTTTATAAAATAAAATTTTGTGTGTATCATTAATCACATCTGTTATGATTGATGACATATCATTTTGTGAGACCTATTTTCCTTTTTAGTAGTGTTGGGATATTACTAATTTGGAAAATGCTAACAGATTCCCTTAGGGTAATGATTAACTATTCATTTAAAGAAAATTTTTATGGGAAAAAAAAAACAATTAATGTTTTGACAGTTTTTTTCATTTCCCATAAAATTTGTGTCAAAATTTTCTTAAAATGGATTGTTAATCATTGCCATAAGGGCACTTATTAGCATGATCCTACTAATTTTACTACAATAAGTTTATAAATTGATGTGTCACCATTTACAAAAAGAGGAAATAAATATATTCATTTATGAGATGTTGAAATCAGTCAATCATATTCATTGTTATATTGGTTTATAAGTTTTATGTAGTAAAACTACTTGTAGTGCCTTTTGCATTTATTTATTTTTTATTTTTTGTGATTAAGGACACATCACTTAGTTCAATACATAAAGTCTCTTGTTTCTTGAATAAGAAATCTAGGGTCAATCATATCCTACACTAAAAAGTAAAAACTAATTGGGGTCTTAATTCCATTATAAATAGCAATCTATCTTCAAGTAAAAGCCATAGCTTTAAAATACCAACGTATGTATCTAGCATTAATTTAGCCCACTAAATGGGCCGAAGACCAACAAATGTTCATCCGCTATTAAACAAGCTAAGATTTATTAGAGTTCAATAGTGAAGATGTCCCTTAGTTTTGAGTGAAAATTGAAGTGATGCTCTTTTGGGTGGTGTTTGGTTCCTGTTTTCAGTGTGTATTTTATTTTCATTTCTTATTTTTGTAGGATTTACCGTGAAAAACTTATTTGACTTTATTTTCAGTTTTCATTATCATTTTTAATACCCCAAAAATGTGGATATGAAAAAGGAAAAAAAAAAAAAAAAAGAATACAACTTTTTGGTATTTTTTTTTTTTCAACAAATATGGATTCAGTGGCAGTTTTGTAAAAAACCCAAAGTTGATATGCATTTTTAGAAGTACAAAATTGGTTCTAGGCCCATTTATCAAACCCCTTTGAACTCTGAACTTCAAAATATATGTCCTAAAATTCCTGTGATATTGGAATTATTCAATTAACATTTAATATTTAATTGCTATATAGCTAAAAAGTGTAACATATTTGAAGTTGCAGATCTTGACGAGTTATTACGTCCATAATATTTTTACAACAAATCATAGGCTGGTAATTATTATTGGTTTTAATTTAGACCTACTAATGAAATTACGTTTTTACCTTACTAATAACAACCTGCCACATAGAATTTATTGTGAAAATATTATGGACATAACATTTCTCGTTCTGCTGATCATTGGCTTAATATACCAAATTGGTAAAGATTAATTATTTGCATAAAAATTAGTAAATTTTCTTTGTACCAGTAACGTGAATCTGAATGAAAATGATACATGATTGAAGGGTAAAAATTGAGACTTAACTGCTATGTGCTGCAAAAGGGACTCTAATGATTTTTATTTATTTATTTTTGAGAAAAGGGGGACTCTAATGATTTTAAAACAAAAAACTTTTTTTTTTTTTATGAATGATTTAAAAACAAAAAACTGAATCATTAAAAAAAATAGGAATAAAATTGAATCATTACAAAATAGGTTGCAACCACATATTTATGTGAACAAGACAGCACATTCCAGATAAAAATAAGGTGATTCAAGGTGCTCATGCCAAGGAATGTGTTATTAATCATTTAATCTATACATAAATAGAAAAGGTAAATACAAAATATGGAGGAAAAAAAAAAAAAAAAAAACCAACAATTTCATGGCTATTTCAACTAACCATGATAGAATTTACCACATATAAAACCTTTTTCTTTTCTTTTTTTTTTTTTTATTCTTTCTGGATAAAGGAAATTTTATCGTCTCTAACTTCTGCCGAATCACTATCTCCGTGTTGCACAGGAAACTATGAAGAGTTGTAGCATGGCCATACAAATTAAACAGGTTCCTGGTGTGAAGGCATTGTGGCTCCTGGTGCTATTGAAAATTGCAGACCTCTACCTTGGCCAGACTGTAGAACAATAGCAACTTGAGTTGCTGCCAAAGCTGCAGCCTCCTGTGTCACCAAATCATGACGGAACAATTTAAGTACAACCCATATTGCATCACAGAAAAATGTTCAAATTCTCAAGAGTAAGTCCTTAATGTAAGCTATTTGCAAACAATAATGTTTTAGTGATGAGACTAGATGGAGAGCAAATGAGAAAGTTAATAATTTGGTGGCGAGATACTTTAGAATCTAATGGGTTTTCAATTAAGACAGACTAAAAACAGAGTATAGAAATGTGCGCACGTGTATATATATATAATAAAATAAAATAAACGATGAAGATAAGGTACAGCTTGATGATCAAGAGATTTCAAAAAGGAGTACAATTAAGAAAATATGAAAGAGTATGACTCTAGATAAAATAGTATGGCAAAAAGGAATACATGTGGCTGACTTGTTGAAGATCCATAGCTAGCCCTAAAGAATTTTTGAAACTAAGGCTTGGTTAGATTTATCTAGAGATGAATAAATTTTGCATTACATATTTATTTACCAATATAGTTTATCATAGGCAGCACTTTTTTTTGTTTGTGGGGGGTTGTTGTTGTTAATGTCTAGGAAGCACGAACACTTCCTTTAGAGTGTGGTACCCATGTCATACCCGTATCCATGTCCATGCTTCCTAGGGTAACATAGGGAACCTTTCTAAAAAAAAGCTAACCCCACCTTCATCCAGTAAAACCTAAGGAAAACTAACCCCACCTGCATGAACTAGCTGTCTGGTAATCTAGGGGCATTCTCCCCTAACGGGTTAAATAGTTTATGCTAATTAGGCAGCACATTAGAGAAAAAGCATAATAGGTTAAAATAATGAATGAAACAATTAAAAGTAGAACTAAGGGCAAAACTGACCTGTCTTTGACGTCTACGCTGCAAGATACTGATGGCCCAAGCCATAATATAGCAGGGCAATAGAAAACCAGCAGCTCGAAGCAAGAAGAGCTGCAAAACAGCCACTAGATATCAGCTTGCTTAACCACACAATGACTATTTATTTTTAGTATTAACCACACAATGACCTACAAACTAAAAAAATCAGAAGCAAAACATCAACTATGTATCAGCTTGTTCAACCAAGAAATGACCTTAGGACTAAATAGTCCAGCAGCATACAAGCCCTTTAACAGAAATAAAAACATGTTCAAATCCACTTACAGAGAAAAAAGTAGACGTGTCATCTTCACCATCAGGATCTGTGATGGTCAATGCATGCCGCAAGAGCAAGAGGGCAATTAACTGCCAAAGAAAGCAAATTAAGTCCTTAACTGCATGGTGTATCCGAAAAATAGGATTTAAAAAAAATATTTAAAAAAAAAATGTCACTTCCATGACCAACTGTAATTGGCAATTTGGTGTAAATACTATTTTAAAACTGGAAAGGAACACCTTCAAGGGCTTAAAAATCATAGCATGTACTCCTTGTTTTTTCATTTCTCTTAAACCTCTTTTCCATAAAATATTATATACTAATAAGCTATGAGCATGACTACTTGGGGTTAAGAGACTTCTTCTTGTACATATGTGTGTGCATGAGTGAGTGAGTGCAAGCTTGAACGCATGCAGCCGTGTGATAATTCATGGAATTCAGCATATAAGTTCCAGTGAAAGGGTTCAAAATTTTATGGCTTACAATCAAAGCAGCTGAACGGCAAAATGCAGCTCCACTGGCATTTGAGGATGCATACTCATCATACTCAGCTTCCAAAAAAGTACGTTCTGCCTCTGCAATTGCCAAGATGCGAGGATCACTAAGATCCAAAGGGGTGCCAGATATTGTCCAGCCTCCACTACATAAAGGAACCATCAACCAAAGATTTCATAAGACAAATCCAAATTGATATCTACAACACATAATTATAAATAAATAAATAAAATAAAAAAACCACAAAAGTATATACTTAGATATTTGGAAAGGGAAACACATGAGAAGATTTAACTTACCCAATATTAATGGCAGTTTCTTCAGGGCGAGGTGGTGCAGTATAATCAGGTTGATAAGGCTGTAAATCAGAAGCAAAGACCACCATCAACAATGGAGTGTATTTTAATGTCTTAAAAAGAATTTAGCAGCCAAAAAAATCCTAAGCACACCAGCATCTAGTTTTATATTGCATCTTTAATCATCACATTTCTAAAGGTAATGCAAGCTGTGCCTTTCTCATTTCATCTCAAGATTTCCTTAAAGAAAAACATTAAGTATCATAGCCATCAGAGTTGTAAAATATTAACTTAAAAAGCATCTATGCTCCTAAGGAAATAGCACAAAGCATAAAAGGCAATATTCAAAAGCATACCTGATGGCAGATCTCACAAGTTATATCTCCTTTCTCATTGCACCAATGCTGGACGCACTTTCTATGCGCATACTGAGGAAAAAAATTGAAGCCATTAATATACCAGTAAACCAAAATAGCAAAGAGAACTAATAACAAATTCACTGCATATAAATAAGAAAAGAAAAACTAAACGTTAGAAAAAAGAATGAGCATTGTTATTCTCAGAGCACTTTTTTTAAATAACTCATTCCCTGAAATTTTTTTAGTAGCATCCATGGCTTAATAAAGTATCTTAGTGTCTTTTTGTTACTTCTTATTATTATTTTTTTGTAAGTGATAAAGATTTCACTATAGTACCAATGGAATTGACTTGCTAGCTCTAACAATAGCGTTCCATAGAAAAGACTCCAATCCCTCCCCCACCCCCCCCACCAAAACAAAGAAAAAAACATGATAATGAATAGCCATTGTTTTGATTTAATCATTATAGTTTTGCATAAATTCTCATAATGAAAAGCTAGCAGAAATTAGTATAAGGACGAACAAGAATGATTCTGAATTCATAGTCATCAAATGCAAAATTATTTTTAACTGCATGATTAGTGGCAAAAAAATAATTCTCCCTGCATGTAGACTGCAGTTTTTTAAGACGAGAAGCATTCTATAACACCTTAATCATAGCAAAGGGTCTATTAGCTATTGCCATTAGCTTCACCTCTAGCAACCTGTAAAAAGGTTTTATGATGCAATACAGCACGGCAAACTCCGACCCAAGATGAAGCACCACTTCTCTTCAAAAGTAACCTCATAGTGAGTTTTTTTTTTTTTTTTTTTTGGAAAAGTAATAAATATTTTAACGATAAGGAAAAACCTCATAATGACACAACATTATTACAAAACCTATTACCATCCACGGAGGCACTCTGTATCAACTAAATGGACTTGAGAATTTCAACGAGCTTGGAAAACAAATAATCACAGTGCCTCTATATATACAAAAAAAAAACAATAATAACAATAACAATAACAAATCAAAATTCTAATAATTTGTTTCCTTAGAAGCAAATTCATTTCCTAACTTCCGAATTTTTGGCCTTTTCCCGCCTTGTTTTCCACAAACTGAATTTTCATCTCCCACAGACCGACCAACCAACCAACCAAACACACACATTTTCGACAATAACATCCTACTCTAACCTATAAAACACATACACAAACCAAACACTACTCATTCTCATAACACCCATGTCATATATTAAAGTCCAATCTCACAACAATTTACCAACAAAGACTATACTTATGTAACCCTTAAAAAAAAGGGTCCTTTGGACTCGCCTCGAGCAAGTAAAACCTCAGGTCAACTAACCCCACGTGCCAGAACCAGTTGCCGGGTAATCCAAGTTTGGTCTAATTCAATCAAATTGTAAACTTGATAACACACAATTCAACAATCACATGTAATCTAAAACATTATAGGGTACAAACACAATTCAAATACCTCAAAAAAAAAAAAAAAAAATCCAAATTCAACAAAACCCCATTTCAAATAAGCGATTATACCTTGAGGCTTCCACTACAAGCACAAGGATTCTCCAAATTGCTGACGCTATCTTCCTCCTGACAAATCCGACATTCCGCCATTTCAATCAGCGGCTTCTTCTCCCCCTCCTCCTCCTCCTCATCTCCATCTGACCCATCGCTACAAACTTCAATTCTCTCATCATCATCACCATGATCATGATGATCATGATGATCACAAGATGGGCCTGCAATTTCTGGGCTTGAGCTCGACCCAGAAGAGCTCCCAACGTCCTCACCTGGACGAACCAGACGGTCCACGTACAACACCAAGTGATCACTCATTCTCTCTCTCTAAAAACCCTAAATTTTTTTTGTTTTTTCAAAAAGCCCTAGAAATTTGATCCGAAAATATGAAGCTTACGGAGAGAAAGAGAGAGATTTTTTTGGCTTTTGCTTTGGTTTACGCGTTTTCTGGGAAAATGTTTTCCTTGGGGGAATTGTTTTTCTTGGCGTGGTTTTGGGATTTGCCGAAAATGAGGAGTGGGAGTAGTATTTATATGGAGAGATGAGTGTCTTCGGATTCACCGATCGTCAACGCGGGGGTTTGCTAAAGTAAAATTGCCATAACTTGTTTCCAACGGCTTTGAGGGCATTTCTGTCTTTTCACAATCATCCCATTGCCGCGTAAACAGCCCACCAATGACCAAACCAAGAGGATCCAATTGTTTTTCTTTCTCTTCTTGTTTGTTCCTTTTTTTTCTTTTCTTTTTTTCTTTTTTTTTTTTTTTTAATAAACTATATTTTTTTGTCCTTTAATTATGGTCAGTTAGTAATGTTGTTTTAAATTTAAACTTCTAAACTGTATTTCTCCTTTTTTTATCTTTAAAAAAAAAAAAAAAAAAAAAAAACTCTTCAAAATTGTGTAATGTCCTCTTTTAGTTGTTGGTAATTAGTTGGTTTCAGTTAGTTTAATTAGTAAAAATTTTATCATTTAGTAATAGATTTGGTGTTTGATCCTCGCTTATACGAAAAAACAAATTGGTATTAGATATAATAATAAAAAGCTATTATTAGATGTGAACATCATAATTTGAAATTATCTAAAATAATAATATAAAATAACAGTTGTTAATTAATACTTTAATACAGGAGGATTGAAATCAAGTTCTTCCTATTAGGAGGATTTCATTGAGTCACATGGTTTTTGGAGTGTTATATATTCATTTAACATGATAATAAACACTTTACATCAATTGTTAGGATTTTTGTCGCATTTAATGGAAAAATTATAATTTTTTTGAAAAATTTGTATGTATGTTATAAATTTGAATTTTTGTTGTTAAATTTAATGAAAATCCTAACTATAAAAAGTAAAATGCTTATTACCAATAGTTAAGATGAGACATAAAATAAATATCTATAGATATTTATTTATTACCAATAGTTAAGATGAGTAATATATCTATAGATATTTTAAAAGACATTTTAAGTTGTGAAGTTTAGGGAAATTGCAATTGAACCATATTTAAGATGAAATGTACAATTTATCCCTTTTTTTTTAATATCTAACTACTATTATTATTGGGGAAAGGATAATTGTCAATGTTCTTTAATAGTTTAATGCATATATAGATAGACTTGTAGTGGGGATATTCTTGCTTTGAATTAAATTGGGAGAATTATCAAGATAGCTTTATCTTTTTAGAATTTTTTGATTAGTTGGCCAATGGAAAAAGAAATATTCAAAAGGAATTACTAATTCAATTGTGTTTATAGTTGGATGTGACAAATTTTGGTGTTGGATTAGGATTTGCAATAAATAGGAGAGTATACTTTTTGACTGGCCAGAACCGACTCGCCTCCACCAATTGCCACCCCCAATGTTTCCCAATCAAGGCCTTAAATTTTGTGATGGTTTCAACTTCTTGCCACATGTCAATTTATTATGGAATTGGCTAAGCAAAGGCAATAGTCTATTATGGTGATTATCCACCTCATATATTTGGATTTTCTTTTTTGAGATACATAAGCTACAATTCAAACATCTTATCTGTGTTACAGCTTCTAAATCCATTTCATACAGCTCAAAAGACCACTTCATTATTTGCAAGACAATGAAATTGAAAATCTTGCTATGGGCCTTGGCCATATGCAATTTCATCTAACAATAATTATTACACTTTTTTTTTCCCCCTAATGTGGGGTGTCTAGAATTCACTTACCATTCTTTCGGTTACATAGTCTCTCCCATGCATAGAATAATTATAGAGAAAAATATCTTAATGTTGACTCCAAAATATTGGTTAGGAAATTTAAATATAAAAATTCGTGAATTATGTAAAGTTTAAAAACTATTAGAACAACCTCTTGAGATTAACGAAAACATGAATCGGCCCACTTGTTGTAGGACTCTATATATTAATCTTAACAGGGGTATGAGGACCTCATAATATGTGACTTGTTTTATTTTCTTTTTTTGATAATCATGTGATTTTTTTTTATGCAAGATAGAAATTATATTTTAACATAATCTAAGTATATATGTGTATAAAATTCTCTCCTAGAGACTTGAACTTCGCCCTTTATCCCTTATACCTTACAGACACTTATATTTGTAGAGCAACACCCCATAGTGGTTAATCCTGTGACTTGTTAAAGTAATAAGATTGAAGTCTCATTCCTTTTTCTTTTTCTTTTTTTTGAACTATGAAGTCTCATTACTTGTATTAATGAGGAACCAATTGGTAAATTTAAAGTGGAGTAAATGACACTCACAAAAATCACAAAATAGAGAGGGCATGGCCCCAGTGACACTAGAAAGTAGAAAGTGAAGACCCAATCAGCCAAGCGGCAAAATGGACTAGTACCTTGCTCTTTCAGGGAAGCAGTCTTTGTAATATTCGAGAAGACTTTTTCCAAGTTTTACTAATGTATATATTTATTATTGGTGATGGCAATTTATAATTTTCTATTTTGCTCTAGATATTTCATTTTGATTTTCTAGTCCTTTGACTGTCTTCTTTCATTTCTTAACAGCCACCAGTTTTTCAGTATCCATATATTTATTTATTAGGAGGCCAAAAGGCCGGCCCCAATTGAACCAACCAATTATGTGTTTCACTTTCACCATTGTTTCCGTCAATTAATAAATGTGCCAGAGAAAAATAAAACTTACAACTTACAAGAATCTATGATTTCTTTTTCCTCCTTCTATATTAAAATTCACCATCCTATGTCCTTTTTTCTCTGTTTTAAATATATGATATTGTTAATGTTATAATACTTACTTTTATTTTATATTGAACTAGTTTATTGATAAAATTAATTTTTAAAATTATATTGTCTTTTTTTAAAATTAGTTTATGCTTTCTATGTTCGCAGAATTTCAACTTGATAATAAACCAATGTCTATCTCATTAATAAAATATTTCAATTTTAAATTGGTTTAAAAAGTTATATTTTTATTTAAAATACTAAAATATGACTTAACATATTAAAATTAAGATACAGCTTGCGTCCGGGGACGGAGCCAGAAATTTTGGTTGGGGGGGCCAAGTTGTAATGCTAATATATTAGTTAAGACAAACTTCTACACACACATGTATATAAATTAATTTACTAAGAGAATTTATCATTTTCTAAATTTTAATGAGTATATAAAAGTCATGTATTTCTTCTATTAGACATGTACAAAAATTTATCATTTTCTACATAATTTAATTTGTTAAACCTCTTAAATTATATGATTTTAGTACAATTCCTTTTTCTTTTAAGAGCACCATTGAAATAAGTCAAAATTTGGGGGGGCCAACTTCAATTTTTACATGCTATATTTTTAAAAATGTAAATAATATACATACTATAAAATAATTTTTTTAAATTTTGGGGGGCCTTGGCCCCCCACCTTTGTATGTGGCTCCGTCACTGCTTGCGTCCAGTGCATTTGTATACCAAACACGATACAATACAGACACATATTTAAGATTGGACACATATCCACATTGTATTGTATCCAATATACAAATACACTAAACACAAGCTCCGTCCTTAAAAAAATATATATATCATTTGTTCAACAAAATATTGATATGCATGAAATAAATGAAAAGTAAATTTTCACAACATTTACTGTTATAGAAAAAATTTGCTTTTTCTAAAATAAAATAAAATAAATATTACACACTTGTGTGGATCCACACAAATGTGTAACAAAACACTCCCCATAAAAGAATATAGCCAATAACATTTCTATATTTTTAGATTTGCTTCTTATAATAGACGTGATCTTGCGCAAGATTTTCGAGGAAATTGTCTTCGTAAAAAAGAGAAGAAGAAGCAGTCAGAAAAGGCAAAGCCTTCAAAAACATTTCTGAAATTTCAAAAAAGGAAAAAAGAAAAAGAAAAAGCGCATCCCCAAATCTGACGTGAGCCATGACGTGTTCTTTCCAATTCTCAAAAAAAGTGCTACTAGTAACCAAACACACACACTCTCTCTCTCTCTCTCTCTCTCTCAATATTATTGTTTTTTGAACTTTTAGGAAGTTTCAGACCATGAACTTGTGAAGTTACCATTGACAATGACAGACCGTGTTTCACCACGACTCATAGTCCATGGACTAGTGAACTGCCACGAACAACCATCTTTATGGGTGTGTTACACGATTTCTTCTACAATATAATGCAATTTCGCATTTGAGTGATATTAAAGCACTTTTTGAAAACCATGAAATCACTATAAATGAATTGTACTCATGCCAATTCATTGCGGAATTACCAAGAACAAACAATCTTTACGCACACGACATAAAATCAAGTGAATGGAAGAGGAATTGAAAAAAAAAAATAAGACAATAAAAATTTACCATAAATGGGTTGTTTTCATTGCCATTCATTCTTGTTAGAAACGAAGGTAGATGAGCTACAATAAATAGTTTGTGGGTACTTCATCGTCAATGTATTAAAAATAAAATAGGCTTTGATTAATAGCCATGAAAAAACAATCTCTTTAATGGATGAGAGTGACTTTTAACTAAATTCTGCCTAAATCTTTTTTCCCTTTCATATGTTTAAGTCAATCTTTTGTTGAACATTCTACAATTTGCGTCCAATTGTTTCACATTAGGGCCAAAGAAATACATAAATAAATAGAATGAAATGATGAAATCGCTCTTCATGGGTAGTTTAAACATTAAACTCTATGCAATATCCCACCCCAGTAATTAGTTACCCTATCCCTTTGCCCCTAGGGTACAGTTTAAGCCATGCATCAAATGCCAACACAATGACACAATCGGACCATGACTTAAAATCTCATAACAACCATTCACCACATTGCAAACAATAAAAAAACTAATTCCACTCTCACCAGAACTAAATATATCAATTGGCTAATACAATTAGTTGTGCACAACCACCTTATCAAATGTGTAACAAAATCCGTGAACACATGAGAATTGACTAATTCTTCCATAAAGGAAACTCCAACGATTAAATTGGGCTTTCCCATGGCTGATGTCCACACTTGTCCATAAAGAAAAAGATTAATATTTTAAGAAAAATGATTCATTGATTCCAAAATCACATGTCAAACTGAATAAACTCTAGTTCTGAGTAATTTTTCAACCAACCAATTAGAATTAATGATAATAAATCACACGGCCACATGGATAAACTGATTAAACAAGCTTGCACACAACCTTTTCATATATATATATATAGAGAGAGAGAGAGAGAGAGAGAGGAGGGGGAGGAAAGAGGGTTGGGTGGGGAGGGTTCCAACTTTTGCCATAGAAACAACACCCTGGTTTTTAACCTAAACTTGTAAAATTCTTTTTCTTTTTCTTTTTTTATAAGTAAGAAAGATGTATATTCAAAAAACTGCTTTATGCAGAAAAAAGCATAAACCAAAACAAAGAGTACAAAATTGTAGACTTCTAATTTGGGAAATGATCAAGCATTTGGTAAGGGATAAAATTAGATAAAAATAAAATAAAATATATATAAAAAAATAACTGAGACTTTTAATTCAATATAAAAAAAATAACTGAGATTTTTAATTCCCACTAAATACAAAATGGGAATATGATCCTTGTACCATAGCCCTACTATTTTACCTAACCTTGTAGACATCTAGTTTGGGTAATGATGAAGCATTTGGTATAAGGATTAAATATAAAAAACTGAGGTTTTGGATTCCCACTACATACAAAAAGGGAATATGATCTACCCTAGTTCCCCATAAAACATTACTTTATATTCTGTACCAATACCCCCACATTTATATTCAGTTCCCATCCACGTGACTTAGGGCATAATCAGGAAGCATAAACTAATTTAAATGTATCAAAGTTACACAGCTTTTTTCTTCCTGATTGCGAAACCAGGGACTAGGTTAAGCGCCCTTGTGGATGAGCAATTTACCAAGTCCCCTCGTGGAAACTTTTGGATAAGCAATCAATATCTATTGACTCGGGTAACTACATACCGTCCTCTCTCTAGATCATAAATTGTCTTCAACTGAGGCTTCCTCCACTTTGATACAGACCATGCCGTAAACATCAAAATAACAGATATAGCAATTATAGAGAGCAGTGTAGGTGATTCATCACTAATAATGTTAGAGATCCAGTCAGCTTGCTCTAACTCCAAGCTAGCTGTGCTCTGTAGGATGAAAGCTCCTAAAGCCCAATCAAGTGGAATATTTCCCACCTGATTAGCAACCCCAATCCTGGTCAACCAAAACTCCAATCAATATGATTCAACTTACTGAAAACATACAGCTATATGTACACAAATGCGCACAAGTGGGCCATTAAAGGAGCATAATCTGCCCAGTGGTAAAGCCAGGAAAGTACCTTTCATCATCCAAAGAAACTCCAAGACTGTCATGAAGTAGGGCCACAATATATGCCGAAGAGAAGCAATAGTGCAGCAAATCTTCCCCTTTAAATGAATGGTATTTCTTCTTCAACTTTGACCAATCTTCTCCACAAAATCGTTGTCCAGCCGTCATCAATTCAGAAAGATATGCCCTTGGACCCAAGCGAAAGAACTAATCAAACAGAAACAACAGACAGAGAAAAAAAGACTCAGAAAAACATGTAACTGGTGCATCTAAATGGTAACATAATATGTTGACCTAATAAGAAAAAATAGCAAATTAGCTATATACCTTCGATGTATAGAAGAAATTTTCAGTTGCCAAAAACTTTCCCTGAAGTTTAGGTATGAAAGTTGATCCTATGTAGCAATGCTGGTAAGAGCATTTCTCTGCGTTCAGATAAAGAAATGATCATCCTCACCACTATTTGGAAAAGAATGAACAGAAATTCTGTAAAACAGAAAGGTATCACTGAGAGAGTATTGCTAACCTTTTCCTTTTTGTAACAGCATTAATGCAGCAGATCTGCACTCTGAAAAATTCCCCTTAGATTGAAGATCAACTAAATTTCTATTCTTTTGTTCCAAAGAACCAGGAGACAGCTTCCATGACTCTAAATTATGCGAGTACCCCCTAGGAGTACAAGGATCTATGAAAATTTCCTTTTGAAGAGATTCATCAACTGCATCAATGGAAACTTGTCAGAACTAAAGAAAAATAATTTCCTCCTACTGTAAACCATGAGGCATTATGTGGTTATGCCCCAAACCCTCTCAATCAAAGATAGCATCCAGAAATAGAAAACAGTAAGCAGAAATAATACTTTTGATCAGATATGGTCTACTAAAAAACTTCCATTAAACCTGCACAAAATGTATGAATCCCAAATCCAGGTTTAAAGAGAGGTTTTTCTTCCCCTTGAGGTAGGGGCTCTAAGACAAGTAAAAAGTGATGTTCTTTGTGCTGTTTATCAAGCCAACTTTCTAATAAAAAAGATAGCAGGTAAACAAGGAGTCAATTTAAGATTTAATATATGTCATCTTTTCTTCCTCCCTTGCATATGTTCTAGATTCAATTTCTCAAAGAGGGAAAATTGTCTAGTTAATTCTGCATGAACATGTTATTAATCTGACAAGTATTAAAATCCAATTCAGTCAACTATGATATGGGGCAGCATTCCACAACCAAGAAAAGACTTTCAAACTCATATATCACTTAATTACCTAATAGTTCTAGATACCACTCCTTAGATCTGCTTAAATCAAACCATCTTTAGATGTTACATGACTACTGCACTGCTTCAATTAGTTTCACAATAAAGACATAAAATAACTTTGAACATATTTGACATATATATAAGTTGAGTGAGAAAATGGCATCCATCGTTTCATATTTGACTAAGCATATGCCAGGTAATAAAGACTGAGGTGTTAGTCAAAAATGAAACTGACCCTGTCCTTTTGATTTGAAATTGAAAACCCCTAAACTTCAGAAAATGCCCAAATTGATACTTCTATTACCATTCCGTTAATGTAGTGGATAGAAAATGCTACCACATGTGGTGCACAGGATAGCATTTTAATATAAAAGTTCTCTTTAACTTAAATATTGATAAAAAAAAAAAAAAAAAAAAAAAAAAAAAAATCATTTTAATATTCTACTTCCCCCCCTTTTTCTTCTTCTGCTGCTTCTTCTTCTCTCTTATTTTACTCTCCTATCTCCAGCAACCACCACTTGACCACCAACCTTGTTAATAGATAACAATAACTTCTTCTCTTTTAACACCAATAAAAGAAATAAATAAAACCCAATGAAAACAGAGAGCAACAACCAAAGACACAACCACTCCAAAACCATTACACAGCCATGATTCCGCCAAAATCACCCAAGCATCCTCCAATCAAAAAACACCACCCTGAAACTTTTCACCAGCAACCAAGACCCATAGCTACTCATACCCATAATTTGTCTCCACCAACCTTGACCATGAGCATCTTTCAATTCCAACAACAAACCTGTGAAAATCCATACCCACAAACACCATATAACTAAAGCCCCATGGCTTCAATGCCCAAACCACCGCTAACCACCTTAGGGAAAAACTATATTCCAATACAACCATCACCAATCCAACCACTATCATAGGTTGTGCCCCTTTCACAAACAACAAAGGCATAACTCTAGTGGACCAGTGTTGTATGTGTAGATGTAATGGCCAGAGTATGTACCATTTGTGATTGCACTGTTGATGTAGTTCAAAAGTCGCGGTCCCTAGTTCTCTCTATGTGTAGGGTTCACTGGGTGATGCCTAAGACCGTTGCAAAACTCTTCTTTGGATGGAGGAATTGATTTGGAAAACATGGCAGCTATCTTGTGTGTAATATGACCCCCTCATCTTTTTGTGGGTGCTTTGAAGGAAGAGCTACAACTGCACTTTTAATGGGATGGAGGTTTCAAGTGTCGAACTGAAATCTTCATTTGTGAAGAAGACTGTTTGAATGGTCTTGGTGCATGGGTGTTAGTGATAGGCATTCACTTGTAAATTTCAGACTCTCTTTCTTTTAGACTATAATTCTATTTTGTTTTACTATTCTTTAAAAGATTTTTGTGTGCATGCCCTGCCTACATAAATTCTCTTCTTTTACCAAAAAAAAGATCACAAAGCAAAAGCATTGTTATTTACCCGAGCTCAAGTGTCCTGAAATAAGTGATCCCCTCAATGAGTCAAAGGCAGCATTCTGCAAAAGAAGAAAGGTTACAAACTCTCTAAACTATATAGTAGCACCTCAATGAAAATCAAAATGTAAAACTCCAAAGCATTCACAATAAGGTTACTGCAATTAGAAGCAACTAAGCAGGGTAAAATCTATAACCACAATTACATTTTGTAGTTTGATAAAACTAAACAAAAAGTAATAATAAAATTTGTTAGAAGGTATGATATTTTCAAAGTTTGGAAAATGAAGCTGACAACATACGTAAACACACGATTTTGGTATGTTTGGGGAAGGTTATAGAACCAAAACCTAGGGTATGTCTGAATATTCCAACCAACTCCCCTCTCCTCTCCCTCCGTCCAAACATAGGGCTAGTTTTTACAAGATACACCTACCATTTGTATACTATGAAAGTCTAGCATACTGCATACAATGTCTAAATTTTTTAGCTCTTAAACATCTCCTTGATCATAACTAACAAAATTAATAATGACAAGAAGTCTTAGCAGTCAATGATATTAATTTAGATCAAATGGAAGACAACGCAAAATAACAATAAGGAAGCAGATCTATATTGACTTCCACCAATGGAAGAGGGTAAAAAAGTTGAAATAAAGAGAAACACATTTGTTATCAGACCTCTGTCATCTAACCACTATTACCCAAAACAAAAAACCATCTCCCAAAGATTCTGAATTTTTCATTGAACCAACAAAATCACCAGATCTGTTCAACATGATTAAATTCAATCGATCAAATTTTTCTCATACCTTTCACCCAAGAACACCCTAAATTTTCACTTTTTTATATAAATAAAAATATCCCAATTTTCACAATATTGGCAAGATTGATGCTAAATTTTAATGGAACTGGTGGGCCTCCTGCTCACAACAGTTATGATTAGCATACTAGTCAGGTCATCACATTTACAGGCTAGGTTTCTTAAAAAAAAATTGTTACTGTGGCAGCCCCCAGTTAAGATCTTATTAGTTGACCAGTTACAGAATAAAGTCTTAGTACAAAGAGGAAGAAATACCTTAATATCTCACCATAAAAAATAGTACAAGAGAAAAGTAAAAGTATAATGAGAAATTCAGACCACTGGTACATAATATAATTTTATTTATTTATTAGTAATTAAATTTTATTGATGAAGAGGAACTACCTCATGTACACAGGATGTATAATAAGATAGATAGCCTAAGAATTACAAAACAGTAACACTGGCAGATAATATAATAGAAAGAACACATGTCATACTGTTTAAAATTTTATATAGAAATGAAGAATACCTGTCCAAATTGAAGAAAACTGTGGCTGTAGAGATTATATGTAACATTGCCAAATCTAACAGAATGTGAAAACTCCGGAGGGACTGACTCACTTGAAACAAAGGTAACCTGAAATAAAATCAAACCAGATATTCTAAGTAATGATCTCATCACATATTTCCATGCTTCTCAACTTCCAAAACCAAGCAGAGTAAATAAAATTCATTCAGAAGCACTGCAATAGGATATAAATAGAACAAATAAATTACTAGTTGAGGCATGAAACCAAGTTGCACTAAGTCTTCAGTTTCAGCTTTTTAAACTAATTCCAGCATGAAGTACTAGATGGGACCAAATCAATGAACTTTTGAATTTCACACAGCATATCAATAGAATGACAAATTCTTGTCCTCTAGAGCTAGATTGCTCAAATGTATTCGCTAACCGCTTTTTTTCCAAATATAAAAGGCGCATACTATTCTGAAACAGCAATGCCACCACAAAAAACTTGTTTGCTTGAAGGACTAGCAATTCTATTGCAGTGAAAATGGCATGTTGGTATGGGACAAAATTTAAGATACTACCAATAAAGTTCTAAACATTTCAAAAACACTTAAAAGTAGGGGGAAAAGAACTAAACCTGAGCAGAAGCCCCACCAAGTTCAATAACCCCAGTTGTCTGTAAGGGATCACCTCCTAAAGTCCCAAGAGCATAGTTTGCAACAACCCAAGCATATATCCCCTCATCAGAGCCTAACACAAACACATCATTCAGCATTAAGCTTCTAGCTAGGAAGTAAAGCAAAGCAAAATTTGTGGCACTAGGGTAGATTTACTAACAGCATTTATAGGCATATGATACCCAGATTTTTTAAAGTGTCCCTTTGGGTTAGCTATTTGACAATGTGCACTTTCTTTAAAAAATAGCAATTCAAAGTTGCATTCTAAACACATTTTTTTTAAAAGACAATTAAGCATTTGGTAAAATCTGCAAAAAATGTGTTACCGTAAAAATGCAATTTCCAGCAATTTATCAGAAGTAATCCATGAGCTGCCATTTAAAAATGCACCTTTTTTCCCATTTTAAAAAACAATATTTTCTTAACAACACAGCCATACGTCATTTTTCTTTTGTGTGTGTTTTCATTTAAAATCGCTCTTTACAACACAAACGGACCCGCTTTTTCCTAGTTTAGCTTATTAACTAAACTTTGGTTCTGACATTGCTGTCCAGAGGCTCAATGAACTATTCGTGCAACCCAATTTTCAATCATAAGCATAAAGAATGGTATCGGTGTCATCAACTCAATGCACCACTACAGTTGTAAGCTCATTCATTTAAATAGCACTATTAACAGAATAAAGAGTTAAACACCTGAGAAATTCTTGGATTGATCTGAACCTCTACTTAACTTTTCAAACGAAATTTCTTTAAAATTGGGCCGTAATCGTATATTGACTCTGTATCTTAAGCAATTAACTACGTGTTAGAGCATTGAATGCTCTCTAAATAGCTAATAAATACAATTGGCCATCACACAATTGTAATGAGTAACAATTCATTGTTAACAAACATTTGAACCTAAATCATCATATTTGTTCTTTTTCATGTTTTCTTCGTCGACAAGAAACTTTACCAGTTACCCTAAACACAAAAACATGTAGTTTTCTTCCTAGACAAAAAAACTTTACCAATTACCCTAATTGCTTATTAAAAGAGTGAGTGGCATTACCGGTAATAACCGAAGCCCAATCGTCCTTAAACTTAAACCCGGAAGACCTCAGAACCTGTCTACACGACCCGAGAACCCTCTCCTGGAGCTCCGAATCGAGCAACCGGAGCCCCGCAGTAGCCATGAGCCGAATCTCAGTGTCTCCCCAATGCTCCCTCGGAACTCTCCCCTTCCCGAACTCCACAAGCTCCCTCAGCGACCCGCCCGCCGCATCCGGATCATCCGAAAAGGCCGACAACCCCGGCCTGACCCGCATGGACGCCAACCCGGTTTTCCCAAAATCGTACACCGGAACTTGACCCTCGACCCGGTACCCGAAAACGTGGATCCGGGTCCCGGTACTCCCGCCATCGATCACGATCCCGTATTTTCTTTCACTTGCTTTTGCTGTTTTCCCGAATACTAACACGTAAGAGACTAACAGAGCGAGAGAGACGAAGACCAGAGAGAGAATCAAGATGGAATTGGACTTTGTGGGCTTGGAATTGGGGTTCCGAGAGAAGAGGTTCGATCGGGTGATGGGTCGGATCGGGAGCTGGATCGGATCCATTTTATTGGGCTTAGTGGCATTCGATCTTCGCATCAAAGAGTGGGAATTGGCGAGAATGGAGACAGATTCATGTGAGATTGAGAGATATATAAAGAATGAATGAAAATGTTAGGGTTAGAGAAGACAGAGAGGGCTAAGAAATGAAATGGATTCGCCCTCTCTATCTGATTCTGATTCTGATTGTGTTTGCGTTTGATTCTCTATCTGTTTCACTTTCTCTGTTATTTTGGAAGAGGAAGCTTTTTCGCTTTGGTTACGTATTTACGCGTGAGTGATCGCAACGAATACGTTAGAATTTTTTTTTTTTTAATTTAAAAATAAATAAAATACTATTTTGACCAAGTTTAAATACAAAAATAGGCCAATTGTTTAGGAAAAGAAAACAACTTTTGATAAAGTTTAAATGCATAAAATAAAATATTTTTTTACCTAGATACCCAAAAACGAGGAAGGGAGTAATAAACGACAAAATGATTTGAGAAGTTTGAAAATAAGAATAGATCCTGTTCATCAAATATGGAAAATAAGAATAGATCCTGAGATTCTCAGATAGGTTAGGAGATGTTTGGATTTGTTGTTTTCTATTGCTCATCGTTCTGATTTCATCACCCATAATTTAAAACTGGTGAGTCCCATAGCAGAGGGGTTTGTTAGGATTTGTTTTCGCTTTTTGTTTCCATCACTCAATTTTCCGATTTTTAAGGGATGAGTTATGGAAATTGAAAACACATTTTAGGTGTTTTCAAGTTATGGAAACCGAATTTCCATGGCATTTTAGTAAATAAACATACACTATTGGGACCCACTAATCTCGTCAAGTCAGACTTTCCTTCTCTCTCCCACCAGTCACTCTCCTCTTTTCTTTTCTTTTTCCTTTTTTCTTTTTCCTTTTCGCCTTTCTCGTCACAGAATATTTTTGGTGTTATATTTTCTTTTTTACTAATCCTTTTCGAAGTCCAAATAGTTTTCACAAGTAGAACAACCAAAGCAAAGAGAAAAAGAGAAAGAGAGAGAGCCATGACCAGGTAGGATGTTTGTGTGTGGGAATTGCTGTTTTTCTTCTCCATCCTTCCTGGCTCCACCGTCAACACCATCATCTCGGTCTCAAACCCATAAAAAAAAAAATCAAGAAACAAAATTTTCAAATAGAACAATACCCATAAAAAATCTTTACAAATTTCATTGATAAAACTTAAGGGATCTATGAAAAATCAAGCCTTGGGGTTTTGAAAAATCAACACCGATAAAAACGTGAAAATGGGTCACGTTTCTTCACACTTCATCGGCGCCCACTGGTTGAGAGAAGGTGGATCGGCACCGCCGCTACATGTCGGAGGAGATCAAGCCGCCCGGTAAAGGTGGAGATCAACGTCGCAGTCCGAGTGTCTTCTATCTTAGCCGGGTTCGAGTTTGTGTTTTGGGAGAATAACAGGCAATGGTGACCAAGGGGAAATGAGCAAATGAAGGAAATGAAATGAGGGTGAGGCGGGTAGACTAACAAAACTTCTAACATGTTGCTTAGGTATGGGTCCCACAGAAAGTACAAAAAATTGAGTTACGAGAAGTTGGAAACAATGTGCCAACGTGCCACCTTTAAGCGATTAGGGTATTTTAAGCAATAAGTGATGAGTGATGAAAATTGAGTGATAAGTGAAGAGTGAGGATTTTTTTAAAACCAAAACCCCTTAACTTTTCGAATTGTTGTTGAATCCATGAGCAAGCAAGAAACAATTTGGCAAATTGAAACATGGGGCCGTTTGATAACGTTATTTTAGTAATGTCGTTTGTATTTTTTGGAAATACGTGTGAGTGAAAAAGTGTGTAGAAATACGTGTAATGTTGTTTAAAAACTGAAAAGTATTGCTCAAATGACCATACCAAATGGCCGAGTCAGATGAAAATAAAGCAAAAGTAATTCTTGTAGTAGTGGCAAGCAAAATGAGAGCAACCTAAAGGGATGAGGGAAAAAAAAATTCTTAAAATTTAGAGATTAAAAAAAAAAACTTTTGGCAAATTTGTAGAAAGCTGACTTGTTTTCTTGTGTTCAGTTGTGATTTTATAAATAAGTTAGAAAGCATTTGTAATATGGGGTTTATTTGTTGTTGAGTCCGTGAAATTCAGGAAAACATTTTTGGCCGCATGCAAATTTTTTTTTTTTTTTTACACCAAACTCCAAAAAAATGTTGATTATGTTTTATATGCTAAAAACAAACGAAGTTTTACTATGCATGAACATGTGAAGATGAACATGAAAACAAATCACACAAAACATTATGAGTATGAGAATTATGACAGAGGGATTACGATTTTTAATGTCCTTTATAGTGAATTTGATTGGAAAATTAAGAAAAGCCTTCAAAATTCTATGAATACATGAAAACTCACTATTATCTCTTGGAACCCAAGAAGAAAACACAAATTTTTGCAATCATCAACTGAGGAAGAGTATTGAATTATGGTGTCTGCATGTGTTGTGAGATGGTTTGGTTGCCCGACATTTTGAATGATTTGCAAGTGGCTAACTTGGAACCCACAATCTAGTATCATGAGTTTATGACAAATAATCAAGCAACCCTACACATCTATATATCTATATATCTATACATACATATATATATATATATATATATATATAAAATAATAATAGGTATGAGAGAAAATTTAATTAGATTTTAAATTGGAATTAAATTAAAGTGTAATTTTATGTCATGTGTCTTATCTAATCTAAGTTTTTAAATTTTTGTGCCAAGTGAGTTAATTCAATGTAAAAATTGAATTTCAATTAGAGTATAATTTTATGCCATATGTCCCATCTGATCTAATTTTTTTAATTTTTGTGTCAAATAGGTTAATTTAGTGTAAAAAATGAGGAGTCCAATATAAGTAAACCATAAAAAATATAATTTTTGAATGATTTTATATTTATAAGTTTTTTTTTTTTTTTTTTTTGTATAACTAAAAACAATTCAAGTTTATAAGTCACACACACACACAGATATATATATTAATTGCCAAAACTAAGAGAAAATCCAATTAAACTCTAAATTGGAGTTGTAAGGTCACGTTTTGCAGCCCAAGTCCAAGATGTACGGGATCTTGGCTCGGTGAGTCCAGTACAATAAATTTGTAGAGAATGGATCAAAGCTAAGCCCTACCGAATTGAACAACGACTAGTATGGATTTAAATGATGATCAAACAAGAACAAGAATCACCGATCTGAATCAATTCACTGTCCGAGGACGTAAGTCTTTATATAAATCAACTAGACTGAATACAAGTATAATTTTGATGGCTACAAAGATTCTCTTTCTATTTTTCCTATCATTTCCTCATGGAGGGTCTCTTACATTATATAGCTCCCTTTGGACCATCTTGATCCTACACTTGTTGGTCATCTGAGCCCTTATTTGAGTACCTATCCCATCAAACACCCTCTTTGACTTTCTATGAGTTGTGGTAGCCAAGGCAAAGATCTTTGTTCGAGGTCTTCTCCACATAAATGCGGTCGAAAAAGTAGCTGCAGTGTATTCAATGAGGTGGTAGCAGCTTTCCCTTAGATATTTTTGGGTTCCCCTCCTTCTCGTATATTCATGATGCATGTCACTATCACTAAAGTTTCATGGAAAGTCACTTTGATCATTGGAATACATATTTGAGCTGTACTTATCGTATCCGGGGAGATATTCCTCTTCACACAACCTTCCCATTTGTATTTCAAGGATGTGATTCAACTTTGGGAGGAGTTGATGGCTAGACTCACCATTGAAGAGCTAGAACTTTTTCTAGTGCAGGCTTGGATAATTTGGAATCAAAGAAATACATTAATCCATGGGAAACGAATGCAGGCACCTGGAGTTCTAAATAAAAGAGCGAAGATTACCTAGATGAATTTCGGCATGCTCAACTCTGTTTAGTCACAAGATCGCCAAGCTTGTTCCCGATTAGTGAGACCACCACCTCTCGAACCGGTTCAAACTAAATTTTGATGCAGCGATATTCAAGGATGAAGACACTTCGAGGCTTTGGAGCTATTATTCTAATGATCGAGGAGAGGTTATGGTCGCTCTTTCAAGCGGGGACCACCTGTCCTGCAGTGAGGAAGCTGAAATCCTCGCTTGTAGGCGTGCAAATGGAGTTCGCTGGGAATGTGGGTTTAGGGATATGGTGGTTGAAGGAGACAATCAACGGTAATGAACGCATTAGAGAAGAAGAGAAGTTTATCATCCCGGTTTGGCCATATTTTGCGGGATGTGCTCTGCTTGATTAACGGGTTTGGATGGTCACAAGTTCAATTTGCTAAAAGAAGTGCCAACACGGTAGCACACTTACTAGCTAGGCATGCAAAGTTTGAGTCACATGATGTAATCTGGATGGAGGAATCCCCTCCACCTGTTGAGCAAGCTGTGTATTTTGACTCCAATTATATTTAATGAAATATGAGGACATTTCCCTCTTCAAAAAAAAAAAAAAAAAAAACTTCCCATTTGTATTTTGCTCATTAAATCCTAAACTCGAACTGTTCATTACCATTCGTTCTTCCTCGGACTACTCATGCTCTCGGCCAAGGCCCAAGGCCCAATATATAATTTGGACCCTTAATTCTACAGGAGTCTAATTTTGTTCCACGTATCTCATCTAATTTTTAAATTTGTGTTTCAAGTGAATTATTAGGTGCAAAAATTAAAGAGTCTAGATTCAATTCAATTCTAAATTGAATTTTAATTGGAGTTCAATTTTGCGCATGTGTTCCATCTAATTTTTAATTTTTGTGGTAAGTAAATTATTGAATGCAAAATCAGAAGAGTATAAATCTAATCATATTCTAAATTATATATATGTAATTGTGATTGTTTTTAAATATACCTGTGCATATGCACGAGATTACACACTAGTTGTAATAAGTCACATATTTCATGAGTAGACAAGTACGTAGAATTTGAATTTCACCTAGTTTGGGAAAAGATCAAATCTAAGTCTAGTTTAATTTTTCCAAGCTTATACACCATCATTCCTTCATGTTGCTGACATGTTCATCAAGCCCTTGGGAACACAACTTTCAAAATCTGTAGGATCGTGAGTTCGTCATTCCACCTCAAAACTAATTAGTGATGAGGAAGACACATTCAAATTTTTATAGCCTTCAACATCACACCATGCGAGCTTGTTTTTAGAGTAGTTGTAAGAAGTCAAATTGTGATCCCCTAACACTCCCTCCCTCACAAAGACACTCCCATGACTTGAACGCATGACCATAACTCTGATACCATTTGTCGGATTGTAAACTGTGTCAAACCACTTCAAAACCAATTGGTGATGAATAAGACATACTCAAATCTTTTATGACCTTCGACATCACACCACGCAAGCCTGTTTTTAAAGTGGTTATAGGAAGTTAAATTGTGGTCTCCCAAGAAAAAATTTTTTGTACAATTTGGACACTCTAATTAAACATCCATGCACAAATTTGAGGGGTGGTGTTAAAATAGTGTCCATCCACAATATGATAACGTTTGAATCTATCTTTATTTCAGTCACATGAATGATAATTCTAGGTTTTTTTTTTTTTATGATTGACAATCCCAAGGTAAGGCTACAATAAATACTAAGAATTATAATACAAATATACAATAGTTTGATACATACTACACAATAATATACTATAATAATCTTTCAAAAAAAATATAAATACTAATAATATTTTCTTTTCTTTTCTTTTTCATGGTATCAGAATTTTCGATATCAAACTTCAATCCAACCCTTGGATGGAGAATGGGCGACAATTCCATCACATGCACTCCTCACATGGAAGCATGTGAAACGTCATCAATGAATTAAATGGAATCTCCACAAATGATTAAGTTTTTAGGTGTGAT
Organism: Quercus dentata; assembly: GCA_028216015.1. Lineage (NCBI taxonomy): Eukaryota > Viridiplantae > Streptophyta > Magnoliopsida > Fagales > Fagaceae > Quercus > Quercus dentata. The sequence goes on along the minus strand of CP116446.1, from coordinate 74,375,816 downwards.
TGATCGTATATTTTTAATTTTTGAATCAATCATGCATCTATATCTTTTTCTTTTTCTTTTTCTTTTTGGATAAAGAATCTTCTATATCTAATTGATTTAGCAATAAAATTATATTATGAGAATCCTCTAATATAAGTCAGGTAAAATTGTGTCTCAACTCTCAAGCCACGAAAATATATTTCAAAGTTTTGTTATCCATACAAAAAGAAGGTATTCGTATTAGTTACGCTACAACATCTATTAATATGATGATTATCTTATTTTGAGTATATTAATAGATTATCTTATTTTGATTATCCCTCACAAATGTTACTCAAGAAAGTAGGATTAAAACTGTTGACTTCTATATTTGTGTCAAAAAAAAAAAAAAAAAAACAAAAACAAAAACTTTTGACTTGGTATTGGGGTGGACTTCCCATGGTCTTGTGTGTGCATCAATAGTGATAACACTATTTTTATTTTATTTTTTTTTTTTTGAAGAGAACACTAATTGGTTTTATTTATAAAAACAGGGTGAAAAGTGAAAACAAATGAAAATATATCATTATTCTAAAACTAGCCTCACCACACGCGCTCGCTCCCGAGAGGCATTTATTTATATTTGATTTTAGTAACTAACTTGCCGAAGGAATAAGAAGACATGAAAGTACCTTGTAAGGACACGATTTGTGACGACCCATAATAATATTGGGTTCGCACGTAAAAAGGTCCAAACAATATCACTTATAGAGCGTGGGTTTGAAAGGTTAGGCCTTGATCACCGGACAGTGGGTTTTTCATGGTGTTCATACATGGTTCAATCGTATTCGCCCTAGGAGTCTTTTTCCAAGAGGCGGGCCGGGAGGCTCTGGTTTTTGGCCATTTTTCCCAGCCCCTTTCCCAGATTGCTTACTTTTCCTTTTATACTAGCCTGCATCCCTTATCCAACGTCCACGTGCGGGTTCGATTTTCCAAGACCGATACTTGTCCCATCACCCCATACCCAGAGTGATTGGGGGTGGTTGTAAAAGCTGAAGAGTATGGCTCTGTCAAAGTGCAAAGTATTGAATGGCGATGGGCAGCTTTCCCTTTGTCCTTAATCGTTATACTATCCAGCGTACCCTTATCTATTGACCTAGATATTTTTAGATTTTTTCCCAAACTGTTCCTATGCCGTTTTTGCCCTTCCTTCCGGGGAGGCCTCGAATATGCCGAGGATAGAATCATCCTCGATCGTGTCTCAAAACTATTTGGACTTTAATTACCTATCCTCGGCCATAACCTTCCTCGGCTTGGGCCTTGGGCCCCAATGTAGAAATGGGCCAAGGTTTCAAGTTATTGGACCCCACAATAGCCCCTCCAAATCCTGTTGTCTAATCTCTTGGTCAAAGAGGAGGGTTTTGGTGATGCCACGCCTTTATTGCGGTCTACTTAGATCTGCCCTTCATCGGTGTGGGTGTCTCTTCATCTATCCAGAAAACATACCGGACTACGAGACATTCCTTTGAACTCATTCATGAGGTGTTCCCGCCGCTTCATTATCCGAAACGCGCCTTTAATGATTTCCCTTTACAAGACCATTAATATTCGACGGTTATTGACGGCGTGGGAAAGTGGAATGGGTATATTCACGTTTACTGATTTTCTTGAAAACTTAGACGGATTAAATGCCTCTCGGTTTGCCCTTCATATAAGAAGGAGAGCAATAGGTTACCTCCCTTACACAGAGACCTTTCAATTCTCTTAAAGTCCGAAAATCCTTAGCCTTCCCCGCAGTTTCCCATATCCGCTCGCTTACACCTTGACTTGTGATTTGTCCATGATAGGAACAGGAATGAAGAGACCATACCTTTCCCAGAAATGCTACGTTTTGGTGAAGCTCAAAATGGTTCGGTTAGGGCGGGGATGGCGAGACTCAAGATACTTCTCATCCTCCTTTCACCAAAAATCAAGCGGGGCTCGTCGCGTCAAACTTTTGGCGCGACCGAGCTAGGGTCACCCATTATCGCACTACCAGCCGCTCTCTCATGAGCATAGCTAACATGGCACCAGCGTGTTAGGAGTCGGGATTGACGCAGACCAAGTGTCCTTGCTTCTTCCTCTCTTCATTCACTCGGTGTCTCCTTTTGCCTCCCCTTCTTCTTCTTTCCCATCACCGGATCCATCCTGGTGCTTTTTCTTCTTCCTCTTCTTCTCCTCTTCCACCATGGGAGGTCCTCCTCTCAATATGGGTGTTCTTTGAAGGGTAGTTAGGAAAGACTTGAGAGCGAACTTAAAAAGACTCCTGGTTGTTTGTTTTTTTTTATTTTATTATTATTATTATTATTTTTTATTTTTATAATTTGTTTTCTATATAGGCTTGTTTAAGCCCTTCATTGTACGTTGTAATACCTCTTTATATTAATAAAAGTCGTCATCGCTTTACTTCGTATATTCCATCTCTTCTTTTTGAAATAGTTATGCCATGAATAGACGTACTATCCTGTGACTTTTTTTTTATTTTTATATTATGAACGATACTTAGGGCCGAGATCCCAGTTAAGAAAAAGACTTTGCTCTGTGCCTATTGAAATTATCTGGCATAATAATACCGATTTGAACAAATGATACTTTGGGCGAAAATCCTTACTAAGAAAAACAGAAAAAGATATTTATGATGAGCTTATTAGAGTTGTCTAGCATAATGACGCCGACCTGAGAAAACAATACTTAGGGCCGAAATCCCCTACTAAGAGAAAAGACGTTATTATGAACTTATGAGAGCTGTTCAGCACAATAATGCTAACTTAAACAAATGATACTTAGGGTCGAAGCCCTTGCTAAGAAAAAGATATTATTATGAACTTAATAGAGTTGCTTGGCATAATAATGCTGACCTGAGAAAACGATACATACCCCAAAATAACCGAGATCACAGCTAAATGCTCGGTGCGGTGTAGGAAACAATCATTCGAGGATATATAACAAAAAATGAACAGCCCCTGTAGGTCGTTGAATAATAAGGCGTTTCGCCATCTTCCTAATAGCTTTCCTAGCCTTAACCTTTTCTGGTATTTAGTCCGAGGACTGGGTGGCTTAGAATTCTTCTTAAATAGCCGACCTTCCCAAAGGTCTGAGTCCGAGGACCATACAATACCTTGGTTCTGTCCAAAACTTGATTTTTATAAGTAGTTGGTTTCCCCATAGGTTTGAGTTCGAGGACCATGCAATACCTTGGTTCTCCAAAACTTGATTTTTATAAGTAGTTGGTTTCCCCATAGGTTTGAGTCCGAGGACCATGCAATACCTTGGTTCTGTCAAAAACTTGATTTTTATAAGTAGTTGGGGGAATTAACCCCTTGGCTATGGCATGAGACCTTGGTTTTAGGGGAATTAGCTCCTCGGCCAAGCCCCTAGAACCATCCGTCTTTCTTGACGCTATGAAGTGTAGCCCCTAGTAAAGAAACATAGCCCCAAGTGGAACTTTACGCTAGAACACTACAACCGGCTGTTAGAAATGACAAGGGGACTGTCTCGACCTACCGCCTGTGCCAACACACAAGCCTTCCCCACAGACGCGCCAATTGTAAGGACACGATTTGTGACGACCCATAATAATATTGGGTTCGCACGTAAAAAGGCCCAAACAATATCACTTTTAGAGCATGGGTTTGAAAGGTTAGGCCTTGATCACCAAGCAGTGGGTTTTTCATGGTGTTCATACATGGTTCAATCATGTTCGCCCTAGGAGTCTTTCTCCGGGAGGCGGGTCGGGAGGCTCGTTTTTGGCCATTTTTCCCAGCCCCTTTCCCAGATTGCTTACTTTTCCTTTTATACTAGCCTGCATCCCTTATCCAACGTCCACGTGCGGGTTCGATTTTCCAGGATGATACTTGTCCCATCAACCCATACCTGAGTGGTTGGGGGTGGTTGTAAAAGTCAAGAGTATGGCTCACAAAAAGTGCAGTATTGAATGGCGATAAGGGTAGCTTTCCCTTTGTCCTTAATCGTTATACTATCCAAACGCACCCTTATCTATTGACCTAGATATTTTTAGATTTTTCTCAAACTGTTCCTATACCGTTTTTGCCCTTTCTTCCAGGGAGGCCTCGGATATGCTGAGGATAGAATCATCCTCTACCGTGTCTCAAAACTATTTGGACTTTAATTACCTATCCTCGGCCATAACTTTCCTCGGCTCGGACCTTGGGCACCAATGTAGAAATGGGCCAGGGTCTCAAGTTATTGGACCCCACATACCTAATTTTAAGGGATATGGATAAGTATCTAAAATTTAGGAGTTTTTAAATTAGTACTTTTACATATCTAACCTTATTGTTTAAACTTTTTAGTAGTATAGATTTTTTTTTTTTTTTTTTTGAGAATTTTAGTAGTATAGATAAAATAGACAATCTACCACATTAGAGTGGTAGCAAAAAAACCATGAAATAGTCTATAGGTAATAAATATTCACAACAATTTCACTACACTGACATACAAGTCCACCACAATCTACAATTTAATATTTTGAATGCCCCATGTGGGATGGTACGCAAATTTGGAAATGATGTGAAATTGCTGTAATTTTTTGTAGCATCTCAGGGACTCATCTTTTTCTTTTTTTTTCTTTTCTTTTTTTTTTTTTTTTTTTTTTTTTTTTTTTTTTATAAAGGAAAGGACTATTAAATGTTAAAATAGTTTATTTAAGTAAAGTTATATTACTTAATTTTCAAGAAATTTGAAATGCTACTTCAATGAAAATTATACTACCAATTTCATGTTATTAATTAATCAATTTCTCTATTATTAATCTCAAATTCATGCCGATTGGTCCCTCAAAAAAAAAAATCATGCCGATTGGCCCAATTCTATCACGGATCTAAAATTGTGACCTGCAAAAAAATAAATTTGTCCCAAACCCAGACCGACACAACCCATTGCAAGGCCTAGTTATTGGGCTCAGGTTAATGAGATGGGGTAAAGAAAAGTTAGCCTTACCAAAGATTATTATAGTATCATAGAATGTGACTATGTGGTGTTTCCAACAACCCTCTTTGTCAATTTCAAAATTCATACCTCTATTAGATTTATATTCAAAGGATAAGCAATTTTTTTTTTTTTTTGTCCATATAAATTCTTCATGAAAATTACCGTTATATATATATAGAGAGAGAAAAAAGTATATAAATTTAAGTAAACAAGCATAAATACCTTGCGTACTTACTATTATTTAACTTTCTCTTTTGTTTTCTTTTGTATTAGAGAAGATTTTTCTTTTTTAGCACAATGACATGATTATAATTTTGTCAATTTGAAAGAAAAAAAAATTGACAAAATTTTAAGGGACATGTTTCAACCTTAAGATGTAAGACTCTCTCTTCCTATATATAGCTTAAGTAATAGATGAGATATTGAGCATAACTTTAACAAAATTAAAAATGGGGCTAACATGGAAAGTGTTTTGGAGTCAAACTTAGAATTCTTTTTCTAGTTAAGTATACGTGGCTACTTCTGCAACTTCGTTCATTTGTGTGTGTGTGTCCGTGTGTATAAGTTTCCTATCACTATTCATAAATATTTGGTTGGTTTGTTCACTTAAAATTTGTCATGTAGATGTCAAATACTATAAATTTTGAGAGTTTCATACTTGTCATTGAGAAAAACGCACATAACAGTCAACAAGAACCCTTCAATAATGAGTGACATTTGAAACGAGAACGTATTACCATGCGGATAAGGATAATCTCAGTTCAAATTATAATTCTCAATACCCTCAAATTAAACATTTAAGATTTGTTTGGATACCGTTTATTATTAAAAACTGAAAACTTATTACTGAAAATACTATAGCAAAATAATTTTTAATTGGTAAAAACACTGCAGCAAAAACTCTTCACGCATTTTCAGTGCTTGGCTGGTCCATGAACAATGCCATAGACCAGCCAAACGCAAACGCAGAATCATCACAAAACAAACGCACACTCAATCCTTGGAAAAAAATAACATAAACACAGACAAAAATGCCTAAAATATTGAGATAATATTTATATGGAAGTTCAATCAATTTTTCTTTTAGATTGGTAAGTTGCACACTAATCTGATTGGCTTTGATCTCATAACCACATCCTTCACCCTATTCTTGCCGGAAAGGTGATGCTATCAGATTAGAGCTCATTGGCACACCGGAGTTTGATGATGACAGCCTCAATCAAGCCACAAAGTGATTCAATTTTTTTCTTAGTAAATTTAACAACACAATGTAATTGTTCAAACTAATTAAATAATTGTGAATTCAGTCAATCAATACCTTCAAAATCATAACTATATTATTCTTAACAATTTTTTTTTTTTTTTGAGAAGGAAAATTTTATATTTAATTATTATTGTAGTTGAGACACTTTTTTCGGATGGACGATCTTTTTTGTTTTTTTTATTGAATGTTGAACAAAACAACAAAAATGATATATAAAAAAAAAAATGAAAACTAATTGTTGAACAAAATAATAATAATGGAAACTGGAGTGGCATGCACAGTAGCACAAGAGGGAATAAATGAATAAGTAAATTCGATGAGTCTATCGTCTTTCATTGAAAGCTTGCTCCCTAATCTGTTGGCCACTTCTGGGCCTCTGGCTAATGTTCTTTCACTCCCTCCGTAGAATTTGAATTTGGGATTTGGATTGAATGCTTAAACTTCTATGGATGTGTGTTGTGTGTGTAATGAGAAAAAAAGTATATAAATTTAAATAAGAAAGCATAAATACTTTTTTTTTTCACGCACATTTATTTCTCTTTAACTTTCTCTTTTGGTATGTGTGAAGAGATTCTCTTTAATTTTCTCTTTTGGTGTGTGTGTGTGAAGATATTAGAGATATCAGAATAAGAAGTATATAAATTTAAGTAAGTAAGTAGACAAGACATTTATATTTACTTCTCTTTAACTTTTTCTTTTATTTTCTTTTGTGCTGGAAAAGACTTTTCTTTTGGCACAATGTCATGATAATAATTTGATGAAATAATAAGAAACATATTTCAACCTTAAAGAGTGATACACTCTAGTCCTATATATTGTGTGAGCCATCTTAGGTGTGTATAACCTAGATATAGAGGAGTAAAGAATCTTATAAATCAATGACAAAATAAAATGCTAGTAGACATGGATATATATATATATATATATATATAGAGAGAGAGAGAGAGAGAGAGAGAGAGAGAGAGAGAGAGAGAGAAATATATAAATCTAAGCAAGCAAGCATAAATGCCTTGCGTACTTACTTTTATTTAACTTTCTCTTTTGTATAAAAGAAGACTTTTATTTTTTTTGGTGCAAATGGCATAATCACAAATTGACAAAATTTTAAAGAACATATTTCAACCTAAAAATGTAAGACCCTCTATGACCTATATATAGCATAAGTATTTAGATGAGTTACTGAGTATTAACCTTTAACAAAATTGAAAATAGGACTAACTTGGAAGCTTCCCGAAGAGTGTTTGGAAGTCAAATTTGGATTTCCACCCCTCCCCCCCTTCCTAAAGTAGTGATGGTCATCACGCAACTTCACTAATGTGTTGTGTGTGTTTTTCTTATTAAAATTTGCCATGAAGATGTTAAATGCAGTAAATTTTGGGAGTCTCGTAAAAAGTGGTCCATTTCCCATTGTTACAACATTTTCCCAAATTTTTTTTTTTTTTTTTGAGGGGATTTTCCCAGTTATTAAGTTGTAGATTTTGCATTTGATTTTACGAGTATCTTTAGGAGATTCATTCTTGAGGTATGATGTCGCTAAATGAGGTTCAATTCATGTTAAAAATTTATGTAATTGAAATTAATTTCCTAAATATTAATGGCATCTTTTACCATATTCTTACCAATTTATAATTATAAGTCTCGCTCTCAAATAAATGGTTAACAAACTTCTCATGAGAACCTTCTCAAAAAAAAAAAAAACTTCTCAGGAGAAAATTTATATTGGCATATGTTATGTGATACACGCGTATTAGTTAAGGGAGTAATTATATGGTCTCTAGGGTGAATTCTTTAGCTAATGCCTCCTTTTGTTATGCCTTTATAGTGATTCAAAAAAAAAAAAAAAAAAATAATAATAATAATAATAATAATTCATCCTTAAAGGAGTATGAATAGACTTTAGTTGCTGGATTTTAAGGGGATCATATCATCATAGCCTTTAACAGTGATGGAAGAGTGAAACAATATGGTTTTATGCCTTTTGAGGTAAATTGTTTTGCCAAAAATCCTACTTTTTTTTCTTCATTTCTCTAGAATGTTTAATACCCTTTAAAGATAAGATCCAATTTGCTTAATTGGTAAAGTCTCTAATAGTTGAATAAGAGATCTGTGATTCAATCTCCGCTCACACTAAAAATCGATTGGTATTTTGGTTTGATAATAAATAAGGCAATTATCATAAGCGATGCTAAATTTAGGGGATTGTGTCATTTGACATTAATGGTAAAGAGAAAGCATTTACATTGGGTTGTGTTTCTTGGCTGGAATTTATGAGTGTTTTAGTAGTTTAACTTTTAAGCTAGTTTTCAACATGAGCTTGGTTTATATAGTCAACTTCTAAGACTTTGTTTGGGAGTTCATAAGAGAATGAAATAGAATGATCATAAGGGTATGAAAAAAGAATGGAATGGAATGGAATGTATTTAAGTAAGGGAAATGAACGAAAAAGAATAGAATGTAATGAAATTAAGTAACCTTGATTAGATGCTTTAAAATAAAGGAATGAAAATGAATGGAATGGAATGGAATCATTTTATGACAATATTACTATTAGACCCTTATTTTAAAATAAAATGTTGAATATATAAGGATATTTTGGGAGTTTTAGTAAAAAAATCATTAAATATAATTTCATTATCTTCCATTCCTCTCAATTTCGGGGGGAGTGAAAATTTAGGCCTCGTTTGGAAGGAGGGAATGGAATGGAATGAAAATGAATGAAAATAATAATTTTAAAATATTCTTCCCTTTCCTTGTTTGGGAGTTTTAATGAAGGGAATGGAAAGTCTATTCTCTTGTTTGGGAATTTAAGTGGGAGGGAATGGAATGAATAGGAGGGAACACTCATTTTTCTCTATTCCCTTAAAATTTCAAATTTTCATTCCCTTCCAAAATTGGAAGGAATGGGAGGGAATGAAATTAGATTTAATGATTTTTTTACTAAAACTCTCAAAATACCCTTATATATTCGATTCTTTATTTTAAAATAGGGGTCTAATAGTAATATCGTCATAAAATGATTCCATTCCATTCCATTCATTTCCATTCTCTTATGATCATTCCATTCTATTCTCTTATGAACTCCCAAACGAAACCTTAAGGTTTTAAGGGAATAGAGAGGAATGAGTGTTCCCTCCAACCCATTCCATTCCCTCCCATTTAAACTCTCAAACAAGGGAATGAACTTTCCATTTCCTCCATTTAAACTCCCAAACAAGAGAAAGAAAGAATATTCCAAAATTATTCTTTTTATTCCATTCCATTCCATTCTTTCCCCAAACGAAGCCTAAGGGTTCAACTATTGTTTCAAATTTTCCATCGAATCCAAGGGTGCACAAAGGAACTCTTTCTTTAGCCCTCCAAACTACATTTGCCCCAATTCCCCAATGGACTTCTCCTGAGGGCTTGGGCCATATGGAATTAGAGAAATGTAATGATAATGGGTTCAAGTTCATTTGGGCCTCCTATTTTTACTTGGGCATTCTATTTTGGGCTTGTCAAAAAATGGCCCTTGACACTCTT